>CM046878.1:37735980-38935980 GCA_025667525.1 Glebionis coronaria
TCGCTCCGAGTTGATTGGTTTGGTACCTCTTATTTTGTTTCAAAAGGGTTATTAACATGCACAAGGCAAAGCAACTTATTTCTTTAATTTATCCATATCAAATATATATATTTGAAAATTTGCAACTTAAACTACGAGAGACAAAGTTTAGAACTTATTAAGGCTTTTAAGTTTTGTTTTAACTAACTAAAATATGAGTGAAAGTACTATTAGATGTAGGTTATGAGGTGAGTCGTAGTAGAGGTCACATGGGCTTATAATATTCAACCAAAAAATATACCAACTTATAAAAGATAAAACAAAGTTGAAACTGTTGTGTGGAAACCTTGGTTTCCGGATCTTTTAAGCTACTAGGAATGCATCATGTTCATATGATTAGATATCCAAAGCGGAATTAGAACATGACACATTAACAAGGTGTTTAGGGAACAAAGAACATGAATTAAAACAATCGGGTTGCTCATTATATTAATAACAAACAACCACTAGACGTGTATACATTGAATCCCACGTCTAGTCGACACACGCTTTTAGGTTTACATTGTGAATATGAGTTATCAATAAAACCTAAGACCCTTGGTTCCTTTTATAGTGTAAGGATTAGGGTTTACAAGAGATAAAATCAAATAAACATGTAAATCTTCTATTTAAATAAACTTATACATAATATATCCTGCATGTTTATCTAAATAGAAGCTTCCATAAGCTTCTTTGTCTACGTTTCTATCAATGCTTACATTGTACATGACAATGCTTGGATTGTACATGACAATGCTTGAGCCATCAACGCTTAGTTTGCTCTTGTCAACGCTTGGATTGCTCTTGACAACGCTTAGACAATATCTTCATGTTTTCTTCGTTTTTGAGTTTCTGCCACATCAACTTTTTGACCCAACAATCTTCCCCTAGTTGATGTCGGCAAAACTCTATGTGTATATCTTGTAAGTTGTACATGATCTTCAAAATTGCTTCTCCTAAAGTGTAACATGTATGTCTTCCCCTTTTTGTCACATCAACAGGGAAGTAAATAATGTATGCAATCTTGGAGATTCTCCAAATGTAGGCTCTATGTAATGATCTTGAAGAAAAATAAATATAATATTCTTGATGTAGAAGTAGAATAACCCAAACCTATGTTCCATATCTTGTACGATGTGATGAAGTGTGTTGAAGATACAAAAAATCCTCATCATTGTGAGACACTGAGCACGATAATGTAACTCCTTCAAGTGATAGAAAATATGTGCATAGAGAACCATAAGAAAAATCACATATTCCTAGATCTTGTATCACTTCATCAGTAACCAATGTAGGCACAAACAAGTTACCTTAAAAGTCAGTGGCTGGAAGTGCATGACTTTAAGATATGATAGAACACAAACTCGCAAAAATCTTCTTCGAACATCAAACTTACCATAAGAATTCTTCCCCTTAAGCCAACACCTCTTCATGACAAGTCAATATCTTCATATGTAAAAGCTGTAAGCGAATAACTCTTTCACAAGGCTATCCCGATTACATAATCCAATAAAATTCTTCATGAATTGTTGCTACTTACTTAAAAATCATTTACCCCTAATAAAAATATCCGAGCCATAAATATCAACTTGATATTCTAAATAAATCGGAGATTCCATGTACCTTCGTGTGTTAAATTCTTCCTTTTCGTGTGCTAAAAACGTACCAATCTTCTCAACAGCAGCCATTCTTTTGTTGTCCAACATCCTCTCTTATCCAAGATCTCTATCAGATGTATTGTCTGATATCGGACGATACTTATCAGCGTTTGGATTCACATTTATCGGACAACTCATGTCAACGCTATCCTGTTAGCGTTTGACTTATCTCGTCAGTGTCAACCATAACTTGTCAGCGTCTATTCTTAAACTTTGTCAGCAATCTTGTCCCAAAATAATATCACAAAGACGTAATTTGTTCTCAAAATAATAAAATAAATTGAGATCCTCTTTGTGAATATTCACAGGTCTTTTCTTGTGGACTTTTCAAACTTCTCGTGTTACTTCCAAGTTTGTAGGAGTTTCCATATCAAGTTTCTCATTAACACGAATAATAGAAATATCATATTCCCATACGGTATCACGTAAACTGCATCAAAACATTTGCTGCTATAACAAACCCTAGAATCTGATGAATTTAAACCGAAACCCTAATTAGGGTATTGAGAACAAACATATTCGAATTATACACCAGAATGCATTATAACAGCCTCCAAATCTCAAACGTTTCAGCCTTAAGTCGATCTAGGGTTTATAGAAACTCTAGTTCATGATTTTTATGTAAAAGAGCAAAAACGTTTATACCATAATCAACAAACTTCGACGTTGAATAACTTCATTATTAGAGCTCAGATCGAAGATCCCTTGGGTGAGATTCTAGGACACAAGTGCCAAGAATCTACAGTTCAAAAATCACGAAGATCCAACGGTTAACGAAGGAGAAAACGTGTTTTTGAACATGGCTGTTTACAGAAAACTGCATTCACTCACTGCTGACTTTGACGCTAATAACTTTTTCCTGTGGATAAAACTCGACAATCCCTCCGGTGGATGTCTATATATATGTGTATAGAATACACAAAAGAAATTTCGTGACGATCCAGCGATCCAATAAAAAGTTATGACCTTCTGAATACTGCTGCGCACACAAAAACGTCCAGAAAAACCCTAGACGGATTTTTCTTCTTTTCACCATACACGAACCCTTGTTGGTCCTAGCATCACGAGCCACGAGGCTCTGATACCAATTGTGGAAACCCTTGGTTTCCGGATTTTTTAAGCTACTAGGAATGCATCATGTTCATATGATTAGATAATCAAGCGGAATTAGAACATGACACATTAACAAGGTGTTTAGGGAACAAAGAACATGAATTAAAACAATTGGGTTTCTCATTATATTAATAACAAACAACCACTAGACGTGTATACATTGAATCCCACGTCTAGTCGACACACGCTTTTAGGTTTACATTGTGAATATGAGTTATGAATAAAACCTAAGACCCTGGTTCCTTTTATAGTGTAAGGATTAGGGTTTACAAGAGATAAAATCAAATAAACATGTAAATCTTCTATTTAAATAAACTTATACAGAATATATCCTGCATGTTTATCCTAAATAGAAGCTTCCATAAGCTTCTTTGTCTACGTTTTCTATCAATGCTTACATTGTACATGACAATGCTTGATTGTACATGACAATGCTTGGATTGTACATGACAATGCTTGAGCCATCAACGCTTAGTTTGCTCTTGTCAACGCTTGGATTGCTCTTGACAACGCTTAAGACAATAACTTCATGTTTTCTTTGTTTTTGAGTTTCTGCCACATTAACTTTTTGACCCAACACGTTGTAGGCTCCTTTTGTGATTATATCATATTTTTGATAAATACAAGAGATAACGAGTATAATGGTATGGCATTTTAGCATTATGAAGAAAATAAAATTAAATGGTCAATGGTTATGTGATAATCTGTGGTTGATAATGAACAAATGATAAGAGGTAATGTAAGCAGTATGATTTTTAACCTGCTTTTGATTTTAAGTACTCATAGTTGTGATTTAATAAAAGTATAAAAATTAATTTATAAATTAGAAATAATAAATATTGCAAATTGTTCAATATTGTGATCATAATGAACAAACCAATAAACCCGTAATGTTCAAGAAGAGAGAGGTAGAGAGAGAGAGATAAAGAGAGAGAGAGAGGGAGAGAGAGATAGGAGAGAGAGAGAGAGAGAGAGAGAGAGAAGAGGAGAGAGAGAGAGAGAGAGAGAGAGGAGAGAGAGAGAGAGAGAGAGAGAGAGAGAGAAGAGAGAGAGAGAGAGAGAGAGAGAGAGAGAGAGAGAGAGAGGAGATGGAGAGAGAGGGGAGATGTGAGAGAAAGAGAGAGGGAGGAGAGAGAGAAAGAGAGAGAGAGAGATACAGAGAGATAGAGAGAGAGTGAGAGAGAGAGAGAGAGAGAGAGAGAGAGAGAGAGAGGAAGAGAGAGAGAGAGAGAGAGAGAGAGAGAGAGGAGAGAGAGAGAGAGAGAGAGAGAGAGAGAGAGAGAGAGAGAGAGAGAGAGAGAGAGAGAGAGAGAGAGAGAGAGAGAGAGAGAGAGAGAGATGAGAGAGAGAGATAGAGAGAGAGAGAGAGAGAGAGAAGAGAGAGAGAGAGAGAGAGAAGAGAGAGAGATTGTGTGTGTGTGTGCGTGTGTATGTTTTTAGCAATCTCAAAAATCTGTTATCACTAGCTTAGACGGAGAGATAGTGTGTGTGTGTTTTGTTAGCAATCTCAAAAATACTGTTTTTGTTTTATCAACGGTTTTTATTTGGACAAGTTTATAAAATTAAAATAAATAAATACTAAAAATATTTTTCTTTAAATCCCCTACATTATATCATTTTAACAACAAAACCCTTTTAAACTAAATATAAACCCTTAAATATACAATATTAACATAAAAGTACTAAAAAATTAAAAATTAGAAATACCAAATTAGAAATAATAAATATTACAATTTTTTTTCAATAACAACAAATATCATGCCCCAAGAAGAGCAACCCATGCCCCTTAGTGCAACGCACGGGTTCCGGATGCCTCGTAAAGATTGAAATGGAATGATAACGCTTGATGACTGAAATTTATACCTCTTCTCTGGACGAGCTTGTTCCTCGTAGTCATCCTCGCTCATGTAGCATTTCCAAGCTACGTGCTGCATCATTAACTTGTGCCATATTAGTGTAAGTAGCACTAAGTAACACGATTTGCTGTCGAGGAGTGAAGAGCCCAACAAAAGTGTTTCGGTTGCTCTTCGGCAGTACCCGCAGCAATGCCTAAAAATCCATCCAACCTAAGAAACCTTTGCATAAACTCAGTGCTAGTCTCTCCAATTCTTTGACGAATGAAATGATATTCCCTCTTGAGTCTTTCCTGCTCAGCTGTCGGAAAGAACTGACCATAAAATAGAGTCTTTAATTGGTCCCAAGTCAAAGCAGCTAACCAAAAATCACCTCCACTTTCTAGCTTGTATGCCATCCACCAAGCTAAGGCACCTCCTTCAAACTTATAGCAAGCCAACCTTGCCTTGTAGACACCATCACATCCTATAGCATCAAAAATTTTCTCCATATGCGAAATCCAGTTTTCCGCATCAGATGATATCTCAGCTCTCTCAAAAGATCTAAGTTTTTGCTTGTTAAACCTCTCAAGCCAAGTGTGTAGAGTAACCGGTGGTAGATGAGGAGGATTGTTGTTCTTATTCGGATTGTTCTGGTATTCAGTCTGAATCTGGTTCCTGATTTGTGGAAGCATAGCTTGCATAGCTGCTTGGACAGCTGCAGCCAGTTCCTGTTCACGTGTGTTGACCATCTGACAGTTTAAAAGAGGGAATGAAATGATTAAGCTGATTAGAACATATGATAAACATAATGAATGCATGAAGAGTTTATGAAGGAATAGCCAACGAAAACATCCATTGGCAATAGTGGACGCCTATGGGTCGGTCCACATAACAAAATTTACATGAGCAAAGGTGAACGCCTATTGGTCGGTTCACACAAATAAAATTTAAATGAAAAGCACATGCGACTAACTATGGCCAGTCCTGTACCAACCATTACTTAGTCAAAAACTAAACATAAAACAATGATGCATGAATAAAATTTACTGTCAGTTATAGGAAGACACTGATGACTACCCATTAGTCACAGGTCAATTTTAAAAGCCTACATGTCGAAACGTGGCTCTGATACCATAATTGTAACACCTCATTTGGATAAATGGACCGTTACATAATAATTATGGCATGTCATCAAAGCATGCAAGGTAAATGTCTAAAATATTAAATGGCCATAAAGGAAACCGGAAACAAACATCGGTTCTAACATAAGCTCAACACAAATGCATAAGAATAGAATGTAAGGAAAGGACTAAACAATATCCAACAAAGCAAAAGTATGTAAATGTATTAAAGAAGAAAGAAGATTGGGCGTCTCATTCCATGCACGTACTCTTGTCTCCTAGCTTTGCCCTTTAGTACCCGGCGTATTGGGACATGGAAAGAAAAATACGGTTGAGCAATACCCTCAGTGTGCGGATATATTACAATGAAATGTAAAGCATAAACATAAGCAAGTAATGAACTGAAATGAATACAACGGAATAAGTGTAAGTCCTGAAAAACCTGGTTTAAGTTCATAAGCTGGTTTATATTTCTGAAAAGACTATGTTAAGTTTCTTCTGAAAAACTATATTTTAAATATGCCCGAAGCCTATATAGGTCATGTTATATCAACGTGCATGAATACTTATAGGGGTGACTTCTTCATGAAATTAGAGGGGCTACCGCTAATTAATATATATAATATGAGTAGAGGGATCAGCTCCTGTAACGGATGAAAGGCACACACCGTAGTTACCATAAAATCTTACTACTTGTCCTAGGATGCACCCATTCGCCCCACATGACAATAACAACAAGGCCAAATACTATAAGGGATGCTGCGAGCAATCACTCTCACCGTAGAAGAGTCACAACATGGGTGCCTCTATTGCTATGGTTATGGAACCCCCATAACTAGATGAAACTGGCATGCATGTATATAGCGCAGATCTAAAATAAACATAACATATACTGAATGTGTTTGAGACACGTGAACTACTGGAGAAAATAGATGGCTGCAAACAGGGAAATCCTGATATAGGAAGGAATTTTCTTACTGAAGGACGGAATATTCGTACCTTATGTCCAATAAAATAAAACAAAAACGAACGCGGAAGATCACTCCCGCTTCACGACAGCTACATAATAAATGGACATGAATAATTGTGTGTTCTACTTAAACATACTTATTATTTGGTTTACTTGACGTGTTCAAACTTATTATACTTGTTCTGGTCTTGTCTTATTATTTCATGTTTAAATCATGTGTTTCTTAGTGTTTTATGTGTTTTAGATTCATGTATTTCGTGTTTTAGGTGTTATAGTACTTGTTATAACATAATGAGTAACTTTCTAAAAATAGCAAGTTTCTTTATATATTAACTTTCTAAAAATAGCAGGTTTCCATATATAGTATGCAACACTCTCATTTTTCGTATCGGTACAGCGGAAGGGTCTTTCAGAGTGTTACGGGATAGCACAATAACTCCAATCATAGACAACACATAAAAATGGTTGTACAAGGTTTAACAAACATTCATTCGATAAAAAGTTTCAAAAGCGTACAACAGGTCCCAAATTATACAGGTCATTAAGTTTACAAAACACAGATCGAATGAACATTTTTAATATTAAGTGTGGGCTATCAGAGTCGATCTCCATCCGGATTACCTTCAAGCACCTGAGATAGAAAACATGCAAAAATCATATCAGCGAATGCCGAGTGAATTCATAGAGTTTAATGAAAACCGTTATATAAAACAATCATTTACATTCATTTAAAATCAGAACACAAGTATAATATCGGAAGTAAGTCCACATATTGCTAGTCAGGCAATATATAAATCAAGCATACATCTGAAACCGTCCATGAGACCGTAGTCTCTATATTACCATGATAGGTAATATATTCATCGTTAATAGCGTCGTATCATATCGTTTATTTAGATTATATAGATTGAATAGATTATAGGATTATTATTAGCCGCATGACATTGTTACCTTACTGTGAAAACAGCGGGCCGCGAACCCGACAAACAATTTTCCCATCTAAGTTAGCGTGTCGTCACAAAAACCACGCTATGGAATCTTCTCATACATAAATTCGCTTACCAATCAATGTGGTACGACGGGGATCAACCGTCAAGGCGCGAACTGGGGTGATCGTCCCCAAATAGTACTATCAAATGCATAAGCGTCTACCAAAACCCGGTAGTTCACAATTCATGCTAATGGGACTTTAAGTGACATAACCTAACTACTAATAATCCTTTTAGTCTCGAATATAGGGTCATAGCATCATTCGGGTCCATATCATTAAGCATACAATCGGGACTACTTGTGTTCTATTTTTATAAAAATCTAGCATGTTATCTCCCTCGCGGGTTTACAAATCATTTTATAAAACATTTAAAAGAGTGCGAGGCTATGAACTCACGTTGTTAATGAAAGGCGGATTATCGGCTACGGGCGTGCTTCGGTCACGGAAACCTATATAAATAATAATCGGTCTTAGACTCGGTCCAATGACTTTTATCAAAATAACAATATACATATATATGATTATTGTACATATGATGATGATCAAGTGGGTTTATAAATCCTCATTTACTCATTTTAGTGTTTACGTTTTGGTATCGTCTTACTAGTTCACTAGTTTTACCGATTTTACCTATTTTAAGTTCATTAAGTCTTTTATAAGTTCTTTTAACTTGTTTTTACCCATTTTATACTTATATGATCAGTATATATATTTTTCATGTTGGGCCCAAATGGGTTAATCCCAAATAATTCTTTTTACAAGTTTTTATCTTATTAAGTCCAATTATTAGTCTAATAGGTATAGTTAGCTCGTAAATGTCCGTAATTCTTATAGTTCGGGTTTTATCGGTTTTTACTTGTCTTAGTTACTTATACATCAGTATACAACTTTTATAAACTTTACATTAGACGGGTTTGGTCGTCTAAGTTTTATTTGATGAAAAACGTTAATTTCACGGCGATAGCCGAAAAAGTCGTAAAAATCAAGTTTATAGTTTTTATTACTTATAAATATTATTTTTACCACCATTTATCTAATTTACCCATTCAATTAACCTTTTATACATTTATATAATTAAGTTCTATAAGTTAGTGGGTTTATATTTTACATTTTATAAATTATAAAGTGAGTGCTTATATAATAATAATAAACATTATTTCCAAAATCTGATTTTTAACTTCATGTTTACCATTTTTATCATATCTAGAGTTCTACAATGACTTAGAAGCTCATTTTTGGATGACAACTTCTTCATAATATGTGCTAAATATAACTTAGTTATAGCTACTGCCCATTTTGAGTCTAAGTTGCCTTAACAGTCCCTACAAAACTGCTTATTCAGATTGTACCACCTAACTTGTTTTGATCATATCTCACTCATTATTTTGATTCCATTGCATGGCCAACTCTCACATGTGTATAACATCACCTACTTACTGTAAATATATCAAACCATGCATTTTTATCAGTTCATCATTTAGTTATCTACTGTTTTTATACAGCCAACTAATTAGTCATTATTTTAGCTTCATTTCTTATGGTTATCATCATTTTTAAGCATGTTTATCAACACTTGATCCCCACACAACATTTTTATCATCATATATACATCATATACATATACAAAATAAAAGAAAATACATTTGTTCTTTACAAAATAATAAGAGAAAAATGTAGAGGATGATCTTCTTTACCAATCCAAGTGGATTTCTTGTTTTAGGAAGGCAAGAACTTGATGAACACAACAAGTATCTCCAAGACCATCAAATATCAAGATCATATGTTGGAAAATCAGCCCTAGGACACAAGCAAATCACCTCCAAAGTTGGTTATATGGCCACCAAATGATCAAGGCTTCAAGGAAACACCTTAATAGGACTAGTAAACATGTGGTTTGTAGTTAGAAAAGATCAAGAATGGTGTTTGTTGCTTGATGTGGGACGGCAAAAGGGTGGAGTAGAGAGAGTTTTTGGGGTGGATTGCATGGATGAAATGGTAGAAGTGAAAACCATTAGCTAGTTTTGTTTAGTGGTGGAAGTAGTTAGCTTAAAGTGTAAGCATAAGCTTACACTTGTGCAAGCTTAGCTAAAACTTGTGCCACCTAAGTGTGGTGGTGTCTTTTGCCGTCCCATATAAGCTAGTGGGATGGGCAAAGTGTTTTGTCCCATCTCACTAGTTTACGGGTATTTCTCGATTCTAGTTTTCTCGATTTGCGTGCCCTCAGGTCGTTTTACGAAAAACGTTTTTATAAATTATGAATCACCGTCACAAAACGAATCCAATAAAAATTGTCTCATCAAAAACGGAGTTCAAAAATGTAAATACGTAATCCTAAGGTTTCTGGTTTAGTCGTAAAAGACGCCAAATTATGCACGTAAGCCCAAATTTAAATCCGTAAATTGTGAGTTCGTCAACCAACACAAAAATAAGTTTCAAAATATTATACGAGAAAATATTTAACTACCTGAAAATGTTAGATTTGTCACAGCTTTTCCTCCTAAAAGGGATCAACGTCCTCGTGATCCATTTCATTTGGATGTCCGTTTCTTATTGAAATCGAAGAGGTGCGGATATTTCTTCCACATTTCATCCTCTCGTTCCCAAGTATACTCCGGTCCATGTTTTGAATTCCATCGGATCTTGACAATAGGTATCCGACTTTGTTTCAGTTGCTTTACCTCACGGTCCATAACTTCTACGGGCTCTTCGATAAAATGCAACTTCCCATCTATTCGAACCTTACCTAACGGAATTTTCTCATCACTCACTGCTAGACATTTCTTCAGATTAGATACATGGAATGTGTTGTGAACACCATGAAGTTCTGGGGGTAACTCTAGTTTGTAAGCCACCGGACCTACTCTAGATAATATCTTAAAGGGTCCAATATAACGGGGATTAAATTTTCCTCGTTTTCCAAATCTGATAACGCCTTTCCATGGCGATACTTTCAACATTACTCGGTCACCCACTTCAAACTCCATTGGCTTCCGCCGCACATCCGCGTAACTTTTCTGTCTACTACGGGCAGTCAACAACCTCTTCTTAATCTGAACTATCATCTCCGTAGTCTCCCGGATCAATTCCGGTCCCGTGAGTTGGGTATCCCCAACTTCACTCCAACATACAGGAGCTCTACACTTCCTACCATACAAAGCTTCAAACGGTGCAACCTTAATACTAGAATGGTAACTATTGTTATACGAAAACTCTGCTAACGACAAATGTTTATCCCAATTCTTACCAAAGTCTAACACACAAGCTCTCAACATATCTTCCAGTGTTTGTATCGTCCTTTCACTCTGCCCATCAGTCTGGGGGTGATAAGCAGTGCTCATATCGAGATTCGTTCCCAAAGATCTTTGGAGAGATTTCCAAAAATTCGATGCGAATCTAGGATCTCGATCTGAAATGATCGATATAGGCACTCCATGCTTGCATACAACATTATCTAGGTATATTCGAGTCAGCTTCTCCAGTGAGAACTGCTCCTTAACCGGAATGAAGTGTGCTGATTTGGTCAGTCTATCGACAATAACCCAAATCGAATTGTTTCTAGATGATGTTCTAGGAAGCTTGGTGATAAAGTCCATCGTAATTCGCTCCCACTTCCATTCAGGAATCTTTGGCTGTTGAAGTAGTCCTGATGGCTTTTGATGTTCGGCTTTGACTCTAGCACAAGTCAAGCATTGAAGAACATACATAGCTATGTCAGCTTTCATATTCGGCCACCAATACAACTTCTTCAAATCATGGTACATCTTATCAGATCCCGGATGAATGGAATACTTAGATTTATGGGATTCTAACATAATCAAGTCTCTTAAGCCTCCAAACTTAGGTATCCACATACGACCTCTTAAGCATTTCACTCCATCAGCTCTAACCTCTAAAGGATCTCCTTCTCCTCGGAACCCTTCATTAACAAAATTCTCCTTCTTACAAGCTTCTATTTGCGCATTTCTAATTTGCTCAGGCAAATTATTGTGCACGGTCAAGACTAGAGAACGCACCCTGATAGGCTCTCTATCTTTCCTACTCAACGCATCAGCAACAACATTGGCTTTTCCTGGGTGATATTTTATATCACAGTCATAATCACTTAACAACTCTATCCATCTTCGTTGCCTCATGTTCAATTCCTTCTGGTCGAGAATATACTGTAGGCTTTTGTGATCGGTGAATACCGTACACTTGGTGCCATACAGATAATGTCTCCACAACCTGAGAGCAAAGACCACCGCTCCTAACTCAAGATCATGAGTAGTATAATTCTCCTCATTCTTCCTTAATTGCCTAGAAGCATAAGCTATCACTTTCGCTCTCTGCATCAAAACAGCTCCATAACCTCTAAGAGATGCATCACAATACACTACAAAATCTTCACTCCCTTCGGGTATGATAAGATTGGCGCACTACATAATTTTTGCTTCAATGTCTGAAATGCTCCATCTTCATCACTTCCCCAAACGAAAGGTTTATTCTTCTGAGTAAGCTTAGTCAAGGGTTTAGCTATCAAAGAAAATTCTTTAATGAATCGTCTATAATAGCCAGCCAATCCTAAGAACTGTCGCACTTCCGTTGGCGTTGTCGGTGCAGACCAATTCTTAATAGCTTCAACCTTTGCAGGATCAACATGAATTCCATCTCTGTTAATCACATGACCAAGAAATTGCACAGAATCTAACCAGAAATCACACTTCGAAAACTTAGCATACAACCTTTCATCCTTCAACAACTTCAAAACAATCCTCAAATGTTCTCTATGTTCATCTTCATTCTTAGAATAGATTAGAATATCGTCAATAAACACAATCACAAATTTATCCAAGTAGGGCTTGCACACTCGATTCATTAAATCCATGAAAACCGCAGGTGCGTTAGTTAACCCAAATGGCATTACTTGAAATTCATAGTGTCCATAACGAGTTCTAAATGCAGTTATAGGAATATCTTCTTCACGGACGCGAAGTTGGTGATATCCTGACCGCAAATCTATCTTAGAATACACACTAGATCCTTGCAGTTGATCAAACAAATCATCAATCCTAGGTAAAGGATATCGATTCTTAATTGTCAACTTATTCAGTTCCCTATAATCAATGCACATACGAAAAGATCCATCCTTCTTCTTAACGAACAAGACTGGAGCTCCACAAGGCGACGAGCTCGGTCGAATAAAACCTTTATCAGACAACTCCTTAAGTTGCTCAGATAACTCCTTTAATTCAGAAGGGGCTAATCGGTAAGGCGCACGTGCCACCGGTGCAGCACCAGGAATTAAATCGATTCGAAACTCTACTTGCCTTATTGGTGGAAGTCCTGGTAAATCTTTAGGAAATACCTCAGGAAATTCACAAATAATAGGTACATATTCCAATCGTTTCTCCCTAGACTCATTCCCGGTCACTTGAGCTAAGAATAACTCACAACCGTTCCTGATGTACTTTTGGACTTTAATACATGAAACAATTTTCAAACGGGATTCACCTCGACTACCATCAATTACTAACGTCCTATTCCTAAGAGGAATCTTAACCTTCTTCTCTCCACATAAAATAGTAGCATTATTCAACGACAACCAATCCATACCAATAATAATATCAAAACTACCTAATTCTATCAACATCAAATCAATCGGAAAGGAATGGTTCAAGAGATTTAGAGAGCATCCTTCTAATAGCTTATTAGTTTTCACTAATCTACCATCAGCCAATTCCACCTCGTAACTGGTACTTACCTCAACAGGTTCAATATCAATAAGGGCACTAAATTTAGTGGATACAAAGCTCCTATCGGCACCCGAATCGAATAAAGCAACAGCATAATGATTGTTGAGTAAAAACGTACCGGTAACGACATTCAGATCCTCTTTCTTCACCTCAATTGTTCCAAGTTGGTAGATACCACCCTGGGGGTTTCTTCCAGGTACAATGGCTTTCAACTTGGGGCATTCCAATTTCCTATGACCTTCTTCATTACAGTTGAAGCAAATGGTTCCCTTCTTACACCTTTCAACCTTGTGTCCAAGCTTTCCGCAATTTCGGCACTTCCAGCAGTCGCCAGGATGCCTCTTGTTGCCACACTTAGGACATCTATCATCGTTGCGCGGTGCATTGTTGGTAAGAGCATTTGCATTCCCCTTTCTCTGGTTCTGACGGTGATTGAAATTCTTCCTATAATCACCTCTATCTACACGATCACCGTCTCCCTTTCTTTTCTCACCTACACGGGCTTCATCTTCCTTATCCTGAATTATCTGTCCAATGAGTTGGTAAGCCATTCGAACAGCATCATCAATGGTCAGTGGTTTCGATGATGTCACGTCCCCCCCGGATATTCCTGGTCAACCCTTTCACATATTGCTCAATTCGGATCTCTTCGGGTTCAACCAATCGAGGACATAGCAAGGCCAACTCATGGAATCGATTCGTGTAACTATCAATGTCCACACCTTTCATTCTCAAATGAATCAACTCCTGTTCTAACCTAATGATCACACTACGAGGACAAAACTCCAAAGTCATCCACTTCTTGATTTCAGCCCAAGGAGTAGCATTAGCAGCATCAAGACCCATGAAAGCAATTCTCCCGTTCCACCAAGTCAACGCACGACCTTTAAGAGTAGCCATAGCAAAAGTCACCTTATCTTCCTCCTTACACTTACTAATCCTAAACACCGATTCAATCTTCTCGATCCACTGGCTTAATCCTACAGCACCTTCAGTTCCATTAAAAGGTAGAGGTTCACACTTCATGAACGTCACATAAGTACAGCCACCAACTTCAGGTGCATTCGTTCCAAGTCCTCCTACATTTCCTCCAGCATTAGCATTCACATTATTAGCATTCACATTCACATTAGTACCACCAATTCCACTACCGCCAGCTCCACTACCGCCAGCTCCACTAACGCCAGCTCCACTACCGCCAGCTCCACTACTGCCAGCTTCATTTCTAGCATTTGCCATAAATTCAGTCATAGATGCGGTAACTTGCTCCGTAATAATCCTACGTACATCATCCTCAGTCACAGCCTTCTTGGGCGGCATAGTTCTATAATTCCACAATTTCAAAGTATTAAGCATTCATCCAACAAAGGATTCATATAATATGGATCGAATTCATAATCAAGATACAAATAAGGCACAATATGGAATTCAAGACAAGATACATATTTCACTCGATCTGAAACAAAAGTATTGTCTTAGTACATCCATATCAAAGTTCTAACACTATATACACTCAAAATTCGTGCCAATTCTACTACTAACAAGTCGGTTCAGTCAAAGCTACAAGCACAAAAGATATAAAGGTCACTACTAAACACAGACTGGTCTACTGAGAACCGCCAGATGGTCCATCATCCATCGTCTTCTGGATCTTCGCCGGACGATCACTAGACTCATCTTCAGCTGGGCGCTTACGGATTACTCCTCTTTCAACCATGTCGGCATAAAATCTACTGTTCCAACCCACTGATATATTCAGCTCCTTTTCAGCTTTCTCACGCATCGCACGAGCTACACTCAATTGAATCTCCAAAGAATTCACCTTTCTCTTCATAGCAGCATACTCACCACTTTCCAATACCGATAACCTCCTAAAAGCCTCATTCAAACCACGTTCTACATCACTCAAATCCAAACTAAGCAATTCTCGCTCTTTCTCGCCAACCTTTGTCTTTGACTCCAAATAAGCAACTTGAGTCTGAACAATACCTAATCCAACCTCTGTCACACAACTCTTAACACGGGAAGCATCTAGATCACGTCTCAAGGCCCATGGTGCAAGAACATCAATATGAGTAGCCTCTCGAGCACTAGACGACTCTCCTATCTCACGTCTACGAGTAGCAATACCATCAGTACCGTCAGGTGCATCGTCATCCTCATCCTCCTCTGATTCAGAATCAGATTCAGACGATTCAGACATTTCGTCCCTAGGTAACTCATCCTCGGAATCAGACAAACAAACTGGTGGGGGCAAAGGCTCGCCCTCTGGAACATCATACGGATAAATAAGCTCAGCTTCCTCATCGTCATCAACCTCAACATCTATACCTACATCTTCCTCGACATCCTCGTCGTCAATCTCATCATCTAACTCATCTAACCCAATCTCATCATCGTTCTCAATATCAACATTCTCAATATCCACATTCTCATTACCCACATTCTCAATATCCACATTCTCATTCTCATTCTCTACTAAGTCAACCTGAGGGGCAATCTGATCTCCTAGTCCTAACTCGGGCTCGGGATCCTCAAATGGTTCCTCCTCATCATCAATATCAAAATCTACTAAGACTAAATAAGGATCATCTTCTATATTAGGTTCGGGTATAGCATGGTTTTCTACAGGAATATTAGGGTCAGCCATGACAATCTGCATTTATATATATTTATCTCGTATTAGGATAACATACTAGTTAAACAATTACATAATGAAATCACGATATATACATATATATAAATTATATTATATATATCAAAAAATATATATCTTCTCAATAGGGCTTGTTGGTAACGTCGGAGATCTCTGGCACCGTTATAGTCAAAAGATTTTTCAAATATTTTCTCAAATGTTCATTGTCAAAAGATTTTGAAAAGTTTTGTTCAAAACCTTGGTTTTTAAAATCTTTTGTTCTCTACAACGAGAGCTCTGGTACCAAACTGTAACACTCTCATTTTTCGTATCGGTACAGCGGAAGGGTCTTTCAGAGTGTTACGGGATAGCACAATAACTCCAATCATAGACAACACATAAAAATGGTTGTACAAGGTTTAACAAACATTCATTCGATAAAAAGTTTCAAAAGCGTACAACATGTCCCAAATTATACAGGTCATTAAGTTTACAAAACACAGATCGAATGAACATTTTTAATATTAAGTGTGGGCCATCAGAGTCGATCTCCATCCGGATTACCTTCAAGCACCTGAGATAGAAAACATGCAAAAATCATATCAGCGAATGCCGAGTGAATTCATAGAGTTTAATAAAAACCGTTATATAAAACAATCATTTACATTCATTTAAAATCAGAACACAAGTATAATATCGGAAGTAAGTCCACATATTGCTAGTCAGGCAATATATAAATCAAGCATACATCTGAAACCGTCCATGAGACCGTAGTCTCTATATTACCATGATAGGTAATATATTCATCGTTAATAGCGTCGTATCATATCGTTTATTTAGATTATATAGATTGAATAGATTATAGGATTATTATTAGCCGCATGACATTGTTACCTTACTGTGAAAACAGCGGGCCGCGAACCCGACAAACAATTTGCCCATCTAAGTTAGCGTGTCGTCACAAAAATCACGCTATGGAATCTTCTCATACATAAATTCGCTTACCAATCAATGTGGTACGACGGGGATCAACCGTCAAGGCGCGAACTGGGGTGATCGTCCCCAAATAGTACTATCAAATGCATAAGCGTCTACCAAAACCCGGTAGTTCACAATTCATGCTAATGGGACTTTAAGTGACATAACCTAACTACTAATAATCCTTTTAGTCTCGAATATAGGGTCATAGCATCATTCGGGTCCATATCATTAAGCATACAATCGGGACTACTTGTGTTCTATTTTTATAAAAATCTAGCATGTTATCTCCCTCGCGGGTTTACAAATCATTTTATAAAACATTTAAAATAGTGCGAGGCTATGAACTCACGTTGTTAATGAAAGGCGGATTATCGGCTACGGGCGTGCTTCGGTCACGGAAACCTATATAAATAATAATCGGTCTTAGACTCGGTCCAATGACTTTTATCAAAATAACAATATACATATATATGATTATTGTACATATGATGATGATCAAGTGGGTTTATAAATCCTCATTTACTCATTTTAGTGTTTACGTTTTGGTATCGTCTTACTAGTTCACTAGTTTTACCGATTTTACCTATTTTAAGTTCATTAAGTCTTTTATAAGTTCTTTTAACTTGTTTTTACCCATTTTATACTTATATGATCAGTATATATATTTTTCATGTTGGGCCCAAATGGGTTAAGCCCAAATAATTCTTTTTACAAGTTTTTATCTTATTAAGTCCAATTATTAGTCTAATAGGTTTAGTTAGCTCGTAAATGTCCGTAATTCTTATAGTTCGGGTTTTATCGGTTTTTACTTGTCTTAGTTACTTATACATCAGTATACAACTTTTATAAACTTTACATTAGACGGGTTTGGTCGTCTATGTTTTATTTGATGAAAAACGTTAATTTCACGGCGATAGCCGAAAAAGTCGTAAAAATCAAGTTTATAGTTTTTATTACTTATAAATATTATTTTTACCACCATTTATCTAATTTACCCATTCAATTAACCTTTTATACATTTATATAATTAAGTTCTATAAGTTAGTGGGTTTATATTTTACATTTTATAAATTATAAAGTGAGTGCTTATATAATAATAATAAACATTATTTCCAAAATCTGATTTTTAACTTCATGTTTACCATTTTTATCATATCTAGAGTTCTACAATGACTTAGAAGCTCATTTTTGTATGACAACTTCTTCATAATATGTGCTAAATATAACTTAGTTATAGCTACTGCCCATTTTGAGTCTAAGTTGCCTTAACAGTCCCTACAAAACTGCTTATTCAGATTGTACCACCTAACTTGTTTTGATCATATCTCACTCATTATTTTGATTCCATTGCATGGCCAACTCTCACGTGTGTATAACATCACCTACTTACTGTAAATAGATCAAACCATGCATTTTTATCAGTTCATCATTTAGTTATCTACTGTTTTTATACAGCCAACTAATTAGTCATGATTTTAGCTTCATTTCTTATGGTTATCATCATTTTTAAGCATGTTTATCAAAACTTGATCCCCACACAACATTTTTATCATCATATATACATCATATACATATACAAAATAAAAGAAAATACATTTGTTCTTTACAAAATAATAAGAGAAAAATGTAGAGGATGATCTTCTTTACCAATCCAAGTGGATTTCTTGTTTTAGGAAGGCAAGAACTTGATGAACACAACAAGTATCTCCAAGACCATCAAATATCAAGATCATATGTTGGAAAATCAGCCCTAGGACACAAGCAAATCACCTCCAAAGTTGGTTATATGGCCACCAAATGATCAAGGCTTCAAGGAAACACCTTAATAGGACTAGTAAACATGTGATTTGTAGTTAGAAAAGATCAAGAATGGTGTTTGTTGCTTGATGTGGGACGGCACAAGGGTGGAGTAGAGAGAGTTTTTGGGGTGGATTGCATGGATGAAATGGTAGAAGTGAAAACCATTAGCTAGTTTTGTTTAGTGGTGGAAGTAGTTAGCTTAAAGTGTAAGCATAAGCTTACACTTGTGCAAGCTTAGCTAAAACTTGTGCCACCTAAGTGTGGTGGTGTCTTTTGCCGTCCCATATAAGCTAGTGGGATGGGGCAAAGTGTTTTGTCCCATCTCACTAGTTTACGGGTATTTCTCGATTCTAGTTTTCTCGATTTGCGTGCCCTCGGGTCGTTTTACGAAAAACGTTTTTATAAATTATGAATCACCGTCACAAAACGAATCCAATAAAAATTGTCTCATCAAAAACGGAGTTCAAAAACGTAAATACGTAATCCTAAGGTTTCCGGTTTAGTCGTAAAAGACGCCAAATTATGCACGTAAGCCCAAATTTAAATCCGTAAATTGTGAGTTCGTCAACCAACACAAAAATAAGTTTCAAAATATTATACGAGAAAATATTTAACTACCTGAAAATGTTAGATTTGTCACATAGTAACTTTCCAAAAATAGTAAGTTTCTTTAAATAGTAAGTTTTTTTAAATAGTAAGTTTCTAAAAATAGAAAGTTTCCATAATTGGTAAGTTTCCAAAAATAGAAAGTTTTCATATTTAGCATGTTTTATAAATAACATGTTACCATATTTAGTGTGTTTCCATATTTATCATGTTGCCATAATTAATATAACTCCATAATTAACATATTTCCATAATTAATATATTTCTATAATTAATCGTATGCTTATTAAATAATTAAATGATATAACATATAGTTTAATAAGCTTATATTATGTCATGTATAATTATATTGTACAGTTTAATAATAATAACTATTTAGACTTAACTTATTATTATTAATTAATAATGTTATTCCATGTTATCATATGTTATTCTTAATTAATAATATTGCATGGTTAATAATATTAAACTTTATCTTAAAAGATATTAATTAACTAAGCTAGATTTTAATTAATTAATCTAGTGTACATGAATAATTAATCAATTAATTATTTTAACATAAGTTTATTTAAATAAAAAAAGACATACAAAATAACATGGTTTTATTTAAATAAAATTTATATCCTAATTCATAACATAAACTAATTTAATTAACATGTTTTTAATTAAACCAATTTTATAATTTAATGCATACATGTTTATAGAAAAAGTTTAGCCAAACACCCATTGCATGTTTTGGTGTTTAACCGAACCCCGAACGAAACCCCACCGAGACAGTGAGGTCTCAGCGTTGCCTCGAAACACGCGCAACACCACAGCCGGATGGCTGTGGCTTGCGGCCGAACCCACAGCAGCCCCCGACCATGGTGCCGGTGCCAATGCGCTGCGACGCAGCCCCTGGCCAAGCCAGGTTTGTTGCTGCTGATGCTGTTTGCCCTACTGCTACTTGGTCTCGGTTCCCACTGATCTACCAAGTTTCCCCCTGTTGGGGGTCCTTGGCTTGCGGCTGTCCGAACCAAACCACCACCGCCACCCTTTGGTTGCGGTTGGTGGTACCAAAACTAACGCCGGCCCCTATAGGGTTGCAACTGATGGAAACCGACCACCACCGAGACCCTATGTGGTCTCGGTTGGCGTGCGATCGGGACAAAACCAAACAAACATCCACCTTAACTTGTTTTAATCTTTCCCATAACATGTTTTAGTCAAGTTTTTAAAGATCCATATACATATGATCATAACTAAATAAAAGATTAAAAAGGTTAAGGTAAATATCGAATGCGTGGTTTGATTTATGATTTAACAATGAACACGAACTCGTAAATTACCAAGATCAAAAGACAAAAATCGTTCTTGTGGGTGTTGTTCATCGCCACGGCCAAAGAGAAGGAGAAAAAGAGATTTTTAGGGTTTTGCAATTATTCTTTGTTTAACTTTTTATGAAAGTTCCATAATATCCTTATGTGTTTACAATAGAATTAATAATGGACTGGGCCATGGGCCCCCTTCTCTCTTGTTTTGGACGCCGACTACACACATACATACATACATATTTGTTTATTTTTCGCGTCTTAAAATTATTATCGTGGGTGTTCGTTTTAATGCTCGTGTTTTATGTCTCGTATGTTTAAGTATTCTACGTGAATACTTATCGTGCATTTATGTTCATGTTTACATACCCGTAATACTTATAATAAATAATTAATATACATAACGTTCGTATTTAATATTCATGATTCATGTCGTATAGTAATTAATTAAAACTTTGAATTTAACCGTAAATTCATGCATTTAATGATCTTAGGGTTTTTAAAGCGGGTTTTACAACTCTTCCCCTCTAAAAGAATATTTCGTCCTCGAATTAGAGATACGATAAGCTGATGAGATAATAAACGCTGAAATGACACATAAGCTGGAAAGACATGTAAGCTGAAAATGACATACCCGAGTCAAAACTAGAAATGAGGGTAAGAAGTACGGATACACTCCTCCGTTTCTCAAGTGGCTTCCCGCTCAGAATGGTCCCTCCAACGGATTTTGACGAATGGAATCATCTTTCTCCTCATGACTTGTTCCTGACGGTCGAGAACTTCCTCGGTTTCCTCAATATATGATAGATCCTCTCGAATCTGCTCGAATGGATACGAAACTATATGCAATAGATGGTAATTGTAACCTTTGAGTAAGGATATACGAAATACATCATGCACATGAGATAGTTGAGGAGGTAAAGCTAGACGACATGATACTTCACCGATACTTTCAAGGATTTCAAACGGTCCGATGAAACGAGGACTGAGTTTTCCCCTGATTCCAAAACGCTTGACTTCACGTGCTGGTGATACCTTGAGGAAGACGTGTATATAAAAACGTGCGTAAAAATGTGTGTATAAAAATATGCCTATAAAAATGTGCGTAATAAAAACCTGCATAAAAATGTATGTATAACAACGTGTGCATAAAAATGTAAGTAAAAATGGGTGTATAAATATGTGTGTATAGAAACGTGCATAAAATGTGTGTATTAAAACGTGTGTATAAAAACACCTATACAAAAATGTGCGTATAAAACGTGTATAAAAATGTGTACATAAAAGTGTGCGTATAAAAACGTGAGTAAAAAGTGTGTATAAATATGTGTGTTTAAAAACGTGCGTAAAATGTGTGTATAAAAATGTGGCGTATAAAAACGTGCATAAAAATGTATGTATATAAATGTGCATAAAAACGTGCGTATAAAAATATGGGTATAAAAATGTGTGTATAAAAACGCGCGTATAAAAACACGTTTATAAAAGCATTTGAAAATTTATTTTTTTAAGAAATATAATGTGTTAACTCAAGGGATTAGCGATGGAAATCAATGCAAAAGTCAAGGTATCACTACTGTAACTTTTTCTAGTGAAAAATGTTAAAGGACTAACGGTGCAGACGGTACTTGGCAGGGACAAAAATATAACATTTTAAAGCTGCTTTTGGATAATATTGCGTAGACTGGTCATACACTACAACAATTTTGAGTTTAGGGTCGCCCTTTTTCTAGGGTCGACTTAGTCGTCCCTAGATTAAGGGGGGGCCACCAGTTTTACAAGAAAAAAAAAGTTAAGAAGGTTGTGGGGACAAAGTGGGGTCCACGTAACCTAGGGACGACTAAGTCGTCCATATGTGAAGAAAATTTATTTTTTTATCTCTTTTAGTTATTTAAAATTATTTAAAAATAATATAAATATTTTTTAGAAAAAGTTTAAAATTAAGGTGAGACCCACGTAACCTAGGGACGACTAAATCGTACCTAGGTGAAGAAAAATTATTTTTCCCAGTTTTTTTTATTTATTTTATTTATTTAAAATTATTTAAAATTATTTAAAATTATTTAAAATTAATATAAATATTTTTAAAAAAAATTTTAAAACTAAGGTGGGGTCCGTATAGCCTAGGGACGACTAAGTCGTCCCTAGGTGAAGGCAAGTTTATTTTTCCCAGTTTTTTATCTCTTTTAATTATTTAAAATTATTTAAAATTAATATAAATATATTTTTTTAAAAAGTTTAAAACTAAGGAGGGGCCCATGTAACCTAGGGACAACTAAGTCGTCCCTAAGTGAAGGCAAATTTATTTTTCCCTTTTTTTATCACTTGTAATTATTTAAAATTATTTAAAATTATATTTTATTTATAAAAAAAACTTTATTATAGTTAAAAATAACTTTATACATATTAAAACAACTTTATACATATTTAAAAAAAACTTTATACGTATTTAAAAACAACTTTATACATATTAAAAAACTTTATACATATTAAAAAAAAACTTTATACATATTTAGCAAAAACTTTATCCACATTTAAAAATAACTTTATACATATTTAAAAAAAACTTTATACGTATTTAAAAAAAAACTTTATACATATTTAAAAAAAACTTTATATTTATTTAAAAAAAACTTATACGTATTTAAAAAAAACTTTAGATATATATTTAACACTAAAACACGCGCTTAAATAAACATATATATAACAGCGATAATAGATTCATAAATAAGAAAAAGAACACATCACAAACTAATTAAAACTAAACATACAGATTAACACATAATAATAAAATACAAATTAACACATTAAAATAACAAATAGATTACTACTCAAAGCTAAGATTTTCCATTTCATTTAAAAGCTCATGAAGTATTACAGCCGATTGACATGCGTGGTCTTCAGGATGCCTTTCCATTTCTAGTCTTGCCTCTAGCATCTTTATCTTTAGATCTTTGATCTTGCAATTAGAGAACTCAGTAGGTGCAGATTGAGAAGGACCTGTGGAAGAAATTGGATGTGAACCTTGAGGTGTTGAAGATCCAAGGGAAGATCTTATACGGAGTTCGAGATCAAAATCATCCTTCCATTTAAAATATTTACATCCATAATCATCTGTTTTTGGCTGTTACAAAGTAAAAAAATAACATGACATGTCATATTAATAATCACACATATTACATAAATAAAACATAAGATTGTTTACCTTCGAAATAGGACATGCATAGTAAAGTTTACCAAAGCTATGAGGTTGATGTGACTGTCTCAACATTATATATCCCTTTCTAAATGTACACTTATAAGCTTCAAGCGGATCCATCTTATGCAAAATCGGGTGGTGGTGGTGGTGAGTTTGGTATGAGAGGATAAGAGTTTGTGAGGATAAGAGCTACCATAAATAAAGATAAAAATTTAGGGTCGACATATTTAGGGACGGCTTAGTCGACCCTAGCTTTCCTGCTAACATTTTCCCGCCAACATTTTCCCACCAACATTTTCCCGCCAACATTTTCCACTCATCAGTTGAACCTATAACGTATAACCGTAACATATCGACTCATCAGTTGAACCTCTAACGTATAACCGTAACATATCGACTCATCAGTTGAACCTCTAATGTATAACCCTAGCATATCGACTCATCAGTTGAACCTCTAACGTATAACCGTAACAAATAGACTCATCGGTTGAACCTCTAACGTATAACCATAACATATCGATTCATCAGTTGAACCTCTAACGTATAACCGTAACATATCGACTCATCAGTTGAACCTCTAACGTATAACCCTAACATATAGACACATCGGTTGAACCTCTAACGTATAACCCTAGCATATCGACTCATCAGTTTAACCTCTAACATATAACCCTAGCATATCGACTCGTCAGTTGAACCTCTAACGTATAACCGTAACATATAGACTCATCGGTTGAACCTCTAACGTATAAACCTAGCATATCGACTCATCAGTTGAACCTCTAACGTATAACCGTAACATATCGACTCGTCAGTTGAACCTCTAACATATAACCTTAACATATAGACTCATCGGTTGAACCTCTAACGTATAACCCTAGCATATCGACTCATCAGTTGAACCTCTAACGTATAACCGTAACATATCGACTCATCAGTTGAACCTCTAACGTATAACCCTAACATATAGACTCATCGGTTGAACCTCTAACGTATAACCCTAGCATATCGACTCATCAGTTGAACCTCTAGCGTATAACCCTAGCATATCGACTCATCAGTTGAACCTCTAACGTATAACCGTAACATACAGACTCATTGGTTGAACATCTAACGTATAACCATAACATATCGACTCATCAGTTGAACCTCTAACGTATAACCGTAACGTATCGACTCATCAGTTGAACCTCTAACGTATAACCCTAACATATAGACTCATCGGTTGAACCTCTAACGTATAACCCTAGCATATAGACTCATCAGTTGAACCTCTAACGTATAACCCTAGCATATCGACTCATCAGTTGAACCTCTAACGTATAACCCTAGCATATCGACTCATCAGTTGAACCTCTAACGTATAACCGTAACATATAGACTCATCGGTTGAACCTATAACGTATAACCGTAACATATCGACTCATCAGTTGAACCTCTAACATATAACCGTAACATATCGACTCATCAGTTGAACCTCTAACGTATAACCCTAACCCATATAGACTCATCGGTTAAACCTCTAACGTATAACCCTAGCATATCGACTCATCAGTTGAACCTCTAACGTATAACCCTAGCATATCGACTCATCAGTTGAACCTGTAACGTATAACCGTAACATATAGACTCATCGGTTGAACCTCTAACATATAACCGTAACATATCGACTCATCCGTTGAACCTCTAACGTATAACCGTAACATATCGACTCATCAGTTGAACCTCTAACGTATAACCGTAACATATAGACTCATCGGTTGAACCTCTAACGTATAACCCTAGCATATCGACTCATCAGTTGAACCTCTAACGTATAACCGTAACATATCGACTCATCAGTTGAATCTCTAACGTATAACCCTAACATATCGACTCATCGGTTGAACCTCTAACGTATAACCCTAGCATATCGACTCATCAGTTGAACCTCTAACGTATAACCGTAAGATATCGAATCATCAGATGAACCTCTAACGCATAACCCTAGCATATCAACTCATCGGTTGAACCTCTAACGTATAACCCTAGCATATCGACTCATCAGTTGAACCTCTAACGTATAACCGTAACATGTAGACTCATCGGTTGAACCTCTAACGTATAACCGTAACATATCGACTCATCGGTTGAACCTCTAACGTATAATCGTAACATAGCGACTCATCAGTTGAACCTCTAACGTATAACCGTTACATATCGACTCATCAGTTGAACCTCTAACGTATAACCCTAACATATAGACTCATCAGTTGAACCTCTAACGTATAACCCTAGCATATCGACTCATCAGTTGAACCTCTAACATATAACCCTAGCATATCGACTCATCAGTTGAACCTATAACGTATAACCCTAGCATATCGACTCATCAGTTGAACCTCTAACGTATAACCGTAACATATAGACTCGTCGGTTGAACCTCTAACGTATAACCGTAACATATCAACTCATCAGTTGAACCTCTAACGTATAAGCGTAACATATCGACTCATCAGTTGAACCTCTAACGTATAACCCTAACATATAGACTCATCGGTTGAACCTCTAACGTATAACCCTAACATATCGACTCATCGGTTGAACCTCTAACGTATAACCCTCGCATATCGACTCATCAGTTGAACCTCTAACATATAACCGTAACATATCGACTCATCAGTTGAACCTCTAACGTATAACCGTAACATATAGACTCATCGGTTGAACCTCTAACGTATAACCGTAACATATCGACTCATCAGTTGAACCTCTAACGTATAACGGTAATATATCGACTCATCAGTTGAACCTCTAACGTATAACCCTAACATATAGACTCATCGGTTGAACCTCTAACGTATAACCCTAGCATATCGACTCATCAGTTGAACTCTAACGTATAACCGTAACATATCGACTGATCAGTTGAACCTCTAACATATAACCCTAACATATAGACTCATCGGTTGAACCTCTAACGTATAACCCTAGCATATCAAATCATCAGTTGAACCTCTACCGTATAACCGTAACATATCGACTCATCAGTTGAACCTCTAACGTATAACCCTAACATATAGACTCATCAGTTGAACCTCTAACGTATAACCCTAGCATATCGACTCATCACTTGAACCTCTAACGTATAACCCTAGCATATCGACTCATCAGTTGAACCTCTAACGTATAAACGTAACATATAGACTCATCGGTTGAACCTCTAACGTATAACCGTAACATATCGACTCATGAGTTGAAACTCTAACGTATAACCGTAACATATCAACTCATCAGTTGAACCTCTAACGTATAACCCTAACATATAGACTCATCGGTTGAACCTCTAACGTATAACCCTAACATATCGACTCATCAGTTGAACCTCTAACGTATAACCGTAACATATCGACTCATCAGTTGAACCTCTAACGTATAACCCTAACATATAGACTCATCGGTTGAACCTCTAACGTATAACCCTAGTATATCGACTCATCAGTTGAACCTCTAACGTATAACCGTAACATATCGACTCATCAGTTGAACCTCTAACGTATAACCATAGCATATCGACTCATCGGTTGAACCTCTAACGTATAACCGTAACATATCGACTCATCAGTTGAACCTCTAACGTGTAACCGTAACATATCGACTCATCAGTTGAACCTCTAACGTATAACCCTAACATATAGACTCATCGGTTATTAATTATTACAAACTAAGTATAACGTATATTTTAATATTAATTATAATAATTTATTTTGATATTTATTATTAATTTATATTATCTGTTTTATTACATAGAAGCTATAATGTAAAAATCCCTGAAAAACACCTAGGGACGACTTTGTCGTCCCTAAATATCAAAGTAAAGTCGTCCCTAAAAAACCCTCCAAAACACTTAACAAAATTTTGGAAAACTTGAAAATTTTGGCCAAAATTTAAATAACCCGCTTGGGTTTGAGATTTCCCGGTATACACCTTGGGACGACTTAGTCGTCCCTAGGTCTCCAAAGTCGTCCCTAGGGTTTAATAATAGACGAAAAAAAAACTTTTATAATTACCCTAGGGACGACTTAGTCGTCCCTAAGTTACAAAGACGAAGTCGTCCCTAGGGTTCAATAATAGATATCTTATCTCTTCATCTCTCATTCATCACACTGTTAAAAAAAAACCGGGACGAGCAGCAGCAGCAATAACCACCATTTTGTTAAAAAAACCACCATCACCATAACCCACCACCATTAATCATCCAACCCACTACCACCAATTAATCATCCAACCCACCACCATCAATCATCCAACCCACCACCATCACCATCAATCTGACCTACCACCACCACCAATCCGACCCACCACACTCGCACATGAGCACAATTATGTTTAATGTTGGTTTAATTTCGGATTGTTTATTTAGTTAAAGGTAAATGATGTATAATGTTTAATTTTGGTTTAATTTTGTTTAATTATTTATTTGGTATAATGTATAATGTTTAATTGCGGATTGTTTATGCTAGGTATAGTGAACCACCAGTCAACCACCGGACCACCACCAGTCATGGCAGCAGTCACGGCAGCAGCAACCACCGCACCACCACATTTTGTTTAATTTTGTTTTTTAAATAAATATAAAGGTAAATGGTTTTTTTAATTATTATTAATGTTTATTTTTTATTTCCTAGCACTGCCGTCACCACCACCACCACTACCGTCGCGGCAGTAGTAGCAACCACCACCGCCGGCAGCAGCAGCAGTAGCCACCACCACCGGCAGCAGCAGTAGCCACCACCACCACCAAAGGTGATTTTCGCTTAATATTTCGGCTTATGATTTTGGATTATATTTAAGCTTAATTGATTTAGGCTTAGTTGATTCCGGATTATATTTAGGCATAACTGATTTAGGCTTAGTTGATTTCGGCTTAATATATATATAGTAGATTTCAGCTTAATTGATTTAGCATTAGTTGATTTCCGTTGTATATAGTGCTTAATATATATATATATAGATGATTTTGGCTTAATTGATTTAGGCTTAATAGAATTCGGGTTATATATAGCTTAATATTTATATAGGGATTTCGGGTTAATATTGTGGCTTAATATGAAATAGTCATGAGTTTAATTTTTTTTATATGTTTGTCGTAGCCAAGTCCCGAGTCACAGTCGAAGGGAACCGAGTCACAGCCAAGAACCGAGACCCGTGTCACAGCCGAAAAAAAGGTAATGTTTTTTTAAATCGTTGTGGTGGTGTTTGTTTCAAATTAGAAAAATTTTTGGAAACCAACTAATTTAGGTTTTTTTTTTTATTTTATGTTTGTGTTTGGTTAGCACCAGGACAGTCGGGACAACTTCCTCATCCGGACCTCTTTTTCTATCTTTCTATCTTTGCTTATTTCAGCCGTGACCGAGGTGTGTAATTAATATTATGCATATGTTTATATATTATATATATATATGATATATGATTGTTAGTCTTTTGTAGTAAATAATTTTAGGAATATTTTAGGATTTTATCGATTAATTTCGGAAAATTCCCGTCCGAAGTTAATCAACCTATAGAAAACCCGTCCGAAATTAATTTATTAGGAATTAATATCGGAAAGTCCCATGTTTGGGACTGCTTTTTGATGTTTTGTCTCATTTAGGATATGAATGCTTATAACTGGTTTATTATTTGAGATGATTTCGACAGTGTTTCTCCTTTACTCATACGAATATGTCTTTAAACACATATTTGGGGAGTAGAGGGGAAATGCTGCCGAAATTTTCTCAAATAGTAAACCGGTTATACGCATTCATATATGGGACGAAATATTCAAAAGGTGGGTTAGGATTGCCTTCCATAGTTGCACTAGGAAGAAAAAAAAGAGTTCATATTCATTTTGTTAGTATGACATTTTACGTATAAAAAAAATAATTTATTTGAGTATGTTTATTTGCAACGCAGTTATGAAAATTGATAAGAGTTAGACCACTGTAAACAATCATAATTCCAATGAGTTTTTAGATTGTCTTTTTGGATTCATCTAGAATTGTGAGAAATTTTTGCACCCCATCTCACAAAAGCTCCGTTGCCCATGTAGTCGTTGTTGTAACTGTGAAACGTTGGTTACCCTCGGCCAACTTGAGGCACACATATCCCATTTCGGGTTTGACAAACGTTACACCACTTAGATATATCACGGTGAACCAATTCTTCCGTTACCTCCACTATTACCACATTCACCTGATCGAATTCACATGGATGCGTTCTTCGAAGATATTTCTGCAAATAATATTCTAAATTCACCATCTGAAACTCCACCCTCTCAAACTCCACCAACTCAAACAACCGGTCCTCAACCAACCCAAACATCGGGTCCTAGTAACGTGTGTGAAGAGTTACTCGCTAGGTCTGCCCAAAAGTTGTACCCGGGTTGTGATATGACCACATTGGAATTTACATCAGAGATTTCGCACATCAAGGTTTTACACAAAATAACTGATGCCGTGTTTAACAAAATTCTAGCTCTTCTCCAAAAGGCATGTTCCCCTAGTAAAGGATAGAATTTCCCGTCTTCATACTATGAAATAAAAAAGACATACACAAAGATCGGGTTAGGATACGAATTGATCCATGCTTGTATAAATGATTTTTTTTATATTGGGGATCACTGGAAAACAAGGCGAGACACACTTGTACAATCTGTAATGCGAGTAGATGGAAAAACCCAAAGAAGAAAAAGGGGACGCAATTAGTTGCCAACAAGGTGGTGCGTTACTTTCCGATAACACCTAAACTACAATGTATGTTCAACACAAAAGACATAGCAAAGTGGATGACTTGGCATGCGACCGGACAGTCTAAGGAAGACGGTCAAATGAACACCCCTGTGACGGCAAAGCATGGAAATATTTTGACATGATGAAACCTGAGTTCTCTTGTGACCCTAGAAACGTTTGATTAGGGTTGGCTGCTGATGGTTTTAATCCTTATGGCATGATGAGCCAAACTTACAGCATGTGGCCGTTATATTGACAACATACAACACACCACCGTGGATGTGTTTGAAAGAAACTTCTTTAATGTTGACGATTTTAATTCCCGGCCCTAAATCAGCTGCAAAGGACATTGATGTTTATTTGTAGCCTCTAATTAAAGAACTCAAAGATTTATGGGAGGGAGTCTAGACGAAAGACGCTGCTACGGGTACTCATTTCAAAATGAAAGCGGTGGTTTTATGGACCATCAATGATTTTCCAGCTCGAAGTAGTTTGTCTGGGTGGAGTGGGAAAGGGTACCTTGCATGCCCTACTTGTAATGTTGACACTCCATCGATGCGTATCAACAGCAAAATCGTTTATGTTGGTTATAGATGATGGTTAAGAACAAATCATCCAGAAAGGAAAAAATCCAAGGAACTCTACGGTTTTCCCAAAAATAATCCTAAACCAAGAAAGTTTTCAGAACTTGATATCCAATTGCAGATTAGTAAAGTCTTTAAACGTAAACCGGGGAAACATAAACCAATTCTGAAAGAGAACTGCCCTATAATCGAGATGTTGAATAGAATTGGAATACGCGTTCTATCTTTTGGGATTTTGTGTATTGGCCCTTTCTTCTACTAAAACACTGTTACGATGTCATTCACATCGAAAAGAATTTCCTTGAAGCTTTACTGAATACCCTGTTACAGAACGACAAATCCAAAGACACGCCAAAGGCAAGGCTAGACTTGGAAAAAATGGGAGTTCGAAAGGAGTTGTGGTTAGTTAAAAAAGATACCGGGAAGTTCGATAAGCCTCATCCGAAGTTCTCTTTCACTCCAGAAAATAGAAAACTTTTTGTAAATTCATTAAAGAAGTCAGACTACCTGATGGCTTTGGATCTAACTTCAAGAAAAAAGTGACCGCTGATGATGACAATATAACTAACTTGAAATCTCATGACTGTCATATAATGATGCATCGGTTACTTCCTTATGGAGTGCAACAATACTTGCCCAAAGACGTTGCAAAACCTATAATCGAGATTTGCTTATTCTTTAAGCAGCTTTGTGCTCGAAGTTTGACTGTGCAGGACATGAAAGAAGCTAAAAACAAATTGATCATTATGATGGTTAATTTAGAGCAAATCTTTCCTCCTTCTTTTTTCGACATAATGACTCATTTGGTTATACATCTACCCGATGAGGCTATTCTAGGTTCCGTTACTCGTGGCAGGTGGATGTATCGATTTGAAAGATACATGAAAAAGATAAAGAATTATGTACGAAATAAAGCAAAGCCTGAAGGTTCTATTGCTGAGGGTTATGTTGCAGAAGAGGCATTAAATTTTTGTTCGCGTTACCTTAAGGATGCCGAGACGAGATTTAACCGCCTTGGCAGAAATGAAGACGATTTTCGTGGACAACCAGATAAATTTGAGGTGTTCCGGACCGTATGCACACCGACGGGTGGAATCAAACCAACTCGTATGACTAATGACGACATGCAGGCAGTTACGTGGTTTATACTTAACAACAGTCCTGAAGTTGAAGCGGATATCTCGACTTACAGCGAGTATGTTTCTTCCTTTTTTTTATTTTATAATTTTGAAAATTCTTCTTTCTCGATGACTTCTGCTAATATCATGAACCTTTGCAGAGAGGCGCCTGATAATGTGGAAACGAGTTTTCCTACGTGGTTTAATAACAAGGTAAATACATTAGATATATTATCTTGGAGTTATTCCTCATCTAATAAACCTTTTTGTATCTCTTTTTTGTAGACTCGTGAAAAAAAATTGAATGTGGGCTATAGTGACGAGTTATTCTCTTTGGCATGTGGACCTATTAGTTTATGTACATACCCCTCTTGCATAGTGAACGGTGTGAAGTTTGTGGTACGTGAACATGATATACTTCGTACCACTCAATGCAGCGGAGCTTCAACACCCGGGGTTGATGGAGAGATGTATTATGATCAACTCGAAGAAATTCTGGAGCTCACTTATATCGGAAACCGCAAGGTTTTGTTGTTTCGATGTAAATGGTTTGACACAATTAACCCTACCAATTGCACCAAACGGAACAGACGTTCTTACACTGAGCAAGGCATACATCATATTTTGACCGATAGGCTATTTCACCAAAATAACCCATACATTTTCCCGACACAAGCAACACAAGTATTCTACCTTGAAGACCTTGCTAGACGACCGCTTCATTGGAAGGTAGTCGAACAGGTTTATCATCGAGATGTGGCAGAGTCTGATGAAGATGTTATACATGGTAGCAGTTCATCAGATGTTACACTGTCTAAAGCTTTGCCTAATTTTGGTATTACGGATTTGAGTATAAATACTCAACCAACGGAAGTGGACGCCCCACTGGTTGATGATGATATTATTAATATTGAAGATGAGGTAGTTGCACACGTCATTGGTGATGTTGATGATGATGTTGATGATGGTGATGATGATTTAGTGTCGGATGATGATGAAGTGAACCCTAATAATGATGTTCAAGAAGTTTTATCTAGCGATGATTCTAAAGATGACAATTGATACTAAGTTGTATTTTGAATGAAACAGTTGTTATATGCTTTAATGTGTAATTTTTATTTGTAAACGATTGTTATATGCTTAAGTTGTAGTTTGAATGAAACAATTGTTATACGCTTAAATGATGATGAGTTGTTTTTATTTGTTTAAATGTGTAATTTTGTATTTTAATGAAAATGTTTTTATATGTTAAAATGTGTATATTGATATGAATTTGTGTATTATTATTAATTGGTTAATTAAATTGTGTGTAATTTTGTTTTTAAATGAAAATGTTTTTATATGTTAAAATGTGTATATTGATAAAATGTGTATAATGATATGAACTTGTTATTTTACAGATGGCATGTGTAGCTCCTAGATCACACGGTGGGGATGCTGGTGGTAGTCCACCCAGACAGCCCACACGTCCTGTACCGGCCCAGTGTCAGCGTAAGAAATCGTTATATTTTTTTATAACACTGATATTTATAATTTATGTCACTTGAATTTTTACGAGTAAATAACATATCTTTTGTAGGTTCAAATCAACGCTTTGAGAGCAACCTAGGAAAATTAAGGAAGGCGTACAGAGATAATCACGAAAAACCTTTGGCAATTGGCTTTAAATGTAAGGATCTGCAAACCTTCCATCTTCTGGGCGATTATACATCCTTGTTGTCTCATCTTATGGGGGAATTAGTCCGGACACTTCCCCTGAACTGCGAATGGGACGAAATTCCAGACTCTGATAAAGCTCATATTTATCCTACACTTGAGGTCAAAATTGTTTATTTTACTTATATTGTTATTGTTATCGACATTTAGATATGTGTGTTATGTTTAATTTGTTTGTTGATTTAAATTCATATGTTTTTATGTAGACATATTTCGACCTCTAGCCATGGTACAATGATCGTACTCAGGTGGTGTGTGGCAATGGTGTGTATCATGTGTCGACTCGGGTTAAGCTTGCGTTGGAACTCCAACTGAGGTTGCTGTATAGAAAATACAAGAACAGGATCAAGAAAAATTATTATTCGAAACATCAGACGCCCGCACTGGCACAAGAACATGTACCGCCGGAGAGTGTGTGGGACAATAGAACCGAAGGTAAGTGGGCTGACTTGGTTGAGTGGTGGTCAGAGCCAAGTGGGGTGGCAAGAAGTCAGATTAATACTGTTAATTGTTCCAAAAACACGATACCGACCACTCAAGGCAAAAAAATCATTCGCCCGAGGAAGGAATGAATACGTAAGGCTCTTTATAATTTTTGTGATTTTATTTAAAAGCGTTTATATTGTTTATTTATTATAGCTCGTTATTAATTTATTTGATATTTTACAGAAAGTCAAGGAAGGGAAATACGAGGACCTGGTTGAAACATGGAGGAAGGGGCACTCAAGTAATGGCACGTTTAAAAGTAAAGAAAACAAGGAAAGATATGTAAGTAATATATAACTCTTTACATGCCTTAGTAACTAATTTCATTTGTTTTAAACCGTTTTTTTTCTTTCCCAGCTGATGATGAAAGCCCTCCATGACCAAGTGAAAGCCAAGATCGTCCCGCACATGTCTGATAAAGAAATAGTGACTCGAATCATGCCAAGTCAAAATAAGCAAAATGTGTCGGGACAAGGCAGGAAGTTATCGGGTGGTGCCAATAACACTTCTCGCAGGTTATATATCCTCAATAAAACAAAATGTAAATCAATTGTTCATATTTATGTCTTGTTGTATATAAAGAAAAATTGTTGTTGTAACTTATCGCAGGCGCGGTGCTCCAGCTCGACCGGATTTTCCCTCTCGTGGTGAATTTCAGGAAATGATGCAACGACATGAGCAACAGATGGAGCTGATGAGGAAAGAGAATCAGGAGGCGCAACAACGGGCTTACTTGGCAGCGTTAAAGGCAGATGCGGCGCAACAATATAGTCAGACGTCGTACCAGCATATGGCGCAATATCAAAGTCAATTGGGTGAATTTTTCCAGAACTACAACTCATCAAATACTGATCACCCAATTAACCCTCCTACCTTTGTACCCCCGCCCCGACCCTTTCTTATGCCCACCCTAGCTCATGATTGGGCTCATTTAGTCCAACCCCCTATCCTTGGGCACAATCATTGCAACCTCCTTCCATCGACCCATACCGACATCTTTTCCCGACCATCTCCAACCACTCCAACCTCCCTATACCGGCACTTATCCTATTACTCCCGTCACCAACAACACAATTAACCATTGTTATCGTCCCACCACACACTCGACTCATGAGATCGGCTCTACTTCACAATCCCTACCCGGAGGTTCTCGTGTAATCATAAATCCCCATCAGCACGATTACCGGTCCGTTGACGAGTTGGGTCGAGATAGGAATGTACAAAACAGTGGTGACGACTTATCAGGCGATGACGAGGGGATGACGAGGGGGATGACGAGGGGATGACGAGGGGGTGACCAGGAGCAAGGTGACTTTTCACCTAACGAGGATGCGGATGAGCAGAGGTTGTGGTAGTATTATTTCTTATTATGCATGTTTAATAAAGTTTGAGACTTGTAGCGTGTGAAACATTTGATTTTGGATGAATAAGTGTATTTGATTAATATTGTATCGTGATGTTGGATAATTTATCTTAATATGGTATTGTAACGTTTATTGATTTGTTATTATTTTGTATTTGTCGAATTCTGCCATTTTGAATTGTGGATTTTGTCCGGAAAAAGTTCCAGAAAAAATCTGGAAACTGCAAAACAGCCCAGTTTTTTTAGCCCCAGGTACACCTAGGGACGACTTAGTCTTCCCTAGGTTAGCCAATATTCCACCAGATATTAACCGTAAGTCGTCCCTAGGTTTCAAAGTTGTCCAGGTATGAAACCTAGGGACGACTAAGTCGTCCCGAGGTGTAATACCTGAATAACTTTGAAAAGCCTAGGGACGACTATGTCGTCCCTAGGATTATATTTAACTTTTTTAATCTAAAAATGTTTTTATTAATTTGTATAAAAAAGATTTTATTAAAAATAATTAAAAAAATAATTTTTTTTATTAAAAATTTAAAAAATGTTATTTTTATTAAAAACCTAGGGACGACTTTGTCGACCCTAAGTTTCAAAGGCAAGTCATCCCTAGGGTAGTCAATATATTCAACGTAGTGGGAAGTGGGACCCACAAAGTCGTCCCTAGGTTTCAAAGAGAGAGCCGTACCTAGAATTCTAGAGACGGTTTTTTAGGTACACAACCCTAGGGTCGACTTAGTCGTCCCTAGGTGTTTAGAGTCGAAAAATGGCCTCCCTAGGGACGAATAAGTCGTCCCTAGGGTTGAAAATTGTTGTAGTGATAATTTGAAAATATCTTGCGTATATAAGGAATAAACTAAGTATATTGCGTACGTTAATACTTTTGAAAAAATAAGTTACGCATATTCAGCTTTCACCTAAATAACCCAAATATGATGTGTATTGTTTAGGTCCATATATATTAATCACGCTTAATCTTGATTTCTTTAATTAATTAACTACGGGTCGGGTAACGTAGATAAATACATAAAGTCAATTTTTATATGCGAATCACGTTTACGTAAGCCACTTGTTAAGGTAATCCAAACCGGGTTCGAAATTACGTAAGACGTGAGTTAACCAATTTCTTGCATGACTACACTTTGCTTCCATGAAGGGCTACTTTTGTAAATATAGACATAATAATATTTTCATATCCGACCCATAATCCTAAACAAAAATAGTAATAATAAATGCATGTTGCTAATAACATAAAAACTACATCATTTCTGCATGAAACATATATTTCCATATTTACAATTTACAAACAGCAAAGACATTGAAGAATGTTTCCTATTGTTTCTTACCTATTTGCTTTACTTCCTCATAAAGACTTCTCTAAAACCCTAACATTGTTTAACTTGAACTACAAGTAAATCAACTATCCACCATGCATTATATTCTTTGTCTATATATATGTATGCATGTAGATATGCATATGCACCAATTCATGCAATCTTAATCTCAATATAAACTTCTCAATTTAGCTTTATATCTATAGCGAAACTCGTAAGGTATAGTATAAGATATATTTGATGCAAGAAATGTCGAACGAGATTGTATTCTTTGATTTGGAAACGAATGTGCCACGCAATCCAGGACAAAAATTCTGGGTGTTAGAATTTGGAGCAATGGTGGTTTGTCCACGAAAGCTAGTCGAGCTTGAAAGTTATTGCACGTTGATTAGGCCAGGTGACTTGTCGGTGGTTGGAGTAAACCCAGCACGAGACCATGGGATCTCACGTGGGACGGTTTCGGAAGCTCCTTCTTTTGAAGAAGTTGCTGATAAGATATTCAAGATTTTGAATGGTAGGATTTGGGCTGGACATAATATCCAACGGTTTGATTGTGTTAGGATTAAAGCATCGTTTGAGGAGATTGGTCGGCCTGCGCCTGAGCCTGTGGCGTTGATTGATTCTTTATGGGTTTTGGCGGAAAAGTTTGGGAAAAGAGCAGGAAATATGAAGATGGCTTCTTTAGCTTCGTATTTTGGACTCGGTGAACAAAAACATAGGTAGGTTGATTTCATTTCAGGTTCAAATTTATATATTAACAAGTGATGAAATCAACCTAATTATTAAAATGATTGCTTTGTGTATATTCAGGAGTTTGGATGATGTTCGAATGAATCTTGAAGTTGTCAAACATTGTGCGACCGTTTTGCTTCTGGTAACAAACTAAGCCACATATAACTTAGCTCTATCTTCTTGTATTTCAGGATTTTCATGTTGTTAATTTGGGTGCTTATTTTTTGAAATTCTTACAGGAGTCATCGCTCCCTGGCGTTCTTGAGAATCAATGGCGACATGATTCGCCTCCCAACTTCACGACTAGAAGCAGAAGCAATGTTGTGGTATGTTATAATATGTTACTGAATAAAATTCATGTTATTTTTTAGTTCTATAACAGACACTAATATAATCCACATGTTGATTTAAGGAATCGATTGTATCTAGCACAATGAACAAACAATGGCCTCGAGAGGAATCAAGGGTGTCTAACATAATGAGCTCCAGGAATAAACGATGGCCTCAAGAGGCAACACCGACGATGACCACAAGAAGTAGGAGCAAGCCATATGTCGATGAAACTAGCCGTAAATCTCCCCCTATGGTGCTCAATCGTCGTCGAGTCGTCCCCTATCCTACCGGAAGTCTTGGACAGGTATGGCGCTTTTCTGAAGTTGGAGTATTAAACAAGATGTAATATTAATTTTCTTTGTTTCGCTAACTTCTCATTGCTCGTTGCTTGAAATAGATGACGGAAAAGGTGAAAAACATACTCTGCAACGCACGAGCCACGCCCCTAAATAATCTTCTCAAGCATTCTCATACGCTCCTCAGATGAAACGAATCATAGTTTGCTTATTGGATTTTGTTCGAACTTTAGCCATGGAATTTAAGATTGCAACGTTAGCATGCAATCGTACCTCGTGGCGTCTATTGTATATAGATTCATTGGAATTCTTTGATTTTCTTTATTACATATTAGTTTAGTTATATACGTAAATCGATTCATTAGTTACTTTAATTCTACAACAAAGTTACAAAGGATGTCAAAGAGTTCACGTTGGATATTATATTATCGTGGTTCAAAACGTAGATGGTTATTTAGCACAAGTGTGATATAAAATTTACATGTTATACAAATCAAAACTGATATCGTAATTTTTAAAAAATTGCCATTAAATGAATACCAGGTCAATGATATAAAAAAGATCCATGTGAACGATAGGGTAAACAAAAGACAAACAAAATACAGTAATTAAGTTAAAACGTGTCATTATATACACATGTCTTCTTATAAAAATGCTATTGCAAAATTTGTGTTGCTTTACAATAGATAGTATACCGGGGACGGGGAGTATGAAAACCTAATCGTAAAAAAAAAGACCGGGAAAAAAGAAAACAAACTTTTCATTTTTCTTTTAAAACTTTAGAGAATAATTTCTTTTTCTAGATCGAAGATAAAAAGTTTTGAAAACATATTTTAAATGAAATTGTAATTTTTATTTTCCAACTTTTTTTAAATTTTTAGAGAAGAAAATAATTGACGAAAACTTAAAAATTGACGAAATGTGAAAAAACTGACGAGAGTTTTTTTTTTGAAAAAAATATAAAAACAGTGACGAAATGTAAAATAGGGTTAGAAAAAGATATGAGAATAGGTTTTATTTTTATTTGAGGAAAAAAAATTAATGTAATATGAGGTTTTCTAGTTTTCTATATAAAATTAGAAAATGAAAATTTCATGATTTTTGAAAAATGTGAAAAAAGATGAAACTAAACGTGTTTTCTAGAGTTAAGATCTATATAGACATTTAAATTAGTATAGACCAATCCAACCAATTATAATCACCCATTTTTTAAAAAACTCACTTCCCACCACTTTTTTAAAAATTAAATATCTCACAAATGGTAAATCTTCAAACGAAAAAAAATACACAATTATGACGAGAATTAAATCATCTATCTATCGAGGAGCACATGTATATACTTTCGACGAACTTTTTTTTCGACTTTTTTTTCTTAAGTCACGTCTGGAGAGAATCATATATGATTCGCCAGGAATCATATATGATTCGTCACAAATCATATATGATTCGTCACGAATCATATATGATTCGTCACGAATCATATATGATTTTTAGAAAATCATATATGATTCGTGATATGAATCATATATGATTTTCTGAGAATCATATATGTTTCGTGGCGAATCATATATGATTCTCTCCAGACGTGAATTAAGAAAAAAAGTCGAAAAAAAAGTTCGTCGAAAGTATATACATGTGCCCCTCGATAGATAGATGGTTTAATTCTCGTCGTGATGATATGTTTTGTTTTACGTAACGATGAACGGTTTGTGAGATATTTAATTTTTAAAAAATGAGTTTTTTTGTTACATGATAAAAATGAATGGTTGTGATTGGTTGGTTGAGTCTATGCTAAACTAAGGGTCTATGAGGATCTTTTTCCGTGTTTTTATTTTTCCATTTTCAAATGGAAAGTTTTCTGAAAAAGTGGGATAGTCTTCTCCGACTAAATATGCCCTAATATTCTCGTACGAGACCTTAAAAAATGTTTTACAAATCACAAACTCATGGAACAACTCATCTCCCAAAACAACGCCACTTTCATCGTGAACAACTTCATCACGGACCTCAAAATCCCTCTCATTGAAGGCCCACATGGCGTCCCTTTCCTCCTCAACCTCTCATGCATCACCACCTCCCCTACTGTGTCTTCGGCGAACTCTACTCCATTACTTGTGAAGAACTCCAAAACTGGACGTGCTTGAAGGTGTGACGTCGAGTCATTACGAGAGGTTGCCTATTGGGTTAAGGCAGGTGGGTAGAAATGGAGTTGTGGTGATGGCTGAGGCGTATTATGGACATAGGAGCTTTGTTGAGGAGATGTGGAGGAGGAATGGGGAAGTGGGTTTGCAGTGTTTTGATCGCGAAGTGGAGAAAGGTTATGTTCGAAGGGATTTGAGGCCGAAAGAACTGAGTTTTCGCGAAATGATTATGATGTTTTGCTTCTCGGGTTGATGCAAAAAAAGGTGTAGATTCTGAGTTTCGGACTTGATTTGTGTTTGTTAAATAAGGATGATAGCAATCGCATTTGTTGTAGTTGTTTTGTTCATAAAATTACTAACGTAGTTGTGATTAAATATTGATATTTTGCAAGGACAGGCTCCGGGATTTATGTTTACGAGGTACAATAAACAAAAATATGAATGAGTTACAAAGTTACATAGTTTATTTATGGAAGGAAAAAAACACAATTTTTGACATAATATACACTATGTGGAGAAAATCCATTGGATTTCCGTGAATCTTCGCAACCTTAAGGTTCGCTCAATGACGGACCCATGATCAAATCTAAAGTGGTTCTCCTTAATTAGTCGGTAAATTATACAGATCGGGTCGGTGCAAAGTACATATAATTATAATAACAAAATCATGATAGGTATGACAAAGAGAATTAATTTTTTACATGTACAATGTAATATTAAGCATAAAGGTCAAATTAAAAGAACTGAAGTGTAATTTCGCTAGCCGAAAACTTTGAGGGTTACCCGATTTAAACATATAGTATAAATCGTGGAAGTCTATCGATTTAATGTCTCTATAATACTTGCGAGGTAGTCTCTAAAGTTAAACTTTTAAGCGACAAATCACTAATGTAATGCAACATATCTTATTGTGTAATTCTTTGGACATAAAAGTTCAAATAGATATTTTACGATGATTTAATTGCTAAAGCTTCTTACACAAAACATGATAGAAAAAACAAGATCACTATGAAATGAAATACAAAGAAGCTTAAATAAAGTGAAAATAAATAAATACAAAATAGACTTTTGTTTTAGTAGTATCTAAGCTTATGTGGTACGATACAAACCACATGTAAATAACCACTAAAAATAAAGTTACCCTTCATTTTCTTCAAGAATCTCTTACAGCATTTTCGGCGGATGCTTCTTCCATATGTATTTTAATTCTTCAGTTTTCTTTGTTTCTTCTTCTGAAAATATCTAAGGTGGTTCCCGTTTAGTTTCTAAGGTAGGTCCTAAAATTCATTACTATATCACTTTTAAACAAATATGATGGCCAAGCTGGTTCCCAGAAACTACCTAGTTATATCGTAGTTCCACCCTTGCTATTAAGTTTTGTTTTGACCACAACTCTCATTGGAAATGCTCCTCAATTAAGTGACATGTATGTTCATGCTCTTAATGATTGTAACGATTGTGATGATAAAGTGATATGGAAGACAAATGAATTGTCAATGTTTTTGTAAGGCAAATCTATAACGATTTGAGTACACACTGGCCAAAAGTAAAATGGAATAAGCTTGTTTGGTTCTCAGAGTGCATACCTAAACATTCATTCATTTTATGGCTAGGTATCAATGAAAAATTGTTGACACGTGACATAATAAAGGAATGGGGGTTTTATTATATGTTGGTATGTCCTTTATGAAATAAGGGGGATGAAACTCATAATCATTTTGAGTGTGAATTCTTTCATCCCTTATAGAAAGGATTAGCTAATCTAACCAAAATAAAACTTGATGGATTGATATGGATAGTGGTAATTGATAATCTTGCTTCAAAGCCAAGTGGAAATGCCACATGGAGTGTGATCAAAAGGTTTAAGAGGGTGTTTGGCAAATACCATTGTCCATGTCAGGAAAAGAGGTGGAAAATATTTCGGATATAAAATTTCATCACAACAAGGTTTAAGAGGGTGTTTGGCATAAGGCTATTTTTCTGAATCTTTGGAATTTGATCATTCTTTTTGTAAGTTGTTATCAACAAACACATAATAGCTCTATACTACAGACCATTACAATGGTTAAGACGTAGTACCTTGATATTTCCTCGGTAAGATTCCCATTTAATCTTCATAGTTTCCTCAGAATGACCATGGGAGGGTTTGAGTTCTATTTGGATCATTTTAGGCTCTTGTACAGAAAAATGTACCATAATGTAGGTGTCTAGCATTGTGTAGGGTAAATGATCTGGGTGAGCATAGCATGTTGAAAGGAATAAAGAGTGTTAAAGATGGCCCTTCCTAATCCTCTTTAAGTTGGATATGCATGAAGGTGTGTGTTTCTTGTCTAGTGATGCTCATTCCTCTAGGAAGCTTTGATCTTAATAGTGAGGTTGTTGCTACTATTTAGTCTTTTTTTGCACAAGTATGAGAAATGTATTTAGACTGGAAGAGCCCCTCATGTATTGTGAAAGGGAAAATTCCGTCATAATTATACCCTCTCTAAATAGCATATGTCATTGTGGATGATGGTTTAATGGTTTATGTCTTGTTTAGACTGTGAAAATGTAGTTATGAGGGTGATGTCTCGTGCTTAATTGGTGACCAAAATGTTAAGGTCAGATAAATCATATGGTCTTAGTTCTGATTTGTTGGGTATTTTCATAACTAAAAAGGTTGCATCTTTTCAACTATGATATGGTACTCTGTCTGAGATATTTCATTATCTGGTTGTTGTAGTCTTTTTTCATTTGTTTTTATCGATTGTCTTTTCTGTATTCAAGAATCAAGCATGTCTGATTCTTATGTTTCTTAAAATTAAAGAGTAACTTGTAGATTGTTTTGGTAAAGTGGAGCTGGTTCTTGTTATCTCATATGTAAATTTAGAGCTCGCTTACAATAAGTATACCGTCAGTGGAAAAAAAAGATGATCTACATTTTAATGTGTTTTTGAGATATTGATCGCCCTTTTAGTTCGAAGTTTTTCTTAGAAGTTTCAACTAGGAGTCAAATATTTGGGTTTAGAAAAAAAAGGATTTAGGAATTATGCAACAAATATGAAATTTGATTATTTCATGGCCGTTTTACACATAAGTTTAAGATTCGTTTAAACAGTTTTTCAAAACATTCGATTGTGCAATTATCATGACGATTACATAGATAAAGCACATCCAAACAATATAGCGTACGGGCTTTTTTATCTCTTACTTATGGTTTTAATAATTTTATATCGCATGGACATAAATACTATTGTATTATTTAGCTTTTGATTCTTACAATTGAGTTATTCACGAAAACTTATAGTTATTATACTTCCTAATTATTAAATATATGTTTTGACAATTAGTGGAAGAAGCGAGTGACGTTGCTACGTGATGTAAATAAATTTATTTTTTAAGCTTTGACCTCGATGACATTATTTTGTGAATCTAAAAGAATCACAACCTGGGAGCATTGTAAGTATATATCTAAGGATGAGTATGTGTGCTTCAGCATTCATTTATGTTTATTAGTTGTAATATTGATGATGACATTTTATGTTGTTCAAAATCATGATCCTATATCAAATTACAAGAATTATATTCAGATTTTTTATTTAACTCTCGTCCATCTTAAGATATCATGGTCACGCCTATACATCAATCAACAATTACTATCAGCTCTCTATCGATTGTACTTTACTTATAACACATAATATGTAACTTAAATAAATGGCATAAATAACATCGAAACACAAACTATATAAGATTTTTATGTGCAATCATAAAATTGATTGACTTTCTATAACGCATGCAATCTTCGTAGTGTTTGTTTCATCTATTACACAAATGTGACTTTCACCTACGATCTTCGCCGCACTCGCATTATGATCTTGGTAAAGATTTTATAAAACACAGAAAATGATCTTGATTCTCAAGTCAAAATCAATACAGCTAAAATAACAACTGATCTCATCAACAAACAACAACAATCTACCAGTAAAACAAACACAATCTACCACTACTAATCATGTGTATATCTTTAATCTAACTCGATAAAGTGTTACTACAAAGATAACAATGAATCTGAAAGACCAAGATGATCTAGGGATACAAAAGAGATAATGTCAAAATAAGAGAGATAAACGATTTTGGAGTTATGAGTTGGAGAGACAAAAACTCCAGCTTATATAGGCAGCTCCAGTGTCCATTGTTGGAAGAACTAGTCCTCTATAGCCAAATATTGCAAACTACAAAACAGGTCTAAAACATGGAAACATTAGTCCCTAATATTTATTCCAGATACAAAAAACAAGTATTTTAACATCTACTTGATCTCTGTATGGAAACAATCATGTAATCTCATTTGTGAAGCCACTTTCTCATATTTCAATTTATCCAACCTTTTTGTAAAATTATCAGTTGTTTGATCAAGTGAGCTCATCTTTTGAGTTTTAAACACACCTGATAAAAAAATTTACCTTACAAAGTGTAAATAAATTTTCAAATGTTTTGTTCTTTCATGAAAGACATAATTAGCAGCAATTTTAGTAATTGTTTGACTATCAAAAAACCTTTTAATTGATAAAAAATGTTCCTAATTTAGATCCTATAAAATTGTAAGGATCCAAATAATCTCAGGAGTAACAAAAGCGTGATAGCCTTGTATTCAGATTCTGTTGTAGACTTAAAGAGGATATTTTATTTTTACTTTTACAACAAACTAAAGAATCATTAATGTTTAATGCAAAATCGAGTCACATATTTTCTAGTTCAAATGCATTTGGCCTAGTCACCATCCATAAAAGCCTCAAGAAAAACCGTGGGTTGCTTAACTATATGAATACCTTTTTCATGACTTCTCTTCAAGTATCTCAATACTTTAAGAGCAATCTTATATACCCATCTCCACCAATAGGCAGATCAGTAATTTCCCAAGTATCCTTTTTATATAGGGCATCCATTTCATCATTCATTGCCTTAATTTAGTCCTGATCCTTACAAGCCTTCCAATAATTTTTTGGTTCAACACTTTTATTTAACATTAGAATTCAATTTATAATACCTCACAAATTATTCCAAACCATATTCAACCCTAGAATTAAAAAAACTAACTCATTACACTTACTTAGAAATTTAGAAGTTTTTTCAAATCTTCTAACGGGTTAATCTCGAGGAACTACATCAATCTTTTGAATAGGACATATACCCTCAAAATTGTTTATATTATCTACAAGTGTCGCAGCCACCTCATCTTTAGGTGAAGACCCATTAGAACCTTGTAGATTCTCCTCATCATCTATATTAAAGTTAATACTTAGACTGCAACCCTGAAGAGATATGTTATCATCACTTTTACGATGATCAATATCTCTCTTTTCATCAAAAGGTATGTCACGAACATCATTAAGATTAGAGAAATTGATCAAATTTTATTCCTGAGTATTTGGATAAGGAACATTATATGTAATATTAGTCTTAAAAGGAAACACATTTTAAAAAAACTTAACATCTCTGGGAAACAAACATTGTTTCCTTTCAAAACTATACAATTTATAACCTTTTTAACATTAGAGTTTCCAACCAAAACACAATTTTCAGACCTATTACTAAACTTAACATTATTGGTATTATAGTAGCAAAATAAGGAAAACCAAAATCTCTGAGATGGTTTAAAGTGGGTATTTTATTAAAAAAAAAACGAGATTGTAATGAGACATCACATTCGACACTAATGAAAGCATTATGTTAATCAAATAACAAGAAATAAAATACAATCAGACCATAAATACAAGGGTAATCCCCTTGAAACAGAAGAGATCTTGCAACATCAAGCAAATACCTATGTTTATCTTTCAACTATAACATTCTGCTAAGGTGTATAAGCACAAGAATTTTGATGAATAATACTATTATCTACACAACTAATAAAACATGTTATTAATAAATTTAGTTTCATAATCACTTCTTAACATCTTAACAATTTTACCAAATTGATTTTTAATCAAGCTACAAAGCATGACAATACAATCAAAAACTTCATTTTTTACGTTTAACAAAAATACACTGAAACAACACTAGTATGGTCATCAACAATAGTGAATAAAATAAAAGAAATCTTCCTTACTAGTGACTCTGTAAGGCCCTAAAGGTCAAGATGAACCAATTCAGCAAGCATAGAAGACTTACGATCACTTAAAGAAGATGGTTATCTAGTTTGTTTAGCCTTTTGACAAATCTCAGAGTGATCTAACTCACTATTGTCAAAAGAAAGATGACGCTTCAAAACTTTTAAGACTTGATTTGAGGGATGACCAATTTTTGAATGCCAAGTTTGTTTAGAAAAATTACAAACAGTCTTCTTAAAGTTAAAGGGAGGATCAAGTCTTCAATGCCAAATTTGTTTAGAAAAATTACAAACAGGCTTCTTAAAGTTAAAATTAGTATCTTGTTTAACAAAATAGTATAAACCATCAACCAGATTACCAATTCCCAGAATACTCAATTCCCTCAAAACTTAAGGTAAAATATAGCTCTTAGAGTCATCAAAAGCAACAATAAGTTTGTTATCTTTATCCATTTTATGAACAAAAGTTAAACTCAGATAGTTAGATCTGTTTCCAACTTCGGTAACACCCGCTGTCCGATCTGAATCTAATAACATCCATGGATAGTAACACCCGGTTGTCACGAGACTTTGAAATATTAGCATACTAGCTTTTGATCTCTCGAATAACATCCTCTTTTCACCCCAGTATCGTATCATGACATATGTTATACATTATTGATACTCAACCATAGTTAACCTACCACACACTAAATATATCCTCTCAATCTGTTAATATTTTGGTTGTACCCAAGTACACGAATACGTGTGCAAAGAGTAACCTTTAAACTTTTGACCATTATGAATTGAAACAATCACTAATCTAGGGCTTACACATATGTTCCAACATTTATGATTCTGTAATGTTAGATTGAACTTCAAATTTAAAATAATTAACAACATAATAGTAAAATTAGCATAATTCCTAAAATACTACCTAGAGACTAGTGGTGTAGAACAAGCTCTAAAATGCTAATCAAACCAATATCTACATTTGCATCTAGTTTCGATATAAAGTTAGATCTTCACATTTTGATGGAGCAAGTGGATGCATAATTGTCTATTGACATTAAAGGTTTCATTACACGGTCTTAAAGAACAATGTGCATAAACAAACAAGCTTAATTTAACCACCTGACAAGAACCTCTCTATAATATCCATGTAAGTTTAGTACAATTTATCTCTTAGCACGTTGGTATTAGGAATCCGCTATGATAACTTATTTAAAAGTTTATAAAAAGTGAAAAGGTCGAAAAATATTTCAATCATTAAGGATATATATTTCAAGCATGTGTGATATGAATGGGTATACAATTTTGAAGAGTTTCAAAGTTAAACTTTTTTAAAAGATTAAGTGTGTTTTACAATATGAAAAGCTTATTTTACTGGGGTGAGCCACATTTACCCAAAATATAATATGAAAAGCTTTATAGATACGTTTTTTAGAATAAGTTAACGATATGAATATAATTTATAAATTGATGGAGTGTTAACTTTTTATTGACGACATATTATTAAAAGACAACTAGCAAGCCGCTAGCAATTACATAGGCGGTTTTGAGCCAATTAGTCCAACTAATACGAATTTTACCTCTAAAATTTAACCATGAAAATAGAGAAAAGATGGATGTTATAAAAAATGTCACAGTTCTTCATAACTTGAGGATAGAAAATGACGTTATTCATAAAACACCAAAGCCTCCAACATATAGTCGCAAATATGACGTAAGCTCGATCTCAACTATTTAAAGCACACCATAAAAGGAACCACATATCCCAATGGTGACAAGATTTTAAAATCCAGAACCTTAACTCGTACCAACCTCAAACAAGACTCCAAATATTAGAAGCTCTATCACAATAGGAGAAAACACGGGCATTAAACTCCACGTACATGATGAAATGAATATCCAAACCCCGAGATGACACGTTAAGGCTTTACATGAGACTAGAACACAACTCTTGTGTTAAACAGACAAAAAACCGAGTCGGTAAAGAGACGTTTCAACTATTGTCAAAGTCTTTTAATTAAATAAATTTAGTTCAAAAAATCCATATATTTAACTCAAATTCTTTTTCTAATCATGTAATTCGGGTCTTTTGAGTTAATTTGAAACCGAACTATATTCAAATATGGTTTTTTGGCCGGTTTCATCCATTCAATGGCGAATCTTAGTAGGGATTGGGGAAGGGGCCGACCTCCCAAAGATCGTGATTAGCAATATAAATATTATGCATGTCGCTTAAAAGTTATTGTCCATTTTTTAATGTTGGTATGTAAAAAAACCCGGCCTCTCTACAATTATCCATTATAAACAGGTTCGGTCCTGAGATTTCGAATGCCCTGAGCGAGTCGAATGAAATATGCCCCTTGTCTAGATTTTCATTATCATCGTTTGCATTAACTTCTCAATTTCTAGGCTTTCATTGTTTATAAGATTTTCATTATCTATATCAACATTAACTTAATAATTATTTTCCGCATCACTATTGGTATTTTTTTTTCGTTTTAATTACCCATCCATCCATAAAACCATGTAGAGGTCGCTCAGATTCTCTTTTTCTGGGTAGGGGAAATAGCCCCGGTAAAATATTTAATCCCAAAAAAAACGTTAAGTACAATGGAATGTGGCTGAAATATCACATTAACCTCAAGCAAAACACTTGAACTACCAAGGGGTAGAATTACATGCCATTCACCTAAAACTTACTTGTTAATGCAAAGCAATGCCTAAAAACATTTTAATATTAATTAACCTTTCTTAGTTTTGATCACGACAAATTACAAAGACATTTATAAAACGAATTATCTAACAAACACTATCATCAAGGTAATAATTATTACACTAACATATCTTAATCATGCTTAGTGATCATAAAAGTGATTAGCCTTAAAACTCACTTTTGTCAAATGTAACAAAAGATTTTTAATAAACTTTATTTTTTAAGAAAATGTTTTATTAAAATGAAAATGAAAATTTGAATATCGCATATTCTAAATTCTATAAGAATATCTTTTGAAGGTTTAAACAGTCACAGATATTTCAAATTCACTAAAAGACAAAAAGGAGCGGACTCTACGCCGGCGGTTCCTTATCGATAAGGAACCGCGGGGTCCAATAAGAAACCGCGGGCAGATATAGCCGTTGGACATTTGTCTTATAAATAGTGGATCAAATCTGCATTCTCCTTAACCCTTTTTGGACATCTCTTTCAGTCTTGTTTCTCCTATCTAATCCTAGTCATTTGTAAATGTTTACTTAATGTGTTAAGTATGTTTACTCATGATTATCCTCTTGATCTCCTTCTTTACCTTGTCCAAAGAGAATATCACTCACACACTTGTGATGTGATTAAAGATGTAGCATTGATGAAGATCACCTTCTCCTAAAGATCTAGTCATGTTCATCATTTGTTTATTTGTGTCTTGTGTAGATCCAATGTATTTGTGAATACTTGGACTAGTTGTGTTCATCCAAGCTATTTGTGAATACTTGGATTAGAGTTGTGTAAATCAATTGCAGATGTGTGTGCTTGGATTTATGTTGTGTAGATCCACGTTACATGTGTGTACTTGGATATGTTTAGTTGAGGTGTAATTAGTTGTGTTAGTTCTCACTAAACTATTAAGTGATGTGGTTGTGTCTTGTTAGTTCTCACTAAACTATAAAGTGATGTGGTTGTGTCTTGTTAGTTCTCACTAAACTATAAAGTGATGTGGTTGTGTCTTGTGAGTTCTCACTAAACTATAAAGTGATATGTAGTTGTGTTTTATGAAGTTCTCACTTAGCTTCAAAGTGAAGAGTCGTGAAGATTGGTTCTAGCTTTGGATTAGAACTCGACATCTAGCCTTGTGTCGAAAAATGGTGAAGTAGGCAACGTTGTGAAGATTGGTTCTAGCTTTGGATTAGAACTCGACATCTAGCCTTGTGTCGTAAAATAGTGAAGTGGACGACGTTGTGTAGATTGTTCCTAGCTAAGATTAGGTCTCAACATTTAGCTTAGTGTCGGAAAATAATTTAAGCGACGTTGTAAGGTTTTCTCCGCCAATAAGGGAGCTTGTGGATATAGTGGAAATCTCGAGTAAGGTGTACTCGAGGAGTGGGGTAGGAACGAGGATAGAGCCTTGTTGCCGAACCACTATAAATCTTGGTGTCTTCCTACTAGGTCATTTATTTCCTTACTCCTTACTTACATTCATTATCATTATACTTACTACACATTGTTAATGCATTAGAATTGAACCTAATCATTATGTAACTAGCTTTCAAGTAAAAGATAGTTTTGTGCACTCACCTAATTGAAAGGAACTTTAATTAGAAGATAAACCGATTAGAAACTATTCAACCCCCCCCCCCCCCTTCTAGTTTCTACAATTGGTATCAGAGCGATGGTGACACAAGATCTTTGAAGTATATTGTACTTTAAAACTTGGATTGATCCATTGTCTCCTGAAACTAGAAGGTTAAGTTGTACCAAAGTTTTTCTTTGGTCAAAACTATTTTTTGTTGAAAATAAGCCTTTTAAAATGTTAATATTGCATATTACTTAAATTAGTAGTATTAATGCATTTTAGATTTACTCTTGAAATGTATCTCCTAGTTTGCATCTTGGTGTGTGACAATCCGTCAATTTATGGTTGATATTTTATTCTCAAGTATTATTTAAAAACATTATTTTAATGTTATATTTTGAACTCACTCATTTATGGGAATAAATTTGGGTTTACGTCTTGAAGTAGCATCGACTACGTCTAAACCGGAGGATTCTACGTTACGTGCTTACGTTTACATACACCATTTTTGGTGACAGTCCGACATTTCAGGAAATAAATTTATCCGTGAACATTATTTTGGGATTTTAAATTTGTGTTGGTTCATAAACTCACAAATTTACGAGAAGAGATTAGAACTTACGTACATAATTTAACGTCTTTTACGACTAAACCGGAAACCCTAGGATTACGTATTTACGTTTTCGAACTCCGTTTTTGATGAGACAATTTTTATTAGATTCGTTTTGTGTCGTTGATTCATAATTTATAAAAACGTTTTTCGTAAAACAACCCGAGGGCACGTAAATCGAGGAAACTAGAATCGAGGAGTACCCGTAAATAATTGGGGATGAGACAAAACAAGTTTTGCCCCACCCCCAATATGGGACGGCTAAGATAAGCCAACACACCTCAAAGGTGTCAACTTATTAAGTAAAGGAAGGACACATGTCCTCTTTATTTGACCAAAATAACAAAACCACTAACTAGTTAAGCTTAAACCATTCACTTCATTTCTATACATGCAAAACACACACATTTCTCTCTCACTCATCACCATTGCCGTCCACCACCACCATAAAACATCCACTTTGATCAAAAGTTAACCATGAAATCATGTGTTATCCACACATATGATGATGTCCTTTTGAAGACTTGTTGATTGGAGGTGATTTTAACAACTAGAAAGGAGTTTCTATGGAGATCAAGGGCTGATTTTTGGAGAAGTATACAAATATTTGGTGACCTAGAAGTAGTGTTGATATCTCATAAGATTGGTTACCCAAAACCAAGTCTTGTTCATCATCAACCCCATCTTTTCATCAATTTGGTGGTATAGAGATTGTTCTTCCTATCCTTGTTGTTATTTTGAATATGTAATCTTGTATTTTCTTTATTTATGTATATGTATATGATGATGAATGATGATAAAAATGTTGTGTGGGGATCATGTGTTGATAAACATGGTTAAAAAGATTGAAAACTACATGTAAAAAGGTTAAAATCTTGCTTAAATTATTAGGCTGTATAAAAACAGTAAAGAACCATTTGTTAAACTGATAAAATGGTATAGATGAATCAATATACAGTAAATATTAAGTCTTATACACATGTGAGAGTTGGTCATACAATGGAATCCTAAAAATGAGTGAGATATGATCAACACAATATTGGAGTGCAAATCTGCATAGGCTGTTTTGGACGAATTTATTAAAATAATTAGAAGCTGATTCATCAGTAGCTATAATAGAGTTAAATGAAGCACATATCATGTAGTTTCTGCTATAAACATTTGGGGTCCTATCTCCTTGTAGAACTCTAGATATGGACATTTTAGTGTACTAAATATTTAGGACAGATTTTATAAAATAAATAGTATATAATATAAGCACTCAAAATTATGTATTTATAAAATATACATATATACAACCCACTAGTTACTAATAATAATTATAAATGAAGTTATATATATTGATATTAAAATGAGACATTTTATATAAATTACAAGTATAAATGTTTTTCCAAGTTATAAAACTATATACATAAGTTTTACGTCTTTTCGGCTAAAACCGAAAGATTAACGTTTTTGTCAAATAAAACTTAGACGGTCGGACCCGTCTAATGTAGACTTTTATAAACTCACATACTGATGTATAAATTTATATAACAAGTAAAAATCGATAAAACCCGAGCTTTATAACTTATGGACATTAACGGGCCAAATAGCCTTATTGGACTATTAACCCGACAAGTTGGCTAAACACTAATGAACTTACTCATTGGGCTTAACCCACTTGGGCCCAACATGTGAGTATAGGCCTGATAATAAAAGTGTAATTGGACTAATATAAGTTAATGGACTTATAATGGGCTTATTGGGCCTTAACATGTAAACAAGATAAACTAGTGAAACTAGTATAAAAAGTTACCAACACATAACACTATAATGGGTAAATGAAGATGTACAATCCCACTTGATCATCATCATATTTATAGAATCATCATATGTATACATAGCTATTGTTTTTATAAAGTCATTGGACAAGAGTCTAAGACGATTATTATTTGTCTAGGTTTCTGTGATTGAAGCACGTACCGTACATCTAAATCGCCGATAACCCGCCTTTCCCAATCTACGTGAGTTCATAGCCTCGCACTCTTTTAAATGTTTTATGAAATGTTTTATAAACCTGCGAGGGAGATAACATGTTAGTTTTAATAAAATAGGACACTAGTTTTCCCGATTATTTGTTTATTGATATGGACCCGAATGATTGTATGACCCGATGAATGATTATATGACCCGATGAATGAAATAAAATGGATTATTATTAGTTAGGTTATGTCACTAAAAGTCCCATTAGCATGAATTGTGAACGACCGGGATTTGGTAGACGCTTATGCATATAATAGTACTATTTGGGGAGGATCACCCCAGTTCGCGCCTTGACGGTTGATCCCCGTCGTGCCACATTGATTGGTAAGCGAATTTATGTATGAGAAGATTTCCATAGCATGATTTTGTGACGACACGCTAACTTAGATGGGCAAATTGAGTTTCGGGTTAGCTACCCGTTGTTTTTAGTAGTAAGGTAACAATGTCATGCGGCTTATAATAATCCAAATAACGAAATACTGCTATACGCACTGAATTACGATATATTGCCTGACTAGCAATACGGGGTCTTATTATTGATATTATGTTCGTGTTTTGGTTTTACATAACCATATTCATATAACGGTTTTTATTTAACTCTATACAACGTTATAAAACATATTGTATGATGTTTTTACGACAATGGTTCGTATAATGATTTTGAAGGCAAAAGCCTATATTATGATTTTTGATAAGGATTTGTATAAAATGACTTTGGCTATTTTATGGCCTATTACAAAGATTTGTACAAAATGATTTTCGGTAATAATTATATACCGATGATATATTAATGGTTTTATTAAACTCTATGAATTCACTCGGCGTTTTCGCTGACCTTTTCTTTTAACATGTTTTATCTCAGGTACTTGAAGGTAATTCTCGGGAAGACAACAAGAATTCATGGCCCGCACTTAAATAACAAATTCCCATTCAAATGTTTTGTAAAAATTGTATGGAATACTATGACTTGGGACCTATGTAAATTTGATATTTATGAATGGAAATGCTTTATTATTAAACGATGCGATTTTTAAGCGTTGTCTATGATGTGAGTAATGTGCTATCCCGTAATACCAACGACTCTTCCGTTGTATTGAATTGTATAAATTTGGGGGTGTTACATTGTGTGTAGGTACTCATGAAGATAAATTATTCTATTGATTGTGGATGAGTTACTTACACTTGTAGAAGACTCATCTTATTTGATTTCCAACATCATTGAATGATGATATCAAGATGGGTAGGAGTGATACTAGTCATTGAAGACTTAGTAGTCAATATTAGTCATAGTTGGGCTTTGCATCGATTCCTTGAAAGCTCGGAATGCAATTTGTGGCTAAGGTACGGTTTCGTTCTTCCACACGCCCTATTGATCATTCTTTTGATCATTAATTGACTATATGCTTGTTCTTGGCATCCTTGCCTTGACATTTATTTGTGGTTTGTAATTCTTCCCTTTTTCCCTCTCAAACCTTCATTGCTTGGATACTTAACTCACTATGGAGATGTACGGTGAGTTAGTAGAAGCTTAAAGTATCAAGCATGATTTCAATGGTTTGCACCCTTACGGTTAGTAGGCCCTTTATCATTTGTAACTTGTGCAATTAAGCTCATCTCTAGGATGATTGGTGAATCCCTTGAGATACCAAACTACTTCATTAAGTTGTAGGTGGATTTTACACATTTTGGAATTGAAATATTCCAAGGATATTGTTATTGTTAATTCTAGCAATAATTATCCGATCATGTGGGAGAGAAAGTGAATCTATACTTTGCTCATATTTTGAAATAGAATAAGACTACTCTTGAAAATGATTTTATTATATGCATCAAAATTGCATGGTATAATTCATTACCAAAGCCGTTTAGACTTCCGCCGGAAAGGCACATCTTAAACCACTATATATGACACAAGCTCTTCACCTCCTCAATTTGAAGAATGTCATTTGTCTCTTGAGCGATATTCTTGGTCTTGATTCACTTCCCTTGACTCCTCTCCCTTTGCTTCTTTACTACGAGTAGTTGTTTGTTCGTTTCAGTCTTTTCCTATCTCGATTCAACTCGTAATCCTTCAACAAGGCCTTATTACCTAGTGTTGTGGTGGTCCAATGATATCCTAAAAGCTTTAAGATATATTTTTAAGTATTTTAAAAATTTTGGTTTTCAAAAATTCATTGTATTTCTTTGATAAAACCTGCCTCTATAGGCGGTTCTTTATCTCTGGCGGCTCAAAGGCGCGGTTCCTTATCGATAAGGAACCGCGACAAAATCTTTTGTCAGAGTGCCAGTTTTATTAAAATAACTTCTTCAAACTAGACCTTCTCTCTCCTTCACACACAGCCGACGGTTTTCTCTTGTTTTTCCACCATTGTTGAAGCTTCAAAAACCTTCAATCACTCAAATTAATTGATTCAAGTTCGTGGGTTTCACGCATCCATCATCCAAGATCAATTAATTGTAAGTTAATTCTTTCAATTTCATCTAATTTGTTCTAGGGTTCATACATTCATAATTGGGGATTTTTAAAAGTGACATTGAATTAGAACCTTACTAGGAATAAGAGTTGACATAGTATTGTTACTATGATTCCTTAGGTTCATATTCATTAAGATTTCACTAAAACCCATTTGTATAACAAATCCGAATTTTGACTAAATAATTTAGTTGATTGATGGAATTGATATGAACCCATGAACAAGTTGGTAATGGCATTGTTAAATGCTTACCTAAAAACCTTGTTTTGGAAAAAACCAATGTTCTAGTTCATTATTGATTTTACATAGTTCATATGTTTTGATCAATGATGAAATGGGTACATTGTGAGCATGAGAATGACAAGGATTAATTCTTTGTTTGTCAAGCTATTGATGAAACACATTCTCATCTTTTGAAATTTTGATTTTTAATTTTTCATATGAGTGATTGGAGAAATATTTTTGTTTATTGTATTTAGGTACAAATCATGCCTTCAAGATACCAAAGAGATCATCAAAACACTAGACGATATATGCCAAACCTTTCTCAAATTGTTGCTTCTACCCAACTCCAAAACTCCTATCCATCTCTTTCAAAATGTTGTTTCCATGAGGGAAGAACTGTTGATAAAGAAATTACGGGTTATGACTATATCAAATCTATGTTTGAGCCTACGGGGTTTGATTGTTTGCTTTACATAGATGAAGAGATATATCCAATATTTCTTTTGGAGTTCTTTAGCACCTATTCTGTCTTTGAATTCAATGGTAGAATATTCGTTAGATTCTTATTGAATGATCAAGTCATTCAATACTCTCTCGAAACCTTTGGTCAAATTCTTGGTGTGCCATTTGAGGGTACTTGTCGTTTCACGGACAAATGGAGACTTGATGCTCTTGATGATTCCAACGATAAACCTCCAAATGACCACTATGAAATTGATCTCGATTTTATCCTTGAAATCATTTCCAAAGAGCGTGATGGCAACGTTGTGAGAAGCCTTCATTCTAATAAACGACTTGTAAATCGTTATGAGGTTCTCTCGAGCGACCTTAAGGATTATATGGTTCGTTGAGCCGAGATCCTTAGGGAGAATGTATTTTGTCTTGGTGGGAACTGGGATCACATTTCGGCGTGTATGGTGCGTATGCTATTTTGCATCTTTACCAAAACCAGAGCATCTCCAATGGAGTTAAGTCTTTTGAGCTTTTTACATTTAATGCATTGAATGCAAAATATATTTAACAAACAAATTTGTATAAAAGAATTTGTGTATGCAAAGTCATTCTACAAACCATTTAAAAACCTTTGCTAAAAGGCTTTGGTCCAATGGTAAAAATCACCTCCAAAAACTTTTTAGAATAGTAAAAAGCTATGTATAGCTTTTTCCATTGAAGATGCTCTTATTAATGAACACAATCAATTGAATGACTTGAGCATGATCTTTATATACATAAAAAAATTCTATTTAAAAGTTGCGAGAATGTTTAGTTTCAACGTATTGTCCTAGATACAAATAAAATAATATAGAAATAGGAAAAACTGATTGTTTCTTTTCACCCATTATAAATAAGAATTCTATAGTTGTAAAAAAGAGTGAAAATGATAGAACTTCCCATCAAGGATATAAAACCAAGGTTGTCAAGATCCTGATCCTGATTTTAGGATCTTACGATTTTACGATACTGCAAAACAAAAACGATCCAGATCTTACATAGGATCTTTGAATGTTTAAGATCTTATAGGATCCTGATCTTGATCATAGGATCTTAGGATTTACTACGATCCGATCTTACTTTTTTTGAACAAGAAACTAAAAAAACTACAAAATTATAGGCTTTATATTGTATAATCTAAAAAACAACGTGTAAATCTCCTTATATATTTCATAGTCATAATTTAAGACCACGTTTTTATGAAATATTCGTTTAATTTTGTGTTTACGATGTATATTAAATTGTAGATTTGTAAAATATTGTAAAGACTATTAAGAAAATAACATTATAGAAGGATCTTACGATCCCGATCCTACTTTACGATCTCGATCTTACAGAAAAACGATCCTAGGTAAGATCCCAATGTTGAAACCTTGTATAAAACTACCCATCCATTACAATAATACCCCTTTTTCTCTTCATTTTTTTAACAGTTTTAAGCTGTTTTTTGAAGCTGATTATGCTGTGTTAGTGCAGTTTTTTAGCAAGGTTTTTGTGCAGTTTTTTGTGCAGGTTTTGTGCAGCTTTTGGGCAGTTTTTATGCTATTTTAGAAGCTGGATTACCTTTTTCCTAGTTGCTTTTGTGTAGTTGGTTAATTTTTATCATTTACTATACAAAACTACAATGCCAAACAAGACAGATTTTAAATTATCTTATGCGAACCAAACGCGCAATAGAATTTCAGATTATAAAATCTAATATTCTGAGTCATTTAAAATTCTGAGAATTTAAGATTCTAGCATTGTTAAATCTTGAAACAAACAGCCCCTTAACCTTATCTTAATTTTCACATGAATCTCTGTTCTGAATCAATGGCCACAAGTAATGAATAAATCATAAATTAATGTAATAAAAATATGATAATCCAAAAGTAACGATCAAATCATAAATAAAGTTACCGGAAAGAATTACAACAAAATTAGCCGGACATCGCGATGTATCCGACCCACTATGCAATCTTTATTCTTATAATATCGGTTGCTCTTTTGATTGTTTCTTTTTCTCTTGCCTTTTTGCGGCTGTTATAAAAACAATCAATCTCCCTTTTTTCTTTCTTCAATATGCGGCCAAAAAAAGTGGCTGGTTATTATGATATCTCCACACAATAAATAATGAATGATTTGTTCTCATGAATTGTAGTACCTAAAAATTGGCTTGCGGCTGAATGGAATAAATCAATTGTGTCCCCACCTCCTCCAAAACTTAAAAGGGCGGCCGTGTTTTTTTTTTCTAATTGCCGAATTGTCTCTTCCAATGTATAACAAAAAAGGTTAAATCCTTTTGTTCCCTTTTTCTCTACGCCAAAAAACCACAGCCCATATGGTTTTCTTCACTTGGACTTTTTATTATTTTTTAATAGTATTGATTTGGACCAACTTATTTAAAATAGTCGCACACCAAAAATTGCTCAAACGAAGCCCGGACGAATATAAGATGATCAAAAATATTCCGACGCGCTCAAATATTTTCTTCAATATTTTTTTCTTCATTTGTCGGCGCTCTTAATGTCTTTTCTAAAAAAAAATTAATTAAGCGTCCATTTTATTTTATTTCGCGTGTAGTCTACATAATCACAAAATACACTAAAAGTACATGTATAACGACAAATAAATATACAATTATGCTAAATTAACATGATATAAGGTGTATGCAAAATACACCAATCATGGACCAAGCCAACAAGGCTCCAGGTACCATTACTGGCATACTATTTATGTTTGGACATGCTGCTTGCGTTCTGTTTGATACGCGTGCGACTCATTCAGTAATATCTACCACATTTGCTGCTCGTATCGATATGACACCTACATTACCTGATAACGTGTTAAGTATATCCACGCCTATGAGAGACTTTGTTCGCATTACCCATGTGTATAGAGACCTTCCTATAGATTTTGATGACAAGATTTGTCTTGTTAACGCACTTTCGTTGGACATGTGTGAGTTTGATATGATTCTGGGTATGGACTGGTTAGCAGCACATCACGCCACAATTGATTGCCATTCATATCGGGTCATATTCGGTGATATTCAGGCTTCTGAATACATTGATAATGGTTTCCTACCAGGAAAAATCTGTGCAAATTATTTCTGCTTTACAAGCACATGCGATGTTATCTCATGGCTGCGAAGGTTTCCTAGCTACCATTCATGACACAACTGCTAAGGTTCCTTCTATCCATGACCAGCCGATTCTTTCTGAGTTTACTGACGTATTTCTAGAAGAACTTCCAGGTATACCTCCGATGCGCGAGGTGGAGTTTGGCATTGAGCGTGTTCCGGGAGCTAAACCTGTCTCCAAAACTCCTTATCACATGGCTCCCATAGAGTTAAAGGAGTTGAAGTATCAACTGCAAGAGTTTCTGGAACGAGGTTTTATTCGCCCGAGTGTATCACTATGGGGTGCACCGGTTCTGTTCGTCAAGAAGAAAGACGGTAGCATGAGATTGTGTATCGACTACCATGAACTAAACTAGATCACCATTCGTAATCGTTACATATTATATGTTGGTATGTCCTTTATGAAATAAGGGGGTGAAACTCATGATCATTTTGAGTGTGAATTCTTCCATCCCTTATAGGAAGGATTCGCTAATCTAGCCAAAATAAACCTTGATGGTTTGACATGGATAGTGGTAATTGATAATCTTGCTTCAAAGCCAAGTGGAAATGCCACATGTGGTGTGATCAAAAGGTTTAAGAGGGTGTTTGGAAAATACCCCTGTCCATGTCAGGAAAACAGGTGGAAAATATTTGGAATATCAATTTTCATCACAACAAGGTTTAAGAGGGTGTTTGGGATAAGGCTATTTTTCTGAATCTTTGGAATTTGATCATTCTTTTTTGTAAGTTGTTATCAACAAACACATAATAGCTCTATACTACAAACCATTAAAATGGTTAGGACCTAGTACCTTGAAGTTTCCTCGGTAAGATTCCCATTTGATCTTCATAGTTTCATCGGTATGACCAGGGGAGGGTTTAAGTTCTATTTGGATCATTTTGGGCTCTTGCACAGATAGATGTACCATAATGTAGGTGTCTAGCATTGTGTAGGGTAAATGATCTGGTGAGCATAGCATGTTGAAAGGAATAGAGGGTGGTTAAAGATGACACTTCTTAGTCCTCTTTAAGCTGGATATGCATGAAGGTGTGTGTTTCTTGTTTAGTGATGTTCATTCCTCTAGGAAGCTTTGATCTTAATAATGAGGTTGTTTCTACTATTTAGTCTTTGTTTGCACAAGTATGGGAAATGTAGTTAGACTGGAAGAGCCCCTCATGTATTGTGAAGGGGAAAATTTTGTCATAATTATGCCCTCTCTAAACAGCATATGCCATTGTGGATGATGGTTTAATGGTTTATGTCTTGTTTAGACTATGAAAATGTAGTTATGAGGGTGATGTCTGGTGCTTAATTGGTGAACAAAATGTTAAGGTTAGATACATCATATGGTCTTAGTTCTGATTTGTTGGGTATTTTCAGAACTAAAAAGGTTGCATCTTTTCAACTATGACGTGGAACTGTGTCTAAGATATTTCATTATCTGGTTGTTTTAGTCTTTAATCATTTATTTTATTAATTTAATTTTCTGTATTCAAGAATCAAGCATGTATGATTCTTATGTTTCTTAAAATGAAAGAATAACTTGTAGATTGTTTGGGTGAAGTGGATCTGGTTCTTGTTATCTTATATGTAAATTTAGAGCTCGCTTGCAATAAGTATACCGTCAGTGGAAAAAAAGAGGATCTACATTTTAATATGTTTTTTAGAGATTGATCGCCCTTTTAGTTCGAAGTTTTTCCTAGAAGTTTCAACTAGGAGTCAAGTATTTGGGTTTAGAAAAAAGGATTTAGGAATTATGCGACAATTATGAGATTTGATTATTTCATGGTCGTTTTACATGTAGGTTTAAGATTCGCTTAGACAATTTTTCAAACATTCGTGTTTAATAAAATTCTCGTGTATTGTATATTCGTAATTTAAGTTCGTTATAAATCTTGTCATGTATTATTTAATATACGTAAATACTTGTCGTTATTCATTTAATATACGTAATACTTGTCGTGCATTAATTATGTATAAAGTTTTAGTTTAACGGTATTTTCATGTATTTTCATGCGGGTTTTACATAATAAAACCTCCATTCCTTTATTATCTCACGTGTCAATAATTTTCCATTGATACCTAGCCATAATATGAATGAATGTTTAGGTATGCACTCTAAGAACCAAACAAGCTTATTCCATTTTACTTTTGGCCTGTGTGTACTCAAATCATTATAGATTTGCCTTACAAAAACATTGACAATTCATTTGTCTTCCATATCACTTTATCATCACAATCATTATAATCATTAAGAGCATGAACATACATGTCACTAAATTGAGGAGCATTTCCAATGAAAGTTGCAGTCAAAACAAAACTTAATAGCAAGGGCGGACCTAGTGGCGGACCTACGGCATAACTAGGTAGTTCCTGGGAACCACCTTGGCCATCATATTTGTTTAAAAGTGATATAATAAAGAATTGTAGGACCTACCTTAGAAACTAAACGGGAACCACCTTAGGTATTTTCAAAACAATAAACAAAGAAAACTGAAGAATTAAAATACATATGAAAGCATCCGGCAGAAATGTTGTAAGAGATTCTTGAAGAAAATGAAGGGTAACTTTATTTTTTAGTGGTTATTTACATGTGGTTTGGATCGTACCACGTAGGCTAAGATACTAATAAAACAAAAATCTATTTTGTATTTATTTATTTTCACTTTATTTAAGCTTCTTTTTATTTCATTTCATTGGGATCTTGTTTTTTTATCTCTCATGTTTCGTGTAAGAAGTTTTAACAATTAAATCGTCGCAAAATATCTATTTTGAGCTTTTATATGCAAAGAATTACACAATAAGATATGTTGCATTACATTAGTGATTTGCCGCTTAAAGTTTTAACTTTAGAGACCACCTCGCAAGTATTATAGAGACATTAAATCGATAGACTTTTACGATTTATACTATATGTTTAAATCGGGTAACCCTTAAAGTTTTCGGCTAACGAAATTACACTTCAATTCTTTTAATCTGACAATCAAGCTTAATATTACATTGTGGTCAAGCTTAATATTACATTGTACATGTAAAAAATTGATTCTCTTTGTTATACCTATCATGAAATTGTTATTATAATTATATGTACTTTGCACCGACCCGATCTGTATAAATTACCGACTAATTAAGGAGAGCCACTTTAGATTTGGTCCTGGGTCCGTCATTGAGCGAACCTTAGGGTTACGAAGATTCACGAAATAAACTTATGTCAAAAATCGTGTTTTTTCCTTCCATAAATAAACTTCGTAACTTTGTAAATCATTCATATTTTTTGTTTATTGTACCTCGTAAACATAAATCCTCGGAGTCTGCCCTTGCTTAATATCAATATTTAATCACAACTACATTAGCAATTTTATGAACAAAATAACTACAACAAATGCGATTGTTATCATCCTTATTTAACAAACACAAATCAAGTCCGACTCAGAATCTACACCTTTTTCAGCATCAACCCGAGACGCAAAACATCTTAATCATTTCGCAAAAACTCTGGTCTTTCGGCCTCAAATCCCTTCGAACATAACCTTTCTCCACTTCGCAATCAAAACACTACAAAACCCACATCCCATTCCTCCTCCACATCTCCTCAACAAAGCTCCTATGTCCATAATACGCCTCACCCATCACCACCACTCCATTTCCACCCACTTGCCTTAATCCAATAAGCAGCCTCTCAATGACCCAACGTCACACCAACAAGCACGTCCAGCTTTGGAGTCCTTCATCAGTAATGGAGTAGAGTTCGCTGAAGACACGGTGGGAGGTGGTGGTGTATGGGAGGTTGAGGAGGAAAGGGAAGCCGTGTGGGCCTTGAATGAGAGGTAGTTTGAGGTCCGTGATGAAGCTGTTCCCGATGAAAGTCGCGTTGTTTTGGGAGATGAGTTGTTCCATGATTTGTGATTTGTGAAACATTTTTAAGGCCTCGTGCGAGAATATTAGGGTGTGTTTAGTCGGAAGACTATCCCACTTTTTCAGAAAACTTTTCATTTGAATATGGAAAAATAGAAAACATGTTTAGTTCCATTTTTTTCACATTTTTCAAAAATCATAAAATTTTCATTTCTAATTTTATATAGAAAACTAGAAAACCTCATATTACATTTTTTTAGTTTTTTCCCCAAATAAAAATAAAACATATTCCCATATCTTTTTCTAACCATATTTTACATTTCGTCACTGTTTTATGTTTTTTTTCAAAAAGAAAACTATCGTCAGTTTTTTCACATTTCATCAATTTTTTAAGTTTTCGTCAATTATTTTCTTCTCTAAAAATTTTTAAAAAATGGAAAATAAAAATTACAATTTAATTTAAACATGTTTTTAAAATTTTTGATTCTTCGATCTAGAAAAAGAAATTATTCTCTAAAGTTTAAAAAAAATGAAAAGTTTGTTTTCTTTTTTCCCGGTCTTTTTGTTACGCTTAGGTTTTCATACTCCCCAGTATACTATCTTCAGATATATTGTAACGCAACACAAATTTTGCAATAGCATTTTTATAAGAAGACATGTGTATATTATTATAATGACACGTTTTAAATTAATTATTTTATTTTTTCGTTTACCCTATCGTTCACATGGATTTTTTGGGTAAATGTCGAAAATAAACAATGTACTTTCTCAAATAATTTATTATGCCTATCGAACTTTTTTATGTTCGATTTGCACACTTGCCACGTAGGATTTTGGTCAAACATTTGACTGGACCATTGACTTAATGAAACCGTTAGTACTTCGTTAACTTAGAATTTTGTTTTATAATTTTAGTCCCCTTAGCTAACAATCATCAAATCATCATCATCTTCTACACATCATCGTCATAAACTGCATCAACAATTACCATTACCAGATCCACAATTACTCTACAGACCCACTGTGTAAATCATAAAACTATACACCGTTTGGATATTCTTTTAAATTCATCCAACCCAGAACATCTTATCAAAGTTGTCATCAAGAACAAAGTTGTCATCGAGAACTCGATCCCCCCAACTAACCCAGAACATCTTATCAAGCGGTCTTTCCAACTTGACACCTGCTAATTCCTTTGCGAGATGCTCCTTTAAACCTTCTTGGCCACTTTCTTATCACAGCTTCCCGGATATCTTCACTTTTAGCACAATCCAAACCGTAAACACATACAAGCTTTGTTAAATCCTCATAAGGTCTCACGAAAGTAACGATGGTGTTCATAAAAATTTCTTGAGGGATTGTGGGATTTCATTAATTAAACCAAGTTGAAGAATTAAACACTTGGTTTCATCTCGGTGCATAGATTAAGAGTGGAACATTTGTTGAGAGTCGTATGAGTCCCGTCCCAGTTTTCCCATTTAACATGAAAGCCCACCACGACCATTTGGCTGTCTGCATGAGCCACAAGTATTTTCTTGATCCATGCGTCAGCGACATCACGCTGGTTAGTGACGACGGTGTCAAGTGTGCTATAGATGATGGATCCATAAGTGATAATCAAAGTGCTATAGATGATTGATCCATCTAGTCTTGTGGATCTGGTATTCTGGATATGGGATATGGGGATTTGGATATTGGATGTGTTGTTGTTGATGATGATGATAATGTTAGTTAGCTAAGGGGACTAAAATTGTAAAACAAAATTCCCACGTTAACGAAGTACTAACGGTTTCGTTAAGTCAACGGTCCAATCAAATGTTTGACCAAAATCCTACGTGGCAAGTGTGCAAATCGAACATAAAAAAGTTCGATGGGCATAATAGATTATTTGAACTCTTGGACATCCTTTGTAACTTTGTTGTAGAATTAAAGTAACTAATGAATCGATTTACATACGTATATAACTAAATTAATACATGCAATTGGCATGCTTTACATAGATTAAATAGTTAATATGTACATTAAAAAATCAAAGAATTCCAATGAATCTATAAACAATAGACGCCATGAGGTACGATTGCATGCTAACGTTGCAATCTTAAATTCCATGGCTAAAGTTCGAACAAAATCCAATACGAAGTTCGAACGACTAAGCAAACTATGATTCGTTTCATCTGAGGAGCGTATGAGAATGCTTGAGAAGATTATTTAGGGGCGTGGCTCGTGCGTTGCAGAGCATGTTTTTCACCTTTTCCGTCATCTATTTCAACCAACGAGCAATGAGAAGTTAGCGAAACGAAGAAAATTAATGATACATCTTGTTTAATACTCCAACTTCAGAAAAGCGCCATACCTGTCCAAGACTTCCGGTAGGATAGGGGACGACTCGACGACGATTGAGCACCATAGGGGGAGATTTACGGCTAGTTTCATCGACATATGGTTTGCTCCTACTTCTTGTGGTCATCGTCGGTGTTGCCTCTTGAGGCCATCGTTTATTCCTGGAGCTCGATACAATTAATTTCTCTTGAGGCGATTGTTTATTTGTTGTACTAGATATCCTTGATTCCTCTTGAGGCCATCTTTTGCTCATTATGCTAGACACCCTTGATTCCTCTCGAGGCCATTGTTTGTTCATTGTGCTAGATACACTCGATTCCTTAAATCAACATGTGGATTATATTAGTGTCTGTTATAGAACTAAAAAATAACATGAATTTTATTCAGTAACATATTATAACATACCACAACATTGCTTCTGCTTCTAGTCGTGAAGTTGGGAGGCGAATCATGTCGCCATTGATTCTCAAGAACGCCAGGGAGCGATGACTCCTGTAAGAATTTCAAAAAATAAGCACCCAAATTAACAACATGAAAATCCTGAAATACAAGAAGATATAGCTAAGTTATATGTGGCTTAGTTTGTTACCAGAAGCAAAACGGTCGCACAATGTTTGAGAACTTCAAGGTTCATTCGAACATCATCCAAACTCCTATGTTTTTGTTCACCGAGTCCAAAATATGAAGCCAAAGAAGCCATCTTCATATTTCCTGCTCTTTTCCCAAACTTTTCCGACAAAACCCATTAAGAATCAATCAACGCCACAGGCTCAGGCGCAGGCCGACCAATCTCCTCAAACGCTGCTTTAATCCTAACACAATCAAACCGTTGGATATTATGTCCAGCCCATATCCTACCATTCAAAATCCCGAATATCTTATCAGCAACTTCTTCAAAAGAAGGAGCTTCCGAAACCATCCCACGTGAGATCCCATGGTCTCGTGCCGGCTTCACCCCAACAACCGACAAGTCACCCGGCCTAATCAGTGTGCAATAACTTTCAAGCTCGAGTAGCTTTCGTGGACAAACCACCATTGCTCCAAATTCTAACACCCAGAATTTTTGTCCCGGATTGCGTGGCACGTTCGTTTCCAAATCAAAGAATACAATTTCGTTCGACATTTCTTGCATCATATAAATCTTATACTATACCTTACTAGTTTCCCTGTATTTCAAGCTAGATTGAGAAGTTGATAATGAGATTAAGATTGCATGAATTGGTACATATGCATCTACATATATATAGACAAAGAATATAATAATGCATGGTGGATATAGTTGATTTACTTGTAGTTCAAGTTAACCAATGTAAGGGTTTTAGAGAAGTCGTTGTGAGAAAGTAAAGCAAATCCAGGTAATAAAACAATAGGAAACATTCTTCAATTTCTTTGCTGTTTATAAATTGTAAATATGGAAATGTTTTTTTTTTCCATGCAGAAATGATATCTGGAGTATATTAGAAAGATGCAAAGGTATCTTAAGGGTTAAAAATGTATTTTGTTCAGGGTTAAAGAAATGAAAATAGGAGTAATTTTTTTCTTCGGATTTTCTAATATGTGCCATCATGGCATATTTTTATATGTATTTATTAAACATGATAGTTTCTTAAATTATGTTAATTTCCATATATAAAAATATTAAACTTGGCAAATGAAAACAAATTAGAAAATTATTTATACTAGACGAATACCCGCGCATAGCGGTGGAATGTCTAGCGGCGGATAATTGACGTAATGACTCATTTTGTAGTACATGTTTCTTGAAATCCAAAATGAACTTTTTAAAATAAAAATGGAAACGTTCATAACATTCCATGAGTTCTTAACATGTAAATCAATTCATGAATCTGGCTTTAGGATAATTTTAAAACTGGACTTCTTTTAATTTTCAGAATGAGTCGTATGGTGTAAGGTTTAAGATTTACATTGAAGTTGTAATATTTTTTCTTATTAGATGAAATGTTGAAAAAAATTAACTTTTCAACAATTAAGATAAATGTTTTATAGGGTATATAAATTTTGTCTTTTTAGTAGAGCCTACATTTTCAACCATTCTATGTTTTCAACATTTCAACCATAAGGATACATCCTTTATAAGATATTAAAGATTAAGTTACATTTAAAGATGGTAATTCATGTTCATTTAATGGCACTAATCATATACCACTATGGCACATATTAGAAAAAGCCTTTTTTCTTAGGATTGTAAGGACTTAATTTTCGTTCAAGATTATTTATTCATCTATATTTATGATTACTGATATGAAAATATTACTAGTATTAGGTTCTAGATTTACAAAAGTAGCCCTTCATGGAAGCAAAGTATAGTGACGCAAGAAATTGGTTAACTCATGTATTACGTAATTTTGAACCCGGTTTGGATAACCCAAAATAGCAGCTTACGTATGTTATATTGCTTGTAAACATTCTTTATAGATAAAGAGTTCAGGGAGTCAGGGAAAAAAATCGTAAATACATATTTGGAGTTTGAAAGAATGTATACCTTGGATAAAATTATCTTAATTTTAGATTTTTTTTATATCTAAAAACTAGTAACATTTTACCTGTGCACGGTAGCGAGTACCCGTTAATGAATACAAAAATATCAGCCCCATTTTTTTTTCAAGTTAAATATTTTATTAACTTAGTCAAGGCATTAGAGACTCAAATAAAGAAATTAAGTAAGAACTTACAAGAACGAGGCCTTGGTAGTTTACCAAGTTTTACAAAATCTAACACACTGTGAGAAATCGGATTTTTCGACTAATTAAATTATTATTTTATTCGTATTCTCGATTTTACAATGTGTTACTTGTACCTCTTTACTTTTTCATATGTAAGTACCGAGGTCTTGAGAATTTTAATTAAATTATATTTTAAGTATTTTTTTTCTGATCATTGATAATATTTTGTTCGAACTTATAAAAAAATTTACTTTTATTTTTCCATATTTATTTACTGTTAACCCGAAATTTAAAATAAACATTTAGACTGAGCTCTAATTCTATTCCTAATATTCGGGCCAATATTTATTACCCAACTTTTATTTATCATGTTCATTTTACGATTAATACTGAATTCTTGACTAACCGGCAATGTTAGGGCTTTAACGTATCGAATACGTGTCAATTATTATTTATCGAAAAAGTCTACGTCTGTCATCGACTGTAAATTTCCTTGTTATGACATATAAAAATTTTCTATTGTCGTCGTTTTATTTTTTTCTTTTTACGAGAATTTTTCATAATCGTTAAACATTTAGCGGTCATTCATTTATATAACGTCTTAACATATTTTAAGTCATAAGCCCTCATTTATTTTTCTAAATATCATTGTTCTCCAAATGTCGACGATTTCATTTTATATTGAAAGTTTATTTTTCGTCGTATTTTACGTGTAACTTTTAAATCGCGTAACTTTTAAAATATCGGGATTCGTTAATACCCGCTCATTTATAATTCGATAAACATTTGAAAGTTTAAAACCCTCTAATACTATACACGTCTCACACACATCTTCACTTTATTTCATGAAGTGACAGATGTGGATACTACTTTGCATTGTCAAACACTAGCATCATATATTATTAAAACAAATATCTATTTTTCACACATTGTACACAGCAAGGATAACTGTTATCATTCTACCAAATCAAACCATCCATAAATAACTCTTCTATATATCTTTTCACTTTGATGACACACAATTATTTCTTTGACATATATTTCAAGATGTTGATGAGAAATCACTTGGGTATAGTTCATTATATCTTTGTTTTGTTTTTGTTAAAAACGTTTATCTCAAGAAGGTTTCAAAAAAAACTTTTGATCATATTTTTATTCATGTATTATTATGGACACTTATTCTACTACGTTAATATATATTTCTACATTTTTTTTTCTTAGCATCATAAGATGATGGAGTATTTTCTTCTACTAAGTTTCACATGTTGTGTTGGAATTGTGACTTTTGAGTAGTGGTGTAAGTAAAACAACTAAACTAGTGATCTTGTGATCATTACGTACATGCAATATTTTTACAAGGACTAATGATATACACTCTTTTACATGCTGAGATTTTTACATATTTAAGACAAGTGTTTGTTGGTCAAAATGAAGTATAGCTCATGGATAGATCTTATTTTTGGCAGTCCGAAAGATCGGGTAAACTATGTCACGTAAAACCATGATTTTGGGCTAGATCGGGTTCGATCTCGAAATGCATACATAGTTTTTTTTAACCTAATAATTTTAATTGATGAAAAAGATGTTAACTCATCTATAAAATGATTATAGATGACGTTTTGGTTACTTTTAATTGATTGAATGAGGTTTACGCATGTTGTGGTTAAAGCAAATTTCAAACAGCCTACTTTCTATTCACATGTGTCACAAAACAAATATCAGCTTGACATCTGATTCTTGAGTCTAAACTCAAGTACTTTGTATCTAGAGTCAAGATATACGAGTTATGTAAAAATTTAATTTTTGGTTCTATATGATAAATTGTTATTTGACGACGAAGCAAGTACTTTGACTTATTAAATTTCGCCGTCAAGTTCAACCACATTCAAAAGCCTCACAAATATTATATTACTTATTTTAGGTTGTCGATAGAAGCTCGTAGCTTCTCGCCTTATCTTAGTCCGTCATTTGGCTCTCTTCGTTATATTCCTAGTGTTATCATCATCAGATATTATTTTGCGCAAGGTGAGTTCATAGCCCCTTTTTACTACTTATACATTGCTTCTAAACGTGGGTGAGATTTTACATGGTGGAACACATTCATTTAAAACTGTATGCTATCCAGAACTTGTATGTTATCCAGAACTTGTATGCTATCCAGAACTTGTATGCTATCCAGATCTTGTATGCTTTCCAGAACTTGATGATTTCTAACAGTTTTTCATTATTATTATTGCTTTTTAGTCTATAGCCCTTAAGTTTCCTCTCCTGATCATGAACCGTTAATTTACTTGTGTTGCTAAGCGCGAATGTTGTGGGTGGATCCATCGGGACTGACAATCCCCGTCCCATGTTGCGGTTGTTTAACCATTGACACATTACATTTGTTTTATTACTTGAGTATTTAGGCTGAATACTCACTAGAGGAACTTACATTGAGTTAAGCTTCGGTTCATGAACTAAATAGCAATAATAATGGTTTCGAACTATGGTTAATGATCATAACCATTTTCCCTATTTACTTGTTTTACAAATGAATGCTTGTGTTCCACAACTTTACTACTAAACCTATGAATATCACTCAACTTTGTGTTGACAATTTTACATGTTTAATCTCAGGTAATAATACTTAATTTTGCTTGGATGGGAGCCCGCGGGATATTATCGCAGTTTGGAGATTTCTGTGTTATATTTAAACTTTGGTTTTGGTAAAAATTGTCAGAACTTTATCCTATATTCTTGGTAACTATATGTTACAAAGTCATGTTTAAATAGTAGATTTTTCCTCTTATAATACTCTAGGACCTTTGTTTAAAAACTCTGATGTTTATGATGTAATGAATATGTTTTTATTACGTTAACTTAGTGTCAACAGTATTTCATTGTTTCTTGTACCATGACGTGGAACCCCCTTGCCGCCTACGTATTTCCTTGTCTGATTTTGGGGTCTCACAGATTGGTATCAGAGCGATGGTTATAGGGAACTGAGTCGTTTTCAAAACTTGGTCTATAACCAAAAAAAAATCGAATATTTCATGTTTCTTAGTGTCAAACACAGAATCTGCCAATGTTGTTCGATATCTGCGCGGGTAACTCTCTAATCCTTATTATTTCCTTTTAATTATCATTGTAATATTTTATTTTTTGATTACATTTTGAAATATTACATTACCCTAATGGTGATAATTATTATCTCTTTCCAAATCTTTTGTGCTTAACAAATTATCGTTGGATATCATTGTGATTACATATGCCCTTACTTTATTACCTTAATTCTTGTTCTTGTGAACTTGATCTTGCTACAATAATTTTAAATTTTTATGGTATTACATACTTGTATTCGGAGCGTGTATGCTGCCGACTTTTCATACTCACTTTTCTGAGTACTATTACTATTTCGTTTATGCGTGATATGACTGACCCCATATACTTGTTCGTTTTGAACCGCCTGTTTTTCTCGACTCATTCTTTTACATGTTGTATGTATTCTCGTGATACCATTGTTTCGGATTAAATAAGTGTTGCTTTCGATGAAACTTCTGATTATCAATTTTCTAACGTGCGTGATACTTTCATTGTTTAACTACTTATTTAGATATGCAAATTGCTTTCCGACCATTTGTGATTGGATGTCTTGGAAAATAGTCTATCGACCATTGTATAGCTCAATGTGTCTCCGAAAAAGACTAAAAGACATCGTGTGAGTCACACATCTCGAAGCATTCCTTGAAATCCGTGTTGAATAATATCATGGGTTTTCATAACCTTGATTGACCTTTACGCCACCGTTTTACACGAAACTCGTATATCGATTAAATATTATATCATTGACCATTCTACATTTCGACTTCGAATTTCAATGTTCGTTTGTACCTTGGAAGTACCATCGTCATCTTTTAATTCCTCTATTATGTGGAAATTGTTTGGAATACGATTCTACTTCTATAAAGTTGTATCCTCCCCTTTCATTAAACCTCCTCGCTCTAGGAATACGAAACGTTTATGTTCCATTTCCTTCTCGGTATGTCTTGTGATTTTGGAAAATCACGCCGCCAAGAGACCTTCCTGCATTGCATCTTGAAATCGAAGACACGGATGTCATGCGCCGTTTTTTATTCCTTAGATTATCGTTGATATTCATAAACCGATTTTATACTATGTTTTTCTTTATATGCTTAATTATACAATCTATTCTCTTTCGTCTTTATGGAATCCACAAGTCATGTGTGTACATAAATTCCGGGTCCTTATGAAGTTTGATTAAATATCAAGGTGTCCAAAAATATACTTTCTGCAGAAAAGTTACATGTAATTTAACGATGTCGAGAAAATATTTTTATAAACTTTAGATATAAAAATATATTTCTACTTGTTGAGACGTTCGTTTAGGACCAAAAAAATTATGTGAACCGTAAATATTAAAATCGAGCAAGTAACGCTCATTTGAAATTGTAAAATTTAAGACTTATTTTCTGCATATTTCTAAAATATCATTTTGTTGACAGATTTGATGCGAGGGCATTTTTGTCCATTTTTTTATCCGTTTCAAGTCTCGAGTAAAATCAATAAGTTGTCTGAAACGGTGTTTTACACCAAATTGCTTTAAACTCCGAATTTTGAAAATGTCATTTAGTGAGTCAATTGGTCTGGTCAGACCAAAAAGTCAAACTTAAAAGTCAAAGCTGATAGAATTTAAAAATATGGGTTGAAGCGTTCTTGGAGTTCGTTTGAGCTCGTAAAACTTTAACGAGTGAGATTTTACAACTACCAAAACATTGATTGCGTTTGAAAACGTCTAAAAATAGAACTTTTCGTGTTAGTTGTATTATTCGAGAACTGGTATTCTACTTTCTTAAAAGCAATTTTATGTCAACTGAATTACGATGCGAACGCATATAGATTTCCTTTATTCTCATTTTATACATAACTTATTTATCATTTTATTTTATTTTTCTTTTCTTCTATCGTACCACCGATTTGGGTTGAGGTTTGAAGTTTTTATTTTTACATCGTTCGTTATCATCTTGACACGTGTCTCATGACGATTCCGGTTAAACCTTTTGAAACCTTATCACCTTGTAACCATTTCACCGATTCTCTTATGAGCTACTCTTTATTACTCTCATGTTAACCACTCGCTATTTTTTAAGCTATCATAATGTCACCATATAAACTCAAACTGGTATTGTTTGCGAATTATTTTCACAAATTGTTCAACGTTGGTCTTATAAAGAATTCATATAACATCAGAATTGTTGATTTAAATATTTAGCCAATTACTTACTTGCGAGAAGTTTCATAAATTATTCCGATTTCTATGTTGGTATTATATATATTAAATATATGACACGTAATACTAGTTTGACGAAAATAAGCATCGCATTGCTAGTCCTAAATTATGCATGGCCTGATCACCTATGCGTAATTTAGAAGGAGCCATGCGAGGCCGAATAGTAGTCACCTTAAATATCTTGTCAAAGAACCAACTTTTTACTTATGCTTCTTAAAAAGTTAGATAAAATAAAGTTTTAAAAAAAGTTTTACACATTATGCGAGTAGCACCCGTTCATCACATATGAATATGTTTCGTTATCTTTTCTTGAACAAATTACGAGTCTTCGAGTACATTTTATTTACTCAACGATGTATGTCCTACTTATTACCTCATTTTTCCCTCATGATTTAATTCTCTGTACAGTTTGTCTAATTACCGACCATTGATACTAGATTTGAAAGTTTCAACGTTTTTATGTTTCTTCATTGACCAGCCTTTTTATCTACTTTAGTAGACCTTCGAAACGTCTCCGGCCGCGATTAGCGATTTATGAGTAGACGTGGATAATGATTTTCTTTATCCGTGATGATGTGTGTCACACTTTATTGACTCGAAATTCGCAACCATGAGTTGATTTCGCTCTGATCGCTAACGTTGTTCATTTTATTGATTTTATTTACGAGTAATTATTTAAGAATTTTTTTCGAATTTAAAATTTGTTACTCGCTTTTCTTTTCGATCATATATCGACCACGTAGAACTTAATGAGCCGGTGTTGGTGACACTAACCGTTCACAAATAATTGATGACTTGCTAAATCGTTTGTATCTTATTGTCTTATCATCAACACCTCTATTTTATCCTTTTTCGTTAAGAATTATTACCACATTTGATTCGTTCCCTCATATCATTGTTTACATATTATTTGTTATATATTGGTTTACTATCTTGTCACCTTTTGAAAACCGAGTATGTCCCATGTTTACCATTCGATGCATTATGTACCTTTATGAATTTCTGTAAATTATCATAAATTGTTACAAAAAATTACACATTTTACCAAGCGTTTGAATTACCAAAATAACTGTTTCAAGTTAAATATTATATCTATACATACTCTTTGGTAGATTTACAACTAGTGTCCAAAAAGGGTGTCAAGCTTTATCTTTTAAAGTATTTGATTCTATCATACTTTACTTTCAATCTAATGAAATTATCAATTTAATTTATAATTTCTAGCAACGATTCTAAATAATTTGGAAATTTAATTTTCTTAAAACGGTAACAATAAACTTGAGTCTTTAACAATAATTCCATACAGTCATTCAAAAGTTCTTAAGCCGATAAAGCTAACTATTTTGAACTGTTCTACTATTTGGCTTTGAAACCCTGATCAAGATAAAGATTTAGCAGCTGCTTACCCACTAAATATATATAGTTTGATTTCAAATTACTAAACCTTGTAAAATTTTCTTTTAATAAAAAAATACTTAAGCTAAATTTAAAAAGTAATACAAAATCCTAGACAGATAATTGTGACGACATATATTTCAAATGTCTATATGTAATTCATATTTCCCCTCTATTTTTCTAATAAATAAATTGTCATGTTTTACAGTTGCGTGAATTGCGATTCTTTGTTGATTAAAAATCTTGATTCATTTTAGCGCACCTTGTCCGTTCAAGTAATTCTTATGTTCATTCCATATCTTGATATTTCTCTGTACTGAAATGTCATTATTCTAATCCAAGTTTGAAAATTTATTCGAAAAGGAGTTAAGAAACTGAAGCATAGTGAATTCTAATTGTTAAGGTACGCCGTGGTACAGAAAATTCCTGGGAAGCAATGAATCAGTTCTAAACTATGTATCTCCTTTTGTTTGCATCTTCTCCTGTCTCCAGTGGAACTCTGAGGGACCAGAGTTCCTTTAGGGGGGTTGACTGTGAGAAATCGTATTTTTCGAGTAATTAAATTATTATTTTATTCGTACTTCTCGATTTTGTAATGTGTTACTTGTACCTCTTTACTTTTTCATACGTAAATACCGATATATCGAGAATTTTAATTAAATTATATTTTAAGTATTTTTTTCTGATCATTGATAATATTTAGTTCGAACTTATAAAAAAATTTACTTTTATTTTTCCATATTTATTTACTGTTAACCCGAAATTTAAAATAAACATTTAGACTGAGCTCTAATTCTATTCCTAATATTCGGGCCAATATTTATTACCCAACTTTTATTTGTCAAGTTCATTTTACGATTAATATTAAATTCTTGACTAACCGGCAATGTTAGGGCTTTAACGTATCGAATACGTGTCAATTATTATTTATCGAAAAAGTCTACGTTTGTCATCGACTGTAAATTTCCTTGTTATGACATATAAATATTTTCTATTGTCGTCGTTTTATTTTTTTCTTTTTACGAGAATTTTTCATAATCGTTAAACATTTAGCGGTCATTCATTTATATAACGTCTTAACATATTTTAAGTCATAAGCCCTCATTTATTTTTCTAAATATCATTGTTCTCCGAATGTCGACGTTTTCATTTTATATTGAAAGTTTATTTTTCGTCGTATTTTACGTGTAACTTTTAAATCGTGTAACTTTTAAAATATCGGGATTCGTTAATACCCGCTCATTTATAATTCGATAAACATTTGAAAGTTTAAAACCCTCTAATACTATACACGTCTCACACACATCTTCATTTTATTTCATGAAGTGACAGATGTGTATACTACTTTGCATTGTCAAACACTAGCATCATATATTATTAAAACAAATATCTATTTTTCACACATTGTACACAACAAGGATAACTGTTATCATTCTACCAAATCAAACCATCCATAAATAACTCTTCTATATATCTTTTCACTTTGATGACACAAAATTATTTCTTTGACATATATTTCAAGATTTTGATGAGAAATCACTTGGGTATGGTTCGTTATATCTTTGTTTTGTTTTTGTTAAAAACGTTTGTCTCAAGAAGGTTTCAAAAAAAAAACTTTTGATCATATTTTTATTCATGTATTATTATGGACACTTATTCTACTAAGTTAATATATATTTCTACATTTTTTTTTCTTAGCATCATAAGATGATGGAGTATTTTCTTCTACTAAGTTTCACATGTTGTGTTGGAATTGTGACTTTTGAGTAGTGGTGTAAGTAAAACAACTAAACTAGTGATCTTGTGATCATTACGTACATGCAAATATTTTTACAAGGACTAATGATATACACTCTTTTACATGCCGAGATTTTTACATATTTAAGACAAGTGTTTGTTGGTCAAAATGAAGTATAGCTCATGGATAGATCTTATTTTGGCAGTCCGAAAGATCGGGTAAACTATGTCACGTAAAACCATGATTTTGGGCTAGATCGGGTTCGATCTCGAAATGCATACATAGTTTTTTTTTTATAAAAGTAACCTAATAATTTTAATTGATGAAAAAGATGTTAACTCATCTATAAAATGATTATAGGTGACGTTTTGGTTACTTTTAATTGATTGAATGAGGTTTACGCATGTTGTGGTTAAAGCAAATTTTAAACAACCTACTTTCTATTCACATGTGTCACAAAAAAATACCAGTTTGACATCTGATTCTTGAGTCTAAACTCAAGTACTTTGTATCTAGAGTCAAGATATACGAGTTATGTAAAAATTTAATTTTTGGTTCTATATGATAAATTGTTATTTGACGACGAAGCAAGTATTTTGACTTATTAAATTTCGCCGTCAAGTTCAACCACATTCAAAAGCCTCACAAATATTATATTACTTATTTTAGGTTGTCGATAGAAGCTCGTAGCTTCTCGCCTTATCTTAGTCCGTCATTTGGCTCTCTTCGTTATATTCCTAGTGTTATCATCATCAGATATTATTTTGCGCAAGGTGAGTTCATAGCCCCTTTTTACTACTTATACATTGTTTCTAAACGTGGGGTGAGATTTTACATGGTGGAACACATTCATTTAAAACTGTATGCTATCCAGAACTTGTATGCTATCCAGAACTTGTATGATATCCAGATTTTGTATGCTTTCCAGAACTTGATGATTTCTAACAGTTTTTCATTATTATTATTGCTTTTTAGTCTATAGACCTTAAGTTTCCTCTCCTGATCATGAACCGTTAATTTACTTGTGTTGCTAAGCGCGAATGTTGTGGGTGGATCCATCGAGACTGACAATCCCCGTCCCATGTTGCGGTTGTTTAACCATTGACGCATTACATTTGTTTTATTACTTGAGTATTTAGGCTGAATACTCACTAGATGAACTTACATTGAGTTAAGCTTCGGTTCATGAACTAAATAGCAATAATAATGGTTTCGGACTATGGTTAATGATCATAACCATTTTCCCTATTTACTTGTTTTACAAATGAATGCTTGTGTTCCACAACTTTACTACTAAACCTATGAATATCACTCAACTTTGTGTTGACAATTTTACATGTTTAATCTCAGGTAATAATACTTAATTTTGCTTGGATGGGAGCCCGCGGGATATTATCGCAGTTTGAAGATTTCTGTGTTATATTTAAACTTTGGTTTTGGTAAAAATTGTCAGAACTTTATCCTATATTCTTTATGTTACAAAGTCATGTTTAAATAGTAGATTTTTCCTCTTATAAAACTCTGGGACCTTTGTTTAAAAACTCTGATGTTTATGATGTAATGAATATGTTTTTATTACGTCAACTTAGTGTCAACAGTATTTCATTGTTTCTTGTACCATGACGTGGAACCCCCTTGCCGTCTACGTATTTCCTTGTCTGATTTTGGGGGTCTCACACATGAGAGATCATGTGAAGAGAATCTCAACTTCTACTTACTTTAAGTAATGATGATATAAGAACGACTATCTCATTTCCAAGTAGTTTGTTTGATGATGAAGAATATACGGAGCTTAAACATGTGAAAGGATTGGAAGCCTGCTCTGCTGAACGCAAGCTTCTCAACGATTCTTTGCCCCTAAAGAAGAAAGACCTATAAAGTTTTTCTATACTTTGTTTCATTAAATATATAAGTTTTAATAGTACCTTAGTTGACTTAGGAGCTAGCGTTAGTGTTATGCCCTCATTTACCTTTATTAAACTAGGTTTAGGAGGATTAGTTCATACTAAGAAGTTTGTTGAATTGGCAGATAGAACTTTGAAACATCCTAAAAATATAGTAGAAAATGTTATAGTTAGAATTGAAAATTGGTTTTCCCTGTAGACTTTATATTTTTAGATATTCCCGAGGATAGTAAGACGACTTCTTTAATCATTGGAAGACCATTCTTGTCTACTACCCATGCCAAAATTAATGGTTTTGAAGAAAAAATGTTTTAAGGGTTAAGGATAATAAACTTGAATTTAAAAGTAAAAAACTGATTACTAACATAATTAGGAAGGTTTTTATAATTTCATTCAATATTGGTCTAATGTTTACTAATGTTTTTAACTTTTTATAGATGTCATTGGCGACTCATTTCATGTAGACCTCTTGATTATACATTTTGAAGGGTGTCGTGCTTGCAACTTTGGGGTCGATCCAAAGACAGAGGATTATAGAGATTAGGAGTCCAGTCTGGTTAAAAAGAAAACTGTCAGTAATATTTGTAAAAAGAAATCATGTGGTTAGGTTCTAATGTTTTGTACAAGTAAGTTTCCTTTTGATATGACCTATTCAAATAGCATATAGTAACATTTTACACTTATTAAATCATGCGGGCTTAAGATTCACATTCGGGTGCATGATAAGACGGGGTCTGTTTTTTTACTCTCTTTGATTGCCAACCAAATACTTTATTGAGAAAGATGATAACGAATTAGTTGAAAACAGTAACAGGTTTACATTATTCCTTAATTGTAACACCTTTTTTAACATAAAAAAAGCTAAAATTATTGCCAAATGATAACGTTACTAATTTTATATTAAGAATAGGATGGAGCCCTTGATGTTTTGCCCAAAGATTATGAGTTGCTGGAATAGGTCATATTTGAGTAAGATATATATGTAATAAATTTACTTAAACAAAACCAACTTTCAGTTGGTTTTATATACATTCTATTCTTGCAATTGTATTTACAACAAAGTTTAACTAATTAGCTGCTGCTAGCAAGAGTTACAATTTGATAAAGCTCTTTATTTAGGTTTACATACATCAAGAAGAAAAAAGACTTAATTTGCATACACTGGTTACCTGTTATACTGCCATACAATGCACGTTAGCTCCAACACACTCTCTATGTACCCGACTCACATAATCTCATATAGCATCGCTATTTGTACGAGATTATGTTAAAAAGCTTGCTTCAAGGTATCCATTCTAGAACAGAACTCATGGTTCGTATCACTTTCTTGTGGCTTGTCTTGATTGGGTAAGTTACCTATTTGCTTTTATTTTCTTCTATACTGTAAGTGGAGAATTATGTCGGTGAATGATGCAGGTTCTTGAATCTTTTTTACTGTGTTTCATTGCTTTTGCGTTCCTTTCATGGTGAAATTTGTGGAGGGTACCAAAGGGCGAGTCAAATTGGTTTAATAACTGTGTCAATAAGAATTATACGGTTCAAGTCGAGTTGCGTTGACACCAAAATTTTCTTGACACTCTATTTTCTCTAGATGTTTCACTAGAATTTGTTTCTTCTAATTATGAGTATTTAGGAGGGTTTGTCCATTCAAAATACATTTTCGGTGACTTTGAGACCATTCAATCCACTTCTTTTGTAGCTTATGTATATTTACCCATTAGACATAAAAGATGACCCTGGGATCTAGCTTCCAATACATGAGCTAACACTCGGGTATTGTGTTTTCATATATTCAATCGGATCCATTACTGATGCGCCACTGAGCTGGGGTAACAGTGATCATATAAGGGCACTTGATCCACCTTTTGACTTCATTATTAGCACTGATGTTGTATGTTGACCTAAAGCCAGTGTCGTGTTATGTGCATGTGTTTGTTTAACCTTTCCACTCCTTATATATTATGGTAAGAGACAGTTTTAGTATTCATTTCTTTGTATTACAACGTCTATACGTACCAAGCATCTCTGGAACACCTGCTGGATACAGTGCTTGCATTCTCGAACCCAAAACTACATAGTTTTTGGTAAGTATTTAAGAACATTGAATCACTCTCTCATGCGCGATATTGTGCACACATGTCTCATTAATATTCATTTTCTTTTTGATTTGTCATGATATTCGTCAACAAGTGTTCCTGAACAAATGATTAAGTTATGAAAGAAGCATTTTGAGGTGAAAACAGTACATATATATTGAATGTAAATTTTCCAACTACCAGGACTTTTTAAAATTTCACCATCTTTAAGAAAATGATCAAGAAGGTTTACTAATTATTTATACATATATTTCATAGATGGACATCAAGTACCAACATCAAATCATGAAAAAAGAAACACGAGTCTTGGACCACTTATTCAAAATGGTGCGACAAGTTTAAAGAGTGGTTCATTTGCGCCATGAATTGGCAGCGTGCGCCTGGGATTTTCAGTCGTTGTTGAGCGTTTTAGCGCTACTGAGAGTCGTTTAAATATATTCATTTTTTGTTGGATTTACCTGTTTATTTGTATAGATTTATATTATATACCCGGTGAATGTTTTGTTTTAGATTTAAGTTCATTTGGATACTAAACTTTATTTAGATAGACTAATCTCCACCACTCATCTCCATCTTAATCTAATGGATAAGATTAAACATAAAACAAATTTCCTCTTTTTTTTCAAACATTAATATCTTTTAAACCATCAATCGTTATACGAAAAAAAAATATACCATTACGACGGGCATTTAATTATCTTTCTACACATATGCTATATGATATACTTTCGACAAAAATTTTTTTGTTTATTTTCGTAATCTATCATATATGACACTAAATATCATATATGATAGTAACACTGGTATCATATATGATATAACTTATCATATATGATATAAATCAATATCATATATGATTCTGTAATAATTTGTAACATAACACTAATATCATATATGATAAAACACTATTATCATATATGATATTTTACGCAAATTTAATAAAAAAATGAATTTTTTTTTCTTCAAAAGTATATCATATTGCATATCTGTAGAAAGCTAATTAAATGCTCGTCGCGATGGTATGTTTTTTCCGTTTAACACTTAACGGTTTAAAAGATATTTAAGTTTTAAAATAAGTGAAATAATTAAATACTTTTAATCTCAACCATTAGATATGGTGAGGATGAATGGTGGAGATGAGTCCCTTGATATCCATGATAGATATGGTATCCAAAATAACTTTACTCTTTGTTTTAATAAACAATAACATGTGTCATATTTTTCAAGTTATTTCTATTTATAACTTTTTTTATTACTACCCGCGAAACCCGCGGGTCTATAGTCTATTATTATTATAAATATAATGTTTCTTACTACTTTAAAAAAAGATATAGTTATATGTTAAAGAGTTATATAAACCAGTATTTTCATGGAAACCAAGGGACTAATCTTATTTATCCATTAGTTGAGACCAGATCTTAGGAAAAAAAATGTGGAGAGACTAAGTTGCAAATAACCAAAAACTATTCAGGAAAAAAAAACGGAGAGACTAAACTGCAAATATTATATTTTCTTATTTATATCCAGATATATATATATATATAAGGTATATCTTGATATATAAAGTATATCTAGATATATTTTTTTAACCTTTTTAATGTCACTTTATATCCAGATATAAGGGTTAATTTAATAATTATGATCAGATATATAGAAAGTATATCTAGATATATACAAAGTATATCTGGATATATATAAAAAGTATATCTAGATATATATAAAGTATATCTCGATATATATAAATTATATATTTAGATATACCTTTTTAACATTTTTAATGTCACTTTATATCCAGATATAAGGTCAATTTAATAATTATGATCAGATATATATAAAGTATAACTAGATATATACAAAGTATATATATAAAGTATATCTGGATATATATAAAGAATATCTAGATATACTGGTCAATATAATAATTATGATCACATAATATTTCGGTGATAACTATGTATTTTTTTATTTTTTTGGCCGCTCGAAATTTTTTTTTTCCGCTCGAAAAAGAAAACAAATTTTCCGCTCGAAATTTTTTTTTTTTCGCCGTTCATAAAAAAAAACATATAATAAGGTTTTCTTGATTAAATTTTAGATTAATCCTAGCCATTAGATGAAAGTTGAATGGAGGGTTAAGATGAGTCCTTTGTTTTCTTAGAAAACAAGTTTGCAAAATAACTTTTACATATGTTAAAAGAATCAACATTAAATTTTTTATTCATTTACTTTTTATTTATGATCAATTTATATGATTCCATATATTTGGAGAGAAGGCACTAGATATTCTCATGGCTTAATTTTACAAACCAGCGAGATTGGATATACATTCTTATGTATAAAGGGTAAACTAGTAATTAACTTGACTTGTTTTAGTTGTTCACAAAAAGAAAAGAAACACAAATTCTCCACATATGACCAAAATTACAAATAGATTCTCTATACAAACAGGTCCTAGATCGAAACACATTACTACCTCCGTTTAAAATTTTTGTCCACTATTTTATTTTGGGTTGAAAAAAGAAACAACCCTTAAATGTAACCAACCGCGTTTTAAATTAATTACAAACAATAAAGAATTTTTAAATTGATTATTTGTAGGTAAAACTGTAATTCAATAAAAAGTATAAGAGAGAAATATGTAATAATAATGTTTTTTTAAAATTGCGTGTTTTTTGCTTTATTAACAATAACTTTAGAACGGAGGAAAAAAGAAAGAGCCCTAAACGTAACCAACCGCGTAAAACATTCCATGCATAAACAAAAAGTTTATAGTACTAATTTAAAAGAAAAGGTAAAAGCAATAGAATTACCAACAAACTTTCTGAAATTTATCAGGGTAAACTACAACTTACGTCCTTGAGATTTGCGACTTTCGCAAATTTGAAACCGAGAGCAAACTACAAGCAATATTGCCACTATATTTCAAAATCTCATGCAATTTTGCCACCAAGTTGACGATTTTTTGTCTTTTCGCCGTTAACTCCCATACGTGTCTGGCACGTGATTCGTCATTTCTCGTGCCACCCCATTTCGTCATCCAATATCCACCTTTCATTTATGTAATTTTCGTCCCCGAAACCATTTAATACCCGCCACGATTGCTTCCACCTTTGGTTTATGCATATTGCGTCCATGAAACCGTTTTCCCACAAGACACGATTGCTTTTCCGGTAAAAAAATAGTTCGAGGTCTGAATTTACAATGAAAAGTATCCATTATTTATGTTATAAATACATCATCTCCTTTCCTTCCATTCAATCTGTATCTCACCACAAAAACACCAATCAGAACATGGATATTTTTTTGGCAAAATCGCTCTCGCGGTACCAACATCCCTGATTTGGGTCTCCTTTATGGTAAGCTTCGGTCTCCTTTAGGTCTTCATTATGGTAACTTAGTTTTGATATGATGCTATTCTTATTGCCTGGTTTAAAATTGATACATGTTTTCTCTTTTCTTTGTTTCACACAATCGAATCAAAATTTGTTTATTGTGCAAATCCATCACAATGGTGAATTTACCTCACCGCCACAAAGAATTTATCAGTTTGGTACTATAAGTTGGTTTGACTTAGTTCACTGTGACAAGTTTGGTATGTACACACTCGCAAAAATGTCTAAGGATCTAGATTACATAGAAGGTATGGTTTTGTTCCCGCATTTTATGATTCTTGGCCAATCATTGGACGACGATTTGCTACCACTATCGTCTGAAGTATGTTCCTAGGTTTATGGAAATGGAGGCGTATATTGAATCAGGTGTTTCATTGGTACAACAACACCTGATGAAATAAAAGGCAAGTAAGGGTAAGGTTGTGGTGGTAGAAGAAAATGTTGGTGATGATGTTGTGAAAGAGTTGGCTCCAGAAAGTGTCAACGGTGAGAAGATGGTGACATTTTGTCAGACTAGCTTTGTTGGGAGGGACGGAACTGTGGTGGCTAATGATTTTCGTGTTTGTGATGATGACATTAGGTTCCTGATAACACCCAAATTACACATATTCAAATCATCACAATCGTACCATTATATATGTTAAATAAAGACTTTCGATAGTTAAACATTGTATTTTATATGCAGGTTAAAAGGTTGAAGGCCCAAATGTGAAGCAAACCAAAGTGGAGTACTCATAAGCAATAAAGAAGAAATATAGTAAAAAGTACATTCTGGACGCACGAAAGTGCGACGCACTTGTTCGTAGATGTGGCGCACAAAAGCCACCTCCAATGTGCAGCGCACATTTACCTCCAGCCAGCACTATAAATAGAGGCCTTCACTTCTCATTTCCATATCCCATCTCATACATTCTCTACTTATCTAGTACGAAATTCTTAGATCTTTACCAACTCTGTTGGTATATTTCCACTTTTGAGAAATATTTATAATAAGAGTATTATACACTTTGGTGTACCTTGGATGAAATTATCTTAATTTTAGATTTTTTATACATAAAAACTAGTAACATTTGACATGCGCACGGTAACGAGTACTTGTTAACGATTTTTTGAGACGAATAATATTACTATCTTACCCATTAAATTTGTCTGCAACTTAATGTTGAAATAAACCACTAAAAATAAAAAAATATATATAAAAATATAATACTAGTTAAAAGAAACAAAATGAATTTTCACACTAGATCAACCCTAATTTTTTCAAAACACAAAGATAAAAAAAATCACCAAAATATATCCAAAATGATATCATAGACACATTAAATCCAGATGGATTCATGCGATTATCAATCTCTGATGATTAGTGAATACAAATATATCAACCCCAATTTTTTTTTCAGGTTAAATATTTTATTAACTTAGTCAAGGCATTGGAGACTCAAATTACGAAATTAAGCAAGATCTTACAAGAAAGAGGCCTTGGTAGTTTACCAAGTTTTACAAAATCTAACACGAGAGATCATGTAAAGAGAATCTTAACTTCTACTTACTTTGAGTAATGATGATATAAGAACGACTATCTCATTTCCAATTCGTTTACTTGATGATGAAGAACATACGGAGCTTAAACATGTGAAAGGATTGGAAGCTTTCTCTGCTTAACACAAGCTTCTCAACGATTCTTTACCCCAAAGGAGAAAGACCTATAAAGTTTTTATATACTTTGTTTCATTAAATATAAAAGTTTTAACAGTACCTTAGTTAACTTAGGAGCTAGCGTCAGTGTTATGCCCTCATTTACCTTTACTAAACTAGGTTTAGGAGGATTAGTTCATACTAAGAAGTTTGTTGAATTGGCAGACAAAACTTTGAAACGTCCTGAAAATATAGTAGAAAATGTTATAGTTAGGATTGAAAATTGGTTTTCCCTGTAGACTTTATATTTTTAGATATTCCTGAGGATAGTAAGACTTCTTTAATAATGAAGACCATTCTTGTCTACTACCCATGCCAAAATTAATGGTTTTGAAGGAAAAATATTTTAATGGTTAGGGATAATAAACTTGAATTTAAAAGTGAAAAACCGATTACTAACATAATTAGGAAAGTTTATGCTATAGGCTTGATTGATGATGTTAAATATGATTTATACTTTAGACTTAGAGCATCTCCAATGGAGTAAAGTCTTTTGAGGTTTTTACATTTAATGCATTGAATGCAAAATACATTTAACAAATAAATTTGTATGAAAGAATTTGTGTATGCAAAGTCATTCTACAAACCATTTAAAAACCTTTGCTAAAAGTTTTTGGTCCAATGGTAAAAATCACCTCCAAAAGCTTTTTAGAATAGTAAAAAGCTATGTATAGCTTTTTCCATTGAAGATGCTCTTATTAATAAACACAGTCAATTGAATGACTTGACATTATCTTTATATACATAAAATAATTCTATTTAAAAGTTGCGAGAATGTTTAGTTTCAACGTATTGTCCTAGATATAAATAAAATAATATAGAAATAGGAAAAATTGATTGTTTCTTTTCACCCATTATAAATAAGAATTCTATAGTTGTAAAAAAGAGTGAAAATGATAGACCTTCCCATCAAGGATATAAAACCAAGGTTGTCAAGATCCCCATCCTGATTTTAGGATCTTACGATTTTACGATATTGCAAAACAAAAACGATCCAGATCTTACCTAGGATCTTTGAATGCTTAAGATCTTATAGGATCCTGGTCTTGATCATAGGATCTTAGGATTTACTACGATCCGATCTTACTTTTTTTTAACGAGAAACTAAAAAAACTACAAATTTATAGGCTTTATTTTGTATAATCTAAAAAACAACGTGTAAATCTTCTTATACATTTTATAATCATAATTTAAGACCACGTTTTTATGAAATATTCGTTTAATTTTGTATTTACGATGTATATTAAATTGTAGAATTGTAAAATATTGTAAAGACTATTAAGAAAATAACATTATAGTAGGATCTTACGATCCCGATCCTACTTTTCGATCTCGATCTTACAAAAAGAAAAACGACCCTAGGTAAGATCTCAATCTTGAAAACCTTGTATAAAACTACCCATCCATTACAATAATACCGCTTTTTCTCTTCATTTTATTTTAACAGCTTTAAGCTGTTTTTTGAAGCTGATTATGCTGTGTTAGTGCAGTTTTTTGGCAAGGTTTTTGTGCAGTTTTTTGTGCAGGTTTTGTGCAGGTTTTGGGCAGTTTTTATGATGTTTTAGAAGCTGGATTACGTTTTTCTAGTTGCTTTTGTGTAGTTGGTTAATTTTTATCAATTACTATACAAAACTACAATGCCAAACAAGACAGATTTTAAATTATCTTATGCGAACCAAACGCGCAATAGAATTTCAAATTATAAACTCTAATATTCTGAGGCATTTAAAGTTCTGAGAAGTTAAGATTCTAGCATTATTAAATCTTGAAACAAACAGCCCCTTAACCTTATCTTAATTTTCACTTGAATCTCTGTTCTGAATCAACGGCCACAAGTAATGAATAAATCATAAATCAATGTAATAAAAATATGATAATCCAAAAGTACTAAAGATCAAACCATATATAAAGTTACCGGAAAGAATTACAACAAAATTAGCCGGACATCGCGATGTATCCGACCCACTATGCGATCTTTATTCTTATAATATCGGTTGCTCTTTTGATTGTTTCTTTTTCTCTTGCCTTTTTGCGGTTGTTATAAAAACAATCAATCTCCCTTTTTTCTTTCTTCAATATGCGGCCAAAAATAGTGGCTGGTTATTATGATATCTCCACACAATAAATAATGAATGATATGTTCTCATGAATTGTAGTCCCTAAAAATTGGCTTGCGGCTGAATGGAATAAATCAATTGTGTCCCCACCTCCTCCAAAACTTAAAAGGGCGGCTGTGTTTTTTTCTAATTGCCGAATTGTATCTTCCAATATATAACAAAAAAGGTTAAATCCTTTTGTTCCCTTTTTCTCTATGCCAAAAAACAAAACACAGCCCCATATGGTTTTTTTCACTTGGACTTTTTATTATTTTTTAATAGTATTGATTTGGACCAATTTATTTAAAATAGCCTCACACCAAAAATTGCTCAAACAAAGCCCGGACGAATATAAGATGATCAAAAATATTCCGACGTGCTCAAATATTTTCTTCAATATTTTTTTCTTCATTTTTTGGCGCTCTTAATGTCTTTTCTCAAAAAAAATTAATTAAGCGTCAATTTTATTTTATTTCGCGCGTAGCCTACATAATCACAAAACACACTAAAAGTACATGTATAACGACAAATAAATATACAATTATGCTAAATTAACATGATATAAGGTGTATGCAAAATACACCAATCAGGGACCAAGCCAACAAGGCTCCAGGTACCATTACTGGCATACTATTTATGTTTGGACATGCTGCTTGCGTTCTGTTTGATACGGGTGCGACTCATTCTATAATATCTACCACATTTGTTGCTCGTATTGATATGATACTTACGTTACTTGATAACGTGTTAAGTATATCCACGCCTATGAGAGACTTTGTTCGCATTACCCATGTGTATAGAGACCTTCCTCTAGATTTTGATGATAAGATTCGTCCTGTTAACGCACTTCCCTTGGACATGTGTGAGTTTGATATGATTCTGGGTATAGACTGGTTAGCAGCACATCACACCACAATTGATTCCCATTCATATCGGGTCATATTCGGTGATATTCAGGCTCCTGAATACATTGATAATGGTTTCCTACCAGGAAAAATCTGTGCAAATTATTTTTTCTTTACAAGCACATGCGTTGTTATCTCATGGCTGCGAAGGTTTCCTAGCTACCATTCATGACACAACTGCTAAGGTTCCTTCTATCCATGGCCAGCCGATTCTTTCTGAGTTTACTGACGTATTTCTAGAAGAACTTCCAGGTATACCTCCGATGCGCGAGGTGGAGTTTGGCATTGAGCTTGTTCCGGGAGCTAAACCTGTCTCCAAAGCTCCTTATCGCATGGCTCCCATAGAGTTAAAGGAGTTGAAGTATCAACTGCAAGAGTTTATGGAACGAGGTTTTATTCGCCCGAGAGTATCACCATGGGGTGCACCGGTTCTGTTTGTCAAGAAGAAAGACGGTAGCATGAGATTGTGTATCGACTACCATGAACTAAACTAGATCACCATTCATAATCGTTACATATTATATGTTGGTATGTCCTTTATGAAATAAGGGGGTGAAACTCATGATCATTTTGAGTGTGAATTCTTCCATCCCTTATAGAAAGGATTAGCTAATCTAACCAAAGTAAACCTTGATGGTTTGACATGGATAATGGTAATTGATAATCTTGCTTCAAAGCCAAGTGGAAATGCCACATGTGGTGTGATCAAAAGGTTTAAGAGGGTGTTTGTAAAATACCACTGTCCATGTCAGTGAAAGAGGTGGAAAATATTTGGAATATAAATTTTCATCACAACAAGGTTTAAGAGGGTGTTTGGGATAAGGCTATTTTTCTAAATCTTTGGAATTTGATCATTCTTTTTTGTAAGTTGTTATCAACAAACACATAATAGCTCTATACTACAAACCATTAAAATGGTTAGGACCTAGTACCTTGAAGTTTCCTCGGTAAGATTCCCATTTGATCTTCATAGTTTCATCGGAATGACCAGGGGAGGGTTTGAGTTCTATTTGGATCATTTTGGGCTCTTGCATAGATAGATGTACCATAATGTAGGTGTCTAGCATTGTGTAGGGTAAATGATCTGGGTGAGCATAACATGTTGAAAGGAATAGAGAGTGGTTAAAGATGACACTTCTTAGTCCTCTTTAAGCTGGATATGCATGAAGGTGTGTGTTTCTTGTTTAGTGATGCTCATTCCTCTATGAAGCTTTGATCTTAATAATGAGGTTGTGGCTACTATTTTGTCTTTGTTTGCACAAGTATGGTAAATGTAGTTAGACTGGAAGAGCCCCTTATGTATTGTGAAGGGCAAAATTTTGTCATAATTATGCCCTCTCTAAACAGCATATGCTATTGTGGATGATGGTTTAATGGTTTATGTCTTGTTTAGACTATGAAAATGTAGTTATGAGGGTGATGTCTGGTGCTTAATTGGTGAACAAAATGTTAAGGTTAGATACATCATATGGTCTTAGTTCTAATTTTTTGGGTATTTTTAGAACTAAAAAGGTTGCATCTTTTCAACTATGACATGGAACTGTGTCTGAGATATTTTATTATCTGGTTGTTTTAGTCTTTAATCATTTATTTTATCAATTTTATTTTATGTATTCAAGAATCAAGCATGTTTGATTCTGATGTTTCTTAAAATGAAAGAATAACTTGTAGATTGTTTGGGTGAAGTGGATCTGGTTCTTGTTATCTTATATGTAAATTTAGAGCTCACTTGCAATAAGTATACCGTCAGTGGAAAAAAAGAGGATCTACATTTTAATATGTTTTTTAGAGATTGATCGCCCTTTTAGTTCAAAGTTTTTCCTAGAAGTTTCAACTAGGAGTCAAGTATTTGAGTTTAGAAAAAAAAGATTTAGGAATTATGCGACAATTATGAGATTTGATTATTTCATGGCCATATATATATATATATATATGGGGCCTTTCTTATTAGAACCATTATTAGTGTCAGAACTATCAGAACTATAATAGGCCAATTAGAATTTAGCTAATTAATTTCATTTAATTTTTTGTATTAAAATCCATAAGGGCATAAATGTAATATAATAAATATATTTTTTTTTTATTTTTTAATTTACTTTTAAATAATCTCGTTTTTTAATCCTTTATTTTTTGAAATTTGTCTATTTTAAATTTTTTATTTTTTTTTAAATTCTCTTAATTTTAAAAATTAATAAAACATTCATGTTTTGAAGAAAAGTCAATTTTGCATGTATGTTTTTTTATTAATTAATATACACATTTTTATACTTAACAACATTTTATAAATTTCAATAAACATTTATGTTATTCGGGTTGTCACGTGTACATATATGTTTTTTGAATAATGTAAATTCGTAGCACCCAAAAAATAAATGTTAAACACATTTCAATTGAAACACAAATTACTAAGGAAATCAAAAAGTAAAACATGAACTAATATTTAATATAAATGAGCATATGTAAACAAAACTATGTATTTTTCCAAACATGTGTGTACTTTTTCCAAAAACATATATGGACACTTCCAAAAACATACATGTCCACCTCTAAAAATATACATGTCCGCCTCCAAAAAAAACATACATGTTCGCTTCCAAAAACATAGTTGTACTAAAAACATACATGTCCGCCTCCAAAAAACATACATGTCCGCCTCTAAAAATATACTTGTACTAAAAACATACATATCCGCCTCTAAAAACATACATGTCCATCTTTTCTTGAAATATAAAATACTCTCGAATGATATATTCATCCCTTGAAAAAGAATAATGTCGCCTTCAATTCAATGCTAGTGTCATCCTTACCAAGCTCACTATTAAAAAATAATAAGACCAAATAAAAAATATCAGAACGTTAAAATTATAAAATATTCAGATTCAGAAATATTTTGTTTCCAGGTTCATAGATCAATTGGATTAATGATATACTACTATAACAGATTAAAATAAAATATGTTATTTATCATAAATATTACCAAAACTCTTTGTGTGGTTTGGTGATAATCGACAAAAAAAATCACTGCCAACATATCCTTGTATATTTGTTCCAAAAATTCCCAAAAATCAACATCATAAATTTTCACCTATGTGTGTGTGGGCTTATTTACTTTTGACGCAAGTGTTTGTAAACAAAAGAATAACCTCTAAAACTTGTTATGTGAAAGTATGGTGCACAAATCAATTTTTTTATATCAAAAATGATGTCGTAACAACCATAGAAGTAAAACAATAATCAAAATCAAAGTGAAATATAAAAACGTACCTATTAAGGATGACCATTTTTCTTGGTCTGAGATAAAACCGAGTATAATGGGATATGGCGGCGGCAGCTGATGGAGTTTTTTTAGGGTTAAGTGAGAGAGATGGTTGGTAGGTTATGAGGGGTACATTTAAAAAATAATTTTTAAAAGATAGATTAAAAGAAATAATAGTTGTGAAAAAATTAAATAGCTATTTTTATGGAATGATTATATTCCTAATTTGCCCTTGATTTAAATTATTTATCTAAATTGAATTGCATGCATTTGCAAGAATGCCATTTTGCATTAATATGTGGTACATTGTGTATTATTACTAGTAAAAAGAATGGTTCTGACAGTTCTGACATTAAAAATAGTTCTGAAAAGAAAGTTACACTATATATATATATATATATATATATATATATATATATATATATATATATATATATATATATATATATATATATATATATATATATATATATATATATATATATATATATATATATATATATATATATATATATATATATATATATATATATATATATATATATATATATACACGTAGGTTTAAGATTCGCTTAGACAATTTTTCAAACATTCGATTGTGCAATTATCATGACGATTATATAGATAAAGCACATCCAAACAATTTAGCGCACGCTTTTTTATCTATTATTTATGGTTTTAATAATTTTATATCGAATGGGCATAAATACTACTTTATTATTTAGCTTTTGATGCTTACAATTGAGCTATTCACGAAAAATTATAGTTATTATACTTGCTAATTATCAAATATATGTTTAGACAATTTGTGGATGAAGCGAGTGACGTTTCTATGTGATGTAAATAAATTATTTTTTAAGATTTGACCTTGATGACATTGTTTTGTGAATCTGAATGAATCACAACCTGGGAGCATTGTAAGTATATATCTAAGGATGAGTACGTGTCCTTCAACATTCAATTATGTTTATTAGTTGTAATATTGATGATGACATGTTATGTTGTTCAAAATCATGATCCTGTATCAATTTACAAGAATCATTTTTAGAGTTTTTTATTTAACTCTCGTCTATCTTAAGATATCACGATCACGTCTATAAATCTATCAACAATTACTATCACCTCTCTATCGATTGCACTTTACTTATAACACATAATATGAATAAAGGGCATAAATAACAGCCAAACACAAACTATATAAGATTTTTATGTGCAATCACAATTTCATTGACTTTCTATAACGCAAGCAAACTTCATAGTGTTTGTTTCATTTATCACACAAATGCGACCTTCGCCGCACTCGCATTATGCTCTTTGTAAAGATTTTATAAAACACAGAAAATGATCTTGATTCTCAAGTCAAGATCAATACAGCCAAAATAACAACTGATCTCATCAACAAACAACAACAATCTACCAGTAAAACAACCACAATCTACCAGTAAAACAACCACAATCTACCACTACTAATCAGGTGTATATCTTTTATCTAACTCGATAAAGTGGTACTACAAAGATAACAATGAATCCGAAAGACCAAGATGATCAAGGGATACAAAAGAAATAATCTCAAAATAAGAGAGATAAACGATTTTGGAGTTATGAGTTGGAGAGACGAAAACTCCAACTTATATAGGCAGCTCCAGTGTCTATTGTTGGAAGAACTAGTCCTCTATCTCTCAATCATTTTACAAATTTAGCCAAATATTACAAACTACAAATCATGTCTAAAACATGGAAACATTAGTCCCTGATGTTTATTCCAGATAAAAACACAAGTAATATACATCTACTTGATCTCTGCATGCAACAACCATGCAATACCATTTGTGAAGCCACTTTCTCATATTTCAATTTATCCAACATTTTTGTAAAATTATTAGTTGTTTGAACAACTAAGCTTATCTTTTAAGTTTTAAACACACCTGATAAAAAATTTACCTTACAAAGTGTAAATCAATTTTCAAATGTTTTGTTCTTTCCTGAAAGACATGATTAGCAGCAATTTTAATTATTGTTACCGGCGGCCAAACCACCCCTTATATATGTTTTTCGTGTTTAATAAAATTCTCGTGTATTGTATATTCGTAATTTAAGTTCGTTATAAATCTTGTCATGTATTATTTAATATACGTAAATACTTGTCGTTATTTATTTAATATATGTAATACTTGTCGTGCATTAATTATGTATAAAGTTTTAGTTTAACGGTATTTTTATGTATTTTCATGCGGGTTTTACATAATAAAACCTCCATTCCTTTATTATGTCAAGTGTCAATAATTTTCCATTGATACCTAGCCATAAAATGAATGAATGTTTAGGTATGCACTCTAAGAACCAAACAAGCTTATTCTATTTTACTTTTGGCCAGTGTGTACTCAAATCATTATAGATTTGCCTTACAAAAACATTGACAATTCATTTGTCTTCCATATCACTATATCATCACAATCATTATAATCATTAAGAGCATGAACATACATGTCACTTAATTGAGGAGCATTCCAATGAAAGTTGCGGTCAAAACAAAACTTAATAGTAAGGGCGGACCTAGTGGCGGACCTACGGCATAACTAGGTAGTTCCTGGGAACCACCTTGACCATCATATTTGTTTAAAAGTGATATAATAAAGAATTTTAGGACCTACCTTAGAAACTAAACGGGAACCACCTTAGGTATTTTCAAAAGAATAAACAAAGAAAACTGAAGAATTAAAATACATATGAAAGAAGCATCCAGCAGAAATGTTGTAAGAGATTGTTGAAGAAAATGAAGGGTAACTTTATTTTTAGTGGTTATTTACATGTGGTTTGGATCATACCACGTAGGCTTAGATACTAATAAAACAAAAGTTTATTTTGTATTTATTTATTTTCACTTTATTTAAGCTTCTTTTTATTTCATTTCATTGGGATCTTGTTTTTTTCTCTCTCGTGTTTCGTGTAAGAAGCTTTAACAATTAAATCATCGCAAAATATCTATTTTGAGCTTTTATATGCAAAGAATTACACAATAAGATATTTTGCATTACATTAGTGATTTGTCGCTTAAAAGTTTAACTTTAGAGACTACCTCGCAAGTATTATAGAGACATTAAATTGATAGACTTTTACGATTTATACTATATGTTTAAATCGGGTAACCTTTAAAGTTTTCGGCTAACAAAATTACACTTCAATTCTTTTAATCTGACCTTCAAGCTTAATATTACATTGTGGTAAAGCTTAATATTACATTGTACATGTAAAAAATTGATTCTCTTTGTTATACCTATCATGAAATTGTTATTATAATTATATGTACTTTGCACCGACCCGATCTAAACTAGATCACCATTCGTAATCGTTACATATTATATGTTGGTATGTCCTTTATCAAATAAGGGGGTGAAACTCATGATCATTTTGAGTGTGAATTCTTCCATCCCTTATAGGAAGGATTCGCTAATCTAACCAAAATAAATCTTGATGGTTTGACATGGATAGTGGTAATTGATAATCTTGCTTCAAAGCCAAGTGGAAATGCCACATGTGGTGTGATCAAAAGGTTTAAGAGGGTGTTTGGAAAATACCCCTGTCCATGTCAGGAAAACAGGTAGAAAATATTTGGAATATCAATTTTCATCACAACAAGGTTTAAGAGGGTGTTTGGGATAAGGCTATTTTTCTGAATCTTTGGAATTTGATCATTCTTTTTTGTAAGTTGTTATCAACAAACACATAATAGCTCTATACTACAAACCATTAAAATGGTTAGGACCTAGTACCTTGAAGTTTCCTCGGTAAGATTCCCATTTGATCTTCATAGTTTCATCAGAATGACCAGGGGAGGGTTTGAGTTCTATTTGGATCATTTTGGGCTCTTGCACAGATAGATGTACCATAATGTAGGTGTCTAGCATTGTGTAGGGTAAATGATCTGGGTGAGCATAGCATGTTGAAAGGAATAGAGGGTGGTTAAAGATGACACTTCTTAGTCCTCTTTAAGTTGGATATGCATGAAGGTGTGTGTTTCTTGTTTAGTGATGTTCATTCCTCTAGGAAGCTTTGATCTTAATAATGAGGTTGTTGCTACTATTTAGTCTTTGTTTGCACAAGTATGGGAAATGTAGTTAGACTGGAAGAGCCCCTCATGTATTGTGAAGGGGAAAATTTTGTCATAATTATGCCCTCTCTAAACAGCATATGCCATTGTGGATGATGGTTTAATGGTTTATGTCTTGTTTAGACTATGAAAATGTAGTTATGAGGGTGATGTCTGGTGCTTAATTGGTGAACAAAATGTTAAGGTTAGATACATCATATGGTCTTAGTTCTTATTTGTTGGGTATTTTCAGAACTAAAAAGGTTGCATCTTTTCAACTATGACGTGGAACTGTGTCTAAGATATTTCATTATCTGGTTGTTTTAGTCTTTAATCATTTATTTTATTAATTTAATTTTTTGTATTCAAGAATCAAGCATGTCTGATTCTTATGTTTCTTAAAATGAAAGAATAACTTGTAGATTGTTTGGGTGAAGTGGATCTGGTTCTTGTTATCTTATATGTAAATTTAGAGCTCGCTTGCAATAAGTATACCGTCAGTGGAAAAAAAGAGGATCTACATTTTAATATGTTTTTTAGAGATTGATCGCCCTTTTAGTTCGAAGTTTTTCCTAGAAGTTTCAACTAGGAGTCAAGTATTTGGGTTTAGAAAAAAGGATTTAGGAATTATGCGACAATTATGAGATTTGATTATTTCATGGTCGTTTTACACGTAGGTTTAAGATTCGCTTAGACAATTTTTCAAACATTCGTCACACCTACAAGCACGTCCAGCTTTGGAGTCCTTCATCAGTAATGGAGTAGAGTTCGCTGAAGACACGGCGGGAGGTGGTGGTGTATGGGAGGTTGAGGAGGAAAGGGAAGCCGTGTGGGCCTTGAATGAGAGGTAGTTTGAGGTCCGTGATGAAGCTGTTCCCGATGAAAGTCGCGTTGTTTTGGGAGATGAGTTGTTCCATGATTTGTGATTTGTGAAACATTTTTAAGGCCTCGTGCGAGAATATTAGGGTGTGTTTAGTCGGAAGACTATCCCACTTTTTCAGAAAACTTTTCATTTGAATATGGAAAAATAGAAAACATGTTTAGTTCCATTTTTTTCACATTTTTCAAAAATCATAAAATTTTCATTTCTAATTTTATATAGAAAACTAGAAAACCTCATATTACATTTTTTTAGTTTTTTCCCCAAATAAAAATAAAACATATTCCCATATCTTTTTCTAACCATATTTTACATTTCGTCACTGTTTTATGTTTTTTTTCAAAAAGAAAACTATCGTCAGTTCTTTCACATTTCATCAATTTTTTAAGTTTTCGTCAATTATTTTCTTCTCTAAAAATTTTAAAAAAATGGAAAATAAAAATTACAGTTTCATTTAAACATGTTTTTAAAATTTTTGATTCTTCGATCTAGAAAAAGAAATTATTCTCTAAAGTTTAAAAAAATGAAAAGTTTGTTTTCTTTTTTCCCGGTCTTTTTGTTACGCTTAGGTTTTCATACTCCCTGGTATACTATATTCAGATATATTGTAACGCAACACAAATTTTGCAATAGCATTTTTATAAGAAGACATGTGTATATTATTATAATGACACGTTTTAAATTAATTATTTTGTTTTTTCGTTTACCCTATCGTTCACATGGATTTTTTGGGTAAATGTCGAAAATAGACAATGTACTTTCTCAAATAATTTATTATGCCTATCGAACTTTTTTATGTTCGATTTGCACACTTGCCACGTAGGATTTTGGTCAAACATTTGACTGGACCATTGACTTAATGAAACCGTTAGTACTTCGTTAACTTAGAATTTTGTTTTACAATTTTAGTCCCCTTAGCTAACAATCATCAAATCATCATCATCTTCTACACATCATCGTCATAAACTGCATCAACAATTACCATTACCAGATCCACAATTACTCTACAGACCCACTGTGTAAATCATAAAACTATACACCGTTTGGATATTCTTTGAAATTCATCCAACCCAGAACATCTTATCAAAGTTGTCATCAAGAACAAAGTTGTCATCGAGAACTCGATCCCCCCAACTAACCCAGAACATCTTATCAAGCGGTCTTTCCAACTTGACACCTTCTAATTCCTTTGCGAGATGCTCCTTTAAACCTTCTTGGCCACTTTCTTATCACAGCTTCCCGGATATCTTCACTTTTAGCACAATCCAAACCGTAAACACATACAAGCTTTGTTAAATCCTCATAAGGTCCCACGAAAGTAACGATGGTGTTCATAAAAATTTCTTGAGGGATTGTGGGATTTCATTAATTAAACCAAGTTGAAGAATTAAACACTTGGTTTCATCTCGGTGCATAGATTAAGAGTGGAACATTTGTTGAGAGTCGTATGAGTCCCGTCCCAGTTTTCCCATTTAACATGAAAGCCCACCACGACCATTGGGCTGTCTGCATGAGCCACAAGTATTTTCTTGATCCATGCGTCAGCGACATCACGCTGGTTAGTGACGACGGTGTCAAGTGTGCTATAGATGATGGATCCATAAGTGATAATCAAAGTGCTATAGATGATTGATCCATCTAGTCTTGTGGATCTCGTATTCTGGATATGGGATATGGGGATTTGGATATTGGATGTGTTGTTGTTGATGATGATGATAATGTTAGTTAGCTAAGGGGACTAAAATTGTAAAACAAAATTCCCACGTTAACGAAGTACTAACGGTTTCGTTAAGTCAACGGTCCAATCAAATGTTTGACCAAAATCCTACGTGGCAAGTGTGCAAATCGAACATAAAAAAGTTCGATGGGCATAATAGATTATTTTTGGGAAAGTATATAGTGTATTTTTGACATTTACCCATTTTTTTTATGTCATTGACCTGGTATTATTCATTTAATGGCAATTTTTTAAAAATTACGATATCAGTTTTGATTTGTATAACAAGTAAATTTTATATCACACTTGTGCTAAATAACCATCTACGTTTTGAACCACGATAATCTAATATCTAGCGTGAACTCTTGGACATCCTTTGTAACTTTGTTGTAGAATTAAAGTAACTAATGAATCGATTTACAGACGTATATAACTAAATTAATACATGCAATTGGCATGCTTTACATAGATTAAATAGTTAATATGTACATTAAAAAATCAAAGAATTCCAATGAATCTATAAACAATAGACGCCATGAGGTACGATTGCATGCTAACGTTGCAATCTTAAATTCCATGGCTAAAGTTCGAACAAAATCCAATACGAAGTTCGAACGACTAAGCAAACTATGATTCGTTTCATCTGAGGAGCGTATGAGAATGCTTGAGAAGATTATTTAGGGGCGTGGCTCGTGCGTTGCAGAGCATGTTTTTCACCTTTTCCGTCATCTATTTCAACCAACGAGCAATGAGAAGTTAGCGAAACGAAGAAAATTAATGATACATCTTGTTTAATACTCCAACTTCAGAAAAGCGCCATACCTGTCCAAGACTTCCGGTAGGATAGGGGACGACTCGACGACGATTGAGCACCATAGGGGGAGATTTACGGCTAGTTTCATCGACATATGGTTTGCTCCTACTTCTTGTGGTCATCGTCGGTGTTGCCTCTTGAGGCCATCGTTTATTCCTGGAGCTCGATACAATTAATTTCTCTTGAGGCGATTGTTTATTTGTTGTACTAGATATCCTTGATTCCTCTTGAGGCCATCTTTTGCTCATTATGCTAGACACCCTTGATTCCTCTCGAGGCCATTGTTTGTTCATTGTGCTAGATACACTCGATTCCTTAAATCAACATGTGGATTATATTAGTGTCTGTTATAGAACTAAAAAATAACATGAATTTTATTCAGTAATGAAAGTTTATGGACTTAAAAATCGATTGTCGTGAGATAGTATCGAACTCGAGATCACGGGATTGCACACATTACGTGAAGAGTTAATTTATTTATTTATTAAATATATTTATTATATTTATTAAATCAAACCGTAGCTAACGATCGTTAAGTAATTAAAAGTTAAGTATTAAACGACCGTTATAGAAGGTTAAAGAAGCTAAAAGAAGGAGTCGGAAAAGTTCCGGAAACCTCTTTTGGAGCATGTATATATCCGGCCTAAATAGAGGAGACAAAGATAAGGAGAAAAGATTTTGTGGCTTTATCTTGTTTAACCTTGGAAGAGAAGTTTTCCAAGGTGTATATAAACAAACTTAATGCCTCATAATTTTTCACTCCACATCTCTCTTTTCTCTTGCTTTAGCCGCCGGCCAAACACCCCTAATTAGGGTTCTTCTTTGATTTTCAATAAAGCTATTCTAGATCTAGTCCTAGCCCCTCTCTAGGGTTGTTGGGTAGATTTTCCGTAGGCTTGGAAGCTCGGTTTGTTCGTGCTAGACTCACGGTTAACTCGCCGTATCACGTGTGTACAAGAACGTGATATAGTCTTACTTTAGACTATATTCTTGGTGGTATTCGTGATAAACCCTAGTTGCCGTTTGCTCCGTCGTCTTGTGGATCTTGCTAGGATAAAGGTATGTAACCCTAATCTTGATTAATATAATTGTGTTAAATTGATGATCTTGTTAATCGCTTCCGCTATGCGCTCTTTGATCCATATCAGGGTTTTAAATAATTGTTATGAACTCTATAAACCTACAGTGGCATCGAGAGCCGTTTTAACATGATTATAATTATCAAGATCTAAAGTTTTTTAACTAATATTGATTTGTGTTAAAAATTACATGTTGTTTTTTTAGGTTTTATAAAAATTAGGGTTTTTGTTTTTTATTATTTTTTAAAATCGGCTATGCCGAATTTTTTATTAAAAAAAAATGTTTTTTGTAAACCCTAAAATTACATGGTAATTAACTTTAGATGTATGCATGAATTAATTGTTATGTCATGTATGGTTACGATCCGTAGTGATTTCATTAATTGTTAAGTGATTTGGGTGGAATTTTGATGAATTGCATGATTAATTGTTATGTTGTGTGAATTCATGTTTCGATCCGTAGAGATTTAATTGTTAAGATATGTGGGAGATCCGTGATGAACATGCATGTTTTTCATGGATCATATGTTTTATGTGGTAATTGTTACGTTTTTTTGCTACATGCTTTATTTGATTCAATAAATCTAAAATTAGGGAAGACTTTTATATGAATATAAAAACCTAGATTTGATATTATTTATTGAATAAATCATATGCATGTGACTATTTGATTTATTTATTGCACATATAAATTGTTATTATGTGTTTATGATTTAGTTTTTTTTGTACCTACTTGTTTTCATACGTTTTGTTTTAATTGTATGTTGTAAACAAGGGTAATTTTTACAAGAAAAATTAATATGGACTAAATCATATTAAAATAAATGAATTATTTTGAGATCTAAATTACATATGATTTGCGTTGATTAGAATTGCAATAGCAACTTAACGGCCTACTCAATTTTGACAAACTATAAAGTGGGTATAACGCACTGCTGGTCATGTACCCGGTTAAGGAAGGAGGTGTTATGCTTCAGCGCTGACCAAATTCCCGGCTCGCCTGTGCGTCAAAATTGGAATTACCTACGGTTGTTATTGGTATAATTCTTTAAGGTTGATTTAACTACATTAATTCACATCCGAAACACAATGAATAAGGTTATTGCTTTGTGCTTTAGCTAAGTTCTAGAAAAAGTACGGTGTGAATTTAGTTGTGTGTAAAATCTTTAATTGGTTTAACCAATACCTCAACTTGCAAGTATATGATGAACTTTTAGTCTCAACAAAAAGTTTACTAAACGTTTTATTAAACTTATGTTATGGAGATGTATGCATGCTTCTCCATACATGATTTTGACACCAAAATCTATACCCTAAAGTTTAAGTCATATGCCCTCTAATTGACGAACACTTGAAGTTACAATTGTCGTCATATAAGATATCGGACGATGTTGTAATGGAGAGAAAACTTCATGACTGAATAAGATTGCACATGAAGGTTTTATGTTCTTTAGATTAGTCGACTTAATTGAGTTACTCAGTGAGATCTGGAAACTTAAGGCATAAAGAAGGGATGAAACATGTTTACAATGCAAAATGACTTTTGGCAATGTAAATCCCTTAAAAATCTAGAAATTGCAAATTTGTTTGTCAATCATTGTTCGACAAGTTACCATCTTGAATACTTTCATTGCTAGCAGATCAACTGATGTGATGAAATTATGTCAATTTGGATTCTAGTTTTCAAGGAAAATACTATGGTTATGATTACCGGGGTAATTTTATTTTCTTGAATGGTATTATCGAAAATACTGAAATTGAATTTTGTAAATTCTTTTACAAATGTATTAATGCAACGTTACACCGTAAACGTGGTTTATTCATTTATTGATCTACAAACCGTATGGTTGAGGATAGAGTCAATTTACAAATGAAAGATAAACCTAAAACTCTTTTTCATGAGTAAAGAAGGAGTAATAAGGATTTTAGAAATGTAAAATTCAAATCCATAACTCATAGCAAATTTTAATAGTTAAGAAAAGTGCATATTTTGAGTTATTAAAAGTTACCGCTAATTGGTTATAAGGCAAACTAGCATATTTGTCTAGTAGTTGTGCTTTGACCATTTATAGGCACTACATACCATTTTGGGGTTGGTAGACCTATTAAGGAAGAAATTGCATGTCAAGTCTTTCAAGTTAAAAAGCATTTGATGGGTAAGTCATCATTTACGAAGTAGAATACACTCTTAAACACTATTAGTAATTGTTGCGAATGTGTTTTTCAAAAGTGTAAGAAAGTAAACACAACACTAATTATTTTCACCGATTATGAAACATTTTCAATGTTGTCAAGTTCAGTGGGAGAATTGTGTTGTATGACTGATTTTGAGTCTATTAAAACATTCTCTAAGTCAGTGGGAGTTACAAGCTTTGTTGTCTTGGTAATAACCCATGTTATCTTTAGTATGTCCTAAGATAATTACTTTCGAATTGTTGACACTAATATCTTCAAAGATAGTTATGTACTGATTCTTGTTGATTAAGTGATTCTACATCTACTTGTAAAAAGCTAATATATGTGGCACAATCATATTTTGTATAGACGAACGTTAGACGTGATGTTTATCATATATATGAGGTTGTTCCATGCACAAGTGGGAGAAATAAACATTGTGTGCAAGAAACAACTCATAAAGATATGATTCTCTTAAGATAAGAGATTAAACAATCTAATTAATATTTAGATCATGTGTCAATATGATTAAAAGACTACTTAAAAGTATATATATCATTCACATTAAGAAACACTTGAAGTTTTGATTTAGTCATGTAAGAGCTTGGACTAAATTGTAAACAAAAGGGTAAAATATCCACATGTCGTAAGATCGGGCGTGGAATGTTTTGAAGTTTCTTAAAATGGACTAGTTCCTAGAATGACATAAGATACATAGAGTAATCTTATACTACTAATGAAACCTAGTGGTGTTCATATAATAGTATAGGAGTGAATTAACTTGAAAAGATTAATGAAACCTAGTGGTGTTCATGATTACTTTAGTTATACATGTTTATGATTTATTGAATATAGTCACAAACATAAAGTCTTGAAAGACGTATAATATAAAGTAAGACGTTAATGTATTGTCTCTATTTCACTAAAGACATATACATGAAACGTGTAATGGACTTATAACTTTTATGAAGTGACTTTGTTTTAGAAGTACTTGAGTTATAAAGCATGCAAAATGGTTAGGAAATCTATTATATCATTAAGATGATTTAGTTGGTATATAGGCAAGCCTAAAAATATATATTTATCTTAAATATTGTTAAAATTGACTTACAATATTTCCCTAAATGGAATACATCATTGATATGGTATGTTCATTAGGCGAATCAAAATTCTCAATTTAATGGTGATGATTGATTCAAGATAACTATATCTTCCTTTTCTTCCAAAAGATATCAAGGTTAGAAAGTTGAGTATGACTTGAGCTAAGAAGATTAATAAGATACCATTTTATATGGAATGTGATGAATCACGTTGTATCTTAAATGGAGTTCGGATTTTGCTAAACTACTTATGAAGTGGATTGTTTAGAAAATAAAGGGTATGGAACGGCCATTGTGTTTTGTAATGTCCCATATAGATAACGTTGGAGTGTTGATCTATTTGCTATGTATTTAAAGATTAATTTTAAGTTACTAAAAGCAAGTGGGAGTTTTGATCTTGAAAGATAAAATTACAAGATACATGATCTTCTAAAATACACTAGTAATTATCATGAGGTAGGCGTGTAAATGCTAAACCTCAAGATAAAGGAATTTATGTCATAGGTCCGTAAGGATATCTCGGATATACGATTTATATGCCGAGAATTATGAGTTACAAATAATTGTTATGATTTGTTACCAAATATTGAATTGGGTAAATTACTCATACTATGAACGATATAGATGTTGTCCAATAAGATAATCAATTTTAGATTTGTTTTATCTTAAATAGTTTGACTAGAAATTGGAGATAAGTTTCGTCAAAGGAAGAAAAACGCCAATTGTAGTGGTTTAATCTTTGTGTCGAAATTATATGGACAAAATTGTACACATATTTAATGTATGTATTATGAATAGATTATTAGTCACACTTAAGTAATTAATTGTGATTGAGTATTCTTTCCTAAACACATTAAATACATAAAGATTTTGATGGTCATATTTTAAATTGAAAAATTTGGATATGTATGAACTATTTCTTGAATGACTACTTGAGGAAAGACTTGAGTAATCGAAATAAGTTTATTACTTCAAAATTTAAATCTTTGGAAATGTACAAAAATGCAATTATCTATTAATGGATAAAAGCATGCATCTAGAAGATTATTCTTATGTTTAATTTGAAATCCAAGATTGGATTTAAATTTGAATAAGATGATTTCTAAGTATTCCTAAAAGCTAGTGGGAGTATTATGGTTATTTTCTTAAATTATATGTGTCAAATAGACATGTAAGAAAGTAAGTTTTCATTCAAATTAAATGTTGATTTGGTTTAGATTTGAGATGAAACTTTACTTTGGAGATTTAGGAAATAAGATATACATAACCTTGGGATAAATAAATTTATTTATTTATGCGGTGGAAATACAACGTAATATGCCATGTAGTAAGTTTACATGGATATTTAGGACATGAAGAAATCTAAATCTGGTTTGAGAAATTTTCATGTGTGTCGTGTTGTATTTATATCATGCTTAAAATACATGATGATTTGAATATATTAATCTATCTAAAAAGTTATTAAATAACTTGTGTAATGAATATTCTGAAGGAATATGTTTGGAAATAGAATAACATCCTAAATCTTGGATCGGCTTCCATATTCTATAGATGAATAATTTGTCAATCGTTGTGCAAATTATCATAGCCAACAAACTTTGAAGGTTTTGGTTGGAATCAAACATTACATAATAGATATTAAAGGTAACGTATTTATATCTTTTATGGCAAGTTGTAAAACTTGAAAAGATATAATTGAGGTAACACTCAATATTAGTCATGAGATCTTTTGGAGATGACATGTTGATTAAAGTTGCATTATACATTAAGGAATTAGAATACTTTGAAACTTCAAATGTGTTTTGGAAGTTTAGGAAATTGGTGATCAAGGATGTTTCACAATTTTGATACTATGTGTCAATATCAAATTATTTGAATGCACATGTACAAGAGTTTCAATGAATTGAATTCTTGAAGAAAGTATTCTCAAAATTTCAATAGGTCAAGATTGGTTATTTTATGCTTTGCCAAACAAGTATGAATGTCATTACTAGAGGCATGATGCATGTACCAGTTTTATGCATTGATCTATTTTTAGTATTTGGATAAAGGATGTAAGACATTATTGAATTGATGAAATAAAGATTGGATTTCGTTTATTTTCTGTTATTTGATTTTGTATCCTATTTTACATGTTTTAATCCATGAGCATTATGATGTTTCTAAATGTCCGTTGTCGATTAATAATATGGGAGTATTATTAAACTAAGACAATTCAAAATAGTGACTGAGTATACTTGAAAGTATATTGGTCAATTTTGGATGATATTTGATGGATCAAATATTGGACTTATCCCAACTATATGATTTTACTTTATGGATCTTTGTCATCAAGTAAATCATAAATAGTTATCCTTAGACCTGAGATACCAGGAAACTGTCGTGGATCTAGTGCATTTCTGTGGAATAATCTAACGCTAAACGTAACTGGTAGCTATAAGGATTATTTCCGGAAGTGTTGCAAAATTCATAAGTTTTGCTTGTAGTCAAAATGGGATTCGTTTCCTTTAAAATTTATTTTGAAGTATAATACGGCTGGGCCCCTCGGGGGAGTAGAAAGATATTTGTGCGGCCGCACCCAAATTTGTTTTGGTGATCTTGCTATATCCGTAAACGAGAAACAGAATAGTTAATGAAGGAATGACTAAGATCCATATCCTTATTAACAATGTATTTGAAATGAAAGGATAATAATAATAATGATATAATCATTAAAAGGTTCTTGTCCAGGAGGCCTTACTCGAGTTGTACTAGTGACATTGTTAGTGTAACTAGACGCTAATCAATGTGATCACGATATTCGAATTTTGTCCAAGTGGGAGCTGAAAGTTTATGGACTTAAAAATCGATTGTCGTGAGATAGTATCGAACTCGAGATCACGGGATTGCACACATTACGTGAAGAGTTAATTTATTTATTTATTAAATATATTTATTATATTTATTAAATCAAACCGTAGCTAACGATCGTTAAGTAATTAAAAGTTAAGTATTAAACGACCGTTATAGAAGGTTAAAGAAGCTAAAAGAAGGAGTCGGAAAAGTTCCGGAAACCTCTTTTGGAGCATGTATATATCCGGCCTAAATAGAGGAGACAAAGATAAGGAGAAAAGATTTTGTGGCTTTATCTTGTTTAACCTTGGAAGAGAAGTTTTCCAAGGTGTATATAAACAAACTTAATGCCTCATAATTTTTCACTCCACATCTCTCTTTTCTCTTGCTTTAGCCGCCGGCCAAACACCCCTAATTAGGGTTCTTCTTTGATTTTCAATAAAGCTATTCTAGATCTAGTCCTAGCCCCTCTCTAGGGTTGTTGGGTAGATTTTCCGTAGGCTTGGAAGCTCGGTTTGTTCGTGCTAGACTCACGGTTAACTCGCCGTATCACGTGTGTACAAGAACGTGATATAGTCTTACTTTAGACTATATTCTTGGTGGTATTCGTGATAAACCCTAGTTGCCGTTTGCTCCGTCGTCTTGTGGATCTTGCTAGGATAAAGGTATGTAACCCTAATCTTGATTAATATAATTGTGTTAAATTGATGATCTTGTTAATCGCTTCCGCTATGCGCTCTTTGATCCATATCAGGGTTTTAAATAATTGTTATGAACTCTATAAACCTACAAGTAACATATTATAACATACCACAACATTGCTTCTGCTTCTAGTCGTGAAGTTGGGAGGCGAATCATGTCGCCATTGATTCTCAAGAACGCCAGGGAGCGATGACTCCTGTAAGAATTTCAAAAAATAAGCACCCAAATTAACAACATGAAAATCCTGAAATACAAGAAGATATAGCTAAGTTATATGTGGCTTAGTTTGTTACCAGAAGCAAAACGGTCGCACAATGTTTGAGAACTTCAAGGTTCATTCGAACATCATCCAAACTCCTATGTTTTTGTTCACCGAGTCCAAAATATGAAGCCAAAGAAGCCATCTTCATATTTCCTGCTCTTTTCCCAAACTTTTCCGACAAAACCCATAAAGAATCAATCAACGCCACAGGCTCAGGCGCAGGCCGACCAATCTCCTCAAACGCTGCTTTAATCCTAACACAATCAAACCGTTGGATATTATGTCCAGCCCATATCCTACCATTCAAAATCCCGAATATCTTATCAGCAACTTCTTCAAAAGAAGGAGCTTCCGAAACCATCCCACGTGAGATCCCATGGTCTCGTGCCGGCTTCACCCCAACAACCGACAAGTCACCCGGCCTAATCAGTGTGCAATAACTTTCAAGCTCGAGTAGCTTTCGTGGACAAACCACCATTGCTCCAAATTCTAACACCCAGAATTTTTGTCCCGGATTGCGTGGCACGTTCGTTTCCAAATCAAAGAATACAATTTCGTTCGACATTTCTTGCATCATATAAATCTTATACTATACCTTACTAGTTTCCCTGTATTTCAAGCTAGATTGAGAAGTTGATAATGAGATTAAGATTGCATGAATTGGTACATATGCATCTACATATATATAGACAAAGAATATAATAATGCATGGTGGATATAGTTGATTTACTTGTAGTTCAAGTTAACCAATGTAAGGGTTTTAGAGAAGTCGTTGTGAGAAAGTAAAGCAAATCCAGGTAATAAAACAATAGGAAACATTCTTCAATTTCTTTGCTGTTTATAAATTGTAAATATGGAAATGTTTTTTTTTTCCATGCAGAAATGATATCTGGAGTATATTAGAAAGATGCAAAGGTATCTTAAGGGTTAAAAATGTATTTTGTTCAGGGTTAAAGAAATGAAAATAGGAGTAATTTTTTTCTTCGGATTTTCTAATATGTGCCATCATGGCATATTTTTATATGTATTTATTAAACATGATAGTTTCTTAAATTATGTTAATTTCCATATATAAAAATATTAAACTTGGCAAATGAAAACAAATTAGAAAATTATTTATACTAGACGAATACCCGCGCATAGCGGCGGAATGTCTAGCGGCGGATAATTGACGTAATGACTCATTTTGTAGTACATGTTTCTTGAAATCCAAAATGAACTTTTTAAAATAAAAATGGAAACGTTCATAACATTCCATGAGTTCTTAACATGTAAATCGATTCATGAATCTGGCTTTAGGATAATTTTAAAACTCGACTTCTTTTAATTTTCAGAATAAGTCGTATGGTGTAAGGTTTAAGATTTACATTGAAGTTGTAATATTTTTTCTTATTAGATGAAATGTTGAAAAAAATTAACTTTTCAACAATTAGGATAAATGTTTTATAGGGTATATAAATTTTGTCTTTTTAGTAGGGTCTACATTTTCAACCATTCTATGTTTTCAACATTTCAACCATAAGGGTACATCCTTTATAAGATAGTAAAAATTAAGTTACATTTAAAGATGGTAATTCATATTCATTTAATGGCACTAATTATGTACCACCATAGCACATATTAGAAAAAGCCTTTTTTCTTAGGATTGTAAGGACTTAATTTTCGTTCAAGATTATTTATTCATCTATATTTATGATTACTGATATGAAAATATTACTAGTATTAGGTTCTAGATTTACAAAAGTAGCCCTTCATGGAAGCAAAGTATAGTCACGCAAGAAATTGGTTAACTCATGTATTACGTAATTTTGAACCCGGTTTGGATAACCCAAAATAGCAGCTTACGTATGTTATATTGCTTGTAAACATTCTTTATAGATAAAGAGTTCAGGGAGTCAGGGGAAAAAATCGTAAATACATATTTGGAGTTTGAAAGAATGTATACCTTGGATAAAATTATCTTAATTTTAGATTTTTTTTATATCTAAAAACTAGTAACATTTTACCTGTGCACGGTAGCGAGTACCCGTTAACGATTTTTTTGAGATGAAAAAATATTACTATCTTACTCATTAAATTTGTCTGCAACTTAATGTTGAAATAAACCACTAAAAATAAAATAAAAATTTTAAAAATATAATACTAGTTAAAAGAAACAAAATGAATTTTCACACTAGATGATATCCGGCCCTAATTTTTTCAAAACGTAAAGATAAAAAAATCCCCAAAATATATCCAAATTGATTTCATAGACACATTAAATCCAGATCGATTCATGCAATTATCAATCTCTGATGATTAATGAATACAAAAATATCAGCCCCATTTTTTTTTCAAGTTAAATATTTTATTAACTTAGTCAAGGCATTAGAGACTCAAATAAAGAAATTAAGTAAGAACTTACAAGAACGAGGCCTTGGTAGTTTACCAAGTTTTACAAAATCTAACACACTGTGAGAAATCGGATTTTTTGAGTAATTAAATTATTATTTTATTCGTATTTCTCGATTTTACAATGTGTTACTTGTACCTCTTTACTTTTTCATATGTAAATACTGAGGTCTTGAGAATTTTAATTAAATTATATTTTAAGTATTTTTTTTCTGATCATTGATAATATTTTGTTCGAACTTATAAAAAAATTTACTTTTATTTTTCCATATTTATTTACTGTTAACCCGAAATTTAAAATAAACATTTAGACTGAGCTCTAATTCTATTCCTAATATTCGGGCCAATATTTATTACCCAACTTTTATTTATCATGTTCATTTTACGATTAATACTGAATTCTTGACTAACCGGCAATGTTAGGGCTTTAACGTATCGAATACGTGTCAATTATTATTTATCGAAAAAGTCTACGTCTGTCATCGACTGTAAATTTCCTTGTTATGACATATAAATATTTTCTATTGTCGTCGTTTTATTTTTTCCTTTTTACGAGAATTTTTCATAATCGTTAAACATTTAGCGGTCATTCATTTATATAACGTCTTAACATATTTTAAGTCATAAGCCCTCATTTATTTTTCTAAATATCATTGTTCTCCAAATGTCGACGATTTCATTTTATATTGAAAGTTTATTTTTCGTCGTATTTTACGTGTAACTTTTAAATCGCGTAACTTTTAAAATATCGGGATTCGTTAATACCCGCTCATTTATAATTCGATAAACATTTGAAAGTTTAAAACCCTCTAATACTATACACGTCTCACACACATCTTCACTTTATTTCATGAAGTGACAGATGTGGATACTACTTTGCATTGTCAAACACTAGCATCATATATTATTAAAACAAATATCCATTTTTCACACATTGTACACAGCAAGGATAACTGTTATCATTCTACCAAATCAAACCATCCATAAATAACTCTTCTATATATCTTTTCACTTTGATGACACACAATTATTTCTTTGACATATATTTCAAGATGTTGATGAGAAATCACTTGGGTATAGTTCGTTATATCTTTGTTTTGTTTTTGTTAAAAACGTTTGTGTCAAGAAGGTTTCAAAAAAAACTTTTGATCATATTTTTATTCATGTATTATTATGGACACTTATTCTACTAAGTTAATATATATTTCTACATTTTTTTTTCTTAGCATCATACGATGATGGAGTATTTTCTTCTACTAAGTTTCACATGTTGTGTTGGAATTGTGACTTTTGAGTAGTGGTGTAAGTAAAACAACTAAAATAGTGATCTTGTGATCATTACGTACATGCAAATATTTTTACAAGGACTAATGATATACACTCTTTTACATGCTGAGATTTTTACATATTTAAGACAAGTGTTTGTTGGTCAAAATGAAGTATAGCTCATGGATAGATCTTATTTTTGGCAGTCCGAAAGATCGGGTAAACTATGTCACGTAAAACCATGATTTTGGGCTAGATCGGGTTCGATCTCGTAATGCATACATAGTTTTTTTTTATAAAAGTAACCTAATAATTTTAATTGATGAAAAAGATGTTAACTCATCTATAAAATGATTATAGGTGACGTTTTGGTTACTTTTAATTGATTGAATGAGGTTAACGCATGTTGTGGTTAAAGCAAATTTCAAACAGCCTACTTTCTATTCACATGTGTCACAAAAAAAATACCAGCTTGACATCTGATTCTTGAGTCTAAACTCAAGTACTTTGTATCTAGAGTCAAGATATACGAGTTATGTAAAAATTTAATTTTTGGTTCTATATGATAAATTGTTATTTGACGACAAAGCAAGTATTTTGACTTATTAAATTTCGCCGTCAAGTTCAACCACATTCAAAAGCCTCACAAATATTATATTACTTATTTTAGGTTGTCGATAGAAGCTCGTAGCTTCTCGCCTTATCTTAGTCCGTCATTTGGCTCTCTTCGTTATATTCCTAGTGTTATCATCATCAGATATTATTTTGCGCAAGGTGAGTTCATAGCCCCTTTTTACTACTTATACATAGTTTCTAAACGTGGGGTGAGATTTTACATGGTGGAACACATTCATTTAAAACGGTATGCTATCCAGAACTTGTATGCTATCCAGAACTTGTATGCTATCCAGATCTTGTATGCTTTCCAGAACTTGATGATTTCTAACAGTTTTTCATTATTATTATTGCTTTTTAGTCTATAGCCCTTAAGTTTCCTCTCCTGATCATGAACCGTTAATTTACTTGTGTTGCTAAGCGCGAATGTTGTGGGTCGATCCATCGGGACTGACAATCCCCGTCCCATGTTGCGGTTGTTTAACCATTGACACATTACATTTGTTTTATTACTTGAGTATTTAGGCTGAATACTCACTAGAGGAACTTACATTGAGTTAAGCTTCGGTTCATGAACTAAATAGCAATAATAATGGTTTCGGACTATGGTTAATGATCATAACCATTTTCCCTATTTACTTGTTTTACAAATGAATGCTTGTGTTCCACAACTTTACTACTAAACCTATGAATATCACTCAACTTTGTGTTGACAATTTTACATGTTTAATCTCAGGTAATAATACTTAATTTTGCTTGGATGGGAGCCCGCGGGATATTATCGCAGTTTGGAGATTTCTGTGTTATATTTAAACTTTGGTTTTGGTAAAAACTGTCAGAACTTTATCCTATATTCTTGGTAACTATATGTTACAAAGTCATGTTTAAATAGTAGATTTTTCCTCTTATAATACTCTGGGACCTTTGTTTAAAAACTCTGATGTTTATGATGTAATGAATATGTTTTTATTACGTCAACATAGTGTCAACAGTATTTCATTGTTTCTTGTACCATGACGTGGAACCCCCTTGTCGCCTACGTATTTCCTTGTCTGATTTTGGGGTCTCACAGATTGGTATCAGAGCGATGGTTATAGGGAACTGAGTCGTTTTCAAAACTTGGTCTATAACCAAAAAAAAATTTGAATATTTCATGTTTCTTAGTGTCAAACACAGAATCTGCCAATGTTGTTCGATATCTGCGCGGGTAACTCTCTAATCCTTATTATTTCCTTTTAATTATCATTGTAATATTTTATTTCTTGATTACATTTTGAAATATTACATTACCCTAATGGTGATAATTATTATCTCTTTCCAAATCTTTTGTGCTTAACAAATTATCGTTGGATATCATTATGATTGTAAAACCCAGTACGGCCGTATTTTAATTCGGGGACGAATTATTCCTTTTAGAGGGGAAGAATTGTAAAACCCGTATTTAAATCGAGAATATAAATACGCGGTTTATTATTAATACGCAGGTTATGTAGTTCGCGACAAGTAATCACGTAAATAAGATTTACGTTTAAAAACGTATTACGATAATTATGTAGTTCGCGACATTTTTAAATACACGAACACGCGTAGCATTTTCTTTATTCGCGCGTTAATTAAATAAGAGGTTTGGGTTGTTTTAAGACAAGGAAAGAAAATGGGCCCAAGGCCCACAGGGCATCCAAACCGTGTATAACAAAAAAAAAGGGACGGGGGGTGTGTTTTTCTCCTATGCCGACACAAACATCACACTATATGAAACCCTAAACATAAAATACAAGCCGTCACATGATTTTTCTCTCTTCTTCTTCTCTGCCGTGCCCAACACCAAGAAACAAGGAGGAAATCAAGGATTTGCAACTGTTTTGATATCATCCTAAACCCTAAACACGCAGGTAAGTTAAAACCCTAATTCGTTTTTCTATTTCTTTTCTTGGATCCGATTTCTTGGGGTATGTAAAACATTAAACAAGTTATAATAAGGTGGGATGGTATTTTGGAGGTTGATGTGCTCGTTTGGCACACAAACCGAGACCTTTAAGGTCTCGGTGGTATTTCTTCCCACCAGCCGCAACCCTAATTGCGTGCTGGCTGGGTTCGTGCTAACAGGGGGAACGACGGCTTACCAGGGGAAACCACTGGCTACGGCCAGTGGTATATTTGTGAAGACAGTGGGAACCGAGAGCCTATGCTCTCGGTGGGATAATAATAACTAGCAGGGGAAACGAACAACAGGCAGGGGGAAAAACGGGCAATAAGGACTGTTTGGCAGTGAGTTTTAAACCAGAATTAGGACTGTTTGGCTACGGGTTTAAGGGCAGATTAAGGGGCTGTTTGGCTAGACTTATTTTAAAAACTTAACACGAGTTTCACCTTTCAAATTAATAAGACACGGGTTCGGTTTTGATGTGTCTTAATAAGAGAATACAAGAGTACGTGTTATTATTCTACGGGATTATTTTACTTTACATTACTTATAAATTTTACAAGGTAAATAAAATTTAATAAAACCCGACTTATTATTACGAGTGCATTATATCTTTATTTAATTAAATCACATTATATTTAATTAAATGCCTTTAACCTATAGTTTACTTAAATGACATGTGATAATTAATAAGCTATACATTATATCATTATGACTTAGAATACGAATCAGTAAACACTTAAGCTTATTTATTAGCCTATTTAGTCAGCTTATAACTGTTTAGGTAAACTTTCTATCTTTTAGAAACTTATATATTTTAAGCAGTAATTCTATTTATGGAAACTTTCTATCTTTAGAAAGTTACTTAATATTGCTCAGTAAGCATAATAATACATGAAATACCAGAGATACTAAATCAGATTTATCAGAATATAAGATAAATACAGATTAAAGCTTAAAACAGTAATCAGACGACTTATTTTTCCGTCCGTTATTTATGTAGTACCCGTGAAGTCGGAGTAGATCTTTCAGCTTTCAGTCTTATTTCGTTACTGGACACGAGGTACGGATTTTCCGTCCTTTCAGTAAGGATTTCCTTTATATGCATGATTAGGATTTCCCGTCTCCAGCCAAATGTTTTTCCCCAGTATATGTTTAATTTATCGGTAAGCATGTTAAAAACTAAATAGAATTGCCTGAGCGTTATATACAAGCACGACCAGTTTATGTACTAGTTACGGAGGTACCGTAACCACGGCACTAGAGGCACCGGTGTCGTGACTCACATGCAGGAGAGTGATATCCTGCATCGTCCCACTCATGTTCAGTTTGGCCATTTTTATATGTATGTTTTAGTGGGGCGTATGGATGCATCCTAGGCTTATATGTGTTACAAGTTATCAGGGTGAATGTGGTGTGTGCTCTACATCCTTCACATTGGAGCTGATCCCTCCACCCAGCACAGTTATTTAGAGGTCACCCCTCTACAGCATGACGAGGTCACCCCTCCAGTTATTCATGCACGGTTGTTACAGCACGTGACCTATATAAGCTCTGGCAAATAAAATACAGTAAATGCATGTTTTCAGAATTTAAAAGTTATATTTCAGTATCAGTTATATGAACCAGGTTTTACAGATTTTATGCAAGGTTATACCACATGTTACATATCAGTCTTATAGCTTCAGTATTGACTTCTATTGCATTACCTTTCAGTACATTCTTATCATGCTATATCCGTTCACTGAGCGTTATGCTCAGCCGTAGTTCCTTTCATGTTTCCAAACGGCAGGTACACAGGGACGATCTTAGGACTTCTAAGAGAGTACGTGCATTTGGATGGGGGCTATCCAGACTCCTTTATTTTATGCATACCTTACGTTACTTTACTTTGGTTGTTTGGACACTGTTTCGTCCTTTTCCTTTCTGTACTTAATCTTTTATTGTGGGCTTGTTGGACTACCGATGTTTGATTCCGGTATTTCCGTTTGGTCAGTTAATGTTTAATACATTGCCTTGCATGCTTTGATGACACGCCATAAATACACGTAACGGTCCATTTATCCAAGTGGGGTGTTACAATTATGGTATCAGAGCGCAAGGTTCGACCTGTAGGCTCTAAAATTTGACCTGTGACTAGTGGGTAGTCACCACGAACTTCTTGTATTTTGGCGTCGTTATTTTCATGCTACTCATGAATTTTATCAGTCGGATTTTTAAAATTTTGATTAAGTAAACGGTTGGTACAGGACTGACCATACTTAATCGCATGTGCTTTTCAAGAACATTTCGTTTTGGTGAACTGACCATAGGCGTTCACCCTTGCCGCTTAAGTTTTGTATGGATAAACTGACCATAGGCGTTCATCCTTACTCATGTCAGATTTATGTTTCAGAAATTGTCATTTGTGAACTGACCCTAGGCGTTCACCAGTATTCATGTCATGTTTTGTTAGCTATACCTTCATGAATTACACTAAGCATATTCAGACTTATTACTTCAGGTTCTTACGTTTTTGTCGATTTATCCTCTTTTATTTCAGATGCCACCCAGGCGCGACACCGAGAATGATCCTAACGCAGCTGCCATTGCTGCTGCTGTTCAGGCTGCTATACAGGCCATGTTACCCCAAATTCGTGATGAGATCCGAGCTGAGTATCAAAATGGGCCTCAGCAGAATAACAACCCTCCTGCTCCACCACCTGCCACTTTACCCGCTTGGCTGGATCTGTTCAACAAGCAGAAGCCCCGACTGTTTGAGCAGACTGTAGCTCCAACTGATGCAGAAGACTGGATCTACCATATAGAGAAAATTTTTGGAGCAATGGGTTGTGGTGATGTTTTCAAAGTTAGGCTTGCAGTTTACAAGCTGGAGGGTCCTGCTCTACATTGGTGGAGGTCTCAGAAACTGTCCAACGGGGGAGATGCTTGGGAGCTTGCATTGACCTGGGCACGTTTCAAGACGATGTTCTATGACCAGTTTTTCCCGCATGCGGAGCAAGCTAAGATGAAGAGGGACTTTCACGTTATTCGTCAGAATAATGGCGAGAACAGTATAGAGTTCATGCACCGATACCTCAGGATGGCTGGATTCTTGGGGGAGGCTGCGGGTACCGTAGAGGAGCAAGTGAAGCAATTTCGCTGGGCTCTTCACACTAGGACTGCAGATAGATTGATGAGTGCCACATTCACTAATGTGTCACAAGTAGCTAATGCAGCTCGGGACATCGAGATGCTTTTTGAGAGGGACGAGCTCGAGAATTTAGAGCGCCCGGAGAAGAGGTACATCTCACCCAACAGACTTAAACAATTTAGCCATTATTGCTTGGAAACTTATATGTTATTAAAATCTTACAGACACAGAGGAGGAGACCGATCCCAATCGGCTACTCCGCATCAGAACTACAGGAACCACGGTCAGTCTTATGACCGTAATCGGTCAGATAGGAGGAACGGCGGTGATAATTACCGCGGCAGCTCCAACTCCTCTGGCAGCTACAGGTGAGCCTTTAAGCTCCAAGAATACTAAACTATCGTGTAAAACAGATCTTAAATTTATTTGTAAATTCCAAACAGAGATGCTGGACAGGGGCGTGACCAAAACAACAGGGGTCAACAGGTTGCCCGACCGGCAAATTCTGGTAATTTTAAAATTCAGTCAGTCAGCCTTATTTCAGTTGAGTTATCAGAATCGTGACACGTATATATCATCGTAAATCAGGTTCTCAGCAAACCAGAGCTACTTCCACCGGGTATACATATCCCACTTGCATCACTTGTGGAAAGAAACACTCGGGACCGTGTCGTCGTGGTTCGGGTAATTGCTACAAGTGTGGTCAGCCGGGCCATTTGAAGAGAGATTGCAAGAGCGGGGATGCTGCCGGTACCTCAGGCCAGATTCCTCGGATTTTACCTCCTCCACCACCGATACCACCAACCACTGGTCGTGTCTACACTACTACCCGTGAACAAGCAAATAAGACCGCAGGTACCATTACTGGCATTTTGTTTATACACGGACAGTCTGCATGCGTGCTTTTCGATACAGGCGCCACGCACTCGGTTATATCTACTTCATATGCTGTTAGAATAAACATAACCCCTACGCCACTAGACAGTGCACTTAGTATATCTACCCCCATGCGAGACTCTGTACTCATTACCCAAGTATATAAGGATCTCCCTCTTGAGTTTGATGATAAAATCCGTCCAGTCAGTGCTCTTCCTTTGGATATGTGTGATTTTGATATTATTCTGGGAATGGATTGGTTATCGGCTCATCATGCCACCATAGATTGCCATGCTCACCAGGTCATCTTTGGTGATGTCCAGACACCAGAGTATATTCACCGAGGCTTCCTACCAGGAAAACATGTTCAGATCATTTCAGCTTTACAGGCTCGTACCTTACTATATCATGGTTGCGAGGGCTTCCTAGCCACAGTTCATGACACGACTTCGGAGACACCTTCAATTCATGATCAGCCAGTTGTGTCAGACTTTCCAGATGTCTTTCCCGAGGAACTTCCAGGTTTACCTCCCATGCGAGAGGTAGAATTTAGCATCGATCTCGTTCCAGGTGCAGAACCAGTATCTAAAGCTCCTTACCGTATGGCTCCTGTAGAGCTTAAGGAACTGAAGGATCAACTTCAGGAACTTCTCGAAAGGGGTTTCATTCGTCCAAGCGTGTCACCTTGGGGCGCTCCCGTTTTGTTTGTCAAGAAGAAGGATGGTAGTATGCGTTTGTGTATTGACTACCGTGAGTTGAATAAGCTCACTATTCGTAACCGTTATCCACTTCCTCGTATTGACGATTTATTCGACCAGCTTCAGGGTGCCAAGCACTTCTCAAAAATCGATCTACGGTCAGGCTACTATCAGTTGCGTGTAAAAGAGCAGGATATATCCAAAACTGCTTTTCGCACGAGGTACGGTCATTACGAGTTTGTTGTTATGCCATTCGGTCTCACGAATACGCCCGCAGTATTTATGGACTTAATGAACAGAGTTTTCCACGAATTTTTAGACAAGTTTGTGATCGTATTCATCGACGATATCCTCATTTTCTCCAAATCCAAAGAGGAACATGAGAACCATCTCCGTACAGTTTTGCAGATTCTCAGACAAGAAAAACTATACGCTAAATTTTCGAAGTGCGAGTTTTGGCTGAATACAGTGGCGTTTCTAGGCCATATTGTTTCCGCAGAAGGAATAACTATGGATCCTGCAAAGGTGGAGGCTATCACCAAATGGCCAAGACCGACATCTGTCACAGAGATACGTAGTTTTCTTGGGTTGGCGGGTTATTACCGCAGGTTTGTGGAAAACTTCTCACGTTTGGCGTTACCATTGACCCAACTTATGCGAAAGGGTGAGAAGTTTATATGGACCGAGGAGAGAGAAAAGAGTTTTGAGGAACTCAAGCATCGATTGATCTCAGCACCGATACTTACTCTTCCATCCGGTCCAGGCGGCTATCAGATTTACAGTGACGCATCAGGAAAGGGCTTAGGTTGTGTTCTTATGCAGCATGGGAAAGTCATTGCGTATGCTTCGCGTCAACTGAAGTCGTATGAGACAAATTACCCTACTCATGATTTAGAGCTCGCAGCAGTCGTTTTCGCCCTTAAAATCTGGAGGCATTATTTATACGGTGAGTCGTGTGATATCTTCACCGATCACAAAAGTCTCAAGTATATATTTACACAGCGAGAGCTGAACATGAGACAGAGACGATGGTTAGAACTGCTAAAAGACTATGACACTAATATCCAGTATCACCCAGGCAAAGCAAATGTAGTAGCAGATGCCCTTAGCAGAAAGTCAGGTATGATAAATGGCATCAAAGTTCAGGAAGAAATTATTCGGGATTTAGAACGGTATGATATTGAGCTCTTAGTACGCGGACAGAGGGGATACTGGGCTAGTTTGAGGGTAGAACCAGATTTACTCTCTAGGATTAAGGACGCCCAAAAGGATGATGGTGAAATCTGGGCGATCATCCAGAACATTGACCGTCAGACCGAATTTCGCATCGATGACGACGGTATTGTATGGCAGGGTACCAAACTCTGCGTTCCAGAGGATCCTGCTCTCAGAGAAGCCTTAATGACTGAGGCTCACAGCTCTCCGTTCTCTATCCACCCGGGTTCCACAAAAATGTACCACGATCTTAAGCAGCATTTCTGGTGGAGCGGCATGAAGCAGGATGTCGCAACATTTGTGTCTAAATGTTTAACCTGTCAGCAGGTTAAGATAGAGCACCAGCGTTCCAGTGGTCTTCTCCAGCCATTAGATATTCCAATGTGGAAATGGGACAAGATCTCTATGGATTTTGTCACCGGACTACCACAGACTCAGCGGAGACATGATGCAATCTGGGTAGTTGTCGATCGTTTGACCAAGTCAGCACATTTCATTCCTATTCGTAAAGATTTCGCAGTCAGTAAATTAGCGAAACTATTCACCGAGGAGATTGTACGGTTACATGGTACACCCTCCGAAATTATATCAGATAGAGATCCACGGTTCACTTCTCATTTCTGGAGAGGCTTGCATAAAGCTTGGGGAACTAGGCTCAAGCTCAGCACAGCTTTCCATCCACAGACGGACGGTCAATCTGAGCGTACCATCCAGACCTTGGAGGACATGCTACGCGCTTGTGCATTAGAATGGACAGGACATTGGGATGACTATATTTGCTTGGTCGAGTTTGCCTACAACAACAGTTGGCATGCTAGTATCAAGCGTGCTCCATTCGAGATGCTTTACGGCAGGAAATGTCGTGCTCCTATTTGTTGGGATCAGGTTGGAGAACGCTTGATTGAAGGACCAGAATTGATAGAAATGACCAATGAAAAGGTCGCCATCGCTAGGGCAAAACTGCAAGAAGCGCGTACTCGCCAGAAGAGTTACGCCGACAGACATCGCAGAGATCTATCATTTCAGACTGGAGATTGTGTGTTCCTCAAAGTATCACCCGCACGCGGTGTCAGACGTTTTGGCCTCAAAGGCAAACTTAGCCCTCGTTACATCGGACCGTTCGAAATCCTTGAACGTATTGGTGAAGTGTCATATCTACCGCCTCAGCTTTCACACGTCCACAACGTGTTTCATGTATCACTACTCAGGGGGTACAACTATCATGAGCTTCACAAAGTAAATTATCCACTCGATCAGATTCGGGAGGATTTATCTTATATCGAGGAACCCGAAGCGGTTTTAGATCGCCAGGATCGAGTCATGAGAAGGAAGACCATTCCTTTCGTCAAAATCCTGTGGAGGAACCATACCGAGCGGGAGGCCACTTGGGAAACAGAGGAGTCTATACGGACTTCTTATCCTCACTTTCAGTTTTGATTCGGGTATGTCTTTTCAGCTTTTATGTCGTTCAGTTTATCAGCATTTCAGCTTTTACTTCAGTCAGTTTATTTCCTTTAATTCGAGGACGAATTTCTCCTTTTTAGAGGGGAAGAATTGTAAAACCCAGTACGGCCGTATTTTAATTCGGGGACGAATTATTCCTTTTAGAGGGGAAGAATTGTAAAACCCGTATTTAAATCGAGAATATAAATACGCGGTTTATTATTAATACGCAGGTTATGTAGTTCGCGACAAGTAATCACGTAAATAAGATTTACGTTTAAAAACGTATTACGATAATTATGTAGTTCGCGACATTTTTAAATACACGAACACGCGTAGCATTTTCTTTATTCGCGCGTTAATTAAATAAGAGGTTTGGGTTGTTTTAAGACAAGGAAAGAAAATGGGCCCAAGGCCCACAGGGCATCCAAACCGTGTATAACAAAAAAAAAAGGGACGGGGGGTGTGTTTTTCTCCTATGCCGACACAAACATCACACTATATGAAACCCTAAACATAAAATACAAGCCGTCACATGATTTTTCTCTCTTCTTCTTCTCTGCCGTGCCCAACACCAAGAAACAAGGAGGAAATCAAGGATTTGCAACTGTTTTGATATCATCCTAAACCCTAAACACGCAGGTAAGTTAAAACCCTAATTCGTTTTTCTATTTCTTTTCTTGGATCCGATTTCTTGGGGTATGTAAAACATTAAACAAGTTATAATAAGGTGGGATGGTATTTTGGAGGTTGTTGTGCTCGTTTGGCACACAAACCGAGACCTTTAAGGTCTCGGTGGTATTTCTTCCCACCAGCCGCAACCCTAATTGGGTGCTGGCTGGGTTTGTGCTAACAGGGGGAACGACGGCTTACCAGGGGAAACCACTGGCTACGGCCAGTGGTATATTTGTGAAGACAGTGGGAACCGAGAGCCTATGCTCTCGGTGGGATAATAATAACTAGCAGGGGAAACGAACAACAGGCAGGGGGAAAAACGGGCAATAAGGACTGTTTGGCAGTGAGTTTTAAACCAGAATTAGGACTGTTTGGCTACGGGTTTAAGGGCAGATTAAGGGGCTGTTTGGCTAGACTTATTTTAAAAACTTAACACGAGTTTCACCTTTCAAATTAATAAGACACGGGTTCGGTTTTGATGTGTCTTAATAAGAGAATACAAGAGTACGTGTTATTATTCTACGGGATTATTTTACTTTACATTACTTATAAATTTTACAAGGTAAATAAAATTTAATAAAACCCGACTTATTATTACGAGTGCATTATATCTTTATTTAATTAAATCACATTATATTTAATTAAATGCCTTTAACCTATAGTTTATTTAAATGACATGTGATAATTAATAAGCTATACATTATATCATTATGACTTAGAATACGAATCAGTAAACACTTAAGCTTATTTATTAGCCTATTTAGTCAGCTTATAACTGTTTAGGTAAACTTTCTATCTTTTAGAAACTTATATATTTTAAGCAGTAATTCTATTTATGGAAACTTTCTATCTTTAGAAAGTTACTTAATATTGCTCAGTAAGCATAATAATACATGAAATACCAGAGATACTAAATCAGATTTATCAGAATATAAGATAAACACAGATTAAAGCTTAAAACAGTAATCAGACGACTTATTTTTCCGTCCGTTATTTATGTAGTACCCGTGAAGTCGGAGTAGATCTTTCAGCTTTCAGTCTTATTTTGTTACTGGACACGAGGTACGGATTTTCCGTCCTTTCAGTAAGGATTTCCTTTATATGCATGATTAGGATTTCCCGTCTCCAGCCAAATGTTTTTCCCCAGTATATGTTTAATTTATCGGTAATCATGTTAAAAACTAAATAGAATTGCCTGAGCGTTATATACAAGCACGACCAGTTTATGTACTAGTTACGGAGGTACCGTAACCACGGCACTAGAGGCACCGGTGTCGTGACTCACATGCAAGAGAGTGATATCCTGCATCGTCCCACTCATGTTCAGTTTGGCCATTTTTATATGTATGTTTTAGTGGGGCGTATGGATGCATCCTAGGCTTATATGTGTTACAAGTTATCAGGGTGAATGTGGTGTGTGCTCTACATCCTTCACATTGGAGCTGATCCCTCCATCCAGCACAGTTATTTAGAGGTCACCCCTCTACAGCATGACGAGGTCACCCCTCCAGTTATTCATGCACGGTTGTTACAGCACGTGACCTATATAAGCTCTGGCAAATAAAATACAGTAAATGCATGTTTTCAGAATTTAAAAGTTATATTTCAGTATCAGTTATATGAACCAGGTTTTACAGATTTTATGCAAGGTTATACCACATGTTACATATCAGTCTTATAGCTTCAGTATTGACTTCTATTGCATTACCTTTCAGTACATTCTTATCATGCTATATCCGTTCACTGAGCGTTATGCTCAGCCGTAGTTCCTTTCATGTTTCCAAACGGCAGGTACACAGGGACGATCTTAGGACTTCTAAGAGAGTACGTGCATTTGGATTGGAGCTATCCAGACTCCTTTATTTTATGCATACCTTACGTTACTTTACTTTGGTTGTTTGGACACTGTTTCGTCCTTTTCCTTTCTGTACTTAATCTTTTATTGTGGGCTTGTTGGACTACCGATGTTTGATTCCGGTATTTCCGTTTGGTCAGTTAATGTTTAATACATTGCCTTGCATGCTTTGATGACACGCCATAAATACACGTAACGGTCCATTTATCCAAGTGGGGTGTTACAATGATTACATATGCCCTTACTTTATTACCTGAATTCTTGTTCTTGTGAACTTGATCTTGCTACAATAATTTTAAATTCTTATGGTATTACATACTTGTATTCAGAGCGTGTATGCTGCCGACTTTTCATACTCACTTTTCTGAGTAATATTACTATTTCGTTTATGCGTGATATGACTGACCCCATATACTTGTTCGTTTTGAACCGCCTGTTTTTCTCGACTCATTCTTTTACATGTTGTATGTATTCTCGTGATACCATTGTTTCGGATTAAATAAGTGTTGCTTTCGATGAAACTTCTGATTATCAATTTTCTAACGTGCGTGATACTTTCATTGTTTAACTACTTATTTAGATATGCAAATTGCTTTCCGACCATTTGTGATTGGATGTCTTGGAAAATAGTCTATCGACCATTGTATAGCTCAATGTGTCTCCGAAAATGACTAAAAGACATCGTGTGAGTCACACATCTCGAAGCATTCCTTGAAATCCGTGTTGAATAATATCCTGGGTTTTCATAACCTTGATTGACCTTTACGTCACCGTTTTACACGAAACTCGTATATCGATTAAATATTATATCATTGACCATTCTACATTTCGACTTCGAATTTCAATGTTCGTTTGTACCTTGGAAGTACCATCATCATCTTTTAATTCCTTTATTATGTGGAAATTGTTTGGAATACGATTCTACTTCTATAAAGTTGTATCCTCCCCTTTCATTAAACCTCCTCGCTCCAGGAATACGACTCGTTTATGTTCCATTTCCTTCTCGGTATGTCTTGTGATTTTGGAAAATCACGCCGCCAAGAGACCTTCCTGCATTGCATCTTGAAATCGAAGACACGGATGTCATGCGCCGTTTTTGATTCCTTAGATTATCGTTGATATTCATAAACCGATTTTATACTATGTTTTTCTTTATATGCTTAATTATACAATCTATTCTCTTTCGTCTTTATGGAATCCACAAGTCATGTGTGTACATAAATTCCGGGTCCTTATGAAGTTTGATTAAATATCAAGGTGTCGAAAAATATACTTTCTGCAGAAAAGTTACATGTAATTTAACGATGTCGAGAAAATATTTTTATAAACTTTAGATATAAAAATATATTTCTACTTGTTGAGACGTTCGTTTAGGACCAAAAAAATTATGTGAACCGTAAATATTAAAATCGAGCAAGTAACTCTCATTTGAAATTGTAAAATTTAAGACTTATTTTCTTCATATTTCTAAAATATCGTTTTGTTGACAGATTTGATGCGAGGGTGATGTATCGTGGATAGTATATGTGATAATTTGATACGTTATAGGGTAAATTCAAAAATTACCTTTAGGAAAAAGTAATAGACTAATAATACCAATGACGAATTCAATTAAACACGTAAGTGAGTCGAGTTCGTTGTACACGAAGATCTTATGAATTTGAGACGTTTTGCTTTGATTTGGACAATTGATTTGAATTGGTTTACGGTTTTTAAACTACAATTAAAATCTACGAATTTTAAGCTATTTAAAATTACCCTAAAGTGCATGAATCGTAAACCCCGCCTATTTAAAATTCTACAATCAATTAATAATAAAACTAATCAAAAATTAAACTAATATAATAATCTATAAAAGTTTAAGTCTATTTAAAAATATAACTTTTAATCTATTTAAAAAAATCTAATTAAACTTTTTTAAGACTAATTTACCTTATTTAAAAATACTCTAAAAACAAATCTATTTTAAAACTATATTTATTAAAATCTAAAGTTATAAAAATCTATCTAATTAAAATTTAAACTAATTAAATTTTTTAAATAAAAACATTTATTTTTTTTATATTTTTATATTACTTATTTATTTAAAACTACTTATTTAATGAGATTTTACTTTAATTGAAAATAAAAATAAGTAATCAAAATAAAACGTGACAAATGATGTATAAACTAAAACAAACACAGCCTAACTGATTAACACTATATTAATGAAATGAGAGAAACTAAAATCAAAAGAGCACTTGGCTCAGATGGCTATCACGTTGGGTATACAAAGTTCAGGTCACGAGTTCGAAACCCATGGGAGACATTATTTTTTGGAATTAAAACCTTTTTGACAGAAAAGTAAGTATAATCACAGGAGTGACCTTTTGACAGCTTAATAGCTAGAAAAGCTGTGAGGACAGCAGCTTTTGAGCTTATCAGTCAATGGGACTGATAAGCAATACTTGAACAAAATAGCGTTATATCAATAACCAACAATTTAAAACTATAATCAGTAAACAAAATACCAAATATACAGAAAAATCAGCAGACAAAGCAGTTAAACATAATCCTACAGATCAGAACTAACAGATATCCAAGACCTCAATCACAGCAGTACTAAAACATGGTCCTAATGAACGAGATGCACAGCAAAACAATACCAAATCAAACTTATGTCCTGATAAGTTTCATAACAAAGTTTAACATATTTAAATCAAAACTGATATAAATTCTAGATTCAAATACATACCAACGCTAAATCTGCAAACATACATTCCCTAATGAATCTCACAACTCTCAGATTCTCAGTTCATTCAGATCTAAATTAGCAGACATAAACAAAATCTATCTACCAACTTCTAATAGAATTATAACAAGTTTTCCAAACAGGAACCAGTGCAGTAACATGAAAAATCAAACACGCTAAGCAATTTTAAGTCATTCCAATGAGTTGATTAAACAATAACGTGTATAACAGCTAACAGGTTATTATCTCAGTTAAATCTATCCAAAACAACAAGAACAGTTTACTAAATAAAACTTTAACAATCCCTAAAACTTGTAAATCAAATCAGTAGACAGCCAAACATTGTAAGTAGACATTAAATTAAACAAATCTCAAATCAACTACTTAAACAGATTCACCACTTCTCATCTAAAATTCAAGCAGTTTAAAATCATGTAGCATAAAAAGAAAAACATGAAATTAAAAAGGGAGTAGCACCTTTTGATGAGCCATTGGAAAGTATGTCAGCGCTGTACTGCCTATGAACCGAAGACTATCATCAACCACCATTCTTCTTCAAATGAACCACCATCTATCATTATCAATGATTCTCGAAACATACACTTTCATTCAATTTTTCCAGTAGGGAAAAACTATTAATATCCTTTTCACTTTTAATAACAAAAATAAAGCTATTAATTAGCTTATTTTCATCATCACCAATATTATCCTTTTGAAGCAGTAGATAAGATTAACTTGTAAAATCAATTAAAGCAGTAAAGGAAAAGTAAATCAAGATAACAATTGAAATAACTGACTGATTTTATTAATAACAAAATTTAATACAAGATTTGTTAAAAGAAATACAACATTAATCCTACCACTAATTTAACAGCATAATATTAAATAAAAAGTAAAGGATAAATTTTACAAGATAATTGAGGGTTTTTATAGCCTCCCCAATGGCTTGTTGGTGCGAATATTCGGATCTTTTGAGGGATATTCCCTTTGATTTTTGGCCATAGATCTTCTCTTCCTTTCTCTTTCTTCAATTGGATGGCTGTGATGATACAAAATAGCACACGGATCGCCAACGTGGCATCCGTGTGCTAGTTGTGCTTCTTCTTTGGGATTTGATTGGTGGAATAGGCTGGATGAGGTGTTCATTCCAATAGCAAACCGCCACGTAGCAATCTCTTCCATACCCTCTCTTCCTTTAAACTTGGGGTTTTATTTCTTTTTGGTGAGAATTAAACGAATAGATAAAAAGCCCCATGTTAAAATGGACTTTTTACTAACCTAGGGTTTGTAACAGTAAAGGTTTTTTATAGGTTTTTGGGTGAGAAAGTTGGGGAAGAATGGTTTTGCATAGGTTGTATCGTAACTTATTTAATAAGTGTGTGAGTAAGAGTGAAAACGAGTGGGTATAAATGTGGGTGGGGAGTGACGTGTGAGGAAGTAAAATGGGTGACTATTTATTCTCTTTATATTTATTGTGTGCAAACACGTTTGGGTGAAAGTGAAAACCCTAAAGGCCCATATACAATTTATTCGTTACTTATTTTGTTGAATACACATTTGGGCTTTAGGCCCAAATCACAACATCCGTCCCATTTTCAATTCCTCAATTGGGCCATAAAATGGACTTGTCAAAGAAGTATTCACTATAAATCCAAAATTGGCTTTTCAGGCCCAATAAGCCCATGTGGGTCCCACTTGACCCGTTTTCTTGTATTATGATAAAATCCTCTAAAATCGAGCTCGGTTTTGGCTTCTTTGATCTTTATCTTCAAACTCGTGTCGATAATTGCCGTTTTTCGTGAACTTGGTACCTACACACATGAAAACAAGAAACAAGCATATCCAAGGCATATATGATACATTATGTGCAATATTTCAATGTTTTATGCTACTAATGATATGAGTAAAAACACTCATATCAAATTCCCCCATGCTAAGCAATTGCCGTGTTCTCACGCAATGATAAAATAAAACATTAACTACACCATTATTCAACTTTTGACATTTATTTTACAAAGACATAATATAACTTTAAGGATCATAAAAGCACAAATAGATTCATCGTCCTCGACTTTTCACTTTTTCATGCCAAGTGCAAAAACAAGATCATTGTTATTATAAGTTGGTAGACTAACACGAACTCATGTGGGCTAATTAATCACTTAGACTCCCTTATTCCTAGGTGTTTCTCTTATATTTTATTGTTGTCTTGAATGATCACGAGGATGCATTGTTGACTTATTTCGATAATTTATTAGGCCGAAAATAAAGTGAACGATTTAATCAATAGTTAGCTAAAGGACAAAATCTTTTAAAACTGCTTCTCGGGCTCTCATAAAGTTCATATCTTAACATAACTTGCTTCGCGATTTGAGACCTTTCTCGGACCGATATTTGGCAGTGACTTTATACTTCCAACCTTGAGAAACGTTCATTAAATAATGGTCTTCTCTTCATACTATTTCTTCACTTGAAGTTTTGAGAGATTCATACTTGGACCACGACTTCTTCATTTTTCTCCAATCTTTACTTGGGATTTTGATTAACAACGATCCGCCTCCTTTTTGGACTTGGCTTCATTTATCCTCATACCTTATTATGGTCTTTTTGGATAGACTTCTCCATGACTTTTGGGGAGTATTTTGCTTTTCGTCGTGTGTCTCGATCCTTCATATTGATTTTTGATAAATGAATCTTCACATCACTTGAGATCTTTAGCAATAAAACATAGCCCTCATGTCTTGTTAGGACCTTTTTGGACTAGCCAATCTTCGCATCCCGCTTCAATAAGTTATGCCTTGGCTATGAACTCTAATCCATACCGAGCAACTTTTAAATGATCTTGGGCTAGAAGCTAAGTAACTTTTCAAATCGTTCAACATTATTTATTGCAATTAAATTTATTAACAGGTGATGGGAGAATAGGCTCATAATTAACTCACATAAATTCCCGAAAGAATACCGAACTTATAATTAGCTCTATCATCTCTTGTTCTCCATAAATGGATACTTAGCCTATTAAATCAAAGTTTTGGGTTTTCAAGTCATCTATAGGATCTTGCAACTTCTTATACTTTTGCAAGTTTTAGAATTTGCGTTTTAAAGTTCCCTTGATAGACGACTTTCTAGGATCAATTATAGGAGCTTGCGAAAAGTTCTTGTTCTTAACTCGTATGAATTAAGACTTTCGCGTTTTAAAGCTCCCTATATAATAGCCTAGCAAAACTTAATTCAAATACGTTAAGGAAAAGCTAAGGTTAAAAACCGAGTCGAGTCAAAAACTATTCTTATTAAAAGCCTACATTCGTGTCAAAAACACTTATTTTATTTATTAAAACTTAAAAAAACACTAAAAATTTAAAATTTTATTGAAAAATGAGAAAAACAATACATTTGGACACGACAAAAGCAATTGCAAGCGATTATATCGATTGACTCCCCCATGCTAAAACCAAACATTTTCCTCAATGTTTCTTAGCTCAAGAGTAACACCCCCTTGCTAAAACACGAAGAGTCTAATGTAAATTCCTAGCATGGAAAGAGCACGCAAATCTATAAGTCGTTTATTAATTATGCCTCAAGATAAAACGTTAGTCGATAAAAATCAAGGGATAGAAAATGTGCCCCTTTTTGGCATTCAAAGAATGGAAGATCAAGTGGACCGGCAAAAATCGAACACGAGAGTCTTCAATGATAAGGGTCATACCTAAGATCACAACACAACAAATCACGAACACGAGCTTGAAAGATCAAGCCTTATTAGGTGTTAGAAAATAGAAAGAAGATAGAATGACTCGTTTTTGTTAACCGAGTCATGAGCTCGACTCGATCCCCGCATTCATTGGTCCTTAGGGAAAGTGGTGAAAACCGGCATATAAGGATAAAATCCAACATGAAGCACGATGCCAGGGTCAAAGATCTTATCCTCGTTGTTGGATGACAAACGAAAGGATAAAACTCCAACACGAATCTCTAACAAGAGATGGAAGTCACAACTAATGGTATGGATGTAGCATGCTCCCCGAGATAAACTCGCACCAATATGATCAAAAAATCTTTCAATTATTACATCGGTGAAAGGTCGAGATTTCCCTAAATCAACGATTCTGGGGTCAAATACCTCGTCCTCGGTGGAGAAAGGAATAGACAACAAGGTGTCATCCCCCCATGCTAATCCTAAAGCATATGAAGCACATGGTAAAGGTGGTACAAAAGTCTCAACCAAAGTGGTTTCAACTTGCATGACTTTGTTGACCTTTTCACTCTTTTGAATGTGAATAAAGGGATCATGGTACTCAAAACGAGTCGCATGAAAAACCCGCACATTAAGATCAAATCGAGTGGGAAGGACAATTGGAGCAAAGTAATTTCTCCCTCCGGGTCAACACTGTCCTCATCATAAATCGGGTGATCAAACCAAGAGTCTTCATCACCGTCATTAGACTCTTCCTCAAATTCCGAAGGAATGTCTATATAAAGAAATTCATCAACCTCCTTCATAAGAAGATCATCATCACAAAGGTTGTGAGATGTAGGAGGTATGATGTTCTCAAAATCCTCTTGAAACAACGGATTATTGTTAAATGAAACTTCAAAAAGAGGATTTGAGTAAGTCACGAAAGTGTCGTCATCCTTGTCATCACAAGACATATCCAACAAAGTATCGAGCGTGTCACACTCGGATACTAGATCATCATTCTCATTTGAAGGCAATTCATCGGCGAATTCCTCGAGAATGGTAGGTAAAACACAAGAATCACGCTCAATTTCGAGATCGGAAACGTCTTCACTTCCCCGTGGAAGTGGATCAAGGATAGCAAAAAGTTCATCGATGAACTTATCACATGAATAGTCACTAACCTCACTCGGTGTGAAGCTAGGAATCAAAGGCTCTTCAATGGAAGATTGTGCCTTAGGAACATCAACATGATCCTTAGAAGAGAGAGAAAATGAGTCCATTTTCAAAGATTGTTCAATTAAGCAATGTCACTCTCGGGATCAAAATTCTCACTAACAAACTCACTAGCATCAAATGGCTCACTCAAGTAATCATCAATTTGTTTTTCAATCTTAGCATTATCATCCTCGTGTGGAGTGAGTGTAGATGAGGAAAGGTTACAACATGATTCAACAAAGCATGCTTCTTCATTTGATTTTAACTTTCCTTTATCACAATTAGAAGTTTCCAAAATAGGAAAAACACCTTTATCAAAAAGAGCTTTCTTATCACTTTCAATTGTTTCAACAAGCTTAACACTTTCAACTTTCTTAGGAGCAAATCTTGGGATCTTTTTCGGTTTAAAAACAATGCTTTTATCTCCATAAAACAACTTAATTTCCTCTTTCCTCATATCAACTAAAACATTGGCCGTACACAAAAATGGTCGTCCTAGAATAATAGGCACACGAGGATTGGTCTCATAATCGACTATTGCAAAATCGGCTAAGTACAAGAAGTTTCCCACTTTCATAATGACATTTTCCGCTATACCAACCGGTCGAGTGGTGGTTCCATTAGCAATCTCAATGATCATACGAGTGGTACTAAGAGGAACATAATCAATGGTCTTCCAAAGGGCTAGAGGCATGATGTTAATGCTAGCTCCTAGATCGGCTAGGCCTTTGCAAACCCCAAGCTCATTGAAAACACAAGGTATCAAGAATTGACCCAGATCTTTATATTTCTCGGGGAAGAAATCAAAGAAAACCGAGGTACTAATCACATTCAAAGTAGCCCTATTGACTTCTAGAAAAGTTTCCTTAGGTGGAGGCTTAAACTCAATCACTTCAACTTCGTCTAAATTCTCACAATCATCATAAACGGTTATGGCCTTAAGCTCTCCCTTCGGGTTTGGAATGGTATTGCTAGGTAAGCAACCCGAAGAAGATGACGGTTTAGACATGAATCCCTCAAACATCGAAAGCAATTTATTTTGACCTTGTTCTAAACTTTGTTGCATACGATTATGACTTTGCTCTAATCTTTGCTCAAAACGGTTTTGGTTTTGTTCTAGCCTTTGTTGATTAAGCTCAATCTTATTATTTTGCCCTTTAATCGTATTTTGAAACTCATTTTTCAAAGTTGCCATTTGTCCTTGAATGTTATTTGAAAAGCATTCATATTTGCCTCATTTGACTTGATATAGCTTGACAAATCATTTTGATTATTCCCTTGAAAACCTTGATTGTTTTGATTAGCATTAAACCCATTTCCTTGATTAAAATTCCCTTGGTTACCACGGTTAAAAATATTCCCATTATTTCCATTGTTGTACCTATTTTGAACCGGTGGAAAACCCGGTGGAGCAACATGATTTTGACGAGGAACTTGACCGTTGGAGCCATAAGTTCCCGTCGCGGCAAAAGCACTAGCTTGATCAAACCCCGCGTTCAAACAAGCATAATTAGGATGTGCTCCACCACATGATACACAAATATTCTCAATCATATTAATCAATCCATGAGGATTCTTCCTAATCTCACTCAACAAAGTCGCAAATCCACTATCAATCTTAGAGTCCAATCTAGAAATCTCGTGATTAGATGAATTCACATTGGAAACACCCGGTGTGTTTCGTGAATATTGTGCTCTAGACTTATCCTCAATTATTCTCCACGCGTCTCTCGGTGTTTTTCTTAAAAGAATACCACCCGCGGCGACATTTAAAGAATCTTGTTCAATCATATTTAGCCCATTATAAAAAGTATTTATTTGATGCAATTCCGAGAAACCGTGGTGTGGACATTGTCTTAACAAATCTTTAAATCTTTCCCAAGCAACCCCAAACGATTCATGCACTTTTTGTTCAAATCTAGTGATCTCATTCTTAAAATGTGTTGTCTTGGACGGTGGAAAGAAATAATTCATAAACTTTGACACTAAATCATCCCAAGTTAAAATCGAACCCGGTGGTTCTTTCTCATACCAAAGCTTAGCATTACCCTCGAGCGAGTACGGAAAAAGCATGAGCTTAATCACGTCATTCGGCACATCTCTATATTTGAGAGTCGAGGTAATTCGATTAAAATTCCGAATGTGAGAATGCGGGCTATCGGTCTCATTGCCACGAAATTGGTCGGCACGAATGAGCGATAAGAGACCCGTCTTAATCTCAAAATGATCCGCCAAAATAGCCGGCACAACGATTGCTTCCCCATACCCTTCGGTGGGTGCACGGAGCAATTCCTCCATTGTTCGGTTATCGGCCATCTCTACAACAATAGGTGGAAGCTCGGGTTCCACTATTCGTTGTTGACGATTTCTATTTCTACGAGGAATATTTTCAAGCCTATTAAAATCAATCACAAGACGAGAAGAACGTAATTGCATACACTACAAAGACGAGAATTTAGAGGATTGAAGAAAAGAAATTAGACAAGAAAGAAGATTATTTTTGGTATTTTATTTGGTATTGCTCAATCAATAAATGATCGATAAAAAACAAGGAATAAGGATAATTACTATGGAAGTAAATTACCCTCGGTCGACTTTGAAACGATAGGTGAAAACCTAAACGTCTCGAGGTTCAATAAGTAAACTACAAAAATAAGATTTAATACTACTTGAGTCGGCAAACCAATAATAGGTTGTCCCTCTCAATATACGCACAAGCAAGCGGGGAAACGAGGTGGCACAAAGCACTTAAAAACCTTTTTCCTTAGACGGCCTTTTATAGCACGTCGCCTTATACCCACCTTATAGTTTGTATAAATCAAGTTCAAACTTCTTATTAGTATTTATCTATTTTGCCTTTTATTATTGTTTTGGGTTCGAATACAATAGCTAGGTGATGAAATCCCAACTAAGGCTTATTTGAAAAGTATTTAAAATTATTGTTCTACGTAATACAATATATTATTCACAAAAAACGAGAAAAACGATACATACTATATAATAGAAAAATAACAAAACTTTCCGAGGACGGAAAGGGTCTTCAAATCCACGATCAACAAATCTCCACAAAAGCGAATCGTACACAAGATCCCCGGCAGCGGCGCCAAAAATTTTGATGTATCGTGGATAGTATATGTGATAATTTGATATGTTATAGGGTAAATTAGAAAATTACCTTTAGGAAAAAGTAATAGACTAATAATACCAATGACGAATTCAATTAAACACGTGAGTGAGTCGAGTTCGTTGTACACGAAGATCTTATGAATTTGAGACGTTTTGCTTTGATTTGGACAATTGATTTGAATTGGTTTACGGTTTTAAACTACAATTAAAATCTACGAATTTTAAGCTATTTAAAATTACCCTAATGTGCATGAATCGTAAACCCCGCCTATTTAAAATTCTACAATCAATTAATTATAAAACTAATTAAAATTTAAACTAATATAATAATCTATAAAAAATTAAGTCTATTTAAAAATATAACTTTTAATCTATTTAAAAAAATCTAATTAAACTTTTTTAAGACTAATTTACCTTATTTAAAAATACTCTAAAAACAAATCTATTTTAAAACTATATTTATTAAAATCTAAAGTTATAAAAATCTATCTAATTAAAATTTAAACTAATTAAATTTTTTAAATAAAAATTTTTTTTTTTATATTTTTATATTACTTATTTATTTAAAACTACTTATTTAATGAGATTTTACTTTAATTGAAAATAAAAATAAGTAATCAAAATAAAACGTAACAAATGATGTATAAACTAAAACAAACACAGCCTAACAGATTAACACTATATTAATGAAATAAGAGAAACTAAAATCAAAAGAGCACTTGGCTCAGATGGCTATCACGTTGGGTATACAAAGTTCAGGTCACGAGTTCGAAACCCATGGGAGACATTATTTTTTGGAATTAAAACCTTTTTGACAGAAAAGTAAGTATAGTCACAGGAGTGACCTTTTGACAGCTTAATAGCTAGAAAAGTTGTGAGGACAGCAGCTTTTGAGCTTATCAGTCAATGGGACTGATAAGCAATACTTGAACAAAATAGCGTTATATCAATAACCAACAATTTAAAACTATAATCAGTAAACAAAATACCAAATGTGCAGAAAAATCAGCAGACAAAGCAGTTAAACATAATCCTACAGATCAGAACTAACAGATATCCAAGACCTCAATCACAGCAGTACTAAAACATGGTCCTAATGAACGAGATGCACAGCAAAACAATACCAAATCAAACTTATGTCCTGATAAGTTTCATAACAAAGTTTAACATATTTAAATCAAAACTGATATAAATTCTAGATTCAAATACATACCAACGCTAAATCTGCAAACATACATTCCCTAATGAATCTCACAACTCTCAGATTCTCAGTTCATTCAGATCTAAATTAGCAGACATAAACAAAATCTATCTACCAACTTCTAATAGAATTATATCAAGTTTTCCAAACAGGAACCAGTGCAGTAACATGAAAAATCAAACACACTAAGCAATTTTAAGTCATTCCAATGAGTTGATTAAACAGTAACGTGTATAACAGCTAACAGGTTATTATCTCAGTTAAATCTATCCAAAACAACAAGAACAGTTTACTAAATAAAACTTTAACAATCCCTAAAACTTGTAAATCAAATCAGTAGACAGCCAAACATTGTAAGTAGACATTAAATTAAACAAATCTCAAATCAACTACTTAAACAGATTCACCACTTCTCATCTAAAATTCAAGCAGTTTAAAATCATGTAGCATAAAAATAAAAACATGAAATTAAAAAGGGAGTAGCACCTTTTGATGAGCCATTGGAAAGTAGGTCAGCGTTGTACTGCCTATGAACCGAAGACTATCATCAACCACCATTCTTCTTCAAATGAACCAGCATCTATCATTATATATGATTCTCGAAACATACACTTTCATTCAATTTTTCCAGTAGGGAAAAACTATTAATATCCTTTTCACTTTTGATAACAAAAATAAAGCTATTAATTAGCTTATTTTCATCATCACCAATATTATCCTTTTGAAGCAGTAGATAAGATTAACTTGTAAAATCAATTAAAGCAATAAAGGAAAAGTAAATCAAGATAACAATTGAAATAACTGACTGATTTTATTAATAACAAAATTTAATACAAGATTTGTTAAAAGAAATACAACATTAATCCTACCACTAATTTAACAGCATAATATTAAACAAAAAGTAAAGGATAAATTTTACAAGATAATTGGGGGTTTTTATAGGCTCCCCAATGGCTTGTTGGTGCGAATATTCGGATCTTTTGAGGGATATTCCCTTTGATTTTTGGCAATAGATCTTCTCTTCCTTTCTCTTTCTTCAATTGGATGGCTGTGATGATACAAAATAGCACACGGATCGCCAACGTGGCATCCGTGTGCTAGTTGTGCTTCTTCTTTGGGATTTGATTGGTGGAATAGGCTGGATGAGGTGTTCATTCCAATAGCAAACCGCCACGTAGCAATCTCTTCCATACCCTCTCTTCCTTTAAACTTGGGGTTTTATTTCTTTTTGGTGAGAATTAAACGAATAGATAAAAAGCCCCATGTTAAAATGGACTTTTTACTAACCTAGGGTTTGTAACAGTAAAGGTTTTTTACAGGTTTTTGGGTGAGAAAGTTGGGGAAGAATGGTTTTGCATAGGTTGTGTCGTAACTTATTTAATAAGTGTGTGAGTAAGAGTGAAAACAAGTGGGTATAAATGTGGGTGGGGAGTGACGTGTGAGGAAATAAAATGGGTGACTGTTTATGCTCTTTATATTTATTGTGTGCAAACACGTTTGGGTGAAAGTGAAAACCCTAAAGGCCCATATACAATTTATTCGTTACTTATTTTGTTGAATACACATTTGGGCTTTAGGCCCAAATCACAACATCCGTCCCATTTTCAATTCCTCAATTGGGCCATAAAATGGACTTGTCAAAGAAGTATTCACTATAAATCCAAAATTGGGCTTTTCAGGCCCAATAAGCCCATGTGGGTCCCACTTGACCCGTTTTCTTGTATTATGATAAAATCCTCTAAAATCGAGCTCGGTTTTGGCTTCTTTGATCTTTATCTTCAAACTCGTGTCGATAATTGCCGGTTTTCGTGAACTTGGTACCGACACACATGAAAACAAGAAACAAGCATATCCAAGGCATATATGATACATTATGTGCAATATTTCAATGTTTTATGCTACTAATGATATGAGTAAAAACACTCATATCAGAGGGCATTTTCGTCCATTTTTTTATCCGTTTCAAGTCTCGAGTAAAATCAATAAGTTGTCTGAAACGGTGTTTTACACCAAATTGCTTTAAACTCTGAATTTTGAAAATGTCATTTAGTGAGTCAATTGGTCTAGTCAGACCAAAAAGTCAAACTTAAAAGTCAAAGCTGATAGAATTTAAAAATATGGGTTGAAGCGTTCTTGGAGTTCGTTTGAGCTCGTAAAACTTTAACGAATGAGATTTTACAACTACCAAAACATTGATTGCGTTTGAAAACGTCTAAAAATAGAACTTTTCGTGTTAGTTGTATTATTCGAGAACTGATATTCTACTTTCTTAAAAGCAATTTTATGTCAACTGAATTACGATGCAAACGCATATAGATTTCCTTTATCCTCTATTTTATACATAACTTATTTATCATTTTATTTATTTTTCTTTTCTTCTATCGTACCACCGATTTGGGTTGAGGTTTGAAGTTTTTATTTTTACATCGTTCGTTATCATCTTGACACGTGTCTCATGACGATTCCGGCTAAACCTTTTGAAACCTGATCACCTTGTAACCATTTCATCGATTGTCTTATGAGCTACTCTTTATTACTCTCATGTTAACAATTCGCTATTTTTTAAGCTATCATAATGTCACCATATAAACTCAAACTGGTATTGTTTGCGAATTATTTTCACAAATTGTTCAACGTTGGTCTTATAAAGAATTCATATAACATCAGAATTGTTGATTTAAATATTTAGCCAATTACTTACTTGCGAGAAGTTTCATAAATTATTCCGATTTCTATTTTGGTATTATATATATTAAATATATGACACGTAATACTAGTTTGACGAAAATAAGCATCGCATTGCTAGTCCTAAATTATGCATGGCCTGATCACCTATGCGTAATTTAGAAGGAGCCATGCGAGACCGAATAGTAGTCACCTTAAATATCTTGTCAAAGAACCAACTTTTTACTTATGCTTCTTAAAAAGTTAGATAAAATAAAGTTTTAAAAAAAGTTTTACACATTTTGCGAGTAGCACCCGTTCATGACATATGAATATGTTTCGTTATCTTTTCTTGAACAAATTACGAGTCTTCGAGTACATTTTATTTACTCAACGATGTATGTCCTACTTATTACCTCATTTTTCCCTCATGATTTAATTCTCTGTACAGTTTGTCTAATTACCGACCATTGATACTAGATTTGAAAGTTTCAACGTTTTTATGTTTCTTCATTGACCAGCCTTTTTATCTACTTTGGTAGACCTTCGAAACGTCTCCGGCCGCGATTAGCGATTTATGAGTAGACGTGGATAATGATTTTCTTTATCCGTGATGATGTGTGTCACACTTTATTGACTCGAAATTCGCTCGTGTGAACCATGAGTTGATTTCGCTCTCTGATCGCTAACGTTGTTCATTTTATTGATTTTATTTACGAGTAATTATTTAAGAATTTTTTTCGAATTTAAAATTTGTTACTCGCTTTTCTTTTCGATCATATATCGACCACGTAGAACTTAATGAGCCGGCGTTGGTGACACTAACCGTTCACAAATAATTGATGACTTGCTAAATCGTTTGTATCTTATTGTCTTATCATCGACACCTCTATTTTATCCTTTTCCGTTAAGAATTATGACCACATTTGATTCGTTCCCTCATATCATTGTTTACATATTATTTGTTATATATTGGTTTACTATCTTGTCACCTTTTGAAAACCGAGTATGTCCCATGTTTACCATTCGATGCATTATGTACCTTTATGAATTTCTATAAATTATCATAAATTGTTACAAAAAATTACACATTTTACCAAGCGTTTGAATTACCAAAATAACTGTTTCAAGTTAAATATTATATCTATACATACTCTTTGGTAGATTTACAACTAGTGTCCAAAAAGGGTGTCAAGCTTTATCTTTTAAAGTATTTGATTCTATCATACTTTACTTTCAATCTAATGAAATTATTAATTTAATTTATAATTTCTAGCAATGATTCTAAATAATTTGGAAATTTAATTTTCTTTAAACGGTAACAATAAACTTGAGTCTTTAACAATAATTCCATACAGTCATTCAAAAGTTCTTAAGCCTATCAAGATAACTATTTTGAAATGTTCTACTATTTGGCTTTGAAACCCTGATCAAGATAAAGATTTAGCAGCTGCTTACCCACTAAATATATATAGTTTGATTTCAAATTACTAAACCTTGTAAAATTTTCTTTTAATAAAAAAATACTTAAGCTAAATTTAAAAAGTAATACAAAATCCTAGACAGATAATTGTGACGACATATATTTCAAATGTCTATATGTAATTCATATTTCCCCTCTATTTTTCTAATAAGTAAATTGTCATGTTTTACAGTTGCGTGAATTGCGATTCTTTGTTGATTAACAATATTTATTCATTTTAGCGCACCTTGTCCGTTCAAGTAATTCTTATGTTCATTCCATATCTTGATATTTCTTTGTACTGAAATGTCATTATTCTAATCCAAGTTTGAAAATTTATTCGAAAAGGAGTTAAGAAACTGAAGCATAGTGAATTCTAATTGTTAAGGTACGACGTGGTACAGAAATTTCCTGGGAAGCAATGAATCAGTTCTAAACTATGTATCTCCTTTTGTTTGCATCTTCTCTTGTCTCCAGTGGAACTCTGAGGGACCAGAGTTCCTTTAGGGGGGTTGACTGTGAGAAATCGTATTTTTCGAGTAATTAAATTATTATTTTATTCGTACTTCTCGATTTTGCAATGTGTTACTTGTACCTCTTTACTTTTTCATACGTAAATACCGAGATCTCGAGAATTTTAATTAAATTATATTTTAAGTATTTTTTCTGATCATTGATAATATTTTGTTCGAACTTATAAAAAATTTACTTTTATTTTTCCATATTTATTTACTGTTAACCCGAAATTTAAAATAAACATTTAGACTGAGCTCTAATTCTATTCCTAATATTCGGGCCAATATTTATTACCCAACTTTTATTTGTCATGTTCATTTTACGATTAATATTGAATTCTTGACTAACCGGCAATGTTAGGGCTTTAACGTATCGAATACGTGTCAATTATTATTTATCGAAAAAGTTTACGTTTGTCATCGACTGTAAATTTCCTTGTTATGACATATAAATATTTTCTATTGTCGTCGTTTTATTTTTTTCTTTTTACGAGAATTTTTCATAATCGTTAAACATTTAGCGGTCATTCATTTATATAACGTCTTAACATATTTTAAGTCATAAGCCCTCATTTATTTTTCTAAATATCATTGTTCTCCGAATGTCGACGTTTTCATTTTATATTGAAAGTTTATTTTTCGTCGTATTTTACGTGTAACTTTTAAATCGTGTAACTTTTAAAATATCAGGATTCGTTAATACCCGCTCATTTATAATTCGATAAACATTTGAAAGTTTAAAACCCTCTAATACTATACACGTCTCACACACATCTTCATTTTATTTCATGAAGTGACAGATGTGGATACTACTTTGCATTGTCAAACACTAGCATCATATATTATTAAAACAAATATCCATTTTTCACACATTGTACACAACAAGGATAACTGTTATCATTCTACCAAATCAAACCATCCATAAATAACTCTTCTATATATCTTTTCACTTTGATGACACACAATTATTTATTTGACATATATTTCAAGATGTTGATGAGAAATCACTTGGGTATGGTTCGTTATATCTTTGTTTTGTTTTTGTTAAAAACGTTTGTCTCAAGAAGGTTTCAAAAAAAAACTTTTGATCATATTTTTATTCATGTATTATTATGGACACTTATTCTACTAAGTTAATATATATTTCTACATTTTTTTTCTTAGCATCATAAGATGATGGAGTATTTTCTTCTACTAAGTTTCACATGTTGTGTTGGAATTGTGACTTTTGAGTAGTGGTGTAAGTAAAACAACTAAACTAGTGATCTTGTGATCATTACGTACATGCAAATATTTTTACAAGGACTAATGATATACACTCTTTTACATGCCGAGATTTTTACATATTTAAGACAAGTGTTTGTTGGTCAAAATGAAGTATAGCTCATGGATAGATCTTATTTTGGCAGTCCGAAAGATCGGGTAAACTATGTCACGTAAAACCATGATTTTGGGCTAGATCGGGTTCGATCTCGAAATGCATACATAGTTTTTTTTTTATAAAAGTAACCTAATAATTTTAATTGATGAAAAAGATGTTAACTCATCTATAAAATGATTATAGGTGACGTTTTGGTTACTTTTAATTGATTGAATGAGGTTTACGCATGTTGTGGTTAAAGCAAATTTTAAACAACCTACTTTCTATTCACATGTGTCACAAAAAAAATACCAGTTTGACATCTGATTCTTGAGTCTAAACTCAAGTACTTTGTATCTAGAGTCAAGATATACGAGTTATGTAAAAATTTAATTTTTGGTTCTATATGATAAATTGTTATTTGACGACGAACAAGTATTTTGACTTATTAAATTTCGCCGTCAAGTTCAACCACATTCAAAAGCCTCACAAATATTATATTACTTATTTTAGGTTGTCGATAGAAGCTCGTAGCTTCACGCCTTATCTTAGTCCGTCATTTGGCTCTCTTCGTTATATTCCTAGTGTTATCATCATCAGATATTATTTTGCGCAAGGTGAGTTCATAGCCCCTTTTTACTACTTATACATTGTTTCTAAACGTGGGGTGAGATTTTACATGGTGGAACACATTCATTTAAAACTGTATGCTATCCAGAACTTGTATGCTATCCAGAACTTGTATGCTATCCAGATCTTGTATGCTTTCCAGAACTTGATGATTTCTAACAGTTTTTCATTATTATTATTGCTTTTTAGTCTATAGCCCTTAAGTTTCCTCTCCTGATCATGAACCGTTAATTTACTTGTGTTGCTAAGCGCGAATGTTGTGGGTGGATCCATCGGGACTGACAATCCCCGTCCCATGTTGCGGTTGTTTAACCATTGACGCATTACATTTGTTTTATTACTTGAGTATTTAGGCTTAATACTCACTAGATGAACTTACATTGAGTTAAGCTTCGGTTCATGAACTAAATAGCAATAATAATGGTTTCGGACTATGGTTAATGATCATAACCATTTTCCCTATTTACTTTTTTTACAAATGAATGCTTGTGTTCCACAACTTTACTACTAAACCTATGAATATCACTCAACTTTGTGTTGACAATTTTACATGTTTAATCTCAGGTAATAATACTTAATTTTGCTTGGATGGGAGCCCGCGGGATATTATCGCAGTTTGGAGATTTCTGTGTTATATTTAAACTTTGGTTTTGGTAAAAATTGTCAAAACTTTATCCTATATTCTTTATGTTACAAAGTCATGTTTAAATAGTAGATTTTTCCTCTTATAAAACTCTGGGACATTTGTTTAAAAACTCTGATCTTTATGATGTAATGAATATGTTTTTATTACGCCAACTTAGTGTCAACAGTATTTCATTGTTTCTTGTACCATGACGTGGAACCCCCTTGCCGCCTACGTATTTCCTTGTCTGATTTTGGGGGTCTCACACACGAGAGATCATGTGAAGAGAATCTTAACTTCTACTTACTTTAAGTAATGATGATATAAGAACGGCTATCTCATTTCCAAGTAGTTTGTTTGATGATGAAGAACATACGGAGCTTAAACATGTGAAAGAATTGGAAGCCTGCTCTGCTGAACGCAAGCTTCTCAACGATTCTTTGCCCCTAAAGAAGAAAGACCTATAAAGTTTTTCTATACTTTGTTTCATTAAATATATAAGTTTTAATAGTACCTTAGTTGACTTAGGAGCTAGCGTTAGTGTTATGCCCTCATTTACCTTTATTAAACTAGGTTTAGGAGGATTAGTTCATACTAAGAAGTTTGTTGAATTGGCAGATAGAACTTTGAAACATCCTAAAAATATAGTAGAAAATGTTATAGTTAGGATTGAAAATTGGTTTTCCCTGTAGACTTTATATTTTTAGATATTTCCGAGGATAGTAAGACGACTTCTTTAATCATTGGAAGACCATTCTTGTCTACTACCCATGCCAAAATTAATGGTTTTGAAGAAAAAATGTTTTAAGGGTTAAGGATAATAAACTTGAATTTAAAAGTAAAAAACTGATTACTAACATAATTAGGAAGGTTTATGCTATAGGCTTGATTAATGATGTTAAATATGATTTATACTCTAGACTTATTAATGAACACAATCAATTGAATGACTTGACCATGATCTTTATATACATAAAATAATTCTATTTAAAAGTTGTGAGACTGTTTAGTTTCAACTTATTGTCCTAGATACAAACAAAATAATATAGAAATAAGAAAAATTGATTGTTTCTTTTCACTGATTATAAATGGGTCAGGTTATAAAGACCCCCAAAACTCCTATATATACCCCTGATTTTTTATTTTTTTTTATTTTTTTATATTTTTTTTATTTTTATAATTTTAGTTTTATTATAAAACAGTGAATCGGAAAATACGGAATCAAAAAAATAAAGTTTAACAGGTTAAAATCTGTTAACCAGTCAAAAATACGGAATAAAAACTGATAAAAAACTGGGAGACAAAAAGGTTACAAATAGTGTATTTTTTTACTTTTTTTGTAGGATAGAGGGTACCGATAGGAGTACCCTTATAAATAAGAATCCTAGTTGTAAAAAAGAGTGAAAATGATAGACCTTCCCATCAAAGATATAAAACTACCTATCCATTACAAGAGTTAAGATCTATATAGACATTTAAATTAGCATAGACCTATCCAACCAATCATAATCAACCATTTTTTTAAAAACCTACTTCCCACCACTTTTTTAAAAATTAAATATCTCACAAACGGTAAATCGTCAAACGAAAAAAAATACACAATTGTGACGAGAATTAAATCATCTATCTATCGAGGGGCACATGTATATACTTTCGACGAACTTTTTTTTTTTTGACTTTTTATTCTTAAGTCACGTCTGGAGAGAATCATATGATTCATCACGAATCATATATGATTCGTCACGAATCATATATGATTTTCAGAAAATCATATATAATTCGTGATATGAATCATATATGATTTTCTGAGAATAATATATGTTTCGTGACGAATCATATATAATTCTCTCCAGACGTGACTTAAGAAAAAAAATCGAAAAAAAAGTTTGTCGAAAATATATACATGTGCCCCTCGATAGATAGATGATTTAATTCTCGTCGCGATGATATGTTTTGTTTTACGTAACGATGAACGGTTTGTGAGATATTTAATTTTTAAAAAATGAGTTTTTTTACATGATAAAAATAGACGATTGTGATTGTTTAGTTGAGTCTATGATACACTGAAGGTTTATAGGATCTTTTTTCTCCATTACAATAATACCCCTTTTTCTCTTCATTTTCTTTTAACAAAAACAATAACCTTATTAATTTTCACATGAATCTCTGTTTTAAATCAACGACAACACCGCGCTGCTCGCCACACCATCGTCGATCATCCATAATCATGCCCCCACTATGTCAGCTATACCATTACTAGTGACCTTGAATTTAGGAGATCTACCATATGATCCAGCACAAGAATCTATTTCCTAATTACAACCAACCAGAGGCGGAGCCACGGGGGGGTCACGGTGGTCAAGTGACCCCCCACCGGAAAATTTCGTAGTGCAAATTGTTGAAATGTTTGAGATATTTTCGTAACTTGACCCCCTTGAAAGTATTTCGTTTGGTTAAATCGGAAGTAAAAATCTATTTTTATACAATTATAAGAAAGGAAAATGGATTTATTTTGTTGAATTTCCATAAATGGTGGAAAATGCTATCGGAGAAGATGATAGCATCTCTTTTACTGTATAAAAAAATATTATACTATACTTGATGTTGTAGCGTGTATTACGGAGAAAAAGTTAAATTAACTTTGTTTTACTTATGTAATCACGTGGGGTGAAGTACTTTAATCTTTCCACTAACTTTTATATTGGAACTTTCATTCCTATTAACTGTTTATAATTTCAAACTTAACATTTTCTTAAATTTAACTAAATAAATGAAGTTAATATCTTTAGGTTTGCTAATAGTAAATTTTCAGTTCTATTTCTCGTACATATAATTTTTTTTTTGACCCCCCTTCGGATTTTTTCTAGCTCCGCCCCTGCAACCAACCAACCATCATCGACCTCATTTAATGTCTATGATGTTGTTATCAGAGTTGTACTCCTTCGAGTTGGTGTTGACTTCTTCACTTTGATGTTGCTTCTTTCTTTTCACTCATTGAGATAAAAGATTCAGAATTGAATACAATTGATGTGGGTTCAGTTGGTGGAAATTTGGGTATATAAAAAAGATGGTGTCAATTTCTAAATGAAGAAGTTAATGCCAGTTTCTAAATAAAGAAGATAGTGCCAATCTATGGCTATGTTTGGCAAAACTAGTTGTAAGCTGTTAACTGTAAGCTGTTTGCTAAAAAGCTGTTAATTTTAATAAAAGTGTTTGGTATATTAGCTGTTAACTGTAAAGGTAAGATGTAAAATGACTTAAAAGGACATCTTTTAATAAATTATAATATGGTTTGAGGTTATATCAGTACTTTACAGCTTTAAAAGCTCTTGACAATCTAAAAAGCTGTATGGAACAGCTTTTTATTTAAGAGCTATTTGGTTAAAATAAAAAACTAACAGCTCTAAAAAAATGTTGTGTCAAACAAAGCTATTAGATTATTTTTTTTAAGAAAAAAGCTAACAGCTCTATAAAAGCTTTAGAAAAGCTCTTACCAAACATAGCCTATATATCTAATAAAAGAAAATCTTTTTGAATTACATAACTTCCCTTTTCTGACGTCATAAACTGACGTCATAATTCCATATCACCAGTTGTCTATTCGCAACTTCAATTCATCTCATTCTTTCATGGAAAAAAAACTATTAAACCGCCCAGATATAACAACTGCTTTTCTATCTTCTATAAACAATTGCTCCCGTAATTTATGCCAATAAGCCTCCCAAAAATGAATGTAAGTTATTCTGATCTTAATTTGTTTATGCGATTTTTGAAAATTTGATTTAATTTAGGGGTTTTAACTTTTTTTATGTTTCAGTTATTTTCATTCTGATCTTCCTAATTGGATAATGTGATTTTTTTTGTGAAAATCAAGGTTCAGGTAATCCGATTGTGCAAACTGCTTGATTTCAAAACCCTATGGTAACTTACCCAATTGACATGGTCCTGATGGATGACGAGGTAATACCATTGTGCTTTTCTTTTCTTTTTTATCATTCCCATCTTTTTACAGTAACAAACGACATATATTTTTTTATTTCATACAGGGTTGTAAAATACACGCGATTGTGAATAAGGGTTTTGGTGTGAATGAAAGACATCGAACCCCCATGTTGTTGCCTGAATTCATTTTTACTAAATAACCAAACTCGCTAAATGCATGGCATTGGTGGATCATTGTTCGGTTTTGACTTTAGGCCCTTTATGTTACGTGACAAAATAACGCAGGGACTAGTTCTGACTACTATTAGAAGATGGAGGACCCGAAGTATAACTTTTGATAACAAGCCAAGTTGTTACAGGCACTCGGCCTATACAAGGCATTCTATATCATTTTAGAAGTTAGCTTATGATTTGATAACTGTTCTCTTCCTAATTCACATCTCTATTGTAATGGTTCATATCGTTCAATTAATCCAATAACGATTCAGTTTCAGTTCTTGTTTCTTGTTATAGAACTCTAGTTGAATTGTTGCATTGTAAAATCATAGTTCTCATTCCGATTGGGGTTTCTGATCTATGCACGTTACAGTGGTATCAGAGCTAGCCCTACCTTACGAGGTTCCAACACTCGGAGTGGTGGCCTATGGAGTGGTGGCTTGGACCCAAAGGGGGTGCCAACCGTGACCAACATAGCCGTGACCAACGAGCTCGGAGTGGTGGCCTATGGAGTGGTGGCTTGGACCCAAAGGGGGTGCCAACCGTGACCAACATAGCCGTGACCAACGAGGACGTTGGTTCTTCAAAGGGTGGGGTAATGTTATGATCCCACATCGGCCATGTATGGGAATGGTTGATGGTTTATAATGTCCAGGTGTCCCCTCCTCAAACAAGCTAGCTTTTTGAGTGAGTTCTACACTTGGGACTTATGAACCGATTACGAGCCTAGTATGGGATAGGTTCGTATCAATTGGTATCAGAGCTGCGATCTTGGCAATCAAGAACGTACTCAGAAGTTTGTTAGTCTGTTAGACAGTTGGAAGTTTGTTGGGTTTGAGATTGTTAACCAGATTTCAAGAAAATGGTAGTGACACGATCTAATGAGAATGGTGGTAACACCAGCACTACTTTAGATAACATAATAGCCGCTATTGACGAAATGAGGCAGTCAATTGCTACCTTGCAACAAAAGGTAGATAATGGCGAGGAATCAAACCAAGGAAGAAACAATGGTGGTCAAAATGGGGGTCAGAATCATGGTCATCATTATGGTAGATTGGCAAAAATAGAATTCCCTATGTTTGAAGGGGATGAAGTTGATGAATGGTTATACAGGGTTAACGAGTTCTTTAAGATTTCGCACATTGACGATGATGATCAGAAACTTAATCTGGTCTCAATGCATTTGTTGGGAAAAGCCCTTAATTGGCATAAGCCGTTTGTGCACAAGAATCGTGATATCTTGACTTGGGGATGTTATGAAAAGGGGATCAAGAAGGAATTTGATTCAGTTCTTGAAAAACGAGTGGTGGAATTAAAGAATCAGAAACAATCTCCTTCAAGATCCATTAATGGAGGTCCTTGGAAAAGTGAGTTCTTTGCTTGTGGCATGCGGGAAAGTAAAGAAGATGAAGGTACATTTTCGCGCTTTGATATTAAGAATTTGAGCAGTGGTTACGATTTGGAACCCTTGATGTTAAATAATAGTGATCATGCACTAAATAATGGAAAAAGAGACATAAAGAATGGAACAAAGTCAACAAACACTTATAATAACAGTGAGGAGCATAAGGTGTTTGTCGAAATGTCAAGAAGTAGTTTCGTTGAAAAATGGGGTATAGATGAATCCAGTGGGGAAGATGGGTTTGAAGACTTTTGTGAAGAAATTGTGGACGATTTAAGCAGAGTGGAAAAGGATTGTGATTTTGTGACGGTTCATCACGGTGTTTGTAAAGAAACCGAGATAAGGGAGAGGGGAATGAATGTTAGCATTGTGACTGATGTGGGTATAATACAAGTTGGTGAGATTAATGGAAATGAGAAAAGATGTTTTGGTGATTTGGTCTATGGGGAGTGTTGTGATGCTGAGGGTAGAAATGCAATGTGTTTGATGGATTGTGATAATAAAGATGGTGGATATGGTACTGAGGTTCAACCAGAGATTGCTACCGGAGTTGTGAAAATTCATAATGGGGAGGATAAACCATTAGCCGAAATGTTTGTTAAGGATAGGGGGAAGAGGAATGGTAACGAGAGTGATGCTATAGAGTTTTTTGTTGGTGATATAAGAAGGGAAGAAGGATTTGGGGAGAATGGCAAGAGTGAGAACAGTAGCTTTAGCGATTTAGGGGGAAAAAGGGTGTATCGTGATGGGGTATGTGGTGAGTACAGTGATGGTGAAGATGAGGGAATATGTTTTTGTAATGGAAATTCAGATTATGACGGGTTGGAGGAAGAAGAAGTGATTATTACTCAGCTAAGAGCCATAGGAGGTATGGAAAGATTTGTGATGCATAATGTGAAGAAGAAGAAGAGGTGTTATGGGAGTGTAGAGTCAGAGTTTATGGTTGGAGAAATTGATGAATTCCGTGATTGTGCAATTGGGGATGAAATGGATTATATGTGGAAAGAAAAGATTGGAACTTTAGCCAATGGTGGAATATCAGTTACCATGTGTTTACCATATACAAAAGGGAAGAAAATTAAAAAAGGTAAATGTACTAGTTGGGTAGTAAACAAGGATGAGTATGACAGTGAACAAGATGCCGATTTTCTTGTGAGTGACCTGTTATCGGGTAAATTCTATGATTTGAAGTCTTTTGGAGGACAAACAGGTGGATGGGGGTTCAAGAGTTTTACTGTGTTTGCTGGTGATTCGTATGTCCGTAATTGTTACACTAAAATTCTTACTTGCGAAGATGAGTTGCATATAAATGCGAAGGAAACAAGGAATTCAGAAATGGGTAACGAGATTTAGAGGTTTAAGGTTCTTACTTGTGAAGATGGGTTATTAGTAAATGTGAGGGAAAAAGAGAACTCAGGAAGGACGAGTGAGATCTTGAAGTGTGACATACGTAAGTGGCCAAAGAGGAAAAAATTACGCTATGCAAATTGCAAGTCCAAGAGCAGAAAGTGGAAGTTTGATATCTGGACATGGCCTAAGAGAAAAAGAAAAGGAGCAAAGTGTTACATATTGACGGGTGTTTGGTTTCAGGATTTCACTAGAATTAGGTGGTCTGTTTTGGTGCAGTGGATAAATGGGTCAGCAAGAGTTGTTCAAAGAACACTGGGTAGAAGGATGCAGCTAAATGCAGAAGGATTGTTTGGCATAAGAAATAATTTGTAGTTGTGAAAGATTAATGGATTGAACTATATACAAGCTTCTTTTGTTGAGTTGCTGACATAGGACCTGGACATTGAAACTTTGGAGGCTGCACATTGGGAGCCGATTCTTATAATTCAAGTCCGATTCTTGAGGTCAAGAATCTTTTTAAGGGGAATGGTTTGTTACGTGACAAAATAACGCAGGGACTAGTTCTGACTACTATTAGAAGATGGAGGACCCGAAGTATAACTTTTGATAACAAGCCAAGTTGTTACAGGCACTCGGCCTATACAAGGCATTCTATATCATTTTAGAAGTTAGCTTATGATTTGATAACTGTTCTCTTCCTAATTCACATCTCTATTGTAATGGTTCATATCGTTCAATTAATCCAATAACGATTCAGTTTCAGTTCTTGTTTCTTGTTATAGAACTCTAGTTGAATTGTTGCATTGTAAAATCATAGTTCTCATTCCGATTGGGGTTTCTGATCTATGCACGTTACACTTTAGTTTTGCAGCCAAGTTAAAATTTCTATTGTTGCTTATGGTTAGTGTGTAAAACGTTTTATTAATTTCATTCAATATTAGTCTAATGTTTACTAATGTTTTTAACTTTTTATAGATGTCATTGGCGACTCATTTCATGTAGACCTCTTGATTATACATTTTGAAGGGTGTCGTGCTTGCAACTTTAGGGTCGATCCAAATACAGAGGATTATAGAGATTAGGAGTCCAGTCTGGTTAAAAAGAAAACAGTCAGTAATATTTGTAAAAACAAATCATGTGGTTAGGTTCTAATGTTTTGTACAAGTAAGTTTCCTTTTGATATGACCTATTCAAATAGCATATAGTAACATTTTACACTTATTAAATCATGCGGGCTTAAGATTCACATTCGGGTGCATGATAAGACGGGGTCTGTTTTTTTTACTCTCTTTAATTGCCAACCAAATACTTTATTGAGAAAGATGATAACGAATTAGTTGAAAACAGTAACAGGTTTACATTATTCCTTAATTGTAACACCTTTTTTTAACATAAAATATTGCCAAATGATAACGTTACTAATTTTATATTAAGAATAGGATGGAGCCCTTGATGTTTTGCCCAAAGATTATGAGTTACTGGAATAGGTCATATTTGAGTAAGATATATATGTAATAAATTTACTTAAACAAAACCAACTTTCAGTTGGTTTTATATACATTCTATTCTTGCAATTGTATTTACAACAAAGTTTAACTAACTAGCTGCTGCTAGCAAGAGTTACAATTTGATAAAGCTCTTTATGTAGGTTTACATACATCAAGAAGAAAAAAGACTTAATTTGCATACACTGGTTACCTGTTATACTGCCATACAATGCACGTTAGCTCCAACACACTCTCTATGTACCCGACTCACATAATCTCATATAGCATCGCTATTTGTAAGAGATTATGTTAAAAAGCTTGCTTCAAGGTATCCATTCTGGAACAGAACTCATGGTTCGTATCACTTTCTTGTGGCTTGTCTTGATTGGGTAAGTTACCTATTTGCTTTTATTTTCTTCTATACTGTAAGTGGAGAATTATGTCGGTGAATGATGCAGGTTCTTGAATCTTTTTTACTGTGTTTCATTGCTTCTGCGTTCCTTTCATGGTGAAATTTGTGGAGGGTACCAAAGGGCGAGTCAAATTGGTTTAATAACTGTGTCAATAAGAATTATACGGTTCAAGTCAAGTTGCGTTGACACCAAAATTTCCTTGACACTCATATTTTCTCTAGATGTTTCACTAGAATTTGTTTCTTCTAATTATGAGTATTTAGGAGGGTTTGTCCATTCAAAATACATTGTCGGTGACTTTGAGACCATTCAATCCACTTCTTTTGTAGCTTATGTATATTTACCCATTAGACATAAAAGATGACCCTGGGATCTAGCTTCCAATACATGAGCTAACACTCGGGTATTGTGTTTTCATATATTCAATCGGATCCATTATTGATGCGCAGCTGAGCTGGGGTAACAGTGATCATATAAGGGCACTTGATCCACCTTTTGACTTCATTATTAGCACTGATGTTGTATGTTGACCTAAAGCCAGTGTCGTGTTATGTGCATATGTTTGTTTAACCTTTCCACTCCTTATATATTATGGTAAGAGACAGTTTTAGTATTCATTTCTTTGTATTACAACGTCTATACGTACCAAGCATCTCTGGAACACCTGCTGGATACAGTGCTTGCATTCTCGAACCCAAAACTACATAGTTTTTGGTAAGTATTTAAGAACATTGAATCACTCTCTCATGCGCGATATTGTGCACACATGTCTCATTAATATTCATTTTCTTTTTGATTTGTCATGATATTCGTTCAACAAGTGTTCCTGAACAAATGATTAAGTTATGAAAGAAGCATTTTGAGGTGAAAACAGTACATATATATTGAATGTAAATTTTCCAACTACCAGGACTTTTTAAAATTTCACCATCTTTAAGAAAATGATCAAGAAGGTTTACTAATTATTTATACATATATTTCATAGATGGACATCAAGTACCAACATCAAATCATGAAAAAAGAAACACGAGTCTTGGACCCCTTATTCAAAATGGTGCGACAAGTTTAAAGAGTGGTTCATTTGCGCCAGGAATTGGCAGCGTGCGCCTGGGATTTTCAGTCGTTGTTGAGCGTTTTAGCGCTACTGAGAGTCGTTTAAATATATTCATTTTTTGTTGGATTTACCTGTTTATTTGTATAGATTTATATTATATACCCGGTGAATGTTTTGTTTTAGATTTAAGTTCATTTGGATACTAAACTTTATTTGGATAGACTAATCTCCACCACTCATTTCCATCTTAATCTAATGGATAAGATTAAACATAAAACAATTTCCTCTTTTTTTCAAACATTAATATCTTTTAAACCATCAATCGCTATACGAAAAAAATATACCATTACGACGGGCATTTAATTATCTTTCTACAGATATGCTATATGATATACTTTCGACAAATTTTTTTTTTATTTTTTTTCGTAATCTATCATATATGATACTAAATATCATATATGATTGTAACACTGGTATCATGTATGATATAACTTATCATATATGATATAAATCAATATCCTATATGATTCTGTAATAATTTGTAACATAACACTAATATCATATATGATAAAACACTATTATCATATATGATATTTTACGCAAATTTAAAAAAAAAACGAATTTTTTTTTCTTCAAAAGTATATCATATTGCGTATCTGTAGAAAGCTAATTAAATGCTCGTCGCGATGGTATATTTTTTTCCGTTTAACACTTAACGGTTTAAAAGATATTTAAGTTTTAAAAATAAGTGAAATAATTAAATACTTTTAATCTCAACCATTAGATATGGTGAGGATGAATGGTGGGGATGAGTCCCTTGATATCAATGATAGATATGGTATCCAAAATAACTTTACTCTTTGTTTTAATAAACAATAACATGTGTCATATTTTTCAAGTTATTTCTATTTATAACTTTTTTTATTACTACCCGCGAAACCCGCGGGTCTATAGTCTATTATTATTATAAATATAATGTTTCTTACTTCTTTAAAAAAAGATATAGTTATATCTTAAAGAGTTATATAAACCAGTATTTTCATGGAAACCAAGGGACTAATCTTATTTATCCATTAGTTGAGACCAGATCTTAGGAAAAAAAAAACGTGGAGAGACTAAGTTGCAAATAACCAAAAACTATTCAGGAAAAAAAAACGGAGAGACTAAACTGCAAATATTATATTTTCTTATTTATATCCAGATATATATATATAAGGTATATTTGGATATATAAAGTATATCTAGATATATTTTTTAACCTTTTTAATGTCACTTTATATCCAGATATAAGGGTTAATTTAATAATTATGATCAGATATATAGAAAGTATATCTAGATATATACAAAGTATATCTAGATATATATAAAAAGTATATCTAGATATATATATAAAGTATATCTCGATATATATAAATTATATATTTAGATATACCTTTTTAACATTTTTAATGTTACTTTATATCCAGATATAAGGTCAATTTAATAATTATGATCAGATATATATAAAGTATAACTAGATATATACAAAGTATATATATAAAGTATATCTGGATAGATATAAAGAATATCTAGATATACTGGTCAATATAATAATTATGATCACATAATATTTCGGTGATAACTATGTATTTTTTTATTTTTTTTGCCGCTCGAAATTTTTTTTTTCCGCTCGAAAAAAAAAATCCCCTCGTCAAAAAAAAGAAAAATTTTTGCCAAAAAAAATATTTTTTTCCGCTCGAATTGTTTTTTTCGCCGTTCATAAAAAAAACATATAATAAGGTTTTCTTGATTAAATTTTAGATTAATCCTAGCCATTAGATGAAAGTTGAATGGAGGGTTAAGATGAGTCCTTTGTTTTCTTAGAAAACAAGTTTGCAAAATAACTTTTACATATGTTAAAAGAATCAACATTAAATTTTTTATTCATTTACTTTTTATTTATGATCAATTTATATGATTCCATATATTTGGAGAGAAGGCACAAGATATTCTCATGGCTTAATTTTACAAACCAGCGAGATTGGATATACATTCTTATGTATAAAGGGTAAACTAGTAATTAACTTGACTGGTTTTAGTTGTTCACAAAAAGAAAAGAAACACAAATTCTCCACATATGACCAAAATTACAAATAGATTCTCTATACAAACAGGTCCTAGATCGAAACACATTACTACCTCCGTTTAAAATTTTTGTCCACTATTTTATTTTGGGTTGAAAAAAGAAACAACCCTTAAATGTAACCAACCGCGTTTTAAATTAATTACAAACAATAAAGAATTTTTAAATTGATTATTTGTAGGTAAAACTGTAATTCAATAAAAAGTATAAGAGAGAAATATGTAATAATAAATGTTTTTTTAAAATTGCGTGTTTTTTGGTTTATTAACAATAACTTTAGAACGGAGGAAAAAAGAAAGAGCCCTAAACGTAACCAACCGCGTAAAACATTCCATGCATAAACAAAAAGTTTATAGTACTAATTTAAAAGAAAAGGTAAAAGCAATAGAATTACCAACAAACTTTCTTAAATTTATCAGGGTAAACTACAACTTACGTCCTTGAGATTTGCGACTTTCGCAAATTTGAAACTGAGAGCAAACTACAAGCAATATTGCCACTATATTTCAAAATCTCATGCAATTTTGCCACCAAGTTGACGATTTTTTGACTTTTCGCCGTTAACTCCCATACGTGTCTGACACGTGATTCGTCATTTCCCATGCCACCCCCATTTCGTCATCCAATATCCACCTTTCATTTATGTAATTTTCGTCCCCGAAACCATTTAATACCCGCCACAATTGCTTCCACCTTTGGTTTATGCATATTGCATCCATGAAACCGTTTTCCCACAAGACACGATTGCTTTTCCGGTAAAAAAAAATAGTTCGAGGTCTGAATTTACAATGAAAAGTATCCATTATTTATGTTATAAATACATCATCTCCTTTCCTTCCATTCAATCTGTATCTCACCACAAAAACACCAATCAGAACATGGATATTTTTTTGGCAAAATCGCTCTCGCGGTACCAACATCCCTGATTTAGGTCTCCTTTATGGTAAGCTTCGGTCTCCTTTAGGTCTTCAATATGGTAACTTAGTTTTGATATGATGCTATTCTTATTGCCTGGTTTAAAATTGATACATGTTTTCTCTTTTCTTTGTTTCACACAATCGAATCAAAATTTGTTTATTGTGCAAATCCATCACAATGGTGAATTTACCTCACCGCCACAAAGAATTTATCAGTTTGGTACTATAAGTTGGTTTGACTTAGTTCACTGTGACAATTTTGGTATGTACACACTCGCAAAAATTTCTAAGGATCTAGATTACATAGAAGGTATAGTTTTGTTCCCGCATTTTATGATTCTTGGCCAATCATTGGACGACGATTTGCTACCACTATCGTCTGAAGTATGTTCCTAGGTTTATGGAAATGGAGGCGTATATTGAATCAGGTGTTTCATTGGTACAACAACACCTGATGAAATAAAAGGCAAGTAAGGGTAAGGTTGTGGTGGTAGAAGAAAATGTTGGTGATGATGTTGTGAAAGAGTTGGCTCTAGAAAGTGTCAACGGTGAAAAGATGGTGACATTTTGTCAGACTAGCTTTGTTGGGAGGGACGGAACTGTGGTGGCTAATGATTTTCGTGTTTGTGATGATGACATTAGGTTCCTGATAACACCCAAATTACACATATTCAAATCATCACAATCGTACCATTATATATGTTAAATAAAGACTTTCGATAGTTAAACATTGTATTTTATATGCAGGTTAAAAGGTTGAAGGGCCAAATGTGAAGCAAACCAAAGTGGAGTACTCATAAGCAATAAAGAAGAAATATAGTAAAAAGAACATTCTGGACGCACGAAAGTGCGACGCACTTGTTCGTAGGTGTGGCGCACAAAAGCCACCTCCAATGTGCAGCGCACATTTACCTCCAGCCAGCACTATAAATAGAGGCCTTCACTTCTCATTTCCATATCCCATCTCATACATTCTCTACTTATCTAGTACGAAATTCTTAGATCTTTACCAACTCTGTTGGTATATTTCCACTTTTGGGAAATATTTATAATAAGAGTATTATACACTTTGGTTTGTATAAAGTCGATACGATCGTGACACTTGTGTACTCTTCGATCCACATAATCTAAGTATGAATTCCTTTTACTCTTTTCCATTTGATGTTTTATACTTAATTTCAATGTTAGGCTAATTTATTTGTTGACTACATAGGTACGTAAATATTATTAGTGATGATGCAATGATATGATCTTTTAAAAATTGATTTCAAGCTAATGTCGTAGAACCTCGTTGCCACTTAGTTCTACCACGTTTTTCTTATCAAACTAGATTTGTTACGATAGCTTGGGGTCCGAAAGGGTCAAGTTATTATAACAAGTTTTTAAAGAACTTGTCTATGGTTTTTGAATCTTTGGTTGGAGAGATCCGCTTAGATAACTTGATAAAACATTGAGATTTTGGAAACTTGCTTAAGCTTAGTCGCTTATAAGACATAAGTCTTGAATCAAATCAAGTGAATTGTAAAACGCCATTTTGACGAAAAAGGTTTATTACTCTTTACCTACCTTATAATATCTCGACCATTGTTATCATCATCACGAATTATACGAGTTATCCCATTTGTAGTCATATTTTTTATCATATTAATTCAACTTTCAAAACATTTATCTTCGATTATTATTTTGGTTGTCAAAACTAAACTAAGTCCTTGCGAACGATCCTCACTTACCTCTACAAAACTATATTACAAACGAAAGGGTATACTTGCCCATGTTTGTGTAGTCCCTCGTTTGGTTAATCCTTGTTATATAAAAATAAGACTTGTGGAACACGCATCAAGTTTTTGGCGCCGCTTCTGGGGACTTATCATCATGTTTAACCAAACCTTTCATAATTCTCGAAGATTGAATCATTTCACCCCAAAAGCAACTCAAAAAAAGTTTATGTCAGTACAGAAAGTACACACTTTTACCAAAGTGCGTTGCACATCACCTATTGTTAACCAAAACTCTTGGATGCACACACGTTCATCCGGAACCCAACCCGTATCACCATTATCCGAAGACCGAACCTGAGCGTACCTTTAACTGAAGGTTGCATAGACTTCTTCGCCGTGTACCCTTCGAAAGAAGACACGAGCAAAACCAACAGCCTCGTGTGGTTTACCCACCATTCGGTAACTTATCTCAAGCCTCATTTTCCACTTGACTCATCGAACGTCACGATCCTATGATGGACACCGATGGCGAACCAATGTGGTCAGCCGAAAGAGTTGTCGCACTAACTCCTGGCTCCGCAATCGTTTTACCTGAAGTTGCAAATGAATTTGCCATCAAAGGAAATCACTTGACCCTTGTCAAGAACAATCAATTTGATGGGCAAATCAAAACCGATCATCAAAAACACATACACGAATTTAGAAGCATTTGCAAAATGTTCAACTATGGAGAAGGACAAGCCGAAGTCGTCCAACTCATGATGTTTCCATCATCCCTCACTAGAGAAGCCAAATCGTGGCTAGAAGAACTTAACGAATGAACCATTGGAACATGTGAAGCTCTTCGAACCGCCTTTATTAGCCTATTCTTTCCTCCTACCTTATTCGAAAAACTCCGTGGAGAAATCCGAAACTTTTCTCAACAAAATCGAGAAACTCTCACTGACGCATGGTTATGAATGAAAGAACTACTCAAAAACTGCCATGGTCAGGGACTCAGAAAATAAAGTATAATCAACATCTTTTATCATGGTCTTGACGATACTACTTAAGATGCCTTGAATGTCGCAGCGGGCGGTATATTCTTTTACAAAACACCAAACCAAGGTTACCAACTTTTGGACGACAAAGTCTTACTCAAGCTTGATTGGTCGAAGAATCATAAAGCAAAATCCACTTGAAAGACTATAGATTTTACCGAGGAAAGCAGCAGCCAATCTGACACCGACAAAATTATGGTTTGCATGGAGTATGGACGCCATGTCTCTTAAAATGGATACCCAATACAAACATATGAAAAAAAATCTCGTGAATCATGCAAGCACTACGGTGAAAACCATCCTTCCACTCAGTGTGATGACGATGATGCACCCATGACGATGATGTACCCTGCTCATCATCGGAAGCTTTGGAGAAGATTCCTTCAGCTGGACTAGCATACACGTCTTCATCGTCCATAGCTTATAAAATATCTTCTAATGAATCAACAGACTTAGCAGATTTTGACTTAGCAGTACTTGTAGATGAAGTACCGCTAGGCGTAGTGATGAGACTGCTTTTATACATGGTCTCATCGTCCAAAACGGCCTTTAATTGCATAAAATATCATAAAATATGCCAAATATATGCTCGTGTTTGTTACTTGTGTATTTTTAGGTACGGATATTGAGGAATTGGCAAAAGATCACAAGAATCATTCAAAAACGAACACGGGAAACGAAGTCGCACAATGAACCGGGCCCAAGTTTGGAATTTTGCAAAAAGGCCCTTGAAGTTTTGAAGATTGGCAAAATTAGTCCCTCATCTTTGAAGAACTTGTCACAATTGACCCTCCAAATGTCAATTGTACAAGAATAGTCCTTATTGTTTGAAGATAATACAAGACCAGTCCATCAAGTTTGAAGAATATACTAAAGAAACCCTTGGATAAAAGTTTAGAAGTTTTTGTGCCACTTTTGACAACTTGCCCAAAGTTGTCAAGTGTACTTTAGGCGCTGATGGGATTAAAAACAAAGTGAAGAAGAGTGGAAAACTTGGGGACCAAATCTGCCAACTGCCCAAACAAACCCACCCACTCAGGTTGTGACACGTCAACAAACCCACCCACCAACCCATAAACCCGACCCTACCCACATCCATACCCGGTTTTATTACTTAATCTCAGTCAACATAAGTCAAAAACCCACTTAACCCGTTTTTCCCACCTAAAACATGTTTTTAAAAACTGCATTAACCCAATTTGGATTAAACACTGGCTAATCACCCCATAAACCCTAGAACACACCCAGTTTCAATCTCACCCAAACCAAAGGGGTTTACCCCAATTAAGTGCAGTTCACTAATTAAACTTACCCTCACCATAACCCACCTCACAAAACAGTGCCACGTGGCCTGTGGTCCTCACCCAAGCACTCCCCTGCTCATGTCACTTTCCCCCAAACCCTAGAACCCGACAATTTCAACGTGGGAGATCAACTCCTTTGTCCCCAAGGTTCATCCAACGTCCAAGAATCAAAATCAAGCTGGCATATCACATGGGAGAAGACTTGACCAAGATTTCAAGATTCTTCAAAGGGCTTTTTAGGAATTCTGCATACTAGGGTTTTAGTTTCTAGTATTTTCCATTTCATTGTATAAATAGGAGTCGTGTGTGACCCTATTCACTTTGTTCCAGTCTTTTTAGCTTTTCACTTGTAATCCCTTTTTAATGAAATAAAAGTTTGGTTTTTGTGTTGAACAAGTATAATTCCTTTTTAGGTTTGTTAAAAGTTGAGTGTTGTGTAAAGGCTAAGAGACTGAGTTCCAATTTAAATTTGTGAAAGAATTTTGTGTGATAGAAGTTTTCAAATAGTTTTAAAAGATTTTTTATTTTAGGAAAATTAAAGCAAGAAAAGTGAAAGTGGATTTTGCTAAGTGATTTTCTGAGATTGAGAGTAGTTTTAAAACGTATTAAGAAGGTTTCAAAGGTTTTGGAAGAGTTTAAGAAAGAAAGAAAAGAAATCAGAAAGAGTATATTGGTTATTATACTTGTGTTTTTTTTCTTTGATTTTTCTCAAACAGGTTGGTGATTTGAGTTGATCTTTGTTTCTGCATACACCCGGGTGTATAAGGAGGTGGATTTACATCCACTAGAACCTTGGATGTAAGGTTCTAAGGTAAAAGTCCTTTTCCCTTTTTGAATTTTCAGAAAAGTGTATGCTTATGTGATCTTGTTTGACTAAGTGTTGATTGCTGGTTTAAGTTGTTTGATTTGAGTTCTCTTGTGTTTGTATGCATGTTAGATGATCATAGGATCAATTTGAGTAAGTTTTGTGAGCTTTTGATTTGAAAAATTTGATAAACAGATTTTAAAGGAGTGTTTGGATATAGATTTAACAAGTTCTATTTGAAGGATTTGTGAGATAAAAAGGTGTTAGTAGAGTTGAATAAGGTTGAGATAGGTGTTGTCTAGTATTGTTGTCAGTCTAGTGTAGCCTTGAAGCTAGTTTGTGTGATAAAAGTGGAAAAGTAAAGCTCAAAATTGCATTATCACTTTTTCTGCCTATTTTGCTCATAAATTGTGCTTGATCTTGTAATTCTGTTAAGTGTTAGGGTGATTTAGAGTTTGAAGTTGTTTGTGCATCAGTTTGTGATTGTGTATGCCAAATTTGGGCAATTGAAGTTGGTTTTTGTGCAAGTAATTAGCTCTATAAGCCACCAGACCTTAACAAATATCACAGCAACTTGCATATGCATTGGTGTGCAATTTTGTGAAGTCTTTGGGCTAAATGTTGTTTGATTTCTGCTTGTTGTGACTCCCTTCACTCAGAAAGAGTGAAGGGGTGCCTTTGTTCCAAGAATACACCACCAAACAATCATATCCAAGCTCCTCTTGGATCCCTATTTCCCTTGTGAAGAAAAGCAAGAACACAAGCAAACCTGCTTGTTTTCAAAAGTTAAGAACAGGCCACGTTTTTTATTTCAATCCAGGTTTAAGTTTAATAAAAAGTGAATTGGATTGTGTTTAGTGGTTAAAAGGTTAACTGATTCGTGTTAAAGTTTAAAAAAAAAAAAAAAAAGTGCAAAAAGGTCACCCCGCCCGGACTCGAACACGCGACCCCTCGCTGGGGGACTAAGCGTGTTAACCGGTGATCCAGATGCCTTTTTACGTTATTGTCTCATTTCATTAGCTATTTAACCCCTTTCTATTTTGTTCTCATTTTAATAAGCCGTAGCTTATTTGATTTTTCCTAGCTTATTTATTAAGTGTTTTTAGCTTATTTGAATTTTCCTGGGACATTTATAGGCTTAGGGACTTTTCTGTTTTAAAGTTTTATTTTTCCTTTTATTTAATTAATTAATAGGATTATTTTTAGTTTTATATTTAGAAAGTAATTAAATAATAGTAAACAGTAGTTTTAAATTTAGAAAAAATAGTTTTTAGGTTTTAATTTTTATTTTTGAGGTTTACATATCAAAAAGTTTTCAAAAACTTTAATTTTTAATTTTATTTAATTTTAGGGTTTTTAGGCAACTTTAAAAATTAATATAAAATTAATTAAAAGGTTTTAGGAACTTTAATTTGCATTTTCTTCTTAATTAGAATATTTAGGATTTTTGAGAATTTTTTAGAATTTATTTGAGAACTTTTTATTTTTTAGAATATTTTATTATTATTTTATTCATTAAAATCCAAAGTTTTATTTTTAACTTTTTTTTTTAATTTTCCTAGATTTTAGACATTAAATTAGGAACTTTGTCACTTCCCAATTAATTTTTAGGCTTTTCATTTATTTTCTAGAATTAATTTAAGATCTAATAGATTTTAATAGTTTTTAGGAGCTTAAAAATAGTTTAATTTGGTTTTAAAATTTTTAAAAATAGTTTTTAGTTTAATTAGGTCATTTTTGAGGTTTACAAACTATTAAATCTTGTTTAGGGCTTTTTAATATTTAAAAGTGATTTTTAGGGCTTTAATTAGCATTAAAAAGTCATTATTAAATTAATTAAAAGGTTTTGGCAAGTTTGGATTTTTTGTAAACCCTTAGAATATTATTTGGGATTTTTAGTAATTTTTAGGAATTTTTAGATCAAAATTTTAAATTTTGCACTTTTTACGTTCTACGTCGTAACTTTCTAGTAGTGTTTTTGCCTTATTTTTCTATTTTTTCGTCTTCGTCATTTTCTCTTCTTTTCTTCTTGTTAATAATCAAAAACATAAATCAATCATTCATCACACAACGCACTAGCCTCCTCGAGAACGAACTCACTTTTAGGGTCATTCACACACGGTTTTCCTAAATCGTCGTGCACGCTTACCCTATTTTATTGCTCTTTTCCTAAAGGGTAGTAAAATCACTACATCAATTTTGGCGCCGCTGCCGGGGAGGCGTGTTGTGTTTTGATTGAACCATTGTTATTTTTCTATATTAGCCATAATAGTATTTGTATTAATAGCACTCTATTAATACGTATTATCGTTTTTCGGTTTTTGTGAGAATATTATTACTATATTGTATACGTAGAACAATAAATACACAAGTACTCCAAATACGTGAGCAATCACAACCTTGATTCGGGATTTCATCACTCGATCATTGTATTCGAATCTCAAACCAAAGAAAAAGGCAAAAATAGATAAATACTTTCGTGAAGCTTAATCTTGATAATACAAACTATAAGGTGGGTATAAGGCGGTTGTATTTCACGACCTAAAGGAAAAAGGCTCTTAAGTGCTTCGCGCCGCCTCGTTTCCTCCGCTTGCTTGTGCGTATTTGATTTTGAGAGTGAATCGAGGGTTTTGCCGCCCAAAGTATTATTACATATCATATATATTTTCTTGGTTTCATTTGATTAAACCCTCTTGAACGATTTGGTGTTCCACCATCGTTCTAAAGTCATCGAAGGCGTTCACTCCACGTGATCGTTTTCATTCCTTGAGGCCTTTTTAATCAAGAGATTTGATTGAGGAGGAGATTTGTGGACTTTTTGTCTACTTAATACATTCACCAATTTCCAAAAAAAAGTTAATACAATAAAAAAAAAAAATTGAAAAACACAAAATACCAAAAAGAATCTTCTTTGCTCGTCTCCACGTTGTACGTGACGTTTATGCTCACTCGTAATCAAGCAAAACGTGCACGTAGACGCAAGAACAAAACTCCTACTAAGACTCATTCTAGTGAGGAGTCTCCAAGTGAGGAACCTATTGTAGAACAAGAAGCTATCATGGCTAATCGTACTATGATGGAGTTGCTTCAAGCACCCACCGAGGGTTTTGGAGAGGCCATTGTGATTCCCGCCATCCTTGCGGAGAACTTTGAGATCAAAACGGGTTTAATGTCTATGCTTCAAGCAAACAAGTTTCGCGGTCACGAAAAAGACAACCCACATTATCACATTAGGCAATTTAATCGTCTCACCGCGACAAGCAAGTTTAAGGATGTACCACACGATGCCATTAAGATGATGTTGTTTCCTTACTCGTTAGATGGACCCGCCAAGATATGGCTTGAGAAAGAACCGCCAAATTCGATTTTGACATGGGCCGATCTCGTGTCTAAATTTGTGAATCAATTTTTTCCACCATCTAAGACAACACATTTGAAAAACGAGATTTCACGTTTTACACAAAGACCTAATGAAAGTTTTTCAATGGCTTGGGAAAGGTTTAAAGAAATGTTACATGAATGTCCACACCATGATTTTTCCGAATTGCATCAAATTGACACTTTTTATAATGGGCTTAATGAACATGAACGAGATTATTTAAATGCCGCCGCGGGTGGTAATTTTTTGTGCAAAACGACCAATGAGGCTTTGAAAATTATAGAAAATAGGTCTAAGGTCTATAGCCCTCGTAACACACCGAGTGTTGCCAATTTGGGCTCGTCATCATCTCGTTCCATTAATGCCTTGCAAGATGAAGCAAATGAGGAGAATCGGTTTTTCGATAGGTTTTCGACTCTTATGTCTCATTGGAAAGCTCAAGAAGCTTCAAATTCCGCTTCGGTTAAAGCGGTTGCTAAGAGTTGTATTTCATGTGGTGGAGCTCATTATTTTTCCGAGTGCATTACCGCGGATGGTAACACTTCGAATGCTTATGTAGCCACGGGAACTTATAACCAAATCGGTCAAGGTTCCCGCCAAAATCAAGCTCCACAAAATCAAAATGCTAATAACTATCGAAACAACAATCAAGGTGGAAATTACCAAGGAAATCAAAGGAATTATAACAAAGGTAATTATCAAAGTGGTAATGGGCAAATTTCTAATCAAAACCAAAACCGTGATTTTCAAACTCCTACTCAAGGTTTTCAAAATGCTCACACTAAAAATTTGCAAGGAGAATTTTTAGACTATGCTAAGGCTAATGATGCTAAATTTGATAACATGCAACGTGAGATGATTAGCTTAAGATCCGAGTTGAAAAACGAACTTAAAAACGAACTTTCTAATGAACTTAAAACTCATGCTAATAAAATGGAAGGAAATGTCACACGACTCCAACAAAATCAACAAAAAATGGAGCAAGGACAACATGAGATTAAGCAAGAGTTGTTAAAAGCGGATGCTAGGCAATCTAAGTTTGAAGACCGAATGGCTAAAATGTTTGAAGCTATCATGTGTAAGCCCTCTTCTTCGGGTGGTCTTCCTAGTGATACCATCGTGAACCCGAAAGGAGAATTGAAGGTTATTGCCACTCGTAGCGGTAAAACTTTCAAAGAACCCATTTCTCGTCCAAGTACTTCTATGGAGAAGGAAAAAGAGAAAGAACCCGAGGTTGTGGTTGAAAAGGAGCACATTACAATCCCACGAAGTACCGCTCAAACCACACCTACGGTTGAACCTTCACCAATCATGGAACCCGAGATTCCAAGGCCGATGCCTATGCCTAATTTGCCCCAACCCACACCACCTTTACCCTACCCATCAAGACGAGACAAGGAAAAGGCACAAGAACGAAATAATTATCAATTTGAACTCTTTATAAAAATGTTTCGTGACTTGCATTTCAATATAAGTTTTGCCGACGCCTTAGTCATGATGCCTCGATTTGCCGCGAACTTCAAAAGTATGTTGAATAACAAAGAGAAATTGCAAAAATCGTCTAGTTGTTCTTCGGTTTTTCTAAGCCGCATACCTCAAAAAGTCGGTGATCTTGGAAAGTTTTTAATCCCATGTGCTATACAAGACATGGAAGAATGCTACGCCTTGGCCGATCTTGGTGCTAGTATTAATTTGATGCCTCTTGAGATTTTTAAATCGCTCAATCTTCCAAATCTCACTCCTTCAAGAATGTCAATCAAAATGGCCGATCATTCTACGATTCTAGCTTGTGGAGTTGCCGAGGACGTCTTTGTGAAAGTTGGGAAATTCTATTATCTCGTGGACTTCATTGTTGTTGACATTCCTATCGATCCTAAAGTTCCGTTAATTTTAGGTCGATCTTTTTTGGATACCTCGAGAGCACTCATCGATGTGCATGCAAGAAAAATCACTCTTCGTTTCAATGAGGAAGAACTCGTCATTAATGCCACCCAAAACTCCACTCTTTCTCATGTTTATTCTATCACATCTTTGTACAATGTCAATCCCATCAAAAACATTTGTCAAAAGATTTCAAATAGAGTTTTAGGAGTTGTTGAGAAAAATGAAGTTCCGTCCCCTCCGCCGGTGGAGGTTAAGAGTGTTAAGCCTATGATTCCAATCTCGAGTGAATCTTCGGATGATGAATACGTTGATCCCGATGGGGAGGTTTTCTTTGTTGACAAAAGATTTGAAAACTTGCCACCACCTAAACCAAAACGCTTTCAAAATGTGAGAATTTTTAGTGTGACTAACATTGTTTTAGATACACCAAATATTTTTGACATAATTAAATCGGGTTTTCACAAGGAGAGTGTTAAAGATGAAAAAGGAAAAGATTTTGAATCTAATTTAAAATATTTTTCTACAATTCTAACTCCGTCATCACCGCATGTCTTGAGTACTACAAGCTCGTCTTCTCCTTTTGACGATGCTTTGTGTGGACTTAGTGTGGGGGAAGTCCCATATGTTTCCTCCCCTTTCTCCACCGAGGACGAGATATTTGATCCTGGAATTGCTTATATAGGGAAATCTCGGTCTTCCACCGATGCAATAAATGGAAAATCTTTTCATTTGATTGGTGCGAGTCTACCTCGAGTAGCTCAATGTTTTGCCTTACCCATTGTCCCACCCTTCTATTTCTTCTCTCCTATTTTCTTCTATCCCATTGGGATTTGTGTTGGAGTTGTGTTGTCTCGTCTTTCATCCGAAAACGAGGACGCTATCTTTGACCCCGGTATACGTTTATCGGATTTTTAAAGTACTCCACGTACTTTTGGGCCTTGTTTATCATGTAAGCCCCACCAAAAATTGACCATACCATGATTATCCCTAAATGATCACATTTATGGGGATTCGAGTCGATCTTTTGACTCGGTTATCAAAAACAAGGTGCCTCGTGGGGGAGACCCATGCTTATCCATGTACATATTATTGCTTTCTAATGTAGTTTAATGTGAGGGGATTTGTGCCCTTCCAACCTTTGTTCCGTGGTTGTTTGTGCATTGTGTCTTTTAGATCATCATCTTCACGATTAGAGCCTCTCGTGTTCGTTTTATGGGAGCACTCGATCGTTTGCTTTGGAGGCCTTTCCCAATATCCATATGATATATCCTTTTATGTTCTAACCTTAGGTTTTTAGCACACTTCATAAACGGCTATTACTTATTGGTTACACCCTTTCCATGCTAGATTAGGCATTCGACTACGTCTCTAGTATGGGGGTGTTTGCACCCCTAGACTCGAAACATTGAGGACAATGTTTAACTTTAGTATGGGGGGGTGAATAGATACTTGCCTTGCCAAACCTTTACGCTTTCCAAAGTTTATCTTTTGTTTATCGTTTTCTTGCAAAATAAGGCTAAAAATTGCCAAATTTTAAAATTTTTCTCATGTTTCATAAGTGTTTGAAGACACGAATGTAGATTTTCCGATGGCGAGAATAAGAGTAATTTTTTACTCGACCGTGCGTGTTGAGCACTTAGCTTTGATTCCTTAACTTACATTGGGCTAAGTCTCTTAAATGAGGACGAGAAATGATAGAGTTAATTATAAGTTACTATGCTAAACGTAGAGTACTCGTATTCTTTCAAAAACTCATGTGTTCTCGTTGTTTGCTTATTCTCCCTTCGCTTGTAAATATTTTTGCTTAATAAATATTGACTTAGCGGTTTAGTTAGGATTGTTGGGTTTCTAGTCTTTTCTAGTAGCTTCCGTGTAATTAAATTGGGAAGACATTAAGATATCGCCAGCGTCACGGTTTTGAAGTATTGGCACCCTAATAATCGAAAGCTTCACCTAATAATAAGATTTCAAGTGCTCACCAAAATCTAGCAAACAATTTGAAGCCCCACAAGGCCTAAAATCTATGCAAAATTGAAAGTGAATCAAGCCTTAATCTTCGAAGCTTTAAAGATCCAAAATTCGCTTTAGCGTGAGGATATACGTCTTTGGCTAATAAAACCACCGATGATGGCGGATAATAAAAGGCAAGGCAAGACCGAAGTCATAATAAAAGCTTCATGGCGAAGTTGAATAAAAGATGGAGGTAAACCAAAGATAATAAGGCCCTTCCGTTAGGGGGCGTATAAAAGTCTTGGTAATAAGTCTCATGTTCAAAACCGTTATAAAACCGTGTTTATCGATTCTTCTTGTCAACTTATTTTTTTGACATCGTTGTCTATTAGGAGGGGTTATTGATTTGATGGTCTTAGTTACACCGTTAGGACTCTATTTTTAGACCTAAATCTCTATTATCGCATAAGTCAACAATGTATCCTCGTGATCATTAAAGATAAAATAAAATATAAGAGATACAACTTAGGAATAATGGGAGAATAAGTACATGATTAGGGCATATGAGTAGTGTTAGCATTACTAACTTATAATGACAATGATCTCGTTGCACGCTTGGCATGGAATTAAGGTGAAAATAGAGGACGATGAAATTATTTCTAACAAAGCATTCACGTGTTCTTATTCTATGAACCTAAATGTCCCATTTTGCGATGAAAATCATACATTATGTCTAAAACGCAAGTAGTAGTAATCATAGTATGTAGCTAGTTTATCTTTCAATAAAGTAAATAAAATTAAATTTTGGAGATGCTTTGATACTTTATTCTAGCATTGCGTGAGGGCACGGCAATGGTTTAGTATGGGGGAGTGATGAGACTGCTTTTATACATGGTCTCATCGTCCAAAACGGCCTTTAATTGCATAAAATATCATAAAATATGCCAAATATATGCTCGTGTTTGTTACTTGTGTATTTTTAGGTACGGATATTGAGGAATTGGCAAAAGATCACAAGAATCATTCAAAAACGAACACGGGAAACGAAGTCGCACAATGAACCGGGCCCAAGTTTGGAATTTTGCAAAAAGGCCCTTGAAGTTTTGAAGATTGGCAAAATTAGTCCCTCATCTTTGAAGAACTTGTCACAATTGACCCTACAAATGTCAATTGTACAAGAATGGTCCTTATTGTTTGAAGATATTACAAGACCAGTCCATCAAGTTTGAAGAATATACTAAAGAAACCCTTGGATAAAAGTTTAGAAGTTTTTGTGCCACTTTTGACAACTTGCCCAAAGTTGTCAAGTGTACTTTGGGCGCTGATGGGATTAAAAACAAAGTGAAGAAGAGTGGAAAACTTGGGGACCAAATCTGCCAACTGCCCAAACAAACCCACCCACTCAGGTTGTGACACGTCAACAAACCCACCCACCAACCCATAAACCCGACCCTACCCACATCCATACCCGGTTTTATTACTTAATCTCAGTCAACATAAGTCAAAAACCCACTTAACCCGTTTTTCCCACCTAAAACATGTTTTTAAAAACTGCATTAACCCAATTTGGATTAAACACTGGCTAATCACCCCATAAACCCTAGAACACACCCAGTTTCAATCTCACCCAAACCAAAGGGGTTTACCCCAATTAAGTGCAGTTCACTAATTAAACTTACCCTCACCATAACCCACCTCACAAAACAGTGCCACGTGGCCTGTGGTCCTCACCCAAGCACTCCCCTGCTCATGTCACTTTCCCCCAAACCCTAGAACCCGACAATTTCAACGTGGGAGATCAACTCCTTTGTCCCCAAGGTTCATCCAACGTCCAAGAATCAAAATCAAGCTGGCATATCACATGGGAGAAGACTTGACCAAGATTTCAAGATTCTTCAAAGGGCTTTTTAGGAATTCTGCATACTAGGGTTTTAGTTTCTAGTATTTTCCATTTCATTGTATAAATAGGAGTCGTGTGTGACCCTATTCACTTTGTTCCAGTCTTTTTAGCTTTTCACTTGTAATCCCTTTTTAATGAAATAAAAGTTTGGTTTTTGTGTTGAACAAGTATAATTCCTTTTTAGGTTTGTTAAAAGTTGAGTGTTGTGTAAAGGCTAAGAGACTGAGTTCCAATTTAAATTTGTGAAAGAATTTTGTGTGATAGAAGTTTTCAAATAGTTTTAAAAGATTTTTGATTTTAGGAAAATTAAAGCAAGAAAAGTGAAAGTGGATTTTGCTAAGTGATTTTCTGAGATTGAGAGTAGTTTTAAAACGTATTAAGAAGGTTTCAAAGGTTTTGGAAGAGTTTAAGAAAGAAAGAAAAGAAAACAGAAAGAGTATATTGGTTATTATACTTGTGTTTTTTTTCTTTGATTTTTCTCAAACAGGTTGGTGATTTGAGTTGATCTTTGTTTCTGCATACACCCGGGTGTATAAGGAGGTGGATTTACATCCACTAGAACCTTGGATGTAAGGTTCTAAGGTAAAAGTCCTTTTCCCTTTTTGAATTTTCAGAAAAGTGTATGCTTATGTGATCTTGTTTGACTAAGTGTTGATTGCTGGTTTAAGTTGTTTGATTTGAGTTCTCTTGTGTTTGTATGCATGTTAGATGATCATAGGATCAATTTGAGTAAGTTTTGTGAGCTTTTGATTTGAAAATTTTGATAAACAGATTTTAAAGGAGTGTTTGGATATAGATTTAACAAGTTCTATTTGAAGGATTTGTGAGATAAAAAGGTGTTAGTAGAGTTGAATAAGGTTGAGATAGGTGTTGTCTAGTATTGTTGTCAGTCTAGTGTAGCCTTGAAGCTAGTTTGTGTGATAAAAGTGGAAAAGTAAAGCTCAAAATTGCATTATCACTTTTTCTGCCTATTTTGCTCATAAATTGTGCTTGATCTTGTAATTCTGTTAAGTGTTAGGGTGATTTAGAGTTTGAAGTTGTTTGTGCATCAGTTTGTGATTGTGTATGCCAAATTTGGGCAATTGAAGTTGGTTTTTGTGCAAGTAATTAGCTCTATAAGCCACCAGACCTTAACAAATATCACAGCAACTTGCATATGCATTGGTGTGCAATTTTGTGAAGTCTTTGGGCTAAATGTTGTTTGATTTCTGCTTGTTGTGACTCCCTTCACTCAGAAAGAGTGAAGGGGTGCCTTTGTTCCAAGAATACACCACCAAACAATCATATCCAAGCTCCTCTTGGATCCCTATTTCCCTTGTGAAGAAAAGCAAGAACACAAGCAAACCTGCTTGTTTTCAAAAGTTAAGAACAGGCCACGTTTTTTATTTCAATCCAGGTTTAAGTTTAATAAAAAGTGAATTGGATTGTGTTTAGTGGTTAAAAGGTTAACTGATTTGTGTTAAAGTTTAAAAAAAAAAAAAAAGTGCAAAAAGGTCACCCCGCCCGGACTCGAACACGCGACCCCTCGCTGGGGGACTAAGCGTGTTAACCGGTGATCCAGATGCCTTTTTACGTTATTGTCTCATTTCATTAGCTATTTAACCCCTTTCTATTTTGTTCTCATTTTAATAAGCCGTAGCTTATTTGATTTTTCCTAGCTTATTTATTAAGTGTTTTTAGCTTATTTGAATTTTCCTGGGACATTTATAGGCTTAGGGACTTTTCTGTTTTAAAGTTTTATTTTTCCTTTTATTTAATTAATTAATAGGATTATTTTTAGTTTTATATTTAGAAAGTAATTAAATAATAGTAAACAGTAGTTTTAAATTTAGAAAAAATAGTTTTTAGGTTTTAATTTTTATTTTTGAGGTTTACATATCAAAAAGTTTTCAAAAACTTTAATTTTTAATTTTATTTAATTTTAGGGTTTTTAGGCAACTTTAAAAATTAATATAAAATTAATTAAAAGGTTTTAGGAACTTTAATTTGCATTTTCTTCTTAATTAGAATATTTAGGATTTTTGAGAATTTTTTAGAATTTATTTGAGAACTTTTTATTTTTTAGAATATTTTATTATTATTTTATTCATTAAAATCCAAAGTTTTATTTTTAACTTTTTTTTAATTTTCCTAGATTCTAGACATTAAATTAGGAACTTTGTCACTTCCCAATTAATTTTTAGGCTTTTCATTTATTTTCTAGAATTAATTTAAGATTTAATAGATTTTAATAGTTTTTAGGAGCTTAAAAATAGTTTAATTTGGTTTTAAAATTTTTAAAAATAGTTTTTAGTTTAATTAGGTCATTTTTGAGGTTTACAAACTATTAAATCTTGTTTAGGGCTTTTTAATATTTAAAAGTGATTTTTAGGGCTTTAATTAGCATTAAAAAGTCATTATTAAATTAATTAAAAGGTTTTGGCAAGTTTGGATTTTTTGTAAACCCTTAGAATATTATTTGGGATTTTTAGTAATTTTTAGGAATTTTTAGGTCAAAATTTTAAATTTTGCACTTTTTACGTTCTACGTCGTAACTTTCTAGTAGTGTTTTTGCCTTATTTTTCTATTTTTTCGTCTTCGTCATTTTCTCTTCTTTTCTTCTTGTTAATAATCAAAAACATAAATCAATCATTCATCACACAACGCACTAGCCTCCTCGAGAACGAAGTCACTTTTAGGGTCATTCGCACACGGTTTTCCTAAATCGTCGTGCACGCTTACCCTATTTTATTGCTCTTTTCCTAAAGGGTAGTAAAATCACTACATCACGTAGTATGTACTGCTGAGTGTTGTGATTCAAAAGATTCTTCTCCTGAATGCTTGTTAGCAGATGTAGCATTCTTTTCTTGATCTTGAAGCCTCTGAATCTCTTAGGAGGCTTGATCATCTTTTGATGGCATGGTTTGCTTCTTGGGAGTAGCAGACATAGGAGTAACAGTAGGCATATTTGGCACATAGATATGAACATCATCATCTGATGAAGAAACTTCTTCTTGAGTACCTGCATTAGTTGCACTAGACTCCTCACCTACATTGTTAGTTGGACAATCCTTTTGCACAGAATAGTAATTCATGGAGTTAGTTAGATAATCTAAATCAAACATCCAAGTATAACCTATTCCTGGGACATTGGGTTTATTTTCTAAGAAATTAACATGGGCATTTTCTTCAACCTTTTTAAATGCCAAATTATAAACCCTATATGCTTTACTTTGCAAAAAATATCCTACAAGATATCCTGGATCATACTTTCCATCAAACTTTTCCAAATGATCAAGAGTATTTAGTATAGACACATGACACCTAAAAGGTCTTAAATGACTTATGGTAGGCTTAACACCAGTCAAAAGTTCATAAGGTGTTTTGTGTTGAGGCTTGGTCACTAAGACTCTATTTAACACATAACAAGCAGTGTTGATTGCTTCTGCCCAAAAGGTATTTGGCAAAAGAGAATCAGCCAGCATAGTTCTAGCAACCTCAATTAGTGTCCTATTTTTCCTTTCAGCTACTCCATTTTGTTGTGGAGTCCTAGGATTACTAAATTGTCTCTTAATGCCTTTAGACCTACAAAATTCATCAAATTCAACATTCTTGAATTATGTGCCATTATTTGTCCTAATGATTAAAACTTGCTTAGTGAACTGATTTTCAACTAAAGTGATAAAATCCTTAAGTAATTCATTGGTTTCACTCTTAAGAGCTAAAAAGAAAACCCAACCGAATCTGCTATAATCATCAGTTATGACTAGACAAAAGGTCTTATGACTAATGCTTCTTACAGAAATTAGACCAAACAAATCCATATGCAAGAGTTGCGAATGTTTTGTCACAGTATTGACAGTCTTGGTCTTACAAGAGGCTCTATGTTGTTTACCTCTTTGACAAGAAACACATGTGAAATCATTTTGAAAAGATTTGTTAGGTAACCCTCTAACCAAATTCTTATTCACTAATCTGTTAAGATTCTTAAAATTCACATGACCTAACCTTCTATGCCATAAATTAGACTCATCATAAGAAGATTTAGCTAGCAAACATGTAATACCACCTGTTAGAGTAATAGTATGAAGATTACAGGTGTACATATTTTCTTGCCTGGGTACTTTAAGCAGTACTTGAGATTCTTTAGGCATCTCAAAGTCTTTAGACAGCACCAAGCAGTCTTTGTCTGTGAACAACACCTTGTTCTTCTTATCACACATTTGTGATACAGAAAAGAGATTAAACTTATTCAATTCTTTCACAAAGAACACATCTTCAAATTCCAACTTCCCTGTATTGATTTTCCCTTTTGCCAGTAATTCTACCTTTGCTACCTCCAAGGGCTACTGGTCCTCCTCTGAATTCTTCAAATTCAGCAAGAAAATCTTTGTTTCCTGTCATGTGTCTTGAGCATCCACTATCTACTATACCTTTGTCTTTCAATTCATCAATTAGATGCCCCTACACATAAACAAAACTTATTAGTTTTTAACAGGGACCCAAGCCACATTTGGCTCGGATCTTGTGTGACCTACACACTTAAGAGTCTGTTCATAAGCATTCCCAGTGATACTGCTTTTACTCTTATACTTCATGGTTTCAGTTATATAGTCAAAGACATAGGGTGACTCTATGTGCTCAAACTACTGTGCCTTAAGTACTGCTTTAGCAGTACTTGCTTTAACACATGATTTTTCTCTTTTAGGAACCCACATTTGCACTGGTTTATTATTAAACCTACTTCTAGATGTTTTGGCTTTTTCAACAACATTTTTAGAAGTCTTAGAGAACTTTGGTTTGACAAACTTTCAGCCAACAGTACTTAAGTTTGGTCTAGCAGTACTTGCCGGTACATGGTTTACAAGGCTTCAAAGGTACTAGAGCTTGTTTCATAAGTATTGCTCTAAGAACAAAACTTTTGGTAGAGTTATTTTTAACCTGTTTAGCTACCCTTGAGTGATCAAACTTAGGTTTGTCATTCTTAAGTTTTTGATTCCTATTAACCTGTGCATTTTTCCCATTACTGTTTTTCATGACCTTTTGTGCAGCCTTTTGTTTCACAATTTTATCTTCATACAAAGTACAATCTTTGATAAAATGACTTAGACTACCACAAACATAACATCCTTTTCTTCTTAAAGAAGACCCAAAAGGTTGTTTTGACTTAACTTTCTCAAAACCTAATCCATCCCTCTTGGTTTTATTATGTTTTACATCATTTTCCAATATCTTGCTAGGAGTTTTTACCTGCTTGGGAGCAGAACTAGTCTTAGATTCTTCAGAAACAAAGTTGTTCATTAAAGGTGGATAAACAATGTTCTTGGTCACAACAGTCTTATCTTGGGACGAAGTACTAGAGTCTGAGGTATTTTAACCTTTGGTTCTTATAACTCTATACTTGTATCATTATTAGGGGGCATAAAAATTCCAGATAGTGGTGGAGGAACTGCCTTCATTCCTTCAGCATATCTATCATTCTCAGGTGTATTATCTGACTCACTAGAACTATCAAAAATTCCCTTTGATAAGTCCTTGTCAGTTAAAGTTATCCTAGGTTGGTCCTCAATATATCCTAGGCCTGACTTATCATAATATCCCATTTGTGAATTAATCAGTTTTCCCAATCCTTTAGAGGACTTTTGCCAATGATTAATCACTTCCCTTTCATTATTAATACTGGCTTTTAAAGCTTCATTTTCTGCTGACACTTTCAAAAGTTGTCTTTCATATGCTTTAATTTCCACATCTTTTTCCTTCATTTGAAGAGTTAAAATTCTTATTTTCTCTTCATAGTTTTGTTGAGCCTTTTTATACAAAACTATATTTTCTTCTAACTTAGCAACACCCTGTTTAAAAGCATTTATTTCTATAGTGCATGTGTGACTTTTTGATACTGTTCCTCTAGTTCTACTTTTAAGATATTAAATTTAAGAACATAGTCTTTAGAACAAGGATGTACTTCAGTATCTTCATGTGAGAGAGACATTAAACCAAGCTCTTCTTCTTCATCATCTTCAGCCCAGTTCACCGCTCCATCTACAGTCACTAATGCTTTGGTTCCTTTAGGACTCCTGCTGTTTCCGTTTTGAAAGCTTTCAATTATTCTTGGACTGGTTCTATAGCTGTTCTTGGACTTTTGACTGCTACTCTCAGCTTTGTCTCTAGTGCATTCTCTTGCAAAGTGTCCATTCCTTCCATAGTTATAGCATTCAACTTTAGACTTGTCATATCCTAATGGCTCATTAGGATCAACAATCATCTTTCTTCCAGTCTTCTTGAAGAACCTGTTAGATCTTACTGACACCATAGCAGCTTGCCATTTAAAATCCATCTCTTCAACATCAGCATCATCCATTTGGAACAAGTCATTGAGTGTTAATCTTGGCCTGTTGTCTTGTCCAACAAAGAATGAGAAGGCATCATTGTCACTAAACAATGGTGAAGATCTTTCATGTAGATTTTGAGAGACTATGGGGCTGCCTTCAGTACTTTGTGGGTAAGTACCGCTTGTAAGTCCTCCAACGGTATTTGTGAAGTATGTACCGCTGCTTGATCCACTAGCGGGATTATGAAAATAAGTATCGATGTTTCCTTCTGACACAAAAGCCAAGTTAGACTTTGTTGTAGTTGATGCCTTGGTCACCTCAATGCCTTTCACATCCATCTCATATGCTATAAGATTGTTGTAGAGATGATCAAAAGGAATTTCATCCAGATCATCTATTGTGATGAAGTGCATAGCCATTGCTTTCCACTCTTTGTGGAACACTCCTTAAGAATTTTAGATTAGCTTCTTCATTAGGAATTACTTGTCTATAAACTACCAATTGAATAAGCAGCTTACTGAATCTTCTATAGCCACCATGTATTCCCTCTATACTGGAAATTGAGAAGTTATCAAATTTTTGCTTAAGAACAATCTTCTTCATCTTCTTAGATTTGTCATTACCTCCAAATCTAAGTTTTATGGCATCCCACATAGCTTTAGCATCCTTATAATGATGAAAGTTGGGTAAGATGTATTCTGAAAGAGCCATAGCCAAAGCAGTTCTGGCTTTTCTCTCTCTGATCTCTGCTTGTACCTCCTCAGCAGTCATAGGAGGTAGAGCATAACATGTACCATCAGGCAACCAGTGTAGCTTCTTAGGTGTAGTCTCATTCTTGATAACTTGCCACACAGTATGATATGTGTAATTCAAGTAATGTTCCATCTACATAGCCCATGTCTCATACTTTTCACCTTTGAGCACTGAGAGTTTGACAACAGAAAGATTATGAGAAGGTGTTGTAGTTGTAGAGGTAGCTACAGCATTCACGGCTTGACCACATTGTGCTGGTGCAGGATGCACAACTTGTGGTTGTCCCTGTGGTATTGGATCAAGGTTTTGAACATCATCTAAGTGAGCGTCATCACCATGTTAAGACATTGAGTTTTTGTGTCAGTGGAGTGTATGGGGTTGTGTTCTTCTTTTTCAGAGTTTCTCAACAAGCTCTGATACCACTTGTTGACCCCTTTGATTGGATCTATATTCTGTTAAGAACTAGTATAGTAGTTTGTAATCAAACTAAAACACTTTGAGAACTCTTACTCAAACTAAATAAGTTATGCGGAATCTAACTTATAAAGCACAAAAGAACATAATTACTTTTAACTATTCAATTCTCTTATTAATCGACTTTAATGAGGTACATGAATGACATTGTATCTATGTTCCTTTTATAGAGTAAGGAACCCTAGAAACCTTAGAATATTCTATAAAGATAACTATATCACAGACAATATATTATCAATATTCTAACTATTTAAGTATATCACATAAGATATACTCTAACTATAACTATGACATATCTTATACAAAGATATATTCGTCCTAATCAATATAGCAGTACTTACCTTATAAGTAGTAGTACTTACTATGTACCGCGTTAACACTAACGGTACTTGAAAGATAACTAATAATACTTGAACAATACTAACGGTACTTGACACTTAACAAATAATTCCCAACACTAGTGATCAAAATTGTAAATGAATGATTGATATTGATTTGCAGTCACCACATAGATAGACTGACATGGATTTTGGTAGGTTTCAAATGATGTTTGACTCTATAATGTCAAACATCCTAAGAGTTTGATATGAAATTCCATGAGCCAGTGACCAACATTATAGTTTGACATGGATTTTTATCGCCATTTAGACAAACTGCAAATGTAAGTCAAATATGCAACAAAGCCTATATTAAGCTCTTGTAAATTCATGTTTTAAATGAATTTGTAGTGATTGTTTTTGAAAAACTGCAAAACAATGACAAACTGGTCATGCAGGTCCACTATTTTTTCCAAATTAGTCAAAGTGCCTCGTTCATAAATTGCCAATGTTAGGCTTCCTATTACATAACCAGAAGTTAGATTAAATCCTAACACCAGATAGACATAATATTCTACAACTTAGCCATAACAAAATATTAAGGGTGCTTGAAACCATTCATTTAGCTTTATTTTTATCTTGCTTGTTAGTCATCAATGTCATCACTCTTCTCCTCTTGAGGTCTTCCACCTGATCTTGTACAACAACATCATCACCATCATTTGCCTCTTTCTTCACCTTAAAAACCTTTGCTTTGACCTCAATAGCCTCTACATTATGAAGAAATGTAGGACATAATGGTAGGATAGTGTTTATGTGCAACTGATTTGTCCCATATGTTTTGGATATCTTGATGTACCCTTGTTTTGCATAGGTTTATTGGAAAGAAAAATCTTTTGTTTTTGGTAGTTTGACATGGAATTGGTAGGCTTTCATTGATGTTTGACTCTAGAATGTCAAATATCCTAAGAGATTGATATTGATTTGCAAGAGCAAGTGACCAAAATTGTAAATGAATGATTGACATTGATTTGCAGTCACCACATAAATAAATTGACATGGATTTTGGTAGGTTTCAAATGATGTTTGACTCTATAATGTCAAACATCCTAAGAGTTTGATATGAAATCCCATGAGCTAGTGACCAACATTGTAGTTTGACATGGATTTGTATCGCCATTTAGACAAACTGCAAATGTAAGTCAAATCTGAAAATGATATCCAAAACCTATATTAAGCTCTTGTAAATTCATGTTTTAAATGATTTTGTAGTGATTGTTTTTGACAAACTGCAAAACAATGACAAACTGGTCATGCAAGTCCATTATTTTTGCTAAATTAGTCAAACTGCCTTGTTCATAAATTGCCAATGTTAGGCTTCCTATTACATAACCAGAAGTTAGATTAAATCCCAACACCAGATTGACATAATATTCTACAACTTAGCCATAACAAAATATTAAGGGTGCTTGAAACCATTCATTTAGCTTTATTTTTATCTTTCTTGTTAGTCATCAATGTCATCACTCTTCTCCTCTTGAGGTCTTCCACCTGCTCTTGTACAGCAACATCATCACCATCATTTGCCTCTTTATTCACCTTAACAACCTTTGCTTTAACATTAAAAACCTCCACATTATGAAGAAATTGAGGGACGGAATGGTAGGATAGTGTTTAGGTGCAACTGATTTGTCCCATATGTTTTGGATATCTTGATGTACACTTGTTTTTCATAGGTTTAATGGAAAGAAAAATCTTTTGTTTTTGGTAGTTTGACATGGAATTTGTAGGCTTCCATTGATGTTTGACTCTAGAATGTCAAATATCCTAAGAGATTGATATCGATTTGCAAGAGCCAGTGACCAAAATTGTAAATGAATGATTGATATTGATTTGCAGTCACCATATAGATAGATTGACATGGATTTTGGTAGGTTTCAAATGATGTTTGACTCTAGAATGTCAAACATCCTAAGAGTTTGATATGAAATTCCATGAGCCAGTGGCCGACATTGTAGTTTGACATGGATTTGTATCGCCGTTTAGACAAACTGCAAATGTAAGTCAAATCTGAAAATGATATCCAAAACCTATATTAAGCTCTTGTAAATTCATGTTTTAAATGATTTTGTAGTGATTGTTTTTGACAAACTGCAAAACAATGACAAACTGGTCATGCAAGTCCATTATTTTTGCTAAATTAGTCAAACTGCCTTGTTCATAAATTGCCAATGTTAGGCTTCCTATTACATAACCAGAAGTTAGATTAAATCCCAACACCAGATTGACATAATATTCTACAACTTAGCCATAACAAAATATTAAGGGTGCTTGAAACCATTCATTTAGCTTTATTTTTATCTTTCTTGTTAGTCATCAATGTCATCACTCTTCTCCTCTTGAGGTCTTCCACCTGCTCTTGTACAGCAACATCATCACCATCATTTGCATCTTTATTCACCTTAACAACCTTTGCTTTAACATTAAAAACCTCCACATTATGAAGAAATTGAGGGACGGAATGATAGGATAGTGTTTAGGTGCAACTGATTTGTCCCATATGTTTTGGATATCTTGATGTACACTTGTTTTTCATAGGTTTAATGGAAAGAAAAATCTTTTGTTTTTGGTAGTTTGACATGGAATTTGTAGGCTTCCATTGATGTTTGACTCTAGAATGTCAAATATCCTAAGAGATTGATATCGATTTGCAAGAGCCAGTGACCAAAATTGTAAATGAATGATTGGTATTGATTTGTAGTCACCATATAGATAGATTGACATGGATTTTGGTAGGTTTCAAATGATGTTTGACTCTAGAATGTCAAACATCCTAAGAGTTTGATATGAAATTCCATGAGCCAGTGGCCGACATTGTAGTTTGACATGGATTTGTATCGCCATTTAGACAAACTGCAAATGTAAGTCAAATCTGAAAATGATATCCAAAACCTATATTAAGCTCTTGTAAATTCATGTTTTAAATGATTTTGTAGTGATTGTTTTTGACAAACTGCAAAACAATGACAAACTGGTCATGCAAGTCCATTATTTTTGCTAAATTAGTCAAACTGCCTTGTTCATAAATTGCCAATGTTAGGCTTCCTATTACATAACCAGAAGTTAGATTAAATCCCAACACCAGATTGACATAATATTCTACAACTTAGCCATAACAAAATATTAAGGGTGCTGGAAACCATTCATTTAGCTTTATTTTTATCTTGTTTGTTAGTCATCAATGTCATCACTCTTCTCCTCTTGAGGTCTTCCACCTGCTCTTGTACAGCAACATCATCACCATCATTTGCCTCTTTATTCACCTTAACAACCTTTGCTTTGACCTCAACAGCCTCTACTTCACCTCAACAACATCTTCTTTCATTTCTTCGTTTGGAATCACAAAATCAACATATAGTTCATCTATTTGTTGCTGATAATAAGCAAAAATGTCATCCACATCTTCAGTTTGAGTTATTTGCTAAAGCTTATACAATGCTTGATCAATGTTACAAACATGTCACTAATCTCTCTAGGCTCATCATCAAGATGGTATGTATCATCATTCCATTCAAAATGCATAACTTCATCCAAATCTGCATCACTGTCCCATGTAGGAAAATCTCCTGAATTGCCACTGATGTTATCACTATTATCAGTCTTATACTAATGAATCTCCATCCCCTATTCAAAATCATCAAAATTAACCTCACCAAAAGAGACATTATCACAAGTGACATCGTTTGAAACTTGTTGTTCTTCCTGGCTCGAATCATCGAACCCAAACACGCTATAAAGCTCTTATAATGTTCTCTTGAAATCATACTCAACACTCATCCTTGTACTCCCATCTTCTAACGCTTTTTCTGTTGACCATGGTGGTGGGAACTCCACGTCGTCATCACATACACGAAAATCATTAGCCAATACAATTTCGTCCTTCTCAACAAAGCTGGTCTTTCAAAATGTCACCATCTTCTCACTTTGACACTTTATGGATCTAACTCTTTCACAACATCATCACCAACATTTTCTTCTACCACCACAACGTTACCCTTACGTGCCTTTTGTTCCATCAGGTCTTGTTGTACCAACGAAACACTTGATTCAATATACACCTCCATTTCCTTAAACCTAAGAACATACTCCAAACATCTGTTAACGTATTCTTTAGACGATAGTGGTAGCAAACAGTCGTCCAATTATTGGCCATGTATCCTAAAATGCGGGAACAAAAGCATACCTCTTATATGTACCCTAAATCCTTAAACATTTCTGCGAGTGTGTACATGCCAAACTTGTCACAGTGAACTAAGTCAAACCAACTTATTGTACTAAAGCGATATATTCTTTCTGGTGGTGAGGTAATTTCACCATTGTGATGGATTTGCACAATAAACAAGTCTTGATTCGATTATGTGAAAAAAAGAAGAGAAAACACATATCAATTATAAATTAGGCAATGTACATAAGAATAAAAACATATCCAAACTAAGCTCACCATATCGAAGACATAAAAGAGACCGAAGGTTACCATAAAGGAAACCTAAATCAAGGATGGTACCCCGAGAACGATTTTGCTAAAACTTATCTATTTTCTGATTGGTGTTCTTGTGGTGAGATACAGAGTGATAGAAGGAAATGAGATGATGTATTTATAACATAAATGAAGGATACTTTAGATTGCAAATTAAGACCTCCAAATATATTTTTTTACCGGGAAAGAAATCGTGTCGGGTGAGAAAATGCTTTCGGGGACGCCTTTTGCATGGACGAAAGGTGGGAAATAGTTTCGGGAACGAAAATTGCATAAAGGAAAGCTGGGAATTTGATGACGAGATGGCGAGGCACGTGAAATGACTAAAATACCCTCACGTGCCACACACACGAGGGAGTTAACGGAGAAAGACGGGCGAAAGTTATCTCGGAGGCTGTTTGCATGGAAATGAAAAGTATAGCGCCAAAATTGCCAGAAGTTTGCACTCAGTGTCAAAATTACCGTTTTTGCAAAGTTGAGAAACAAATTTCACAGTTTAAAAAAACACACGCATATTCTTCACATAGGACCAAGTAGAAATAGTTTATCTATACAAAGAGCTCATAAATCGAAACATATTTCTCCCTCCGTTCAAAATTTGCTGTCAAATATTTCATTGTGTTTTGTTCCAAAATAATTATTCACATCCAAAAATAGAAAGAAAATTTTGTTCCAGTTTATCGTATTAATCTCACTTAAGGTTATAATTACAAATAATAATAAAAAAGTAGATTAATTATTTGAATGTAAAATTAGGAATTGTATAAAAAATATGAGAAAAAAAGTATAATAATAATGTTTTTTCAAAATTAAGTATTTTTATATTACATGAATAATAATAACTAGAACGGTACCTGCGCATTCAAATATTAATCTCTTACTCATTGTAAAGTTATTAAAAAACGAATTAAAAAACCCACTAAAATTGAAAAAGTCTAAAAGTTAATAAAAATATATCAAAAGAGTTAATAAAAATATATCAAAATGGATATCGAATTAAAAAGCACAAAATTTTAAAAAATATAGTGAAATTAGATTATAAAAATAATAAATAAATAAAAATATTTTTCAATTTAAAAGAAAAAGTGTTAATTTAAAAGGTTGTTACAAAAAGTTGTTAGAAAATGTTATAATATATAATGTTAATTAAGATATCAACAACGTGCTTTATTTAGTAGGTAAAAAAATCTGAATTTTCAACTTTGCTATTTTAACAAAGTCTCAAATGTTTTATAAAATAGTATAGATATATACATACTAATAATTTTGAAACAAAGAGGTGTGTTTGGTTATACTAGTATTTAGCAGTAGCAGTAATAATTAGCAGTAGCAGTAAGCAATAACATTTAGTAGTAACAGTTAGCAATAACATATAATTTATAAAAGTGTTTGGTAGATTAGTAGCTGTAATTTAAATGTGTGAAAAGACATAATGTGACATAATTATATAAATATGATACTCTTTAAATTTAAATGTGTTATATTAATGAGGGTATTTAAGTAATTTATTAAGTTTAAAGCTCTTCATTAATAATGCTCATCTAAAAATGCTCTTTGAAAGAACATATGAAAAAGAGCATTTTTATGAGAAATGCTAATACTCATTACTCTTATTAAACAAGTTTTTTTAACAATTATACTAAATGAAAATGCTAATTAGTAAAAACGCTTTTAAAAAAACTGTTACCAAACATATTTACAAAAGAAAAAAACGCTTAAAACATTTCATGCCATAAACTGAATGGTGGAAAGAATGTGACGTGGATAGTGATCTAACGTCTGAAAATAAAAGTATGAAAGGATCCGATGGTCGAAAAAGAAACACACTGGAAATAAGGAGGTCACACGGATCCAACATCTCAAAAAATCCAATGGTGCAAAAAGTAGCACACTCACGCGGATCGATGACATGGCTAGGATACGAAACGTTGGATTTAATTTAAAAAATAATCCATCCATCATCCAATCCAATTTTTTGAAATTTCATCATACTCTTCACCCACCTAACACAGCCTATAAATACCCACACTCTCTGTCATCAGAATCTAAAAAAAAAATCAAACAAAAAAATCAGATAAAAAATGGGGAAGGGAAAACGGGAATCAATCAGAGAAAAAAAGAAGGAAGAAAAAAAACAAAAACTGAAACTGAAACGACAATTATATGCTAATTTATCACCATCACGATCACTTGTTATTTCACCATCCCTATCACCGGATAATTCACCGGATAATTCACCACCACTATCACCGACTAATTCACCACCAGTATCACCGGCAAATTCACCATCGCAATCGCCATCGCATGTTGCTCTACCATCACCATCACCTGCTAATTATGCACTCGTCTTCCACTCTACACCCGGAAAGGAGGGCTCTTCTAACGACCTGTATATGACGGAGAAGGCAGTTATCGCAACTAGTGTAGATGCTGCGACTCTCGGTATTGGTCTTGCTGCCGTTGGAGCATTTCGTGGTGGTGGTGGTGGTGGCCGTGGAGGTGGTCGTGGTGGCGGTGGTGGTCGTCGTGGTGACGGTGATGAATAGGAAGGAAGCGGTTGTGTTTGCCGGTAAGGCTATTGCTGGCAAAGGCTGGGAAACAACTAAGGAATGGAAACAATATTTAGTTTATATGATGTAATTGGTTATTAATATAATGATGTTTTGTATTTCAGTTATTATGAATATAATGTTTAGATTTCAGTTATAAACTTATAATTAATATAATGATGTTTGGATTTGTGTCCTTGTTTGTATGTTTTTGTCAATATTAAAATCGATGTAAGTTGGTTGGTTGAAATGGTTTAATTAAACTTTGATGTGTTTGAATCTGGGAATCTGGCGGTTGTTTTTGGAAGAGTATGATCCGTATATAGGGAAGTTGTTTTTGGAAGAGTATGATCATAAAGGAATGAAGGAGTGTAGGAAGAATGTGATATTGAAGAGTAAAGAGGCGAAGAATTGGGGGATTGTTTTAGGGACGTTAGGGAAGCAAGGGAATCCCAGGATATTGGACAGGTTGGTTAAGAAAATGGAGGAGAGAGGGATGACTTGGGTGATTGCTTTGATGTCGGAGTTGTCTCCTACTAGGATTGAGTTGTTTGGTGATTCGGTTGATGGGTGGATTCAAATTGATTGTCCTAGGTTGTTGATTGATTGGGGTGATGCGTTTGTTGAGCCCTTCTGAAATCAGTAGAGTAGGCAGCCTAATGATCAGAATTCAGGAAATGCTATATTAGCATTAGCATCGACAACCTAATGACCAGAGTTCAAATGGTAAGGCGACTGATGTTTTACTGAATATAAGAAGCTTGAATTCAGAAGGTTGGGTGATGGGTCAAATTGGGTAAATTTTTATTGGGTTCGATTGATTTGAACATATTTTAGTGTCCTTTAATAAATCCCAAGTAATAGTTACAGACTTACAGGACTATAGGATTACATCAATACTCCAACTTTTTCAATAAGACAATCTTGTAGGTTGTACGCATTTAAACTCTCTTTAGGTGAATTTCACCTGTTTCGACCCGTTTTATTTGTATAAACCTAATTGACTCGTCAATGATGAAACTTAACCCAAAGTGGCCCACGGGTCAAAAGTTTCACTTGTAATTTTGCAGGTGTAACATCGAGAAAGATTGCATACTTCTGAAACATATTGTGGCTAACCCCATTTGCCATCAGCAGCCACAGTCCTGCAATTTTCATTCAGTGCGTGAAGTGAGTTCTCGTAAGTTTCTTCTAGTTTATAAGAGTGGTTCGTGTTCTGTTGTTTGTACAAAAATAATTTATTTGATCCCTCAAAGCGGCTTTACGAGCTTCTGAAAATTGTTGTTGGTTAAATAACAATAGTGGGAACGATACTCACTTTTTTAAACCTCTCTTCTATTATGCCGCTTAGTATCAACGCTAACTGTACACTGTATGGGCTTCTTGATCGTGTGTCTTGGCTTTTATCGTGTGTACCTATTTATGATCATACTTTAAAGTATTGGGTTAGATTCTTGAACCCAAATAAGGATCATATCTTGAATTCTGATTAGTTTCATTTTTTTGCTTCAAATGAATCTATTCAAGACCACAAGACATTCAATTATTATACAAAAAATAATACCCAGGTTCCTATCAAGTTTGTTAAGGATCTCATGTATCAGCGTGTTAGATCAGTACTGTACCATAGTGGCATTTATCTAGTCAACGTTATCCAATTCTTAGCTCGGTTGTATGTATGGAGCAGAGCAAGCTAGTATTCAGCAACTATATCTGCAAGTTCTTTAAGGCTCGCGACATCCAAGATATGTAATGCCATTTTGATGATACTGATAACAGAGTTTTGACGTATTAGGCGCCCATGCATACCCAAATTCCTAGATGGAACATTCTGTGCTCCAAAAGAGCCAAGTAACGAGATGATGCACGAGAGATACATAGATTAGGTGCAATAGAAATACATATAACATTTCATATTCCCACAAAATCAGTTGTATACCATACAATTTCTGCTATAACCTTTTTGATCAGTTGTAAATCTTATAATTTATGCAAAGGCCTTTTTGATTAGTTGTATAACTTACAATTTCTCCTATAACTTTTTTGATTGTGACTAAAATACATTCAAGGGATGTTACTAATTGTGACAACAGAAACTCGGCATGTAATATGCAAACGCAAGAGCCTAGACTGAGCATGATACCAGGCGCACAGCAAACAACTAAGAAAACGTATCAGATGCCGTATGAGGAAATCATAAGAATTAGTACCTCAGCTGTATGTTTCCAGCTATCCTATCAAATTGGAAAAAAGAACTGCAGAGTTACTGGTAGGACGTACTTTGGAGCCTTGTACCAGCGTTTTTGTGGTATAGAATAATCAAAGCTCCTCTTAACTGATGTGTCATTCAACTTGGTTAAGGGTTCAAACTCCACATGGGACAAAGGTGTACCTTGGTGGTTATTTGTTAGGTATCAGAAGTTAAAAGAAACCAATCCGAGTTGCCTAGTCTTTGGGCCTCAATTACATTGTCCTTGGAGTGTATCATGTATATGAAATCGGGATAGATGCATCAATCATGAAAGCATAATCACTTGCGATACATAGTAACTTGAACTTCCTTTTAGCTACATGTCATCGAGAAATTTGGGTTGGGAGAGATGTAAATATGTTCGGACTAACATAGTCGAGACCAGCCTTTACAAGGCAATAGCATAGAGTATATGCTGCAATATGTGAAAACAGGTTCCGTACTCAAGATACATGAGTCATCTATTGGTGCAGATCAGCCACAGCAAGGCTCCTTTTTACGAAATATGCAGAGGTATACTTGATCCACTAATAATTGTTAACGCTGATACTTCAGTTAAAGCAATATATAATTAAAAGACTGACAATGAAAGATTATTATACTAGAATTGGAGGGGTGAGCCAGGCAAATGCAGTAGTGCAACACCAAGGCAACTCGCAAAGTGCTTGATCGTTTGAACTCAACTAATAATGTAATGCAAGGTATGTGGGCCAATTAGTGTTAGGTCATGTTGATAAAGGTGTAATCGAGCCGCGTTTAACCAGGTACTGCCAAGCTCGAGCCAAAACTTGGACTCGAAGTTCGACTCCAGCTCAAGCTCGATCTTGAGCCGACTTCTAAAAGCCGGGCTCGAATGAGACTACCTATAATGCTCGATCTCGGCGAATAATCGACATACTTAGCTCGACTTGACTGGATTTGTATACATGTTACTTTTACCTCTAACTTGTTATTGCTTGCAGAAAAGTAGAAAACACTATTCGTTTATCAACCACATGTCCACATCTAACAGACATAAAAATGTCCACAGTAACACATAGTCGATCTCGCTTAAACCTGAAGAAAAAGCCTCTGGAAAGTGGAAACCAAACACCCTTTCTTAGTTTTGTTGACACAAAGTCACATCCCATGGTGGTAAAATAGATTTCCAGGAAAACTTCAAACTTACTACAACTATAACCGATTGGACTACAAAGCAAAAAACATGATTTTTCCAAAACAATATCTTTGATTATGTAAATGCACTATGTTTGAATTCTAACCATGACATTTGCAAGAAAAATTTAAAAAGTCAAAGTTACACGAGTTGGCCCAGATAAACCCAACAGTGAATACTCTTTAACGGTGCTGTAACAAGCTATCCTTTCAGGCTTTCAAGAAATTAGTGTTACAAATAAGAACATGCATAAAGTAAATTGACCTAAGATGCAACTAAATCAGGTGTTTCTGCTTCAACCGATACCAATGCAGTGTGTACCTTCCCTACTGGAACATACCAATACTTGAGTCCTATTAATAGACTGGAAGTATTGTTCAACTAACAACCAATTCGAAATTGAAAGAAGAATGATTTGTTATGGAATTATTGAGGAAAGTTTACAATACAAAATAAAAAAAATACATTATAATTATAAGACGGAGAAAAAAACAAATATTAGATTAATTACGGTAGCTTAAGAGGCAACAACCACTAATCACCCACCCTAACATCCATTATTTAACTAAACAACTAAATAAGTGATTTTACAAAATAGTTAAACAATGAATGATAGAACTCAGTCATTGAACTACCCTTTCCTAAAAATAGAAAATAGGACCATGTCAAACAATAAAGGATGAGACTAGACTTTTTCTATAAGTAGGAACTTGGACCATGTTCAAAAAGTTTCTCTTTGACCGTCTTAACATGATGCTTCAAAGAATCACATCCATTTTGTATAACATTTCTTTTCTAAATTTTGATGTCAATGTAAATTATGGTGAAGAAATTATCACAATTAAATATAGGTTTAACAATGTTGAAGAGATTGTACATGCCGCCAAACAAATCTCAAATGGAAACATAGAAAAATTTGCATCTAAGAATAACTAATAAATTGTTAAGACTTCTGATAGTGGACTTATTTGTATTAGGCTGGTGACAACAGGTCGATCTCACACTCACTCGATTGATCTCGAACTCGGTTGACCACGTTGGAGAGATCGAGTTGAGTCGATCGACTCGACGAACTAGTTCTTACCTACGACCCTTTCTAAAAATTAAAAATTTTAAATGTTTTTAAATTTCTACCATTACATATTTAAAAAAAATAAAAAATTTAAACACTTTACCCCTATAAATACCCAACCCTTTAAACCATTTCTCTCACACTTTCAAAACTTTATTTTACTTCAAATAATTTTTATACCATCTAAAAAATAGGTTTAAACCAACCGTGGACTCCCGATAAGAGGTAGCTTTGTGTGAAGCTTGGATACATGTTTTGGAGACGTACGTACCATAAAAAATTGAACAGATAAAAGATTTTTGGTCAGAGGTAACTCAGTACTTTCATAACAAAATGAGTGATGAAAAAAGAAGTTATGACTCCGTTACCAGCAAATGGAAAAGTACAATTCGTTTTAAAGTTGGTCAACTTTCCTCGATTTACAATAATGTCTTACTTAGGCATCCAAATGGAACTACTGAAAATATTTTCTATCAAGAAGCCGCAACGAATATCGCACTCTTTATCATTCGGATTTTGCATATTGTGAATATTGTAAAGTTTTGAAATAAAGTCATGCATGGAACGAAGTTGAAATGCCACAATTTCGTAATCTGGGAGTTTAAGTTTTACTTTTATTATTATTATTATTATTATTATGTTTCGTAAAATTTATGTTTAATGTAATGTTTTTTTATTTAATGTAATGTTTTTAAAAAAATTGAACTTGGTCGCCTTGTTGTGGAAACCAGGTCGCCTATAGATTGTCGGGGAGAGAAAACTGATATAACAAGAATAAATGCAGGTCGCATGAGGTCACTATTTCATGTAGCCTTAGTGGGAGTGATGTAGTGTTCCTAATCTTATATGTCAATGACATATAAATCATGGGAAGTAACATTCCAAAACTTAAAGCAATTAAGGATTATCTTGGAGAATGTTTTTATATGAAGGATTTAGGAGAAGCTGCATACACTCTGGGAATTAGAATCTATAGAGATAGGAGTAATTGGTCTTAGTCAAAGTACTTATATTGACAAGATATTGAAGAAGTATAGTATGCATAACTCCAAGAAAGGTTTTCAACCTATGGAGGTTAAGCATGAGTTAAGCTATGAGTTGGATGCATCAACACCTGAAGAGGTGGCATACATGAAGAAAGTGCCTTATGCTTCGGCTGTACGATCTATCATGTATGTTGTAAGATGCACAAGGCCATATGTGGCGTTTTCTCAGAACTTAGTCAGTCGTTACCAATAGAATCCAGGGAAGCTCCACCGGGTTGCTGTTAAACATATTCTGAAGTACTTGAGGAGTACAAAAGATATAGTTTTAGTGTTAAGAGGGAGGCCAGATACATAACTGAATGTGGTTTGGATTAGGAAGTTTATTGGAGATCTTGGAGTGATGCTTTCAATCAAAGAATCTTTTATATGTATTGTGACAATTCTGTCGCAATCATATTCGCCAATAATCCTGGAGTCATGTGGGGCGCTAGACACTTTAAACGTAGATATCACTATGTTCGAGAACAAGTCGAGGCTGGTGAAATCAAATTAGGGTAAAAGCTATAAAATACCATCGTACTTATTGGTTTGTGCCGACTTTAAACACTTACTAATTAATCTCGTGACTTTACCATTATACTTTCAATTTTAATCCGACTATACCAATATATGCATGAAATAACCATATTACCCTTGTCTCTTTTTATATAATTACATGTTATGCCACATTCAAAACATTTATTTCTCTGCTTCTTACTCTCCAATTTTACTAATTAATCACATACATAAAAACAACAAAACATATCAATACATAAAAACACCAGATCCTTAATATTAAAATCGCATACATAAAAACAAAACATTCTCTAATTAATCCTTGAAATCCGCAAAGATAAACATTCTTTGTCTTCTACAGAACATATCAATATCATTTTGCCATGTATCCATTTCAAGAATCCAGGTAGGTATCAATTTGTTTTGATTTGATGTTGTTTCTTTGCAAATCGAACCATAATTATTAATTATGAGAGTTTGGGCAACCCGTGAGGCCGATTCGTTACTATTGACTAGAGTATTGCAAGGACGGATTCATGACTACAGTAATTTGTTGCCTAAGAATGTAGCTCTAAATAATAAACTTCAAAATCAAATTGAGAGTGTCGATGTTCCTAGTGCAATTCCAACATCCACCACTTCTATCAATCTTGAGATTGTACCCAACAATTTGAAGTGTAATTCCCTAGTGCTACTATTTTGACCAAAACGAGTGAGTCAAAGGAACATAGAAATACCCAGAATGTGCCTGATATCAATCAACATGTTCCCCCATTTTCTATAGTTGCAGATTCAGTTCCTCTGGATTTACATGTGGCAAGTCCTTTACTGAAAAATGAAATCTATGGAAACAAGAAAGTACAAGATTCTATTCAAAAGGAAGAGACGAAACATGTGGTTCAGGATTCGGGAATCACGCCTACTTGGAGTACTTCGTTAAGTCTAGAAGTTGGTGGGGCTCAACTTCCCGGAACAACCAATGACTGGGCAGTCAAACCGGTCGTATGAGACACAAGTCAAGCACATGTATCTTCTTTAAACCATCAAGTTGCTACTTCAAACCCCCATATGAATGAAAGATATACTGTTTGATGAAAATTAAATAAAACAGAAAAAGACAAAGGGTAATTTAGTCATTTAAAAGGGTAATATAGTAATTTTATAGTCATATTGGTATATTTAGAACAAATTTGAAAGTTCATTGGTAAAGTCACGAGATAAAAAAGTAAGTGTTTAAAGTTGGCACAATCTTAAAAGTAAGTTGGTATTGTTTAACTTTCACCCATCAAATTACTAAAAATTCACACAGATGCTAACGTAGCAGATTCTTTTACTAAGACTTTGCCTTGAGGAAAGGTCATTGAACATGCCAATGGAATTGGGCTTCATTTAGCTAGTGATTTCATGCAAATCTGTGATTAATATTTGGATAAAAGATGTTAGACATTGTTATTTAATGAAATGAAGTATTGGTTATGTTTATTCTTGTTATTTAATTTTGTATCCTATTTACATGTTTTAATCCGTGAATATTATTATATTCTAAAGGTCCATTGTCGATTAATAATATGAAAATATTGTAATAGAATATACTTGAAAGTATATTGATGCATTTACATATCAAATTTAGATATTTTTTTTGAACAACAACTTTTATTAAAAACTAACAAGGTGCTAGAACCATTACAAAGAAATTAAATAAGGATTCTTAAACCAAAACTCCTTTAGACATTACTCTTGAACATCGATTGGCACACCAAATATAAGAAAAAGAAACCACGTCATCAAAAATCCGTGAGCGCCTTCGGTGAGAAGCGTAAAAAATGAGCCTATTCCAAAATGACCATAGTAACCACCACGCTGTGATGAACACACCCTCCAATAAATATTTAAGTTTGGACGAAAACCTGAGCAAAAGAAACCAAGTATCCCATCATGAGAAACAAAAGACCTCAGACCAAGTAATATTCCACCAACAATAAATCAAAACCGAAAGATCTTTTCCCAAAGAGCAACCAAAAAATAAATGTTGTGCATCTTCTATAACTAGATCACTCACTGGACAAGCAATGGAATTCACAGACATACCTCTATTAATAAGGTTAAGCCTAGTTGGGAGACGATCACGACGAGCCCTCCAAGCGAAAAGGTTAACTTTAATAGGGACGCATTTCACCCAATGAGTAGCCTCAATCGACGTAGGAAGATGCAACTCATCTAGGACCACTCGGATATCTTTAACACGAAATAAACCTTCACTACTTAGATCACAAATCCACTTGTCAGATGACGGTGACAGCCTAATGACTCAAGAGTGGACAGAAGATCAGTATATTTTTAGTTCTCGGCCCATCTCGAATCTACCTGCGAAGAGAAAAACACAACGACGGAGCTCCCATTTTATCAACAACCAAAACCTCCTTGTTAGACTCTAAAGGGAACATACGAGGAAACCGATCACATAACGCCACTTCTGAAATCCAAGGGTCTACCCAAAATTTGGTCTTAGAACCATCCCACACACGAATTCTATAGTAAGAGAGAGGAACTTAAAACCTTTAGCATCCAAAATCTGCACCTCACGAATGATAGAGCTCCAGCAAGAGGTTGAACAAAATCTGTGATTAGCTAGCGAGGTACCATAAATAGCATGAATGACATGATACCATAGGGAACCATCTTGAGAAATGAAACGCCACACCCACTTAAGAAGTAAAGCACGGTTTGACGCCAAGAAACTAGAGACCCTTAAACCTTCATGTTTTTAGCAGCCAAGACTTTCTCCCATGCAACCCAAGAGATCTTTCTATCCGACTGTTTAGTGCTAATAAAAAACTTACTTCGAATCCTCTCAAGATCACACAGGACCCCTAGAGGTACTTTATAGATTGTCATAGTGAACAGTGACGTGGCACCAAGAATAGCTTTCAGAAGAGTTAATCTACCTCCCACCGAAAGAGTATTAGCTTTCCATCTAGATAAACGAGTCTAAATTTTCTAAATAACGCTAGACCATGCAGAGTGCCTAAGCATAAGACCACCCACGTTGACTCCTAGATATTTGAGTGAAGTAGATAAAACCACATAACCATAGAAGCAGCACCATGATGAACGAGCTCCTCAGAAACACCAATACCAATCAAATGGCTCTTTTAAATATTAATCTTTAAACCTGAAGCGAGATGAAGACATTTGAGGATTTTAATAAGGTTAACCAAATTAGCGTCAGACCATTCCCCTAAGAAGATATCATCATCTACATAGAAAAGATGAGAGAGCGTCAACTGATCTTGAAGTTGAAGGCCAGTAAAAGTACCCTCATTAACCGCCCTAGATACCGAGAGGGGAAGAGCCTCCATGACCAAAATAAAAATCAAAGGCGCCAAAGGATCTCCTTGTTTGAGGCTACAAGATATAGAAAACTTTCTAGGGGGTTGCCATTAATAAGAATCGAAGCCATGTTGGAAGATAAAATGCCTTTGATCCAAGAACACCATCTAGGACCAAAACCAAACACGTGAAGCACCTCTAAAAGAAAATCCCATCTAACTTAATCATACGCCTTAGCAAGTCTACTTTAAAAATTAACAATCGTTTCTTCTTCCGCTTGCACCAAGAAATAACCTCATTAAGAATGAACGGACCATCAAGTATTTTCCAGTACTTAATAAATGCTGATTGTGTGTTTGATACTATACCCGCAATAACAGAGCCTAGACGATTTGAGAGAATCTTAGTAATAACTTTATAGATACTTCCAATTAAGCTAATTGGTCTAAAGTCTGAAACAAATTTGGGATCTGGCACTTTAGGTATTAGAGCTATGAATGAAGAATCACAACCTCGAGGGAGCATACCTGTCTCGAAAAGTTGTTAAACCGCGTCACATAAATCAGGACCAAAAAGATCCCAGAAATGTTTAAAAAATTCGAAAGTAAATCCATCAGGGCCAGGGGATTTGTTAGCACCACAGTCCCAAATAGCATCTTTAATCTCATCCAATGACACTAAACTGTCTAAATCCCCTACCTGGTCCTCCGTAAGCCGATTATTAAACATCATATTAAACTTAAAACGAGAAGAAATAGGCTGCTTAAATCGCGAAGCAAAATGTAAGACAAACGCCTCTTTAACCGTATTCGAAGCAGTACACCATGTCCCATTATTAAAGAGACCCCGGATAGCAAGATGCGCGCTTTTTATTAATAATCCCATGGAAAAATTTTGTATTTTCGTCCCCCTCAATAGCCCACTTAACTTTGGCCCTTTGAACCACGTCATATAGGTCCGACTGTTTAAGATTGTGCAACCTCCTAGAGACCTCCAAACGATTCAAAAGTATCTCGTCTGACTTGACACCACTATCCAGCTTAATGTCAATATCAACTAGCTGCTTCAATAACGAATATTTTTCTTATTTTTTGACATATTCTGTTGGAAAGTGCATCCACGAATAATTTTTTCAGCTCGTAAAGTTTCTTCTTAAAACGTATGAGATTATTAGCATCACTGTGAGTAAAACATTGCCACGCCCGAGTAACCATCTCATCAAAACCCCCCCAAGAGAACCATGAGTGATACATACGGAAAGGCGTCGACCCATAATCAGTAGAAACTTCATTAAGCACATTCGGTATATGATTAGATAAATGACGATCCAAACAAACAGCTGACGAGGAAGGAAACACCGTTAAAAGACCATTAGAAATTAAAAACTGATCTAACTTACTCATTTTTACGGCTGACGGAAGAGACTAGGTAAACAAGTATCCCTCCATCTTAATATCAATTAAGCGTGACGACGATATAAAATGGTTGAAATTACGTGCACAAAGGTCATTGAAAACTGATCCAAATCACTCCTCTTCTACACTAACCACATTAAAATCCCCCATCATAATAGACTCACCATCCCAACGATTAATCAATGAAGAGATATACTCCTACAATGTACGTTTAAGAGTATAAGATTGAGGAGCATAAATCACGATCATGAGCATCTTGGTACCTGTAGGAAGCCAAGTACCATAAGTCGTAATAAAATTATCCAAAACCGAAGCCCTAGTCTTATGAAAGACGGATTTTTACCAAACACATAATATGCCACCCGAATTACCATGTGAGGCACTTGAAACATATTGATATATAGAATTACCCCACATAAACTTTACCTTCATATCCGAAATACATTCCAACTTCATCTCCTGAATAGCTAATAAATTAGTCCTATGTTTCAAAGTAAGCTCCTTAATCCACTCCTTTTTGGTCTTGTGGCCTAGACCTTGGACAATTAGAGAAAGGATCTTAATAAAAAACCCTCATCAAGTCCTTTTGAACTGATAATATGTTCATAATATTTGTCACAACCTTCCATCACATAACCCATAGACTTTCCAAACCTTGATAATATCATCCAACATATCTAACATAGAACCTCCATGAGATTTAGTGCGAGAAGGGATATTAGAAGAGAACTCACTTACATATTCAGTAACATTATTCCCAACAACTTTAACTACATCATCCCGCGATGCAGTTTCCTGAAGGATGGGTTCATCCTCCCTTGCACAAGAGTTTACAACAGGAGTCTTAGGGATAGGCTGCTCAGGAGTATAACCTAGAGGATGAGGTATTGAAGGATCTGTAACGACATTTTTAGCAGGTGGTTTATTGAGCATGTCACAAATGTCGAACGGATCATCTAACTTTTGAACCCCTTATTGTACCTTATCATCATTGATTAACTCCTCGTCATGTTCATTAAACATAAGTTCATTCTCCAGAGTAAATACAAAATCAAAATTTGTTTCAAAGATCTCCTCGCCATCGCTTGCATCTGGTTTAGTAATATCTCCAGCCTAAGATTCCTCACCCGACGAATACTTAGTCTCATTGAGATCAGCAAAACTAGGAGACCACGTAAACAACTCCTTAGCACGAACCCTAAAAGTTTTACATTTAAAGATAATCTTAAATGATTCCAGAATATTATTTGCCAAACTTGTTTTGATACACAAACGTTTACGAGGTAAAGACGACCCCTTAGCTTCTTCAATATCCATAACCTGCTCCCATTCCTTCTTAATTCTATAAAACGTGTTGGAAGACCAGGCGTTCATCGGAACACCTTCAACATCAACCCACACAATACGTTATGTACTAATGAAATCAGTGTAAGCAACCACAAGATCATGAAACCAAGATTTAAACCCAGAATGTAATAAGAATTGTTTCGTGCCTCCACACTGTGCAGTTCAATCAGTACCCATAAGCCACCAAGATAAGAAATATTAATATCATCAAATCCCTCTTTAGCGAGAATTAGATTCAAAATATTGATAGACTTAAAGTCTTTAATTTTACCATAAGCATGTCTCGAAATATCCACATCATTACCACAACTATCATCGAGCACTAAGGATGGATCATCAAGGGCAGAAAACCTGTTAGTCGGTTTGACATAATTAACGACATTAGCATAAGAGGAATTACCTGCCTGCTTTGAAGGAGGATTTCTAGTGGATTTTGGAACCATTTTACTCTGCCGCTTATAACGGACAACATTTGCATGAATATGCATTCTACCCACCCAAAGAGTGCATAAGTTACCGATCAACCTATCAAGATTATCTACCATGATGAAACGAACGAACGCATATCGTTTCCCAGATTTAGATTTACGATAAGGAATGAAGACGTCCACGACCTTACCATAGGCCTGGCAAAGATTCCAAAGATCGCGAGATCCAAACGAATCGGGGAAATTAGTTACAAACACAGATTTAGCAGTCCGTGCCACATCATCTTCCCTAGATTAATATCTTCCTATGAAGACGACCAAACACAACCAAAATTTAATTTGAAACGAGATGAACAATAAACCTTAAAAAAGATTAAACACAACAGCCAAACAGAACCCTAAAATTAAAAAACACACCTAATGAACATGCCGACTCAAATAAAGAAAGATCTACGCCGAATACTAACGAGTAATCCAACGAAAGCGATGAAGATGAATATCACACCAATAGGGATCTAATCCGAGGATAGAGCCCTAGTTCTACAACTACGTCGAACCCTCATCAAACCCATTGAGAAAACAAGAATGGAAATAAAGACAGAGATCTGACATTATCCAAGGAATGACGAACAAACAGGGATGCAATTAAAATAGGGTTTGAAAAACTATCACGGAAACGAACAGCAACATAGAAGGAAACAAACCCATAACAAAATCGATCTCTATGGCTCTGGATGACAAGTGAATAAAGAAGGTCGTTCTGGGTGTCAAACTCAAGGATGATACACACAGACTACAGGTTCTTTAGACCCACAAATACACGAAGGGTAGTAAATCAAGATTGGGATGGGAGATCCAAGAGGGACGTCGCCGCCATTTAGATGATATTCAATATAAATTGAATATAGGACTTATCCCAACTATATGATTATACTTTATGGATCTTTGTCTTCAAGTAAATCATAAATAGTTATCCTCAGACCTGAGATACCAGAAAACTGTCATGGACCTAGTGTATTTATGTGAGATAATCAAAAGCTATACCTAACTGGTGGCCGTAAGGGTTATTTTCAGAAGTGTTGTAAAATTCATAAGTTTTGCTTGTAGTCAATATGGGATTTGTTTCCTTAAAATTCATTTTGGAGTTTAATACAGTTGGAACCCTCGTGGGATTAGTAAGATGTTTGTAGGCCACACCCAAAGTTATTTTGAACTTTATTTAAGATTTTTTGTAATCTTGCTTAATCGGATAAACGAGAAACATAATAGTTAATTAAGAATGACTAAATCCATATTCTTATTAACATTGTATTAGAAATAAAAGGATAATAATAATGATGAATCTTTAAAAGGTTTTATCCAGGAGACCCTACTCGAGTTGCATTACTAGAGGCATCGACGTGTAACTAGACGCTAACCGATGTGATCACACTATTAAAATATGTCCAAGTGGGAGCTGTAAGTTTTATGGACTTAAATTTTAATAGTCGTGTTTTAGGATCGAACTCGTGATTACGGGATCGCACACAATACGTAAATAGTTAATTTATTAATAAATATATTTTAAACATTTAATGGTCGTTATGTTTTAATAGTTAGGAATTAATTATTAACATGGAATAAATTAGAAAAGGAAAGAAGGATCCAGAACACCCCCTAGAAGGGTGATCCGATTAGTGGGAATAAGGGGGAAAGGAGGAGAATATTTTCATTCTTAATTTGTGTTTATTTAATCTTGAGCTCCAATTTTAATATCCCTATAAATACCCATGGGATTAAGATATACCTTATAATTTTTCACCTCTCTTTTGTTCAATTGTCTGATTGCCCTCATAGGGTTTCGGTTTGATTTTTCCACTTCACGTTATTGCTCGTTTTATACGAACTAGGATTTCGGTTAACTCATTATTATATTTGTGTATAAGAACGTAATATAATCTCACTATAAATTATATCTTGGATCGATTAACAAAACGGTAAGGGGTTAATCATTGATCCACATAAACCCTAAATTGAGAATTGATCTTGTTCGTTGGAATTATATTACAAAAGGTACGTAACCCTAATTCGATTAATTATGAATGTGTTACTATTATGATCTTGTTTAAATCACTTCCGCTATTACGTACTTTGATCTTTGATTATGTTTTATTTATAATTGTTTATGTCTCTTTTATAGTTATAGCTATGTTGCTTCAGTTTTATTGCTTTTGAATGTTATCTCAAGGTATTGTCACACTGCAGGTTCAAGGCTTCGTTGAAGAATCATTGAAAAAACATGACATTAGAAAATTCGTTGCAGTAAAAGTTGGTGTGGTTTGGTGTGTACATGCTTTCTCTCGAAAGTCGTGTATGTATTCAGCTACTCTGCATCGTCAACTGATAATATGGCTCATCATTTAATATTATGTATCTTGTTTTCTCAAGAGCGGAAAATTTTTGACAAAAAATCATACGGCTAGATTCAAACAAGTTGTGTGAGTAGATATCTGTTGTGACAATCTAACAGAGGTATATATGCTCAATAACTACATTATTCCCAAAAATAAAGATGTGTTTAATCTTACCTAAACACAAATAACTTGATATTTTTCGCAAAACAGTGACTTTAAGTAACTTTTGGAAGTGATTTTTAGATTAAAACAAGAGTTTAAGGGTTAAAAAATCGCTTGGTGTGTACTTATTTTAAGTCAAGTTTGCTAGCTTGTAAATTTAAATTAGATGTCTGTTATAGGCTGACTATGAGTTTGAGGGGTGTGCCAATAGCTTTTGCAATGGCTTATAAGTTAATTTAGAAGTTATTAAAGTAATTTGTTTGATTTGGAAGGTTGCTATCGTTTTCCATTTTTGGGTAAAATCTTGAGAGTAAAATTAGGAGGAAAATGTTAGCTTGAACATAAACTAGTGCTTTAGATCATTAGCTTCAGTTAATTAGGAGTGAACTTGTTATGTGATCCCATAATCAACCTCTAAAACCCCTCTTTACTTCTTAATTGTGAGATCAAAGTTTTTGTTTTCGTTATTTACGAGCTTGCTGAAGACAAAAGATCAGAGCTTTCAGTTTATTTCAAAGCTTGTTGAAGACAAAAGTGTCAGTCGATATCCTTTCTAGACATTATAGGATATTAGATGTGACTGATATATTACACTTGGATATAGGTATGTTACATTGTATGATAGCTTGGTATTAGTTGTCTTGGGTTAAATCCCAACTCTTGTACCCCTATATCTTTATGAAGTAACATACGAATCATTCTCAAACTTACATATACATGCGGCTTCCGTTTGTAAGTTCCAATACGTTAGTCAAGTCTTGTTTTGATGTTATTCACTCGGATTTGTGGACTTCTCCAATTCCGGGTCTTTCTGGTTCTAAATACTATGTTTTATTATAGGATCATTATTCACAGTATGTTTGTGTTTATCCATTGGTTAACACGTCTGAAGTTTTTTCAAAAGTTGTGTTGTTTCGTACCTTTGTTCGCACTCAGTTTAAGTGTGAAATCAAGTCTTTCCAGTGTGATCATGACGGTGAATTCGATAACCATGCCTTTCATCAATTATTTACAAATAACGAGATTCAATTTCGTTTTTCATGTCCACACACCTCTCATAAAAATGGAAAGTCCGAAAGGATGATTCGCACTATCAACAATCTTATCCGCGCCTTGTTATTTCAAGCTCACCTCCCCCCTAATTATTGGACTGAAACGCTAAATATGGTTGTGTACTTGTTAAATATCTTACCTTCTCGTGCCATTGATAATGGAAGACCTTTTACCCGTCTTTTTGGCAATATACCCGACTATACTATTTTACGTACCGTTGGATGTCTTTGTTACCCGCACCTTGATCCTTTTCACAAACTTGAATCCCGAGCTACGCCTTCAATATTTTTGGGACATTCCACGAACCACCGTGGCTATCAGTGCCTTGACCTTAACACCAACAAGATTATCATTTAACTTCATGTAACTTTTGATGAGACGGTTTTCCCATTTGGCTCGATGACACCTACCTCGAGCCATGCGTATGATTTTTTGGATGAAACACCAAATGCTATAAACAATTATATTCGTTTGTCTCCGATTGCTAATTCACCTATCAATTCAACAACAAATCCTACGCCTATTGTTACAATCCCAAGCCCAACTAGACCCTCTGGCCCATCTGAATCATCCATCTCATCTCCTATTACTGGATCCTCAAGGCCAAGCCACAATAATGCTCCCATTATACATGATGATCATTCCAACGTATTACCCATAAATTCGGCCCTACCACGATTACTCGATCAACTAAATGCTTATGATATCCCAACTCCCGCTTCTGTTTCTGTTTCCGAACCTCAATCAACTACAAATGTTAACCCGAATTCCACCTCGGTTCATCCCATGGTCACACGTTCTCCTGTCGGGAATACTCGTCCTAATCCAAAGTATAATTGTCATGTGTCGACTGTCACACCTTTACCCAAGTCGTATAATGATGCGTTTAGTGACCCACATTAGAGAAATGCTATGTCTAATAAGTAGGGGTGGAAACGAGCTGAGCTGCTCGTGAAAAGCTCGGGATCGGATCGGTAAAAAGCTCGAACGAGCCGAGCCTAAACGAGCTCGAGCCCGAGCTCGAGCCTAATTTGCAGCTCGTTTACTAAACGAGCTCGAGCCCGAGCTTTACGTATAAAGCTCGTTTGGGCTCGCGAGCCTAAACGAGCCTAATGTTATAAATACGAGCTTCTTAACGAGCTTAATAACAAGCTTATTAACGAGCCTAATTTAGGTATATTACGAGCCGAGCTCGAGCCAAATTTTATGTTTACATTGCAAAATCGTATAAACGAGCCGAGCTCGAGCCGAGCCCGAGCTTATCTACCAAACCATGAGCCGAGCCCGAGCCTAAATAATAAGGCTCGAAACGAGCCGAGCTCGAGCTCGAGCTTTGTAAAACTTAAACGAGCCGAGCTCGAGCCCTGGCGATCTCGAGCTCGGCTCGGCTCGTTTCCACCCCTACTAATAAGTATAATGCACTTATTAAAAATAACACTTTGGACTATTGTGCCTCGACCTGCGAATGTCAATGTTGTTCATTGTATGTGGTTATTTCGTCACAAGTATTTAGCAGATGGCACTATGAGTCATTACAAGGCTCGCCTTGTAGCAAATGGTAGTACATAGGTAGAGGGTATTGATGTTGATGAGAATTTTAGCCCAGTTGTTAAACCTGGAACTGTTCAGACGTTTCTTAGTTTGGCTATTTCTCGACATTGGCTTGTACATCAGCTTGATGTCAAAAATGCCTTTTTACATGGAGATTTATCTAAGACGGTATATATGCATCAGCCTCCTAGGTCTCGGGATTCTACACATCCTGATTATGTTTGTCTCTTGCAGCGGTCTCTATATGGTCTTAAGCAGGCTCCCAGGGCTTGGTTTTAGCGATTTGCTACTTATATTACCCGTGTTGGATTTAGTTAGAGTCGGTGTGACTCTTCATTATTTATTTATCAACAGGGGACTAACACAACTTACTTGTTACTATATGTTGATGATATTGTTCTTACTGCTTCATCTGAGATTTTGTTACGACAGATTATTGCCTCTTTGCATAAGGAGTTCGCTATGACAGATTTGGGTACTCTTAATTATTTTTTGGGGGTTTCAGTTACACGAGATTCTTCTGGGATTTTTTATCTCAAAAGAAATATGTAGTTGAGCTACTTGAGAGGGCACGTATGGGTAATTGTAATCCTACTCGGACTCATGTTGATACAGAGTCTAAGCTTGGAGATGTTGGTGATCCGGTCTCTGATCCTACGTTGTATCGGAGTCTCACTGGCTCTTTACACTATCTTACTCTTACCCATATTTCTTATGCGGTGCAACAGGTTTGTCTTTATATGCATGATCCGCGAGAGCCTCATTTCTCGGCTCTTAAACGGATCTTGAGGTATATCCGAGGTACTGTACACTATGGGCTATAATTGTTTTCATCATCTCCTACATCATTGGTTGCTTACTCCAATGCGGATTGGGCTGGTTGTTCTACTACTCGGAGGTCTACTTCTGGTTATTGTGTTTTTCTTGGAAACAACTTACTATCATGGTCCGCTAAGCGTGAAACGACGCTTTCTCGTTCTAGTGCAGAGGCAGAGTATCGAGGTGTTGCAAATGCTGTTGCCGAGACATGTTGGTTGAGGAAATTACTACGTGAGTTACATGCACCATTGTCTTCCGCTACGCTTGTTTACTGTGACAATGTTAGTGTTGTGTATTTATCTTCTAATCCAGTTCAACATCAACGTACAAAGCATATAGAGATTGCTATTCATTTAGTCCGAGATTTGGTTAATGTTGGTCAGGTTCGAGTTCTTCATGTTCCATCTCGTTATCAGTATGCGGATATTTTCACTAAAGGTCTACCTTCGACGTTGTTTGAGGAGTTTCGTTCTAGTTTGAGAGTTCGATGTCCTCCCCCTCTAAGTACGGGGGAGTGTTAGTCGATATCCTTATCTAGACATTATAGGATATTAGGTGTGATTGATATATTACACTTGGATATAAGTATGTTATAGTTGTATGATATAGCTTAGTATTAGTTTTCTTGGGTTAAAGCCCAACTCCTGTACCCTATAAATGTACCGACACTCTTTATGAAATAACATACGAATCATTCACAATCTTAACACAAACTTACAAAAAGATCAGAGTTTGTTGAAGACAAAAGATTAGAGCTTTCGTAATTGTTCATGAATGGTTGATGACCGAAGATCCAAGAAGCTTTAGATGACATTTTATAAACTACTATATCAGAACTATACGTCTAATACTTATGAGGAGGCTTCGAAATAAACAAAACTAACGCGTACTATCAAAGTTAGCCATGCATCTTAGGTCTTAACCATCTGAGTCGCTCGAATCCTCCTCACTTGATTCCTCGTCGCTTTCATTACTTGATTTCTTCAGGACTTCCACGTCGTCTTGCACCTTCTCAACATTCTCAATACTCAATTTACTCGCTTCCTTCATGGCTTCTTGACGTGCTTCTTCCTTTGCATCCACGAGACATCTGATCAAGCTGTTTAAGCAAGTATCAGCATTTTGTTTAACACGTACTGACTTTCTCATCAACTTTTCTGCAACATCAGCTGGAGTAATGTTGGTCTCTTTAAGCAATTGACCAATGGGTGCAAATAACTCATGCGATTCAACCTTCAAATAGGTTTTAGCAAGATCCTTAAATGTTTCAAAACAGCAATATGACATCTCAATATGAAAATCCATCCTTCCGCTTCTGATGAGAGCAGGGTCAAGCTGATCAATGTGATTCGTAGTGAACACAATTAGTTTTTCGCTGGTACAAACTGACCATAGCCCATCAACCGAGTTCAATAACCCAGATAGTGTCATTTTACTTGTTTTCTTCTTATTGTCATTGAACTTTTCAGAAATTGTATCTTTCTTCTTTTTTCTTTTACCGGTTAAATCTAGTGAGCAATCAATATCCTCAATGACAATTATCGACTTACTTGATGTATCGATCAAAAGCTTCTTCAAGTTAGCATTATTTTTCACAGAACTCAATTCTATGTCATATATGTCATACTTAAGAAAGTTAGCCATTGCTGCAATCATACTCGACTTACCGGTTCCTGGTGGACCATAGAGAAGATACCCTCGTTTCCACACCCTCCCAACCGATTTATAGTATTCTTCAGATTCACTAAATGCCTCCAGATCATCCACAATATCTTTTTTCTTGTTTGGGTCCATCGCCAGTGTATCAAAGGTAGATGGGTGATCGAATATAACGTGGCTCCACATTTGTTCCCGTCCGGAGTAAGTATTGGATCCGAAGTTATTAGTATATAGCCTTCGTTGTCTTTCCTTCTGGGAGATAGCAGTTCCTTCTTTGAATACATGGTCCAAGTACTGTTTCTTAACGAAATCTTCATGTTTTTTATGGAAAGTGAGCTTGTAAAACCACCTGGCATAATCATCCCTAGCATTAAGCAACAAAGTTTGTTGTTGTGGGAAAATCTTTCTTGAAGACCACCAAATCTTGATGCCTTTAAACTCGTCGAAAACCTCCTCATAGTCGTCCATACTATAGAAAACGTTTTTTAAATTAGCGGTGACTTTTGCTTTCTGGTGTTTAGCTCGATTAGTGGGGATCGTTGTGAGATACATTTCAATGGCGATATAAGCTGTGCTTTTTAGTAATTCTTCGTCTTGGAATTTAGGGAAATTGATATGGATATAAGGGCTACAATAACGCTTGAGTCTATAAAAGTAATGTTCGACAAGTCCACTAAGCTGTTGTTGAAACACTTGTTGTAATATCGCACAGAGAAACATAACCGCGGCCATCATAGACCCAACTTGAGTCATATCCATCATCATCTTCGCGTCCTTCTTAATTAAAGTCTGTAAGATTTCATAGTAATGAAACAAAACGTTATTAAAGAAACTTGTACAACAGTTGAAGAAGCATATAAAGTACAAATTAAAAACAAAAAAAACTAAAAGATTTAAAAAAAAAATGTTTATGTTAAGTGATGCTTATATATGTTATTCTATGTTACGATCGCACATCGGCCAAGTATGGGATTGGTCGATGGTTTATAATACTTTCGTGAATCGTTCTTCCTTCTATCTCGATTCGCTTAACTGTTTGGTTAACCTTATTTCATTTCTTAAGTGATTTCTAATACGGGAGTATATCATTCTAGCAACTTGTATTCATATATATTCTTTACTCTAGCAAAACAAATTGTTTGTGTTTATGTTAAGTTGATTCATGACAACTTCAATTCACAGAGGAATCACATAATTATTTTTAAGTTGCTTGTGCTCCAAGGTTTTATGATATATACTTTGTATAGTTACAAAACTAATTAACCCTACTTATAAAAGAGTTGTGCTAAGATATTCTAAAGCAAATTACAACTAACATTATTTTTTAAGGATTTTGATTAACTTACTTATGCAGAAGATATCAAGACTATATTTAACAATGGCAAAAAACTTAAAAATATGGGACAAGAAAACATACCAGAACGTTTTTTTCCCAATGAGAGATTTGTGATTCTTTTGTGTGTTTGGTGTTATATGTTCTACTATGTATGAGTGAGTTTTGTGTTGTGACCACAAAACCTAGTAACCTACTTGTGATTTGTTGAACCAGCCCCACACTCGCAGGAATCCTTCACGTGTCAAATACAGAGAAATCAATACTAGCCAAAAAGTACAACATCATTGAATTGATGCGTGCAAAGCCATCGATGATTGTGGCCAAAATCACATATCATGTACCACTACAAGGTACACTTCACTAGATGAGCCAAGAAGTACACTTCAATAATGTATCTTTTAATTCATGCGAGGATAACATGTGGATGTAATTTTCGACACGACACGATATACAAAAAGAATAGCCACGAAGTTAAACGAGTTTGGATAAAGATAAACAAGTTTCGATTAAAAAGGGGTCAACTCATATAACTCGTGATTGTATTTAATATGAATATAATTCATATATAATTGAAAATTGACGAATTATTATTTATATGTTATGTTTATCATTTCTTAATCATTATACCACTTTTTCATTTATGTTAGTTAAATCGATAAATCAACCGTATTCATAGATTTTCCTATTAACTTAACAGATTAAATGTTACGTCACAACAGTTTACACGTGTTATGCATGCCTGTTTAAAGTTGAGTTTCTTGACACGATTAATAAATGAGCCATATTTGATAAAAGTTATAATAACACGTCAATCCACAAACCGAACAGATCAACTTAAAAACAACTTTACCACCCAGTAATATTAGAATGTATCTTCATATTTCCTTCGTAGTTCTCACTGAACTATGTTTTCTCATTGAATTATGTGTAATCAACATATGCACTATATTGTACACAAACACACTAAAACACACTAATTCACTAAGAGCACACGGTGCAGTTGAGCCGTCGTGCTCGTGTCGTGGGCAAAAAGTGATGCCACGTCACTTTTTACTCCCACGACACCAAAACACCCCACGATGGCTCAACCCCCCTCCCTGGTTAACACGAGAATTCTCGTGTCGTCGTCACCCAACTTTTTTTTTTTTTTTCAACAATTTATTAACATAAACTTAAATTTTCATTAATAAAAAAAAAATACAATTACTAATAGAAAAAAAAAACAACACGAAAAAAAAAAATTACCGAAAAAAAAAACACAAATACGAAAATAAACTTAAAAATTAAAATATTTGGCACGCGCCTCGTCTTTGAGCTTCTCGATCCTCGCCGCGTCTTGTGGACTTAATCCGGTAGTGTCGAATCGAAGGATTTGCAAATCCTCGTTCCTTTTTTGAAGTGCAACCACTTCTAGTCTAGCCGCCACCTCTCGGTCCAATCGCTCCTTTTTAGTTTCACGATCGGATAACATTTGTTGTTGTAGCATATCCACCAATTGTTCTTTTTGAGACCCCGAAGTGGCGGATGAGCTTGTCGAGCGTTGAACCTTGGCCTTTCTTGGAGCACCGGATGGACGAGGGATGTCATCGTCATTGAAAAGATTCGGATCTTGATCGGCTATCTTCCCTCGTGCCCGGCGTGTTCGAGTTGAATCGGGATTTTTCCATTTATACTTGTCTTTCAAAACAAGCCAAGCACTTTTGTGTGGAAACTCCTTGTTCCCGTTTTCATCTCGATACAAACTCATCACACGAGTCATCAAATCGTCTTGATTTTCGCCACTTAAAAGTTTGGCGCTTTCATAAAACGAATTAAACCTATGAACCTCGCGGTTCAAATTCGTCCACTTCCCGGTCAACATATTTTTGTTTCGAGTTTTAAAACCCTCATCCTTAAGCCGATCGTTATACAAATCCATAACTTGGTACCAAAACGTATCGTGTGGTTGATCGGTCCCGACCTTCGGGTCTTCGGATACTTCAATCCAACACTCGGCCAAAACTTCTTCCTCACGTTGGCTCCAAAAAGAACGGTCCGACTTCGGAGGTGGTTGTGTAGCCGCGGCCACGCCTTTGTTTTTTGGGTTTTTCTTAGCAATACTTTTCTTCCTCGAACATTTCTTCGCTTGTGCACCGACTTGTTCTTCGGGTTCTTCGGGTTCTTCGGGTGCATTGTTTTGTTCGGGTTCTTCGGGTTCTTGTGAAGAGTGTTGAGGAAAGGTTTGGAATTGTTGTGATTGTTGGAAGATTTGTGATTGTTGGGATTGTTGGAACCACATATTAAATTGCTCGGGTGTACAATTAAGAAATGGGTTTTGTTGTGATTGTGGGAAGGTAGTGAATGGATTTGGGAGTTGATTATAGTTGGCGAATGTTCGTGAAGTGCTAGATGTTGCGGATGAGGGAGTATTCGGGTTAGACGAAGAAGACGAATTCGGTAGTTGAGTTGAGGGAATTTGATTTTGAGGATCGGAAAAGTAATTGTTTAACCATTGATTCGGGTATTGGTTTGGGTTAGGATTTTGACTCATGGTGGATAGAAAAATTAGAGAAATTAGATGTAGAAGAAGGTGTGAGTTGTGGGTAATTTGGGGTAGAATTTATAGGAAAAAAAAAGATGAAAAAGGGGGTTTTTTTTAACCTCAAACGGTCAAAAAAACGGTAAAAAAAAAAAATCCGTTTCCCAACGGTCAAAAACGGCTATTTTTTTAAATTTTCAAAAAAAAAAAAAAAAAAAAAAAAAAAAATTTAAAAAACCCGACGGCGCGAGCCACGGTTTGGTTGGCGCCGCCGTGGCCTCGCGCCGTCACCACGGCGTCGGCTGGTAGGTACCAGCCCAAAACCGACGGCGCGAGCCACGGTGTGGTTGGCGCCGCCGTGGCCTCGCGCCGTGGTGGCCAGCTCCCCATCAGCCCACCGTACCCTCTCCTCTAAGGTGTCGACTTACATATATCTATGTATTATATATATAAGTGACGTATCTCTTACAGTATGTATATACGTTGTTATAATCGAAAAAATCAATATTATATCAAAAACTATAAAAACTCACATTATTTATGTAAGTCATAAGTGATAGTGTGGTACGTGCGGTTAAAATCATAAATGCGACTGCGATATAGTTAGTCAAAAAGCACATCAAAGTATCAAAACATGACGTAAAAAGATAAATAAATGGTAAAAATGCAAGAAATCGTGAAGCAATATACAAATAAGCCAAATACAAATAGGAGAGGAAGAAAAAAATGAAAGAAAACACTAATTTCAACATTCTATCAAATTTAAACTCTCGTTCAAACTTTAGAAGAGTGTTAAATAATAGATTATATAACACCAAGCCTAACTAGGGGTTTAGCGTACATTAAGTTTTGGGTTTAAGTTAGCTTGTTTTTAATGTTATTTCTATAATAAATATACATGCTATCTTATGTAGACTTATTTTAATCTGTTTTATTTATATACTATCTGATGTGCAAGCGAGCTACAAGTTATAACACTCGCTCGTCCTTGTGTAACTGAAACTCATTCAATCCATATAAACTTTATTGTGTAGCTAAAAAGTTTAGGCATAAGTGTTGGAGGTAAATGTTTAAATATATCGACACAAAAAAGTACGAGGATGAATATTTTGTAAGACACTTGCACGTGGAACATTCATTTTGAGAGAACCGAGTTGTATTATACATATCATAATAAAAGTGTGAATAATAACTTTCATACAAAATGTATATAATTTTTGCACAACTCGTCACAAATTTTGAGAACGTTAAAATCCTCCTTAGTCCCTTATAACGAATCCACCCTGGAGACTTGTTATTGAGAGGCAGTGTCATCACTCATCAATATCAAAATTTAAAGCTTTTAGGTAAGAATTACTAGTAGATATTACGACTGAGATTTTTGCTATCACATGAGCATTGTTGTCCTACAAAAAACTTTTTACGATATATAGGGGCAGTGTGGGCCGATGCTTCCAAAAAACTTTTTACGAGTAATGTGAACATTATTATAAAGATAAGAGTTTAAAGTTGTACAAGGAAAAGGCGAACTACTTTTAGTTTATTTTAGGGTATAATAGGCTACATATACAAAAGTGTTTTAGAGAACTTGCATTGCATGGAAATGGATATCACACTAAGATCAAATTTTGGGGCAAACTAAAATCATATTGGTTCAAATTTACGGTTTATCCTAAACAAAAATATTTTTAATCGAGAATCCGACCTTATGCACATGCATCCTTTATTCTTGCCCTTGCTTTCCAGATTTTTTAGTTATGACTTATAAGCATGCTAAAAGCACATGTTGTCTAAGAGCCTACAACTCAAATCCAACCGTTGAATATGACGTGATTAATCAAATCCAACCGTTGAATATGACGTGAATATTCTTCTTGACAAAATTGAGACTAATTCATAAAAATACCGCGCAATGCAGCGGCGCGTACCCTGTAATTATATTGTTGGCGAGCGATATTGTTCGATTACATATTTTTATAATAACGAATTCACGCATGACGAAAATTTAAAGGAGTAACTATCGTAAACCATTTTATTTTAAGTTCTATTATTTTTGAACATGTTTTTTTCAAATAAATAATGGAGATGATCATAATGATAAAATTCAATTCAAGTTTTGTAACTCAAGTGTTATATTAATTTGTACAATGTGCATATAAATATTTATTATTCAAATGTGTATTACTTAAATGTATGATATAGATAGCTTGTACAATACGGATATAAATTTGTACTACTTAAATAATTAACAAGAGAAAGATATCAATTGATAACTAAGAGAGTTGAAACCTTTTAGCATCTTTTTATTTTTCATATATCCTATAAGACAAATATTTAATCCTCTGATCTTACCATAACCTAATTAAAACATGCATGACTACAAACGTGATGACGAAGATGAGAAACTTGTGTAAAGTTCTTAATCTAAAAAAATGGTTTTATTTGCATCACTCAACATTATTCATGTTTTGCTCCATTTGACTAATATTTCAACTTGGTTAATTATCATGTGATGAGTGATGGTCTAAGATTTGTTGACAGGAATGGGTGAAAATAGTTATACGCTTCTTATTGTCCTTCTAGTTTCTATTAGTTATACGTTGTAATGATCATCTGATTAATGCTGACGAAAAAGAGTTTCATGTTCGTTTCGTGTATGCTTTTTACAGACACTGTTTTGTTGTCAACATTTTACAATGACTCATTTTGGGCCACTTATTCACTTACATGCCCAAACTCCTATCTACTCTGTCACATAACCTGAACTAAATTTTATTTTCCAGGGTCAAAGTCAAATGGTTAAGACAAAGTTAAACTAAAGATGAAATAAGTCTAATAGGTCAACTGATGGGTTGAAAGGCATATGAATGGAGCATAAACGAATGTTTCCATCCACACCAAAAGAGAATATTGCGAGTCTTATGCCACCACATATATAGAAACTGACAAAGAAGATATTTGAATGCAGACCGAGATCGAAAACTCTAGAAACACGAACCTTGATAAGCCTTTGGCCGAATCAAGCGATTCCCGGGAGTGATGACCTGCGATTGTAACAATGACATTATTGAAAAAATGGCGCAAACATCAGCAAATGCACACAAGCATCACCAAGCTTAATCTTATTGGATGCAGTGAAACATATATAATAGTTGATTAATCAAAAATTCTATATGCGTTTAGCTTCTCAAAGATTCTATTTACCGTTTCGTATTCTAGAAGTCTTTTGATTAATCAGAGATTCTATATACGCATACACGTGGTTCAAATTCTTTTAGCTTCTCAAAGATTTTATATACAAACACAAAGGATAGACGTGGTTTAAATTGTTTTAGCTTCTCAAAGATTCTATATACAAAGCAAAGGACAGAAATTGCACAGGCTTCCAAATCCAATCAACACTGCGTGTGACCTTGCATAAGCATACTTTTTGGAATTAAAAAGAGAAGCCAAAATCGGATGAAAAATACGAAAACAACACAAACGTGGCGTTTGATACTGTAAAACAAAAATCGTGACAACCTGTTTGACCCATAATTATAAGTGATCCGTTTTGACCCACACATGTTCCAAACCCCTAATCCGTGTTGACCCGATACCCAAGCCACCCAGGACATCATTCAATGCGATAGCAAAGTGAGGTCCAAAAACCCGTATCTTTTTACAGGAAATAGCTTGCTCGAACACCCTATTTTCAAGGGCAAAAAAGCTTAATAGATCACACATGTATGACAGCAGATATTGGTGATCGGCACTATTTCTAAAGTAAGATATGGCAAAATAAAGCCACAAATTACAAGTCATACTTTTTACCAAAATTATGCCCAATCTTTAGGCTACAAGGGTCTGAAAAGATATAAAAATTACAACAACAACAATATCTACAGAAATTAGCCTATAGTGAAAAGGTTACCACAAAAGATTTGGCAAGTGGGTTTCGCAATGGTGGTTATACATGAAGATGGTTAGAGCAATAATTAACCTACTAAAATAAAACAAATTTTATAATATATAAAATAATTTACAAATATTATGTTTAAATATAGACAGATGTTCAGATCTCATAGTGGTTGTTTGTGAATGTCGACGGGTATGCTTTAGTCGTTGGTGAAGTTCTCCGGTGGCTGTACATGATGGTGGCGGTGGGTGTGAGATTTCAACGAGTGGTGGCCAAATGCTGGCCAGCGAGAGTGTTGTGACCCGTGGAGATGACAGTGGCAACTTTTTTTAGAGAGAATTGTGTGAGTCTGTGACAGAAAGTAAGTTTTTAGAGTGTCCCAAAAGTTTATATAATTTCTGAGGTTGTTATGGGCTAGCTACGTTACATTACAAGGCTTGAGACGTTACATTTTAAATGGGCTTTAGACTTTTTAAAATGACTGTTATAACATTTTGGAAAAAAAAACGTATGACTGTTTTATTTTTTTGACTCTTAGCTGTTATAATAGAAATGTTTGACTCAGTTGTTTTGTTGTATTAACATTTAATTGGTGTGTTATGTTACTACTTATTAGAGGCTGAAATGTTTGAGGCTTAAAATAGAAATGTTTTAGGCTGATAGTTTAAGACTTCTATAAATAGAAAAAGGCATAAACCTTTTATAAAGTAGTAAGATTACTATAAAAAATCTAATGCATTTAGGTAAATAAGTCCACTTTTTTATAAGACAAACTTACTTTGGATTACTTTTTGAAAACATTGGATGGTTGTCACATTAAAAATTCTTATCCTGTATAGCGTAACGTTTTGCCTTGTTGTCAATACAAAATTTATAACATTTGCTTACTAAATTAAATGTGAAAGAGTAAGTAATAGAGGGGAGCACTAAAAGTGTATATTTACTCAATATTGAGTAAGCAAAAGTATTTTCTATTAATTTCTACTCAAAAAGAGTCATTAAAAGTTAATTTTTATCAACTCATACTCTTAAGAAAAATAGTAAGTAATAGAGGGGAGCACTAAAGGTCATTACTTACTCAATATTGAGTAAGCAAAAATATAAAACTTTTAGTAACTCTTTTTTGAGTAAGGAAAAGAGTAAGCAAATGTTTTTGCTTACTTTTATATGCATTGTGTTTTAGTAAGAAAAAGTTATACTGCCTTAAATGATTATAAATTTTATTAGTAAGCAAACCTTTTAATAAGTAAATGTTATTTATTTTGTAGTGTGTGTTCCATCATTTTCCACCTCTTAATCTGTTTCTTTTCTTATAAAAACACAACTTAAATATATTTTTAGAGCAATTTCAATGCTCAAGTTGTTCAATAGCTTTTTGCATTTACTCGTTGTACTTGTCATTTATTTTTAACTATCAAAAAGCTTTTGTTGGAATAGGTCTCCAATGGTAAAGCTTTTTAAGAAAGCTTGATGAAATTAATAACACACGATGCAAGAGGTGTTTAATGGTTGAGTTTGGTTAAAATACTATAAAAGTACAATGCTTTAAACACTTGACAAAATACAAGTCTTTCTAAAAAGCTTTTAGAAAAGCTCAAGATTGCAATGGTGAAAAGTCTTCTAATGACTATTTGAAATAGTTAAAAGCTTTTGTAAAAGTCATGCATTGCGCATGCTCTTATGTCGAGAACGAGTGTAACAGTTTCAAAATTTCAAGAAAAAGTCATACCTCGTGGCCAACGTGTGTGTGACGCGTGATACATGTGGCTCATATATGCATCCTTCACTGCTTGTGAAGAACATAACCACTTACCAAATGACTTCAGACAATATTTAGACTAAATATTATAGGAAAAGTAAATAATTCAGACAATGTTGTTTAGACTCGTCATTACTCTCATCCAAACCCCCAAAACATCTAGTAACAACCCTTACAAACACTAGAAATCTTTCGGACCTTAACTATCTCTAATGCGTTTTTCGTTAGAACAAACAAAGACACAATTCCAATTTTCTACCATCTATGTAATGATGGTGGTTAAAGAGTAAATCATATAATTTGTGAAATAAGAGTTCTTAACTCATACAGTACGTACTAATCAACAATTCAATCAAAATACTCAAAGAGTAGACCATGTGAATAACACATACATTTTAGTAGCAGGTAAATAGTTCATAGGTGGTAGATCATGTGAAGAATGTATCCTTGGTGGTGTGAAAGACTATGTCACATACATTACACCTCATAGCGTTTGCTAGGACGTGTGATATTTCGTGACGTCGCCTTCATACCACAACGAATGCATTCATCAAATGAACTACATCCTTCTGAATTTAAGGCTCTTCTTTTGACTCGTATTAAAGAAGAGCAGGTCGTAGATGGACAATGGCAACATAGGCCATGGCTTTTAGAGGGGCACCAATTTTTTTTTGTAAACTCAACTAATTTGTATGTTTTTTAAAAGCTCAACTCACCTATACACATAAGTCTAAGTTAAAATGGTCTTTATAATATTATTTTAGGATATTTATAATTTTTTAACATCGATTAGTATATTTTAGGATATTTAGCATCGATAACAATAAAAATCTCACAGAATTTTTTAGGGGCTTTTTTTAGTTACCGCCAAGGGCATTCAAAATCTCCGGAACGACCCTGAAGAAGAGTGTGTTTGACTCTTGAGAGAACCTGAACTTGATAAGAACATATATCAATAAGTGGGTAATTTTGTCATTTTTCACCTACGAGTAAGTTATAGTAAAAATTTAAACTTTTTTTTTGAACGGCGAGTTAGTAGTTAGTTATTCGAGCTTACAGTGACATCCAATTGGGTAGTATGCAAGCCTCGAACCTTCTCCTTAGGGGATAAACTCCACTCCTGCTTCTTAATTCGGGCCCCTGAAGGTTCTTGGTGAGACTCGAACTCGAGACCTCTCCAAGAATATCTCCCCAAGGTTACTCTTGGTGGCCAACTGAGCTAACTCAGCTGGTTAGGTAAAAATTTAAACTCTTTGACCCAACCTTTTGAGTGTTGGACTATAACAATTCCGACGAGCAATCACCCACTTTTGATAGTTATACGAGATCAATGAGTGGCGGGTGGGTGACTGAAATAGTATACACGTCATGAGTAAACTCATGACAACCATTTGAAACGCTGATGGGTATACCCAACAATATGCCTATAGGCTTAACCATAAAGCCATTTAAAATAAACCGAAATTAATTATACCTTTTTAATAGTTGTGAGACTGTTGTATATAATAGATATCGGTATCAAAAAAACATATTACACTAAAATAAACTATTCGTTTTCTAAAATAAAGAATGAAAAAAAAAGATCAAATCATTAAATATATATACATGGATAATCTATTCCATAACTCCTTGTGCTATAAAAGCATCAATTCTTTCATACTAATACATATACGCTACTCATAGGGCTCGTTCCACCTCTTGCATATCTTACTCACTTTACGATATACACGACACACCTCTAGTCCTCTAGCACATCTAAATAGTTATTCATTTATTCTAAAAACGCCAAATGATTGAATTTTTTTTTTGCTAAACTTATTTTTAAGAATTTTACGTTTATCTCTTTAATGGACTAATATGAATGTAATTTGGTGTAATGATGTTTAACTGATACTTTCAAACACCTATTAAAATATTTTGTGAACTAAAGAGCATCTACACTCCTAAAAAGTCATAATAGCTTTTTTTTCTTAAATACAAAATTTTTATGAAGAGTTTACGTTTAATGCATTGAATGCATTTGTCATTGAATGGTTATAACTTTTTACAATAGCTTGGAGTTCTCTAATTCATCCTTAAAAATTCTTGAAAAGCTTTAGTCAAAGCTTTAGTCACAATGGTAAAAAGTTGTTACAATGACTTTACAAAATTAGAAAAAGCTATTGCTAGTTGAATCATTATAGGTGCTCTAATAGTTGACAAATTGATTGGTATCTTATTACGCACTTTTATAATTACTTTTCATTTAAGGTTTTGTCATTTTGTATCATTAAATCAATGCATAGTAACAAATACCCATGGGCGAGTATGAGTAGAAAACGATACTCATTTTTGGGGAATGATGGAGACACAAGTATTGAAAAACGGGCAAACATGTTTCTGAAAGTTCAAAATCGTGTGAAGAAAAGGAGTTTATTAGAATAGGCGTAACTTGGGCCCCATGAGGAGTTAGAAGGCCCACGACCTGTCAAAACATCCAGAAAAACGAGAGGAACACATTTGTAACCACCTTTTAACTGGTTATGGATTTTCGAGGACCGAAAAGCCTTACTATGAGTTATTTATATTTTTTATGTTTTTTCCCGTTTTCTAGTTGGACTTTGTCTTTGGGCTACAATCCATCCCATTGGTGTTTTAGGATTTTTTTTCTTTGTTTCCTGTCTTCTTAAAAACAATCTCTTTTAACCCTAGTAAGACAGTTATGAGTTTAATAAAAAAATAAATCATCGGCCGTTGTTTGCCAAGTTTTTACCCTAATAATCTGTATTCATTAGAATCAACGATTGTTCGAAGGATTATTTCTGGTATTCATTGAAATTAACAGATCCAATTTATTTATCTTATTTTTTTGTTTACATTAGCGGGTGACGATGGATGGTGGGTGAAAAAAAATCCACGTAAGTGGTGACAGATTTAAGATACTCATACCCATTATTCATAGTTGTCATCCCTATGAAAATAAGGAATTCTCAAGTCTCAACTGAGTATAATAGCTCTATTGTTTTATCTACTATAGTTTATTACAATGGTTTTGTGTCTTATTCCAAGCTAACAATATAAATTCTCACTAGAACAAGCAGTCAATATGCTACTATTCGCACGAAAATAAACTCACCTTAATGCACATGTTCTAAGGCCAAAAAGAAGAAATGTTCGGTAAGGCTCTATAAGGTCGGATGACTCGACACGGAACAGAACCGAAACGTAACAAAGCCATAAAGGCACAAGTTAAAAAATTAGCTTGGTTCGTTTGACCTAAACACGATAAAATCATAACATTGGTCACGTTAGGGTTGTGTTGTTTTGGTTGGAACTTTCTTTTGGTTAAATTTATGCCAAGCAACGCGATTAGTGAAGATGACTTCCCTTTAGCAACTCGATAACTGGTCCTTTTAGAGGAGGTACGGGTCACTTATTTATGTCCAAAATGTGTATCAACTTGACTTGATAAGTTGACCTATAATTAAGAGTAGTGTTGATCGTACATCAGCATCAACTCAGATCTCTCTTTCCCTCTCCCCCCCCCCCCCCCCCCCAAACACCCGTAATGGTGACGGCTAGCGGAGTCTAAAAAGTCAACCCGACCCGAACCCGAATGAGCCTATTCGAGTCGGGTCACTCAGTAAAAAAACTTATTTGGGTCAATTCGGGTTGACCCAAGTTTTAAATAGCTCGGGTTCGAGCTTATATTTTTTAGCATTCACCCGACCCGAATTGACCTGAATTCGACCAACCTGACTTGACCCGACTCGATTAACACTTTTTACACTGACAAGAGTGGCAAAGCCTCCAGCCCACACCTTTCGTTGGTGCATGATACTAGGGTCGGCGCCGACGAGGCTTGTGTATACGTCACCGGCCCATGACAATCACCTTTCTTTTGTATCTGATGAGGTTTGTGTAAACACATGAAACAATGTAAAAAAAAGTGTTAATTGACTCGGGTCAAGTCGGGTTGTTTGGGTTCGGGTAAATGCTAAAAAATAAAAACCCGAACCCAACCTATTTACAACTCGGGTCAATTTGGGTCAACCCGAATTAATCCGAATAAGTTTTTGACCCAAGTGACCTGACCCGAATAGGCTTATTCAAATTCGAGCTCAGATCAATTTCGGATCTAATGGACTTTTTCGACACCCCTACTTGCCACCAACGTACCTCTTGATCTTATGCATATTGTTGTTTTCATCTCAATCTACGTATATGGTTTGATAAGACTCATACCAAGTATTTTGGCTAAACTTCTCTTACGGTTAAAAGTAAAACGAGAAAGCCAATTAACCAAAATGACCCGCCCGATGTTCATGTCACTTTTTCTAATCGAAAATCTAAATCAACTCGGCTCCATAACATGACCTAACAGGACTTATGGCTATGTTTGGTAAAATTAGCTGTAAGTTGTAAGCTATTAACTGTAAGTTGTTAACTGTAAGCTGTTAGCTGTAAGCTGTTTACTAAAAAACTATATTTTTAATAAAAATGTTTGGTATATTAGCTGTTAACTGTAAAAATTAAAATGTAAAATGACTTAAAAGGACATATTTAAATAAATTATAATATGGTTGGAGGGTATATCAGTAATCTACCGCTTTAACAGCTCTTGACAATTTAAAAAGTTGTATCAGACAACTTTTTATTTAGGAGCTAATTGGTGAAAATAAAAAACTAACAGCTCTTAAAATTTGTTGTACCAAACAAAGCTATTAGATTACTTTTTTAACAAAAAAACCAACAACTCTGAAAAAGCTTTAAAAAGCTCTTGCTAAACATAGCCTATGACTTTTGGCAAGAACTTTTTTAAAGCTTTTTCAGAGCTATTAGCTTTTTTGTTAAAAAAATAATCTAATAGCTCTGTTTGGTACAACAAATTTTAAGAGTTGTTAGCTTTTTATTTTCACCAAGTAGCTCTTAAATAAAAAGCTGTCTGATACAGCTTTTTAAATTATCAAGACCTGTTAAAGCTGTAAGTTACTGATATACCCTCCAACCATATTATAATTTATTTAAATACTTCCTTTTAAGTCATTTTACATTTTAATTTTTATAGTTAACAACTAATATACCAAACACTTCTATTTAAAATAGAGCTTTTTAGTAAACAGCTTACAGCTAACAGAATACAGTTAACAACTTACAACTTACAGTTAACAGCTTACAACTAATTTTACCAAACATAGCCTAAGAGTTATCAAGATCATGGGTCCGTTTGGTAAGAGCTTTTCTAAAGCTTTTATAGAGCTGTTAGCTTTTTTTTTAAAAAAATAATCTAATTGCTCTGTTTGGCACAACATTTTTTTGGGGGCTGTTAGCTTTTTATTTTAACCAAATAGCTCTTAAATAAAAAGCTGTTCCATACAGCTTTTTAGATTTTCAAGAGCTTTTAAAGCTGTAAATTACTGATATAACCTCAAACCATATTATAATTTATTAAAAGATGTCCTTTTAAGTCAATTTACATCTTACTTTTATAGTTAACAGCTAATATACCAAATACTTATTAAAATTAATAGCTTTACAGCAAACAGCTTACAGCTTACAGTTAACAGCTTACAGCTTACAGTTAACAGCTTGCAGCTTACAGTTAGTTTTGCCAAACATAGCCCATTTATGAAAACTATTGAAAACCATAACCCAAAAATTAAGGACAAGGTTCTTTGAAAAAAATCAGTATACTTTACGTAATTTCACATTAGGCAAAATAATTTGATTGGGATCCCTCCTTCAAAAACCCTTTGTTATACCCATTGATGCGATAGCTAAACTTGGACTTCTAACTAGATTCGAGCAACAAAAATCAAACTTGAGCTGGAAACTTGATTCAAACTCGATCTAAGCCACATGTCAAGATTGAACTCGATAAATAAGTGTTATATAAGCTCGACTTCCCATTTTGCATAAAGATTACTTTATATGATTGTAGAAATAAATTTATTACTTGTACATAAAAATATAAAAGTATAGCTTAACCTAAGCTCGTTAAAGCTTGCAAGTAAACTCGACTTGAAAATTTATGCAGTGCCACTTATAATTTTATTTTATTTTTGTATTTTTCGAACTGAATTCAAACAAATGAAAATCATCTCATCTTGTCTATATACATGTGGTCACCATAAAGAATGGGGTGAAAGTTACAGATACGTAATATATTTTTTCAAGAATACCGAAATACGCAACTAACTTTATTTTATACTAGTATTCTCAATATGCCTCCAAACCTTTTTCAATGTACGTAATATAATCGGCTAGGTGACTTGTTTTACAGGTTTCACTTTCAAAAGTTATAATTATGGTCCCTTGACCTTTAGGGGACTTCCACTTTTAGTCTCTTTACATTTCCAACATATATTTTGGATATTATTTTTTTAGTAAACTTATACACGTACAGGTATAAATACTATTTTTCAAAAAAAAAATCATAATATTAATTTTTATTCAAAAAAGCGTAATATTTAATATTTTACATTTACAAAACATTTTTTTTTGAAAAAAAAATGAAATTTATTTTTCGAAACATTTTTTGAAAAAAATATTTTTCGATTATTTTGTGAAATTTTTTGCTAGAAATATTTATTTAAAAACACATATTTTCCGAAAAAAGCAGTTTCCTAAAAAATTATTAATATTTATTTTTTTCGAAATTTTGAGAAAAAGAAGTTTTTTAAAAAAATCGTAATATTTGTTATTTAACATTTACAAAACATTGTTTTGAAAGAAAATGAAAATTTATTTTTTCTCGAAATTTTGTGATTTTTTTACAATATTTATTTAAAACACATTTTTTCGAAAAAAAAAGCAGATTTTTAAAAAAATTAAGGCACGTTTCTGCTTTTTTTCGAAAAAGATGTTTTTTTGAATAAATATTTCTAAAAAAATCACAAAATTTCGAAAAAACAAATGAATTTTGTTTTTTTTAAATGATTTGTAAATGTAAAATAACCAATATTTCGATTTTTTTTAATCTTTTTTTCTCAAAATTTCGAAAAAAATATATATCATGATTTTTTTTTTTGAAAAATTGTACTTTTACTTGTACGTGGATAAGTTTACCCAAAATAAAGAAATTCGAAATATATGCTGGCAAAGTAAAAAGACTAAAACTGGAAGTCCTCCAAAGATCAAAGGACCATAATTATAAATTTTAAAAGTGAAAATTGTAAAACAAGTCACCTATTAGTTATATTACGTATATTAAAGAAAAATTGAAAGTATATAAGAAATGGAAAAAGTTCTATATAGACCATTTGTTTAGCATAGACCCAATCAACCAATCACAACCATCTATTTTTTTCATCTAACAACAAAAATATATTTTTTTAAAAATCAATATCTCACAAACCGTTAATCGTTACGCAAAACGAAACATACCATCGTGACGAGAATTAAATCATCTTTCAAACGAGGGGCACATGTATATACTTTCGACAAACTTTTTTTTCGACTTTTTTTTCTTAAGTCACGTCTGAGAGAATCATATATGATTCGTGACGAATCATATATGATTCGTGACGAATCATATATGATTCTCTCAGACGTGACTTAAGAAAAAAAGTCGAAAAAAAATTCGTCGAAAGTATATACATGTGCCCCTCGATAGAAAAATGATTTAATTTTCGTTGTAATGGTGTATTTTTTGTCACTTGACGATTTACCGTTTGTGAGTTATTTAACTTTTAAGAAAAAGGTGGAAAGTTAATTTGAATGAATGTGATTGGTTGATATGGTCTATGCTAAAAAGAAGGTATATGTTGATCTCAACTCTATAAGAAATACTAATAGAAAATAAAATTAGTTACGTATTTCGATCTTTTAAAAAAATTATATTACGTATTTTTAACTTTCACATAAAGAATAATATACCACATTCCTAACTTCAAAGGGAACATTTAACTAGAACATGTTGAGTACTCACCATGAATTCTTCTCCTACTACATATCTACTACCTCCAAATGATAATAAAAGCGACTAGTTGATGTTAAGTGATCACCATAATATATTTATCTTTATAATCAAGTAGACTTTTGGATGGTAGAACTCATATAAATTCCAAGAGTATAGAAGAATTACATCAAGAATATGTCAATTTTGAATTTGAACAGTTAATTAGTTCGTATAATCCCAAAAATTTAGAAGAACTATATTAATATGTGTTACATATTAATATGACATATTTTTGTTGAATCTCGAGTGTACTCATATGTGGAAGTCTTGGTCGGGTTTTAACGGTTTTTTCTAACACGTTAGAATCTCTCTTTAACTAGAGTGATCCGGCAACCTTAAGTACCACCACCCAATTTGGTGTGATGTGGTGATACATACAAGTTACCACTGCTCAGATCCGATGTCTTTAGTTTCTTCGAAGTATTAATGAAATTTTCCATTGCAATTTTCGCCATTGGTGTATTTTTCACTCGCTACTGCTTGGTTTGTATCTTTTTTTTTCTTATTGGACCAAAAATAACACCGCAAAGGCTTGTACCAAGAGACACGTACTCCGTACCAGATAGGCAGATATACAAAAGCCTAAAAGACCACCATAAACACCAACAAATATAAAACTAGACCTAAAGAGTTCTAATAATTTGGGTCCAAATATCACATTTTTCTTTGAAAGCTATACTAGTTAATGTACCTTTACCAACCCTATCAGAATCATCTTTTGGTGAATTCAAATTTGAGGCCCAGCCTTTTCAAAAGTAAAGTCACATGATTCTGCAACTCAAGTACCATTGATGGCGAACAGAGTAACAAGGTGTACGTAAAAGACTACAAACAAGTTAAGTCATAAATACTTTTGTAGGTAGTTGACAAGTCATACTCCATAGTATACTCCCTTCGTTCCTAAATAAATTTTCACTTTGACATTCTTCGGTCTTCTTTTTCGACTTTGACCACAAATATTTATACTTGTATTACATAATATTCGTGCAAACTACATGAATGGATTGAGTTTTAAATGAATTTTGATAGATATAATTTTCATTAAGTATTATATAACACAAAAAATATATTTATGGTCAAAATGTAACAAGAGAGATCAAAAAAGTTAAGTGGACATTTATTTAGGGACGAAGGGAGTATATCTTTTATTTTAGATAAGATATATTTGGGAGACAATTAAAAGATTTGATGTGTTGAACAAAGTAGTACTAGTCAGTCTCCAAAAAGGCACGTCATGATGCCGCCAAAGCCTGGCAAAAAGCATAAAAATTGACTTTCACGTTACGCAATAGATTAATGCTTATGTTTAAGACTTGGCGTGAGATAAGAATATAAAAAACGTGATCATATGTAATAAGTCATGATGCGTGAAAACAATTTTGTTTTCAGTTTTGATATTTTCTTATAAAGAAATGAAAAAAAAATAAATACAAATATAATTTTTTAACATTATTTTTTATTTATGTATGACATTTATTTAAAATTCAATATATTTTTAATATTATCTAAATATAATAATTTATAAATATTTTTATATTTTTAAATCTTTAAGTCACACTTTAAATGCTGTCACGTCACACTTGACACTATTCATAATGTTGATCACTAGTCTATTTGCTAAAAAGTACTGTACCATCGAGATGACATGGCCACACCATAATATAGGTGGTAAAAAATGTCAAGAATCTAAATAACTGTTGTGAATAAATGCAAAGAGTAAGAACAAACAAGAATGAGAGAGGAGAATTATTCATTACCCTCTTTATTCATTCATTGGAATGAAAAAATGATGTGAGAGTAAATGAATCACAACCGTTCTAATTAGTCTTGCCCATACCTCTGCCTTCTATCAAATGCATCACAACCGTTAGTTATTTTCTCTCCCATACCTTCTCCTGTTTGGCTTTGAAAAATTGATAGAAGCTTTGAAAAAGTGGCACCAAGGTATACCTTCCTTTCACACTTTTTCCACTTTATCCATCTCATCCTATCTCAACCACACACACAAAATGCACGAAAACCCCAATCCATCTCATCCCCTCATCTAATCCGATGAGATACAAGATTAAAACCCTCATCTAATCCGATGGGGTACAATATTAAAAAGCAAGAGAGTGATGTCAGTTAAGTTTATAATATTTCTTTTCAGTATATGAACACTAAATTTAGGGTTTTTTTTGGTTTCGTTTGATTTTGTTTGTTTTGATGTGCCTTCGTTTAATCTGAAATTATTAGTATAATTTATCTCTTTTTGTTGATATTTTTTTGCAGAATGATGACGAGACTCCATTGTAACGACTGATGTCCTAAATATTGGGGTTTTGATTGATGTCCAATATTTTAGAGTATTCTTTCGATCTTGGAGATGGGATGAGGGAGATGCTATTTTGGTGTGCATCTTGGTTTTCGCTGTTCTGGTATTTCTTATTAAGCTGGTGAATATTGTTATGCTTTACTATTATTTGTAGTGTGGTTTTTTCTTTGGGTGTTGACCCAAGTATATCCTTTACTATTATTAGGGAGATGGGAAGGTTCGTTGCCGCTATTGATGGCAGGCGACGATTGTGACAGCCGTCTCTTTCGTTGCCGCTTTTGATGGCAGGCGACAAAAGGCCTGTTATATATGCTCATAAATAACACCCATCGTTGATGCTTATTAGCCTTGCAGCCATGGCGACCGTATCCTCTTTTCTGATTGCTTAATTATCTGAGCCTTATTGTATTTGAAACAAACGAATGTGATAGTCTGAATGGTAAATGAATTGGAAAACTATTTATTGTAGTACATACGTCGAAACCTTGGTTGTTACTTGGCTTGCGAAATTACTCATAATAATAATGGAGCATTACGAACACCAAAGACGCAATAAATAACGTGTGTCTGTGTTGTGTGTAGTGTCCAAATGATAGCCGTCGGTTAGTATTGTTTAAGGAGGCCACGGTCGTTGACTTGGAAATCAGATTGTCCCAAAGGCAAAACGTTTTTGTGGCGTTCATCTTGAAAAGTAGAAGTATATATTGCCCTTCGATTTCATTATCTGTGTTGGTTTTGTTTACGTTATAGTTTATGTTACACCTTTCGCCTTATGCTCCTGCGATGCCACTGTGCTCTTCGTTGCCGCCATCCATTGCGTGCGACGATGCGGCGGGTAGGTGACGATGGTACTAGGATTATTGGCTGTAAATACGACGGATTGGTGGCGATATATGCATGGTTATTACAACCTGGTGAAATTGGTTTCCTAATGCGTTTATACTGTTTGTATGTGGTCTCCTATGCGCCGGGTAGGTGACGATGGTACTAGGCTTATTGGCTGTAAAATACAACGGATTGGTGGCGATATATGCATGGTTATTACAACCTGGTGAAATTGGTTGCCTGATGCGTTTATACTGTTTGTATGTGGTCTCCTATGTTTGAAAGTACGCTATGGTTCTCATGTGTTGCCACTAAATGGATGGTTGAAATGATTAAGCATATTCCTAATAAGGAATTCTCATGTGTTGCTATTAAGCATGAAAAGTGATTTGCAACCGTTCTGAAAAAAAATTTATAAGACGATAATGATACGATTCTAAACGGCTGTGATGATAAAATTTGGACCTGTTTATGCGGGTCCGATTAAAGTTCGGGTTATGTGCAACTTGGTGGGGCAACCTTATTAGGTTTGCAGCCATGGCGGCCATATCCTCTTTTCCGATTGCCTACTTATCTGAGCCTTATTTATATATATATATATATATATATATATATATATATATATATATATATATATATATATATATATATATATATATATATATATATATATATATATATATATATATATATATATATATATATATATATATATATATATATATATATATATATATATATATATATATATATATATATATTTGAAACAACGTATGTGATAGTCTGAATGGTAAATGACTATAGAAACTACTGATAGTAGTACATGGTTTGAAACCTTGGTTGTTACTTGGCTTACGAAGTTATTCATGGCAAGCCGAAGGTCTTGAATGAGTCTAAGGGTAGATAGATGATGGTAAGAAGTAGTTTTGAACTCTCTTTAATAAACTCTAACAAAGGAGGATTAACAGCCTGCTTACCGGAAACGGATTTTTTCCATAGGGATTATAGTTTCGCCAAATGTTTCCCAAAAGGCTTCTCTACAGGGACTATTTGTGTAATTTACTATATTGCAAAGTTATGGATGTGTCATAGAAACTTAAAGTATCTAACTTCCGGGATGAGCAGGTTTGGAAGATATGTTACTTAGTGATATGCCACTTTCAACATACCACCTGAAAAGATCTGCCCGTAAGAAGGTAAGGAGAACTTTATCATAACGTCACCACTAATAGACACATATTTTTTTACCTTTGCTGAACCTCTTTTAGTGACTGGTTGTGTAGGTGTTGTTGGCAAGCTGAATCTTTAAAAAACACGCGGTTTGAAATCCTCATGTTCTGAAAGCGTGGATCCAAAGGTTTGGTTAATGATTTGAGGTTGCCGACGTTTTAGTCCTACGTATGTTTGTTTAGTTACATATATTTTTTTAATTCTGTTAGGATGCTTAGCTATATGACCACTAATATTTTTACCTAATATGATGTACTTAAGTACTTAATGACCTTTCTCTTTGTTCTGTTACAGGACCACAAAGATACAATACACAATATAGGAATCCACGTTCATATGAGTTTTGCTTGCTGGTGGATTCGTGAAATAAATGGAGGCTCCATTATCAATCGTCAGCTAATGGGTCGGTATAACAAAATAAAACATGACATTTGTATTAAAAGAATTTTAATTGCTTTTGTTTAGAAAGTATCATCATCTTTGAATACTAAGCAATGTTCTTCTTTGATATCAGATTTGAGAAATACATGCTCCAACAAGCTGCAAATATGGCTTGACGGTGTGCTACAATAGATAACCAGTTCGGACGGGTAAGTTTAAATTTATCGATTTCTTAAGAAATTTAAATAAACATTATGGAATATTATTTTTCTTATCTCAAGCAACGCGAATTTATTTTGGTTTTGCCGAATCCGAAGTCATTGTATTCCATTCACAATGCCGCAAAGGTTATCTCGAAACACTGTTAGTTCTTGGTTTAGTATTTAAAAAATAATTAATAGACTTGGTTGCGGAAAATTTATATCCCAAGTTCTTGCTTGAGCTTAAGCAGACGTCGCATACACACTTTTCAACTCTTATTTGCTGTCAAAATCTCATAGTTTTCTATCAGAATTAGGCCACTAAAATGAACATGTGGGTGTAAGTATGAAATTCACAAAAATGATAGAATTACAAACTCAAACGTTCTTTTTATTAAAAAAAACAAGAACATTCTGTGTATACTCTTTGATATTGGCTCATGTTGGGCGGGTTGGGTGATTTGTTGCACCATGTTTAGGTGATGGCAGAAATAACTCTTCAGGTGGATCAAAGTCAGTTGTTTTGATTGTGTTTCAAGATTGCTAATATGGGGGTGTTTGGGATTACTTATTAGCATAACGGGGCTGTTTGAGATTCCTCATTGACGATGCTTTTGTTACGATTGTATTTTGTTCACGATTATGTATATTCTCTCACTTTTCTCAAAGATGTACTCAAGGTGTTATTTATGTTTGTTTGTTCAGGAAACGCATACTAAGGCGACCTAAGAATGTGTTTGCCAACAACTTCTTCACATTTATATTGAAATTTAGATGTTATTACAAGTCTTTTGAGTCTTTCAAAGTCTTTGACTGTATTATTGATGCATTTAGGACTTTAGGTATGTTTGGTTCATGTTCTATGCTCCTGTAATTGAGAGCTTATGGATCACACATAACCCTTGCTTCATATAGAAATATTTCCCATGTTTCATATAGAAAATGTATTGTAACCTCTAACACACTAAGCGTTTGTATACATCTGTTGGTCATGCATTGAAAAAATACAAAATGTTAGAACCCCGCGGCAACGCGCGGGCATCAATCCTAGTTGATTATTAATTAAGGAGAATACAATATGTATTTATAAGATACTATTAGGGTAAAACCCCAATGGTAATTGGGCCATGGGCCTTATAGGACATCCACATTAATATTATTTATAACACTCCCTCTTGGATGTCCACATTAATAATACACTTTTGAAAATACTACCTCGTTAAAAACCTTGTCACGAAAACCCAGTGGGACAAAACCATGACCAAGGACAAAAAGAGTGTAGCGCGTATTATCTCCCTCTGATGATTACATCACTTGAGATCTTCTAGTCGACGCGTTCCATTTTTGTAGACTAACTTCATAATGTTGATGTAGAATGTATCTTGGTAAATAGATCCACCAAATAATTTCTTGAACAAAATGTGTTGTCTTATCGCCATTGATTGGACAACATCAATTCAATATTTATCCATTTGACCAATATGCCTCGTCGAAACCTTACTAGACAAAACCCATTGGGACAAAAATCTACTGAAGGAAAAATACATGATTCAGATAACTGCTAGAATAAAAGATATGGACATGCATTCCATATTTATCAATAATAATCGTTCTTGGATTTTTATATGAGGATCATGCCTCGTTAAAACCTTACTAGACAAAACCCAGTGGGATAAAATTCTAGTCAAGGAAAAAGAGTACATAATTCCTTTATACGCTCGGGGATGTTGCCGTGTTAAAAACCTTGTCGGAAAACCCTGAAGGGACAAAACCTTGGTCAAGGGAAAAAGAGTGCAACGCGTATCTCCTCTTCCTTTATGATCACAATATCGATGATCATCATCTTTATAAATCAATGAGTTCTTTCCAGTATCATGCGACCTCATAAACATGAGATCATTTATCCATATAAATATATAACTTTGTCTTTAGCTTTCAAGATGCATATTTCATCTTTAAGATGCTCAATTTCAGAACTAAGACAAACTTTGTCTTTTGTTTCAAATTTATTTTCTATGTATTCAGTCCCCTTTATGACCATAACTCTTTATTTGGCACAATACCTACACACTAAGGCTATTAGAACATATATGCCCAAATCATGATTAATTTAGCACAATGAATATAGTTCTCGAGAACGTTTCTTATATGCTTTGAGCATTAATAATTTCTAACATGCTCCATGCATATTATATGCAATAATGAGATCTTATATCACACGAGCTCTAATCATATATCTTTTAGATGCATATCAGTTATTTGTCACATTGCGAGACTTATACAATAACTATTGGATCCACCACATGTGAACATGTATCTACATGATTATTTTCAAGTCTTTGAGAAAATATACGTGTGCCATCATTTGCAACTTATGCATATTTTAATTTTGCTTTCTCATAAAGACTAATGCATATCCAATGAGTTTTATAAATGGATTGTAAACCTCAACTATATGTCTCATCACAAGAGACATCAATTATTCATTAGTTTCTTGCGTCATTATATTTTGGCCATTCATCTATCCATGATCCTCACATTCACTTTAGCTCTACATTGTTTATTATCATTATCGTGCACATTATCATATATATCCATCGACATCGATTCGTTTATTTTCGATTCCACACTTTACTAGACATTGCTTTCTATCATTTATAGAGATCTCATAGTATTTCATGTACCAGGGGTTTTATCAATTACCTTCATGTCTAGTGTCTCTTTAGGAGACTATCATGGGGTCTTTATTACCTCGATTCGACCATCGTAATTTTCTTGCTCCATATTATCTATTTAATAGAGGATTTTTATTTGGAATCGAATAGTCTATCACGATGCAGACGTGTCATAGACTTACTACCAATAATTGGTTTTATTGTTGGGACACACAATTTAATTGGAGCACTAGCAGCGTTTGTACTTTATTTAGGTCACTAACCTTGTCTGGCAATTACTAGATCTGGAATTTAAATTGTCCCATGAACTTAATGTTCATATTTTCATCAACTTTTCATTATCATAATTCATTCTAAATCTCTCGCTGCTCATTCTCCCTTGAATGAATTATCATTCTCAACATACCTTTTTGTGCGTTATGGTGGACTTACTATGATATATATCGCACATTTCAATATCTCTTATGGGAACAAACAATATTCATTGATTATTAATTAAGGAGAATTCAGTATGTATTTATAAGATACTATTAGGGTAAAACCCTAATGGCTAATTGGGCCATGAGCCTTATAGGACATCTACATTAATATTATTCATAACAATAACAATAATGTAGACAACATATTTAGTTAACCATCGCCGCACCATAATTACATTACTACTATATTTATGTTAAATATTTATGAGCTTTATGGTGATTGTTCATGCTACAGTAATATTTATGTTAGATATGTGAATTGTTGCCTTTTTACACAGGGTAGATAATCAAATAAAAACTTGTCTATCTCTAAAAAGTTGCAGGATATGATTGACACAATACCATTAGTTAGTCAACGCAAATCGAAACACGACTTTTATAAAAATTGGGTAGTGATTTGCACACACATATACCTTTGTAAACTAAACATGATTAGAAGTGATATAAAGGCATATGTGTCCAAACACACTAAATTTAAATGTGTCAATCAATTTGAGAAGTGTGTAAATCACCTCCGATAAACAATATTATCGTCGAAATGGTGAGTTCACTCAGACAACCAATGCTACCAATAGTAATTGGAAAGTCTATTCTAACATCATGAATAATTCATACAAGATAAAACAAAAGATTACAAGCACAATATTTAAACAGTGATTTTATTCCTTTCTAGAGCCCTTCCGTTTGTTACCGAATCTCCATGTGTACCTTTAACCTTTCTGAAACAAAAATTCAATATTAAATCAACACATTGCTTTTTTATAGAAAGGAAAGCATATTATATTATACAACCCGCAAAAGAAACAAGAATTAAGAATTAAAATGGACTTACACATTGTGTAGCCTGAAGCAAGAGAAAACATGGAAAGTAACACAACTAAATCACCATACCATATAATGTTACAAACAAAAACAATATATCATGATTTTGGTTTGGCAAGAATTTTTATTCTTAATGAGACTCAAGCAATGACCAATTGGGTGGTCGGGACATAGTAAGAACGTCGATAATTACAGCTCCCACGACTATTCCAACCCCCCCACCACTGCCAAATGCGACGCACAAGTTTGAACTGACCTGTGCGTTCAATTATGAAATTAGTTTAGTTCATGTTTGTCAAAGAAAAAAAAAGTGGCAGGTGGCAAATTGTCGTAGTCGAGGATGTACATAACCATGTTTATGTTACCTCAATCTCAATGTGTTGTGTTTTTTCTTTGTGAGTTTTTCTTGTTTAGATCAAGATGAAACATGTATGTTTGAGGTTGGGAGATTTTATAAACCCTAAGTTACCAATTTAACCCCAACTAGAGCTTTACTATTTTCCAAACAGCCACCCTTAAATTACTAATTATTGCAAATCAAGTTCCCAAAATCAACGGTAATAAACTGTCCTTCCTCACTTATCAAAACCAGATTGTGCCACGTGGCCTGAGAGTACATCAGTTGCCAAGAGTGTGTCAAGCATGTGTAGAGCGTATGTCTAGCTGATGGGCAGATGACGTGTAACCACATATCGCTGACTAGGAAATGTCTAGTTGTCTTATAAATAATACTCACGAACTTTAATCTATTTTCTGATATGGTTCATGCGTAAGTAAATAGATTAAACTCCGACCCCGGTTAGTGGGCCAGTCGGATCCGTTGAACTCGCTTACCGTGCTCTTGCTTCTAGCATACTCGAAGATTTGTTTGAAATATGATAAAAATGTACGTTACCGTAATGAAATAACGACTCTTAAGCAGTGACCGAGCCAAGATTTAGTGCACGGGTGGGCCAAATAGTACCATAGTGATTTACCGTAACTATTTTTCCGAACAATGCAACATAATTTTAATCTTAAAACTTGAACTAAATATGTAAGAGAGTGAATGTAACAACGACTTTATATGCATATGAGAAATATGTTTAACATCTGATATACTAAATGATACTTTCAAGCTTTAATAAATGAAGGTTATAAATTTCTTACCATCATTCGCCGGTTCTTCAGTCGTACACAATTAATACTACTTGGTTCTTATGCATGGATGGGCCATACAAAGTTTAATAAGAGTTCAAGGTGTAGTCCACACCAGAAATCTGGTGTTATGGAAAAAATAACTGTCACGTCGGCAATCCATTTCATAACACCAGAACTCTATAACACCAGAAATCAGGTGGTATGGTTAACACCAGATTTCTGGTGTTATAGAGATCCCACTATAATTTTTTTTAACAAATTATTTTATAAAATTTAAATTTGCATTAATAAAAAACATTACAAATAAATAAAAACATTACAAATAAATAAAGACATTAAAAAAGCCGAAAAAAATTGCAAACTAAAAAAAATTACAAGCCGAAATATTTTTACGGGTTTATTCCTTCAATTTTTCGACTTCGTCGATGTCCTTTTCAGTCCATCTTGTATGTCCACTCCAAGAATCTTCAAAGCCTCGTTTCTTTTTTGTAGCTCAAGAAATGCAAGTCTTTCGCTCATCTCACGATCCAATTTTTCTTGCTTTTTTTCCCGATCCGCTTGCATTTGTTGTTGCATTATCTCGGAAAATTGATCTTTTTATGAGCCGGATGTGGCGGTTGAGCTTGTTGAACGTTGAGCTTTATTCTTTCGGGGAGCACCGGAAGGTAGGGGAATTTCGTCATCACCAAACATGTCAGGCTCAATGGCTCGGCCTCGGTTCCTCCGTGACTGAATGGACTCGGGATTTTTCCATTTATATTTGTTCCTCAAAAAAAGCCACGCACTTTTATGAGCAAATCTCGGTTTTTGTTACCTTGTTTGTATAAAATTTCCACCCGAGTCATCAAATTTTCTTCATTTTCACCACTAAGCAACTTTGTTGAGTCGTATAGGGAATTAAACTTTGTTACTTCCCGATTCATTGGTGTCCACTTCCCCGTCAACATATTTTTGTTACGCTCCCTAACATTTAAACCGAGAGCACGTTCGTTATAAATATCTAGTATGTTGTACCAAAACGTGTCTCGGTCTTGGTCATCACCAACTTTACCATTTTCAGAAATCTCGATAAAGCATTCGGCTAATAGCTCTTCCTCCTCTTGTATCCAAAACATTCGTTCATTTTTTTTGTGCCGCCTCTTCACGAATTTCACGGGGTTTTTTACCCGTATTTTTTTTGAGATTTTTTAGTTGAAGACGAATCTTCAACTTGTGTCTCGGGTACTTGGGTTTCTTGGGTATCGGGTACTAAAGTTTCTTGAGAAGAATTTTGTAGAATTTGTTGTGAGTTTTGGGATTGTTGGAATTGTTGAAAAAGTTGAAATTGTTGGAAGTGTTCGGGTGTGCAATTATGAAACGGATTGAAGGGTTGATAATTCGATACATAGGGTTGTGGCATTTGTTGTGACATTGGATGGGTGAATGACGGAATAGGGTTGCTAGTTGGCGAGTTTGTGGCGGGTGGTGTATTCGGATTTGAGGATGATGATGAACCGGCCATTTGGTTTTCGAAAAAAGTATTCACCCATTGATTTGGATTCATTTTGTGTTTGGAGATTAAAGATGTGTTGAAGATATAAAAATATCGGGTTTGGGTTTGATTTTATAGGTAAAAAATTGAATTTTTGGGGATTTGTTTTTGAAAAAAAGGGATAGTTTTGACCCCCAATGGTAAAAAAATTTAACTTATTTTGAAAAAACCAAATACTAGCCGTTATGTTTAAAAAAATTGGCTATAATGCGAGCCAGAGTACGGTCTCGCGCCATAGGCTTGCGTTATACTATCATTTTGGGCTGGTGGGTACGGCGCCAGAGGCTATGGCGCGAGCGAGGGTGTGATGTTTGGCGTCATCGAGCTCGCGCCATGGCTATGGCTTGAGCCATGGTGAACCGTACCCCAGCCTCTAAGGGATCAATTCATATATAATATTGTACTACTTAATATACGACAACAAGTAGAATAAGTGGGGTGGGCCTTGACCAACCATCCAATACACGTAGCTCCGTCCATGCTCTTAAGAATATGACTTGTGATGAATAATACAAACAAACAAACGCCTGTTAAGAGTATTTTAAGAGGTTGTTTTTGATTTCTTATTCAACTGCTGATCACTTATTTTTACGCAGATAAGCAATTTTGCATGTATAGATATCTATAACTGCTTCTTTTTTTAATCTCCCATCCTACAAGCAGCCATTGTCAATGTCAAGATGCGATACAAACCTTTTCACAAAACAGCAAAACTTTTTCGGATTTGTAATCAACTGCTTTTATAAAATCCCCAAAACTAAACCAAATTCATCATTAAACTCAAAAGCAATCCCAAATTTATATAAACAACAATCTAATATAAGTAACCTTTAAACGAATTCATGAAATAATTCATAATCATATCTAAAAACAAGTATTCCGTAAAAAACAATAACCAAAATAAACAGCTAGTAGTAGTACAGGGATCAAAACATATTATTAATGCAATGATGCCTAAAAACATTCTTGCATTTTTCGGTCTCACTTTGTTTTGATTACGATAATATGTAAAAACAAGCATTTACGAAAACAATGAAAAACGAATTCTTGAGTTCAAGTATTTTTCATTTCAACTATTATCACTTAAGGTATGAGCAAACAAGTAATTATCCTAATTAAGTGATCAAGGATTTAATCTTTTCTTAAAACTCACTTTTTATTAAGTGTGACAAAGTTTTATTATTAAACTTTCTTTTTAAGAAAATATTTTATTAAATTAATTATTTGAAAATTTGAAATTTGAAAATGGCATATTCTATCTTGGTTTGGAATATCCTTTCAGGATATTTTAATCCCCAGATTCAAACCAATCCACTAAAAGACAAAAGAGAGCGGACTCTACGCCTGTGGTTCCTTAGCGCCTATAGCGGTTCCTTATCGATAAGGAACCGCGGGCTCCAATAAGGAACCGCGGGCAGATATAGCCGTTGGATGTTTTTCTTATAAATAGTGGACCATTCTCAGACTTTCAATCCACCTCTTTTGCACATACATTTCCAGATTCTTTCATACTTCTTGAATCACTCAAATCCTTGATCATTTGTTTGATTACTACTTGTTTAGAAGTGAATCTTTCTCCTCTTATCTTTTCCTCTCAAAGTGCAAAGAGAAGAACACTATCATTCTTGAAGTGTTGTGTCTACCTCAAAGATCCATTCAAGATCCAAACTAATTCATTCATTGTTGTGAAGATCCAAGTAGTTGTGTCTATTTGGAAGTTGTCTATGTATTAAGGTTAATACTTAGTCCTTAAAGTATATTGGTCCTAGCTAAGATTAGGGCTCGACTTTTAGCTTAGAGCCGGAAATTGGTTAAGCAAGGTTGTGTACGGTTTCTCCACCTTAAGGAGCTTGTTGATTAGTGAACTCTCGAGTAAGGAGTACTCGAGGAGTGGAGTAGGAACGAGGAGTGAGCTTCGTTGCCGAACCACTATAAATCCTAGGTGTTTGGTTTGATCTTTCCTTCCCTTATCTCTTTAGATTCATTATTCTTTATACTTGTGATTATTAGTTTGGTTGCACTATACCTTGTTCATATTGTGTATAAGAAGGTTTCACATAAATACTCAAGCTTAAGTTTTTGAAAAAGGATTTTTTAAAACCACTCTTTAACAAGTAAATTTAAGAAACTATTCAACCCCCCTTCTAGTTTCTACAAATGGTATCTGAGCGTGGTTGCTCAAGACTTTTTAAAATATATTGTATTTTAAAACTTGAATCGATCTATGGATTCCAACAAGTATATAGAAGGGCAATCCATGCAAAGATCACCTCTTTTTGAAACCAATAGTTTTATTTATTGGAAAAATAGGTTTGAGACTTATGTGAAATCAAAAGATTTAGATCTTTGGCATGTTATTACCAATGGTGATTTTTTGCCATTTCAATATAATGAAGTTTCTAAAAGTAAGGAGATAGTGACTTTTGACAAAGCTAATGATGATACTATAAGGAAACTTGCTAAAAATAATGAGGCTAAAATGGTGATTTATAATGCTTTACCAAAGAAAGAGTACGAAAGGATTTTTATGTGTGAAACCGCTAAAGACATTTGGAATACTCTTTTAGTAACCCACCAAGGTAATAGCCAAGTCAAAGAAAGTAAAATCGGTCTTCTTTTTCAACAATATGAACAATTTGTCATCTTAGAAGATGAAACCATAGATAGTGCATTTTCTAGATTTAACACTATTATCACTAGTCTAAAAGCACTTGATGAAGTTTTTTCTAGCAAGAACGATGTTAGGAAGTTTCTTAGGGCGTTGCATCCCAAATGGAGAGCTAAAGTCACGGCGATTGAAGAATCAAAGGATCTCGCCAAATTATCATTCAATGAACTCATTGGTAACTTGAAGGTTCATGAGATGATAATTTTGAAGGACTCGGAAATGGTGAAAACTAAGAGTGAAAGAAAGTCTCTTGCACTCAAAGCCAAGAAGGCACACAGTGACCATGAAAGCTCCTCAGATAGTGTTGATGAGGAATATGCCTTGGCTGTTAGAGACTTTAAGAAGTTCTTCAAAAGACGAGGTCAATACGTGAGGCAACCAAACAACGACAAGAAACCTTTCTCCAAAAACCGATTTGCCAAAGATGATAAAGGTGATAGGAAATGCTTTAGATGTGGTGATCCAAATCATTTCATCGATGATTTTCCTAAGCCTTCACGCGACAAGAACCACACGGAATTTGTTGGAGTTTCATGGAGCGATAGCGGTGAAGATGTTGATGACAACCCCAAAGATGAGAAGTGTCTCATGGCTCACACTTCTAAAGAGGTACTTTTAGAAACCGAGTATTATAGCAATAATAGTTCTTCTCAAGATGATAGTGAATTAGAAGGTCAATACAATAACTTGCATAAGCTTAGTCTAAAATTCATTGAAAAGAATAAAGTGCTAAAATCAACTAGAACTAAGCTTGAAAACGAGATTAGTGAGCTAAAAGAGAAATTAGTTAAGCTTGAGAAAAATAAAGAAATAGATCTAGGATGCTTAAAATATGAAAACCTTAGACAAGAAAATGAAAACCTTAAGAGCACCTCCATTAGACTTGAAAAGTTCATGAGAGGTACTAATGCTCTTGATGATATGTTAAACAAACAAATTCATTCTAAGGAAAGACTTGGGTTAGGATATATGATAGGTGTGAAAACACCCATCTTTTTACCACTTAATTATAATAATAACCAAGCCAAAACGTGTATTTTATGTCGTAAATATCGGAATTATGCGTGGTTTGTGTTTTTATTGTGTTTTAGGACCAAAAGATGAAAAAGGAAGAAAACACGGGCTTTCACCGGCTTTTATCAAAGAAAACGAGAAAAGACGAAGTCAAAAGATCAAGAGTGCAAAAAAAACGGAAGTCCAAGGCCTATTCAGAAGATTTGTCGAAGAAAAAGTCTAAAGACGAAAGTTTAATGAAGTCGAAGAACCAAGTCTAATTAAAGAAGAAAATTATAAGACAAGTTCAAATTATATCGACAAATCCCGAGACGACGTCGAGAAAGACAAAGAATTTAAATCGAGTCGAGACAAGAAGAAAGAAGGAAGAAAGCACCAACATTTTACTCCTCCTATAAATACCCTCCTAATGTGTCATTAGGAAGTAGTTAGTTAGTTTAGTTTAGGAGTAGGAGTATATTACTTTCTCTCTCTAGATTTATTTCATGTTCTTAAGTTTTTCTTTCAAGTTTTCTTAATCTTTAATCTTTAATCTTGTACTTTTGAATTTTTTAATCTTAATCTTATTTCAAGCTTTTTACAATCATCTTCTTCTACCTTTCTTGATCTTTTTAATTATATTTGATTCAAAATATTCTTTGATTTTGTTTAATCTTGATGTTTGATTGATTAAAAAGTTTATCTTTTTATCAATCTTTAAGTTTTTATACAACTTAAGCTTTGAGCTTATCATGCTTATTGGCTTATTTTGTATTTAGCTTATTTACTTTTTTTTAGTTTTCTTAAAAAGTTTAGTCTTTTTAAAGTTTGATTCATAAAGTTTGCTTATTTCGTATTTTAAAAGTTTTTAAATATGCGCTTATTGAGTTGGTTAAGTTTTTGTTAAGTGTCCTTTTTAGAAGTGCTTATTTGATTTTTAGCTTATTATACTCCATCCGAATATTGTGATTTTTCCATCACAATAGGGTTTTGACATTGTGACAGCTCTTTCCGATAGCTTTATTGTGATCGCAATAACCCTAGGGGTTCTACTTTGCGATCGAAGTGTAATATCCCCTTATTCCGATCGAGGATTGCGATAGCCCCTGGCATCGTGGATTACGATCGAGATTTAAGGTATATTGCGACAAAATGCTGCCCAAATTTTGATACTCATGTTATGATAGGTTTTCATATTGAGATAGATATTCCGATACTTTTTTTAACATTCCGATAGATTTATTTTATAATATTCCGATACTTTTTCTTTTGCTCTATATTCTGATACTTCTCTTTTTATATCATTCCGATAGAAATTTCTTTTACAACATTCCGATAGATTTATCACTTAAACATTCCGATCATTTGAAAACTAACATTCTGATAATACTTATAGAAATGTGCTACATGCCAGCTAGGTAGATTAGCCTTTCCCGCCATTTTCAGTTAGTAGGTTGCTAGCTTGAGCTAGCTGCCTGCTAGCTTGTTTACTTATTATTTTGTTCCGTAATTGTTTACTTTAATCTGAAAGTTGTTCCGATTTTATTTCTGAAAGTCACGTATTTTTAGTTATATTTTTCGTCTAATTTTAAAATTAATATTCATAAGGTTCAAGTTTTATCTTTTATTTAGTACCCGCTTTAGGTTTTGCCTCGTTTAACTTTAAAGTACCATCTTAGTTTTATTCTCTCCTTTTTCATTAAGTAAACTTTATTTTCGAGTCGATAGTTAATTTCTTCGTTTAGTTTTATTTTTATTAATTGTTTTGCTTTAATTTATATTTTATTATTTGTTTTGCTCCTTTATTATTAGTTATTTGTTTTTGGTTTATTTTTATTACGTTTTGCTTTTACCTTTTAAGTAGAAATTGAAAATCAAACTTTTCTTTTTATTCACCAAAGACAATTGAGTCACACTTTTAACCGGAAATCAATTCGAATTGAATCGAGACGAACAAATTTTTATACTTAGCAAAAACCAGAATATCAAATGGCGCCGCTGCCGGCTCTTTTCGTGAAGATTAACGGTTTATTGTGAGAGACGCGTTGGATTTTGGGATCCGTTCACTTTTGAACGTTATTTTTCTTGTCAAAAATTTTCAAAAAAATCCATAAAAATTAAAAATTTCAAAAAAAAAATAAATAAAAAAAATCCAAAAACATTTAAAAAATCATAAAAAGCATTTCTTTTCAAAAGTTTTGCACCAAAAATATTCCTCTTACTTCTTTATTGTGTTTAATTCTTCATGGATTCTTATGTCCATTACGTAGGGTGTGGGAGACGATTATATGGGTGCGAATCATGTCAATGGTGTTCATGCGAGCAATGCGGAAAAGATCTTCCACCCGTTTCAACCGATTCACAATTTGGATTTTGTCCATCGTGCAATTCGACTAATTCATCCTTTTCTTCTAATCCACCTACTCCCCCCCTTGCATATATTGTGGAAGCGATTCTCATTGGCATGTTTCGTGTCCAATTCGATACCCGCCTCATGGCGAGCAAGAACTAGGTTACAATTATGACAATGGTAATAGCTATCTACAAGAAGCACCGGGTTTTCCTCAATACCCGTATTGCAACAATTATGGGGGCCCTCACGATACTTCTTATTTTCAGCCGATGAATTATTATGAGTCAAACCCGTGTTCTACTTCTTTTCAACCAATGATTTATGATGGACCACATCCGTGCTATAAATCTGGTTTTCACAATTTTGAGCCCCCACAATACACCCTCGATCATCAACCTTCTGTTGGAATGTGTGAAGAAGAACGAGCCAATTTTTTGAATACACTTCAATACGTTCAACAAGAATTAGCTAGCATACGCGAAGCAAGAGAGGAGGAAAAGCGACAGTAACAAGAACAAGTATCTAATCTTAGTGATTATACTCATCCTCTTGTGCGTCCATACTACTGTTATAATGATGACGAGGATGATATCTATAATCTCAAACCATCTTCTAAGATTACTACTCCTACTCTTGATATCCCTAATGCGTCTAAGGATAGTGATACATCGAGTGAGATTAGTGATTTTGGTCTCGACAAATTCTTTGATGAGGTTTGTGATGTGCAGACTTTTGAGGAGCTTACGGAAGAGGTCGCTCTTAATGATGATGATTTTTCTCCATGCTATGAGAATTTCACTTTTGAAATGTCTCCTTCTCCTCCGGGCGATGAAGGCGATGTTGATTTATTCTCTCCGACTTACGAGAAGTTCACCACTGAACTTGGTCTTGTAGATGAGGTGGAAGACGTTATTCTTCGCGACAAATTACTGAAAGTTCATCTTCTTATTGCTAAGATTGAAGCGTTGAATTCTGCTCCTATTTCTTAGTCTTTACCTACGTCTATTATTTCAGTTGAGAATAATGATACAGCTACGGAGAAAATCGACATTCTCTCAATACCTCCGGGTATTGATGATGATGACACGAAGGGGGATATTCTTTTTGATAATTTGTTGCATGAAGATATTGTCCCAAGTCCCCTCCCGGGCACCTTTCATCTACTCCTTTAGACACCATTACGGAGGATGAGTGCTTTGACCCGGGAGGTGACACTGACCATTCCATGATTGACACCTTTACGGCTTTACCGCTCAGTGATAATCATATGTCTTTTGGGGATGACATTTTGATTCCTTTACCCACCCCACCTCCCGTGGATCATGATTTCACAAACTTTTCGTATGTTGAGAGGACTTTTCTGCCATTCAAGACTTATCCTCCGACCTCTCCTATTTTATTTTCCTCCGGGAACAAGGACAAGGTCTTTGATCTCGATATTACATTCGAGGCTTCCCCATGGACCATTTAATTCGGGGACGAGTCAGGCTCATGACTCGGTTAACAAAAACAAGCGCTTCTCGGGTGGCAACCCGATTATCTATCTATCTTTATCTGTTTTTATAATAAGTGTAGGGGGAGACCCTAGTATGTGTTTGTTGTTTTCTTTCTTATCATGTGCAGGGATTTGAGCTTTCAAAGATACATTCTTGATGACTTTTGACGACCCGTGATTCTGTGTACCCATCTTCCCGGTTTTATCCTAAACTCTTTTGATTCTCTATTTTATATTTTTCAATATTAAAATAGGAATCACTTTAGTTATCTCTTCCTTAGCAAGATTTAAACAACATGCACAGTGTCCTAAGTGTAGGGGAGTTACTCCCACATGCTTAAACATTGAGGACAATGTTTATATCAAGTGTAGGGGGGACTTCTATCGAAGTTAAGTGGGCTTTTTCATGTATTTGTCCTCATTTTAACCGAAAAATTTGATTTTTCAACATTTTTCAAAAATTTTAATCTATTTTGGCCTAGTTGTATAGTAGTATTTTCCTTTGTTATCGTTATACTTTCTTTGCTAGAATAAATTTTTTAATATAGTGGTTTTAAATTTTTCAACATTGTGAATCTTTTGACTTAACCCGAGTTTACTTATCCAAGTTTACTCTAGCTAGTATCCTTAACGTGTTTAAGTCAAGTTTTTCTAGGCTTTTATATAGGGAACTTTAAAACGCGAAAGTCTTAACTCTCACCGGTTAAGAACAAGAACTTTTCGCAAGTTCCTATAATTGATCCTAGAAAGTCGTTTATCAAGGGAACTTTAAAATGCAAATTCTAAACTTGAAAAAGTCTAAGAAGATGCAAGATCCTATAGATGACTTGAAAACCCAAAACTTTGATTTAATTGGCTAAGCATTCACGAGTCTCATTCTTTGAGATTTTAAATTTGGGAGAACGAGAGATGATAGAGTCAGTTATAAGTTTGGTATTCTTTCATGAATTTATGTGAGTTACTTATGAGCTTTTTCTCCCATCGCTTGTTAATAAATATATTTGCAATAAATAAGGTTGTACGATTTGAAAAGTTACTTAGCATCTAGCACAAGATCGTTTAAAAGTTGCTCGGTATTAATTAGAGTTCATAGCCAAGGCATAACTTATTGAAGCGGGATGCGAAGATTGGTCTATCCAAAAAGGACCTAACAAGGCATGTGGATATCTGAGTCCAAAATGGCCCTCGTAAGGCATGAGAATTTACTTTGTTGCTAAAGATCCAAAGTGATGTGAAGAATCAATTATCAAAAATCAATATGAAGGATCGAGACACACAACGAAAAGCAAATACTCCCCTAAAGATCATGGTGAAGTCTATCCAAAAAAATCCTAGCAAGGTATGAGGATAAATAGATCCAAGTCCGAAAAGAAGGCGGATCGTTGTATATCAAAGTCCAAAATAAAGATTGGAGAAAAATGAAGAAGTCGTGGTCCTAGTATGAAGAATCTCTCAAAAAATTCAAGTGAACAAATTCCTATTATGAAGAGAAGACCATAATTTCAAGAACGTCTCTCAAGATTTGAAGTATGAAGTCACTGCCAAATATCGGTCCGAGAAAGGTCTCAAATCGTGAAGCAAGTTATGCCAAGATATGAACTTTATGAGGTCCCGAGAAGCAGTTTTAAAAGATTTTGTTCTTTATTAAATCGTCCTACTTTATTTTCAGCCTAATAACTATCGTAATAAGTCAACAATGCATCCGCGTGATCATTTAAGACAACAATAAAATATAAGAGATACACCTAGGAATAAAGGAGTCTAAGTGAATAATTGGGCCACATGAGTCTGTGTTAGTTTGCTAACTTATAATAACAATGATCTCGTTTTTAAGCTTGGTTTGGAGAACGTGAAACTTGAGGATGATAAACATTTATGACAATCCAAAGCCTCAATGTAAGTCTTTAATCTCTTTATTTGTTTTTCTTCCTTTAATTATGTTTAATAAAGGCCAAGGTAGGTTAATTATGATGAAAAATGTAAAACGTGCTTTCTAATTAATGCATTGCATGAGGGCATTATAACGGTCAAGTGTAGGGGATTTGATAGGTGTGAAAGCACCCATCTTTTTACCACTTAATTATAATAATAACCAAGCCAAAACGTGTATTTTATGTCGTAAATGTCGGAATTATGCGTGGTTTGTGTTTTTATTGTGTTTTAGGACCAACAGATGAAAAAGGAAGAAAACAGGGCTTTCACGGGCTTTTATCAAAGAAAACGAGAAAAGACGAAGTCAAAAGATCAAGAGTGCAAAAAGAACGGAAGTCCAAGGCCTATTATGAAGATTTGTCGAAGAAAAAGTCTAAAGACGGAAGTTTAATGAAGTCGAAGAACCAAGTCTAATTAAATAAGAAAATTATAAGACGAGTTCAAATTATATCGACAAATCCCGAGACGACGTCGAGAAAGAAAAAGAATTTAAATCGAGTCGAGACAAGAAGAAAGAAGGAAGAAAGCACCAAAATTTTACTCCTCCTATAAATACCCTCCTAATGTGTCATTAGGAGGTAGTTAGTTAGTTTAGTTTAGGAGAAGGAGTAGATTACTTTCTCTCTCTAGATTTATTTCATGTTCTTACGTTTTTCTTTCAAGTTTTCTTAATCTTTAATCTTAATCTTATTTCAAGCTTTTTACAATCATCTTATTCTACCTTTCTCGATCTTTTTAGTTATGTTTGATTCGAAATATTCTTTGATTTTGTTTAATCTTGATGTTTGATTGATTAAAAAGTTTATCTTTTTATCAATCTTTATGTTTTTATACAACTTAAGCTTTGAGCTTATCATGCTTATTGACTTATTTTGTATTTAGCTTATTTACGTTTTTTTTTGGTTTTCATAAAAAGTTTAGTCTTTTTAAAGTTTGATTCATAAAGTTTGCTTATTTCGTATTTTAAAAGTTTTTAAATTTGTGCTTATTGAGTTGGTTAAGTTTTTGTTAAGTGTCCTTTTTAGAAGTGCTTATTTGATTTTTAGCTTATTATACTCCATCCGAATATTTTGATTTTTCCATCACAATAGGGTTTTGACATTGTGACAGCTCTTTCCAATAGCTTTATTGTGATCGCAATAACCCTACGGGTTCTACTTTGCGATCGAAGTGTAATATCCCCTTATTCTGATCGAGGATTGCGATAGCCCCTGGCATCGTGGATTGCGATCGGGATTTAAGGTATATTGCGACGAAATGCTGCCTAAATTTTGATAGTCATATTGTGATAGGTTTTCATATTGAGATGGATATTCCGATACTGTTTTTTTTAACATTCCGATAGATTTATTTTATGATATTCCGATACTTTTTCTTTTGCTCTATATTCCGATACTTCTCTTTTTATATTATTCCGATAGAAATTTCTTTTACAACATTCCGACAGATTTATCACTTAAACATTCCGATCATTTGAAAACTAACATTCCGATAATACTATAGAAATGTGCTACATGCCAGCTAGGTAGCTTAGCCTTTCCTGCCATTTTCAGCTAGTAGGTTGCTAGCTTGAGTTAGCTGCCTGCTAGCTTGTTTATTTATTATTTTGTTCCGTAATTGTTTAGTTTAATCTGAAAGTTGTTCCGATTTTATTTCTGAAAGTCACGTATTTTTAGCTATATTTTTGTCTAATTTTAAAATTAATATTTTTTCATAAGGTTCAAGTTTTATCTTTTATTTATTACCCGCTTTAGGTTTTGCCTCGTTTAACTTTAAAGTACCATCTTAGTTTTATTCTCTCCTTTTTCATTAAGTACACTTTATTTTCGAGTCGATAGTTAATTTCTTCGTTTAGTTTTATTTTATATTAATTGTTTTGCTTTAATTTACGTTTTATTATTTGTTTTGCTCCTTTATTATTAGTTATTTGTTTTTGGTTTATTTTTATTACGTTTCGCTTTTACCTTTTAAGTAGAAGTAGAAAATCAAACTTTTCTTTTTATTTACCAAAGACAATTGAGTCACACTGTTAACCGGAAATCAATTCGAATTGAATCGAGACGAACAAATTTTTATACTTGGCAAAAACCAGAATATCAATATAACACTAATGAAGCATCAACTAGTGAACCAAAACAAGTTAGGTTTCAGAAAAACACTCCCCTGTACGCGGTGCTCCAATATATGGGGCGGTTCCTTATCGCTATGGAACCCCCGATGGAGCTAAGGTACCGCGTCCAGAAGAAGATTTTTGTGAAAAACCTGAACTTTCTGAAAAGTCAATTTTATGTGAAGGACCAAAACATATTCTTATTAACAAGGTCAAAGTACCTATAATTGAAAATTATACTCTAGATAAATTCTAGAAGCCCTTGAGTAAACCTCTAATGGGAACTAGAAACTTATCTAGACAAACATCTACTCCTCCAAGAATACGAAATGAATCTAAACCTAGAAGTAGAACACCTACGCCAAAAAGAGATGATCAAGCTAAACCACGAACTAGAAGTAAAAATCCAACACCTATGAGGAATAATAATAATACTAGATCAAGATCAAAGATACCTAGGAGAAACTATGGACAACAAAATGGCCATATGAATTGGAATAATTTTCAACAACAATACTTTTCCCCATGGGGAATGTCTTCTTCATTCATGCATCCCAACCAAATGCAAGGGATGTTTGTAACTAACAATTTTGGACCCATGAGATATTGGGGACCAAATGTTTAATCTTGTGTGTTGTTACCTAGATATGCTTGGGAATCAATCTAGAGCCCGACGAGTGAATTAAGGATAGTGGTTGTTCTAAACACATGACGGGTAATCGAAGTTTGTTTTCACACTACAAAGCATATGATGGAGGTAACATTACATTCGCAAGTAATCGGCGTGGTAATATCATTGGCAAAGTGAAATCGTAAAAGATGGAGAAGTCATTGGAAAAGGTGTTAGAAAGCATGGACTTTATGTCATGAAGGTTAATAGGAAGTCAAAGGACAACTTATGTCTAGCGACTTTAGATGATTGTTCTACTCTTTGGCATAGGAGATTAGGTCACGCTAATATGCGTTTAATTCAATCTTTAGTCTCTAAGGAGTTGGTAAGACATCTCCCCAAGATGAAGTTTGATAGTCATTTTTGTGATGCTTGCAAAATTAGGAAGCAAGTTCACTCAAGTCACAAAGCCAAGAATTTGGTTTCGACCTCTCGGTGCTTAGAGCTCCTACATATGGATCTCTTTGGACCTTCCGCCATACGGAGTTATGGAGGTAACCTTTATACCCTAGTTATAGTTGACGACTACTCTAGATTCACTTGGACTAGATTTTTGGCGTCTAAGAATGAAGCTTTCGATCACTTCGAAACCTTTAGTCGAAGAATTCAAAATCAACTAGGATGTTCAATTGTCTCTATTAGGACGGATCATGGTAGGGAATTTGATAATGAAGTGCAATTCGGTGCCTTTTGTGAATCTCATGGTATTACCCATAACTTCTCGGCTCCTCGCACTCTACAATCAAATGGGGTAGTTGAAAGGAAAATAGGACTATCCAAGAGATGAGTAGGACGATGTTAAATGAGCAATCTTTGCCTCAAAAATTTTCGTGCAATGCCGTGGACACATCGACCTACATTCTCAACCGAGTTCTTATTCGACCTTTTCTAGGAATGACCCCCTATGAGATTCTTAAATGTAAGAAGCCCTCATTAGAATACTTTAGGGTGTTTGGAAGCAAGTGCTTCATTCTCAACACCAAAGATTACCTTACAAAGTTTGACCCAAAGTCTTACGAATGTATCTTTTTAGGTTATTCTCAAACTAGCAAAGCCTACATAGTCCTCAATAGAACCTCGGGTGTAATTGAAGAATCACTTAACGTGACATTTGATGAAATCCCGCCTTCATCTAAGACACCACCTTTGGTAGATGATGACTTAGATGAAATAGACATATGTTGGGAATAAATTAAGGCCAGATCACTTGAGCGCTGACAAGAGTAAATCAAGCGTTGTCAAGAACAAAACAAGCGCTGACAGCTCAAGCGTTGACAAGATAAAGTCAAGCGTTGACACATTGAAGACAAGCACTGATGGAAGATATTCTCTACGCGTTTATTATATTCTAGATTACTTCTAGTAAAGATAGGAACAACAATGTATTTTCTATATTTATCTTTACCTAGAATAGCTGATACGTAGATTATTATACAAGGCTTCTTATGTCTATAAAAGAAGACCTTTAGGTTAATGTTTGATGTAAGTTTTCATTCGTAAACTACTTTCATTGTAAGCAAGTTTGATATTGATAATCAAAGTGAAAGTTTGTTTATATCATTGTGTGTTCTTGTTTAAGTGTTAAATTCCGCATAACACTTAAATTCATAAGCATATACAAAGGTTTCTCTAAGTGTATTACTTGATCTAATCTCGTATACATAAAGCTAAATCGATCTAAGTTTGGGATCAACAAGTGGTATCAGAGCATGTTGAGGAACTTTTGATCTTAAAGAACACCAGAACCCTAAAAATCACCAAAACCCTAATTTTCTCAGAAACCCTAACAACATCATGTCTGAAGCAATAACCTCCTCTTCCTCAGCCTTACCAAACATCAAGATTCCCATGCTTGATGCAACCAACTTTGACTTGTGGAAGTTCAACTTTGAACAATATCTGGGGATCTATGACTACACACTCTGGGAGATTATTGAATATGGAAACACATTCAATAAAGCCCAAAAGATTGCTAATGCTATTGCTACAAGATCAGCTGTTGCTGGATGTCCTGAAGAAGACAAGAGAGAAAAACCTGGAGATGGTAGAGCTGTGGCTGCTAATGACATAGCAAAGAAAAGGGTTGACATGAAAGCCCTAAACATTCTGAAAGTCTCTTTGGGACAAGAAAACCAGCATAAATATAGAGGCTATGAATCTGCTAAGGATCTTTGGGAAGCTCTTGAAGTTGCACATGGTGGCAATGCAGACACTAAGGAAGAAAAGAAAAAGCAACTCATGCATGATTATGCTGTCTTCAAAGCTCAACCCAATGAAAAACTGAGTAGTGTGAGAAGCAGATTGCTTGACATTACAACCAAGTTGTCCTTCATGGGGACACAGGTTGGTGATGTTGAAATTAATGCTACCTTTCTTAAAGGTCTTGGTGAGGCATAGAAGATTGAGGCAAGATCTATTCTTGCCAACAATACTTACAAGAGCTCCTCGTTTGATGACATCTACAACAAACTAAGGCTGTTGGAAGATGAAACTCTTTTAGAGCATGGTAGCAAGTCTACCAACAGTAACATGGCCTTCTTTTCTCATAGTGAAGGTCAATTCAATCAGAAGGACTCTTACATACATCTAGTTACTGGATCATCATATGTCAACGCTGAAACAAGTCCTCTCAACGTCTCCTATTCAAACGCTGACACATTCAAGAGTGACTCCCCAAGAGTTAAACCTGCTGGTTTGGATTTGGATACTGTTTGTGCTTACATTGCTTCTTTGCCCAATGGTTCAGTGATTACATATGAGGACCTTGAGCAGATCAGTGATGAGCACTTGGAAGAGATGGACATCAAGTAGAACATGGCTCTTGCTAGTATAAGAGCAAACAGGTGGAATAGAAGGTTTAAGAAGAAAATGACCTTCAATGCTAAAGACACAACTGGATTTGATAAATCCAAAGTTGAATGTTACAACTGTCATTGTATGGGGCACTTCATGAGGGAATGCAGATCTCCTAGAAGATCTGATGCTGGTAAACCCTTAAGTCAAGTTGTTAAAGCTCAGGATTCCAAAGCCATGGTTGCAGTTCAAGGAATTGATGGCATGGGATGGGATTGGAGCTATTTGGCTAAGAATGTTGAAGAGGATAAAGCTTTGGTTGCTGATATTGAAGAAGAAGAGCATGTTGAATATGCTCTCATGGCACACTCCTCCTCTTCATCTGATAATGAGGTATATGATGACACTTTTTGTAGCAAAGGTTGTAGGATAAATACTGAAAGACTTAACAAAGAGGTGTTAAGATTATTAGATGATATGAGTACTGAAAGATGTAAATTGTCTAATTACCAACTAGCTCTTACTGAAACTGAGAAAACCGTTTCTGAATACAAGAAAATGGAATTTGACTTAAAAGATAAAATCAATATCTTAGAACATGAGTTAGAGGCTAGCATGGATATTAGAAACATCATGGAAAGGGTTAATGGTGAATTACAGGCTAAGTTAGATGAGGCCATTAAGAATAAAGATAATGTTGGCCTTAAAATTCAAAGATTTGATAGAGCCACCCAAACCCTAGGAGAATGTGTGGGTAAACAAAGGGATCATAGGGGTATGACTGGGATTGGGATGAATGACTATTCTGTTGTTCCACCACCAGCTGGGGACTTCTATGGAGTCCAAAGAAAGGACTTGTCTTGGACTGGTATACCAGAATGCCAAGAAGAGGAATTCATTCCTCCACCAAGAGTTCTTACTCTAGTAGAGGAATATCAGCAGAAATTGACTGATTTGGATGAATGGAAGAAAGCTAACCCTACTTTATTTGTTAAGGGTGGCTTACTATGTGAAAGTCCCAATGAGTCAACACCCATTAAGGTTACTAACCTAATCACTGGTAAAGCTGTTGACCTAGGCTCAAACACTGTTAGAAGACCTAGCATTAAATATGCAGAGATGTATAGGAATACTAGGTCACCCAAGAGCCAAGTTAGCAATCATGGAACAGGCTTCTTCTCCTCTAGACCTAAGGTTGTATCTAGAAAAGCTTGTTACACATGTGGTAGCTTTTCACACTTGGCATATAAGTGTGTCAACGCTCCCAAAGCCAGCGCTGACAGGAACAATTTCAGCGCTGACAGGAACAAAGTCAACGTTGTTAGAAAGTCAAACATTGTCAGACCTAAACCTTGTGTGCAGCAAAGTCCACAAGTGATTAGACCTGCCCCATTCTTTACTAGAAGGTCTAACACTCATGGACAAAGACCATTTCAAAAGACAAACACCTGGTCTAGTAGGAAATGGGTTTTTGTAGCAAACCCTAGGTTCAACGCTGATAAGGGTAAAATCAGCGTTGACAAGACAAATTCTAACGCTGACAGAAACGTGACCAGACCTAAATACTTGCAACCACAGGGTAAGAGGTCTAAAGCTTCTTCAAGCTTAACATGGAGACCCAAGAAAGATCAAAACCCTAATGATAATGGGATTTCAATGACTTGCAATAGGTTTAATTATATTTCAAAAGTCATCACAAAACCTATTGGGGTTAACTAGGTATTTCATCCTAAGAAGGATGAGAATGGGGTTGTTGTGAGAACTAAGTCTGTTCTTATTGAACAACCAGATGAATCCAAGTCTTTTGAGACTTGGGTTCCCAAAGAAAACTAATTTGTTTTCTTTATGTGCAGGGCATTCAACGACAGGTCAATGATTATGAATATTGGGATAGTGGATGCTCAAGGTACATGACAGGGAAGGAAGACTACCTCACGAACTTCACTCCCATTAAGGATGGTGATAAGGTTTACTTTGGAGGCGGATATGGTACTATCACATGCAAAGGAACCCTTCTCACCAAGAATTTGCGTTTTGAGAACGTCTTCCTGGTAAAAGAACTTGATTACAATCTGTTTAGTGTATCACAAGTTTGTGATAACAAAAATAAAGTTCTGTTTACTGATACTGAGTGTTTGGTGTTAAGCAAGGATTTTAAGATTCCTGATGAGAAATATATTGAGTATAGAACACCTAGGCATAAGGACATATATAATGTGAATTTGAATGGGATTAAAATGAATAAGAATATGTCTTGTTTTTATGCTAAGGCCTCAGTAGATGAGAGTAATTTGTGGCACAGGAGACTAGGGCATATAAACTTTAAAAATATAAATAGGCTTGTGAGACTTGGTTTGGTTGATGGTTTGCCTGAGAAGGCCTTCCACAATGACCACTCTTGTGTTGCATGTCTTAAAGGCAAGCAGCACAAGGTCTCATTCAAGTCCAAACAGGTGCATACTAGTTCCAGACCTCTTCATATGCTTCACATGGACCTCTTTGGTCCAACAAATATAGAAAGTTTGAATGGTAAGTCATATTGCTTTGTTATCACAGATGACTTTTCTAGGTTTACTTGGACATTCTTTCTAGCTATGAAGAGTGACACAACTGATATTCTTATTGATTTTATCACTCAGATTGAGAAAAGGTCTGGCAATGAGGTTAAAATTCTTAGGAGTGATAATGGTGGAGAATTTAGGAATAAGAAGCTAGATGATTTCTGTGCCAGGAAAGGAATTACTAGGCAATTTAGCATTGCTAGAACCCCATAACAAAATGGGGTTGCTGAGAGGAAAAATAGAACCCTAATTGAAGCAGCCAGAACAATGTTGGCTGATGCTCATTTTCCCATAGCATTTTGTGCTGAGGCTGTTAATACAACTTGTTATGTTCAAAATAGAGCATTGGTTAACAAAATTCAGAACAAAACACCTTATGAGTTACTTTGGGGTAGAAAACCTAATATTGGTTTTCTCAGACCTTTTGGTTGTCATGTAGTAGTCTTGGATACTAGTGATGCCTTAGGGAAATTTAGTGCAAAAGGTGATGAGGGCTACTTCATGGGATATTCAGTGCAGAGCAAGGGTTATAGGGTTTATCTTAAAGAAGAAAAACGTATACTTGAAAGAGTACATGTTAGGTTTTTAGAGAATAAGCCTAGTGATCCTGAAAGTGGTCCTAATTGGTTGTTTGACTTGGAACCTTTATCTAGAACTTTAAATTATATGCCTGTCACTAATCCAGACATTGTGAAGGTAACTTCAAATTTTATGGAGGAAAAAGTTGTTGATGTTTCAGGTACTCAGGTTCATGAAAAAGTTGGATCACATGCAGAAAAGACATCTCCTATCCAAGAATATGTTACAATTCCCATTTGGACAGATGCCTTTGCTGCTGTTGCTGCTGGAAAAGAAAATGGTGGTTTCCAAATACCACCAGATACAAACATGCATGGTCCTTCAGGCGCTGACAAAGACAAATTTAGCGCTGACAAGACCAATTCAGACGTTGATGGCTTAGACGTTGACAACAACATTTCCAGCGCTGTTAGCCCAGGCGCTGACAACCAAGATTCAGACGTTGACAACACTTATGGGCATCTTTTCTCTTCTAGTTTTGAACACGGTGGACCCTCCAATTCTCATGAAGAGGTTCACATTGATCGAAGAGAGTCTGATGAAGAAGATATTGGCAACATAGAGCGTGAGGTTAAGGACACCAGACTTTTTGAAGGAGGAGTTCTCACTTCCATAATGAAGAATCACCCCCTTCCCAAATCATTGGTGATGTTATGACTCCAGTTCAGACTAGAAGATCTCATCAAGGTCTTGGTGGGTTTATTGCCAATATACACAAGAAGGTTGATACCCCTCTTGTGCAAGCATGTTTGTTTGCCTGTTTTCTGTCACAAGAGGAACCCAAGAAAATATTTGATGCTCTCAAAGAACCAAGTTGGGTGGAAGCAATGCAGGATGAGCTTCACCAATTTGCAATTCAGGATGTTTGGGAGCTGGTTGATTGTCCCAGATATGTCAGACCTATAGGGACAAGATGGGTTCTAAGGAACAAAAGAGATGAAAGAGGCATTGCGGTCAGAAACAAGGCGAGGTTAGTGGCTCAAGGTTATACACAAGAGGAGGGGATAGACTATGAGGAGGTCTTTGCACCAGTTGCAAGGATTGAAGCTATACGGATTTTTCTAGCCTATGCCTCCTGCATGGGCTTCACAGTCTATCAAATGGATGTCAAGAGTGCTTTTCTCTATGGAACTATTGTTGAGGAAGTATATGTAATGCAGCCTCCTGGTTTTGAGGATCCAGAGCATCCAGATAAAGTGTATAGAGTCAAAAAGGCTATGTATGGCCTTCATCAAGCCCCTAGAGCATGGTATGGTACTTTGTCTACCTATTTGGTGGACAATGGATTCAAGAGGGGCACCATAGATCAGACACTATTTACAAAGAAGAAAGGCAAGGATGTGTTGCTTGTGCAGGTCTATGTTGATGATATCATTTTTGGGTCTACTGATCCAAAGATGAGTGAGGATTTCTCCAAGCTTATGACAGACAAATTCAAGATGAGTGCTATGGGGGAGATGAACTTCTTTCTTGGTTTACAAGTTCAGCAGAAAGAAGATGGTATCTTCATCTCCCAGGATAAATATGTTGCTGAGATCTTGAATAAGTTTGGCTTTTCTCCACATGAAAAGAGGGCTACTACTCCTATGGATAGAGAATACCCTTGGGGAAAGATTAGAGATGGAAAAGATGTTGATGTCAGGCACTATAGATCCATGATTGGATCCTTGATGTATCTTACTGGCTCCAGACCTGACATCATGTTTGCTGTGTGTGCTTGTGCACGCCATCAAGTGACTCCCAAAGAATGTCACCTTTATGCTGTGAAGAGGATCTTTAGGTACCTAAGATGCTATCATAGTCTTGGTTTGTGGTACCCAAAGGATTCACCATTGGAGCTGATTGCATATACAGATAGTGATTATGGAGGTGATACATTTGATAGGAAATCCACAACTGGTGGATGTCAGTTTCTTGGGAGCAGGTTGATATCTTGGCAATGCAAGAAACAAACAGTGGTGGCTAATTCTACAACTGAAGCCGAGTATGTTGCTGCAGCTGCTTGTTGTGGACAAGTTTTGTGGATTCAGAACCAACTGTTGGACTATGGGTATAATATCATGCATACCAAGATATTTGTTGACAATAACAGTACTTTATGCATCATTAAGAATCCTGTACATCATTCTAAAACTAAACACATAGAAATTAGACACCATTTTATAAGAGATTGTTTTGAAAAAGGTTTAATACAACCAGATAGGGTTGACACTGAGGATAATGTGTCAGATTTATTAACTAAACCTTTTGATGCTGGGAGGTTTCAATACTTGGTATCAAGTATTGGAATGATCAATCTCACATAATATGTGTTTTAGAGTCTTTTTGTAATAGTATGTACAGGATGATGCATTGTTATTTGTCTTATTGATGATTTAGATTTTCCACTCTATTTTTCTAACACTGACAAAGGTTGCTTGAACGCTGATAAGTGTTTTTGCAACGTTGTTAGCAATATAATTGTCTAACGCTGACAAAGCTTCCCTCAATGCTGTCATGTGTTATCGGGGCGTTGTCAGCAACAATGTTAGTTTTGTGGTTTTCAATCTAAATGTGCAGATGGTGTTAGCAGTATACCATTGGATACAGAGTTGCTTATGGATCAATGGAGAAGCATGTGGACAAGTTTTTATTTATGGATGATGGTTGGAATGTTTCATTCCTATCTTGACATAAATTTATTTTATGTTCATGCATGATTTTAGCAAACTTTTTGTATCATAGTTTAAGGGGAGGTTTTAGGAACCCTTAGGATGTTTGGGTATCCATATGATACTCTTATCACAATTCTAGATTGTGTCCACAGGTGAGTATGAATTAGTTTTACTAAATCATGAGGCACTGTAGCATGCAAAGTTGATATACTATGCATGCTGCCAAGACATTTTTGGCCTAGAATTGGTTGTGGTCTGTTGGGAGACTTGGGAATGATTTTGTTATGGGAATTACCTGGGAGTAACAAGGAATTTTATAAGGTAACTTTGTTGTTAAGAGTTTTGGTTAGCAAGGGACACTAGAGGACTGTTATGTCTATCTTGCTTATGCAAGTGTGCATAACTGGACAGTGCTTGCCGCCCTATAATAATTATCAGCTTTTGGTTATCTTCTCTAGGATAAATTACTTGTTAAGGTCATTTTTCATTTTTAAAAACAATTTTATTTTTGGACGCTGACAAGAATTTTCCAAGCGTTGTTGTGACCAAATTGGACGCTGACATGGCTATAGGCAAACGTTGACAAGATTATAGCCGTTGGGCGTTGATAGGTTATTTTTGACCGTTGACACTCAATGGGACCTACCCACTTGTTACTTTTTGACATATTTTTAGGCCGTAATTTTGGGAGTTGTTACTTTACATTTAATGCTTGAGATAACTTATAACTTTTTCAATATTTTCATGATTGATTTTTGAAAATACTTGCCTATTTTTGGGCCAATCACATGCATTTTCTTCTCCTATAAATTTGGCTCCTATTTTAAACAGGGTATCTATAATTCTTGTCTAACACAATTTTCTCTTATCAACTTCATCTTCTTCACTTAAATTTAACAGCTTTCATCAATGACACCAAAGTTTAAACCATCAGAATTGGAATTGGGGTTCAGATCTCAACACAACATGATCGCGTATCTTGAAGCTGATAATGATCTGTTTCCTCAATACACACAAATGGTGGCGTATTTGAACGCATCCCCTTTAAGGTATGCTCTTTCTCATGCACCACTCATTCCAGTCACACATATTAAACAGTTTTGGAACACAGTCAGTTCTTCAACAGTTAATAGAGTGACCACATTGACTTCTATTGTTCATGGGAGACCTTGGGTGGTTACTGAGGCTTTGGTACGCCAAGCCTTGCATCTTGATGATGCTGATGGTATAGCCACCCTTCCCATAAATGAAATAGAACAAGGGCTTAGGGCTTTGGGATATCCTTTTCCTGATGAAGGTACCTTAAACAAGTATCATAAGCAGGAATTTCCCCCAGCTTGGAAGTACCTCATACATGTCCTCCTTCAATGTTTGAGTCCCAAATGCACTGCACACAATGAGATCAATAGATCCATTACCAGTGCTATTGTGTGTATTGCAACAGGGCAAAAATTTAATTATTCTAAAATGATTTTTGAGGGGATGTGTAAAAACAAGGGGAGCAAAATGACTTTAGCTTATCCCCGTTTTCTGTAAATGGTTTTTGATGTCCAAGGTTACTGCTCAAGGGATCACAATGATTTTTTAAAGATCCCTGAGCAAAAGAAAGCTATTTTTATGAAGATGAATTCACCACCCCATCGTGACCTACCTTTAACCCAAGCTATGCTTGCTGTTATTGCAGCAGCACAACCCCAACCAGACCCCCAACCACAAATTGACCCTCAACCACAACTTGAACAAATCCCTGAACCTTTACCTTCACCTGAACAAATGCAACTTGACCAAGATCCCTTCAACACTGATACATTAAATGTTGGCGTTGATGTGCCTATTTCCAACAGTGACACACAACCTTCACAAACCCAAACACCCCTTAACCAACCCACATCCACCCATTCTTCCACACCATCTTCCACACCCCCTGAATATAGGTTGATCAAACGCCAAAGGACTACTAGAGTGTTCTCCTATGGTGGTCCAAGCCATGTAGCAGAGAGAACCACCACCACAAGTGTGGCTGGTGACCTGGATGAGGCTGGGACTATTGGTTCTGGCTTAAAAGCTGGCCAAGGCAGTCCCACCATTATTAAGTCCTCATCCTTGCCCAATGAATCTGACTTGGGAGGTCAAATCCCCATTTTAGAAGAGGGCAGACTGGAACCAATGACTCTTATGGAATTGATGGCCGTCTGCATAAGCTTGTACAAGAAAAATGCAGACTTAGTACAAGTTGTCAGCTCACAAGGTCTTGAACTCAAGCAATTGAGGGAGAGGATTGTTGTTTTGGAGAATGCTAGTGCCAGGAGGGGTATGGAGGAATCTTCCAAAAGGGAGGAAGATCAAATAAATAGTGATAAGGGTAGCCATGATGGTCAATCAATGGATGTTGCTGAGGCCCTTACAACTTTGAAGAAACAAACAGGTTTTGATACGTCCTTAGTCTCTCCTACCAATTTAAATTTATCATTTACAGCTATGTTGAGAGAGGTTACAAAAGGCGCTGAGGAAGGATATTTGGGCGTTGACAAGGAGAATTTGGACGCTGACATAAATATTTTGGGCGCTGATAGGACAAAATTGGGCGTTGACAGACCTGCACATGAAGGTGATGTATCCCAGTCATCATCTATCATCAATGAGGTTTCTACACAGGTACCACCTGTTGGGAATAAATCTATGCTTAGTTTGTTTCCCCTGCTAGTTGATTATTCGTACCCCTGCTAGAGTAAGTTCCCCCTGCTAGATAACAAAGGCAGGGGGATTGGTTCCCCTGCTGAAGTCAAAGGCCCTGCTGTCAAAGATAAACATGGAATAGATTTTTACGCGTTTCAGTTATTATTCCTTAATACTTTCCATAGTTTGTTAGTAGTGATCTTGTACGTGAGTCCTTGTGGCTATAAAAGGACTCACTAGGTTAGCATGCAAAGTGTGTCTTTCTCATTTTGTCTTTCATTATATTACTTTAAGGTTTTGTAAACCCTAATACCATTCTAGGGTATTCGTATATCTTTGATATATTAAAGTTCAACGTTTCAATCACATTTGTTCTTGTGCTAAACATTACATTCCGCATCTTGTTTAGTTACTTTGCTTTGCAAAGTTTCTCTAGTGTTAGATTGAATTCTTTCTCTCTATCACAACCCTTAAACAAGCTATTAAGGTTTAAGATCTGACTTTGGGATCAACAAGTGGTATCAGAGCTTGTTGAGAAACTTTGTCTAAATCAAGAACAAAATCCTCATAGCAAACATGTCTTCAGACTCATCTCTAAACAACAACAACCACAATAACCTCAAGTTACCTATGTTGGATCCTGAAAACTTTGAATTATGGGAACTCAGAATCCAACAATACCTCAAAATGGAACACTATGTTCTCTGGGAGATCATAGAGTTTGGTGATCAATTCAACAAAATGGTGGCAGTTGAAGAGAGCAAGGAAGAAGGTGAAAGTTCCAAAAGTAAGGAGAAGAAGAAATCTGCTGCTCTGTGTGATAAGGAGATACTGGCTAGAAGGCATGATGTCAGGGCTCACAGCTCATTGCTGTTGGCTCTACCTGATAGACATCAACTCAGATTTAGGAAGTACAAAACCGCTAAAGATCTATGGGAAGCCATAGGCAAAACCTTTGGAGGAAATGAAGCCACAAAGAAGAATAAGAAAAATCAAATGCTGAATGATTTTGCTTCCTTCAAAGCAATTAGTGATGAATCAATTAGAGCCATTTACAATAGGCTTCAAGATATGGTGGCCCAGTTGGAATTCTTTGACATTGAGGTATCAAAAGAGCAGGTGAATACCAGGTTTCTTAACAGCCTCCAGAAAGAATGGTTTGTCTATAAGGCAATTTGGCAGAATAAGGATGACTTGGACGAAAAAGACATTGATGACATATACAATAACTTAAAAGTTTTTGAACCTGTTGTCAATGAGATGAAGTCAAAAGGAACAATTCCCACCAACTCAAGTGGATTCACTGATTCCCCTGCTAACATGGCATTCATATCACAAAGCAGTGGAATCTCCAAGAACAGTGGAATTGAAGTAGCCCCTGCTACTTATTCCCCTGCTACCAGGTCTGGACCTTCCTATGATGAAGAAAGACCAGCTACATTCAGCCTTGATACTGCTTGTGCTTTTATAACATCTCAAGGACCATAAGGATCTACTATGTTACATGAAGATTTTAGTCAAATCAGTAAGCAAGGGCTAGAAGAGATGGATATCAAGTAGAATATGGCTCTGCTCAGCATGAGAGCCAATAGGTTCTACAAGAAATATGGGAAGAAGATCTCAATTAATCCTTCTGATGTGGCTGGGTTTGATAAAACAAAAGTTGAATGCTACAACTGTGGTAAGAAGGGTCATTTTGCCAGGGAATGCAGAGGACCTAAGACTGGAAATAGCTACAGAAAGGAAACAAGAGATGATGATTCTGGTGCTAAGGCCATGGTAGCTATGCAGGGGATAGATGGAGCAAGTGGATGGGACTGGAGTGCTATGACAGATAGTGTGGAAAGAAATCAAGCTTTGATTGCTGAGGAAAAGGAAGAAGACTTTGCACTTATGGCCATGTCAAGTTCCAGCTCTGACAATGAGGTATATGATGACTCATATTGTACTAAAGCTTGTAGGAAAAATACTGAATCTTTGAATGATCAAATCAGAAAGGTAAAAGCTGACTATATCAATTGTGATAATGATATTGATAATTATAAACGTGCTTTAGAACACTTAGAGTCCACCATAAGAGAATATAGGCAAAGAGAAAGTGATTATAGGGATCACATTGTGATTCTAGAAAGAGATGCTAAGGAGAATAACCAATCTATAAAAGTATTGACTGCTGAACTTGAAATATTCAAAGCTAACCAAAAGATAGATGAGGAAACTGTTGAAAAATTTGGAAAAGCTTCAAAAGATTTAACCAAGGCAGTTGAAATTGGTCAATCTCCTAGGGACAAAACAGGGTTTGGGATTAAAAATATGCATGCTACCATACCACCACCCCCTGCTAACATCCATGCTCCTTCTCCTAGAAAAGACCTATCCTGGACTGGTCTCCCTTGTTTTGAAAAACAGGATGACATTGAGTTTGACTTGAGTGCTTATATACCCAATAATCTTGACACAGAAGAGCCTCTAGTTAAAACTAGTGTTATTAGGGATGTTGAAAAGGAACAGGTTGGTTTAAAACAAATTGATAACCCTGATCGATTTTCAAAAGAAGGAATTTCTGGCAGCAATCCTAGTTCTAAGAGTATCTCTCCCAAATCTAAGACAAGGCCACAGTCCCCTAAGTCCACCATTAAATATGCTGGTATGTACAGGAATGTCAGAGGTAATCAAAGAAATTGGAATGACCAAAAGTCTCATCAATTAGGAGAAGACTTTGTGATTAATACCAAGCCCTGCTTCACATGTGGCAGCTTTGAGCACACTTATCAAGAGTGTAAGGCACCAATGGAGATGGTGGTTGCAAATCCCTTAAAGGATATGCAACCTAAAACCATTCTTCTAAATGCAGGGGCAAAATCCTTTTCCCCTGCCAAGTATGTTGCCCCTGCCTTGAGAAATAGGGTGACTGATAAATATGTTGTTCCTGCCCTTAGGAAAGAGAATGATGTTCACACAAAGTCCAACACTTCTGTGACCACCCCAACATCTTATACTGCATATAGATCTGGCTCTAGACATTACCAACACATGACTAGAGGCTAAAACAAAAGGTGGGTTCCATCTGCTAAGCATAGAGATTCCCCTGCTAAAACTGGGGTATCCCCTGCTAGCAAAATTGTGTATTCTAGGAACATGGGAAGATGGGGAAAAGCTGTGAAAGCCTCAGTTCGTTGGGTTTGGGCACCCAAAAGGGGTACTCAACCTAATGGTGTATCTCTAGTTTTTGATAAGCTATCCTACATTGATACACGAGGTAGATCCAAGTCTGTAATGGCTTGGGTCCCCAAGAAAAACTAATTTGTTTTTCTTTTTGCAGGTGACAAAGAAGACAAGGGATGATAGAGCATATTGGGATAGTGGATGCTCAAGAAGTATGACTGGACAAAAAGCTTACTTGTCTAATTTTGTGCCCCTGTATGACAATGATGGTGTTTCTTTTGGAGATGGGCATGGAACTATAACAGGGAAAGGAACTATTGTCACAAATGGGATGACATTTGACAATGTCTACTTGGTGAAAGAACTCAAGTACAATCTCTTCAGTGTGTCACAGATGACTGATAACAAGAATTTTGTCTTGTTTACTGACACTGAATGCTTGGTGTTAGGAAAGGAGTTTGTCTTGCCAAAAGACACTCCTATTGTACTCAGGACACCAAGACAGAAGAATATGTACACAATTGATCTCAAGGACATATCTCTCCAGGACAATGAAACATGTTTCATTGCCAAAGCCTCAGCAGATGAATGTAAGAAATGGCATAGAAGACTTGGTCATCTCAATTTCAAGAACATGAACAAACTAGTAAAGTATAATCTGGTTCATGGTCTTCCTTCCAAGTCCTTTGCCAATGAACATACTTGTGCTGCATGTTTGAAAGAGAAGCAACACAGAGCATCTTGCAAATCAAAAACAAGTATGTCCACCACCAAGCCATTGGAACTACTGCACATGGACCTCTTTGGTCCTACTTCTGTGGCAAGCATAATGAAGAAATGGTACTGCCTAGTGATTACTGATGATTTTTCAAGGTTCACATGGACATTCTTTTTATTTGAGAAGAGTGACACAGCTGATGTACTAATTGGGTTCATCAATCAAATTGAACTATCAAAAAGCATGAAGGTAGTCACCATAAGATCAGACAATGGTGGTGAGTTTAGAAATCAGAAACTGGACTCTTTCTGCATAAACAAAGGCATCAAGAGGCAATTCAGTATTGCTAGAACACCTCAACAGAATGGAGTGGCAGAAAGAAGGAATAGGACACTCATTGAAGCTACAAGAACTATGCTGTCTGATTCCAAACTTCCAGTTATCTTTTGGGCTGAAGCTATATCCACTGATTGTTATGTACAAAACAGGGCCTTGGTAGTCAAGGCACACAACAAGACCCCTTATCAGCTGTTCAATGGAAGACCTCCCTTAATTGACTTTTTCAGACCTTTTGGATGTCATGTGATCATCTTGAACACCATTGACAATCTAGGTAAGTTCAGTGAAAAGGGTGATGATGGATACTTTGTGGGTTATTCATTAAACAGCAAGGGATATAGGGTCTTCAACAAGAAGACAAGCAAAATCACAGAAAATCTTCATGTGAACTTTCTTGAAGACAAGCCTGAAGATGTTCAAACAGGTCCTGACTGGTTCTTTGATGTAGATGTACTTTCAAAGTCTATGAATTATTATACCTGTTGCTTTGTAGAACACTAACATTTCAGGTACTCAAGAAACAACTGGTGCAGAGAAGTCACCCCTGAGGTACATGAATGTACCCTCATTGTTTCCTATTGAAGCTGAGGTTCAAGAAGATAATCCTTCTCTAGGAAAAGAACAGCCAATCTCATCCCCTGCTATGGCTGAAGGCAGCGGAATGGCTGAAAGCAGTGGAATCCAGGATTCCCCTGCTAGACCAATTGCTTCATCTTCTACAAAGGATCATGTTGCTAATGAGACTATTGATGAAAAAAGAGAATCCCCACTCATTTCATCATCTACACCCATAAATGATGGTCCTATTATATCCAGCAGTGGAAGCAGAATCATCAAGAGTGGAGGTCCTAGTTACTCAGGTTGCATTCTGCTCACCATCACCCATCTCTAGGTCATGCTGTATCATTTGGAAGTTCCTTTGAGGACTTCTTTCCTAATCAAAATAGCCCCATCAATTCTGATTTGGAAGAAGATGAAACATAAGTCATCATGCAGCCTACCTACAGAATCAATAAGGATCATCCTATCTCTCAGATCGTTGGTAATCCTGAAGCCCCCAGACATACAAGGTATACAGCAAAGGAGCACAGCTTCATTGCTAACATCACCATGAAGTTCAATCATGACAACATGCAATATTGTCTATTTACTGCATTTTTGTCACAAGAAGAGCCAAAGAAGATTTTTCAGGCTTTAAATGACCCAAGCTGGGTTGAAGCCATGCAAGAGGAGCTCTTACAATTTGACATACAAGAGGTTTGGATTCTGGTAGATTGTCCCAAATGGGCAAGGCCTATTGGGACAAAATGGGTACTCAGGAACAAAAAGGATGAAAGAGGAATAGTCGTCAGGAACAAAGCAAGACTAGTAGCACAAGGGTATACTCAGGAAGAAGGAATTGATTATGAAGAGGTGTTTGCTCCAGTAGCCAGGATTGAAGCTATTAGATTATTCCTTGCTTATGCCTCATTCATGGACTTTACTATTTTCTAGATGGATGTGAAAAGTGCCTTCCTATATGGAACCATAGATGAAGAAGTCTATGTTATGCAACCTCCAGGGTTTGAAGACCCAGAACATCCAGAAAAAGTATACAAGGTGAAAAAGGCTATGTATGGACTTCACCAAGCTCCCAAAGCCTGGTATGGTACTCTCTCTAAATATCTCTTAGACAATGGATTTAGCAGGGGGAAGATTGATCAGACCCTGTTTACTAAGAAACAAAAGGGTGACCTTCTGCTAGTACAAGTCTATGTGGATGACATCATTTTTGGATCTACTAACTCTATGCTTAGCAAAGAGTTTGCCAAATTGATGCAGGATAAATTCCAAATGAGTGCCATTAGAGAACTAAACTTCTTTTTGGGGTTACAAGTTCAGCAGCGGAAAGATGGGATATTTATCTCACAAGACAAATATGTGGCTGAGATTGTGAAGAAGTTTGGCATGTCTGATGGAAAGAAGGTGTCCACTCCAATGGACAAGGATCATCCATGGGGTAAGGATGGTCCTGGAAAGCCTATAGATGTCAGGAACTACAGGTCTATGATTGGGTCTCTTATGTATCTCACTGCTTCAAGACCTGACATCATGTTTGCAGTCTGCTTATGTGCAAGATACCAGGTGTCACCAACAGAGTGGCACTTATTTGCTGTGAAAAGGATTTTTAGGTATCTAAAATGTCATCCCACCTTAGGACTCTGGTATCCAAAGGAGTCACCATTTGAGCTGATAGCCTATTCAGATAGTGATTATGCTGGTGACAACAATGATAGGAAGTCTACAATAGGGGGATGCCAATTTTTGGGAAGTAGGCTTATATCTTGGCAATGTAAGAAGCAGACAATCATGGCAACATCCACAACTGAAGCTGAGTATGTAGCAGCTGCTGCATGCTGTGGTCAAGTTCTTTGGGTGCAAAATCAACTGCTTGATTATGGGTATAACTTTCTTAAAACCAAGATATTCATTGACAACAACAACACTATTTGCATTATAAAGAACCCTGTTTTTCATAGCAAAACTAAACATATTGAAATTAGACATCACTTTATTAGAGATTGTTTTGAAAAAGGACTGATTGTCCCTGAGAAAATTGATACAGAACTTATTGTTTCTGATCTTTTAACAAAAGCTTTTGAAGTAGGGAGGTTTCAGTATCTGGTTGCAGGTATTGGAATGGTTACTCCTTAAAAACTGATGTCTATTTTGTCATGTATGATCAGGGTTGCTTCACTGCTGTTGTTGTATAACTGTTAGTCCATTTTTCCATCACTTTTTATTCCACTATTTTTTTAAACATAGATTCCCCTGCTAGGGGTTCATTCCCCTGCTAAAATAGAATTTTTCTCTTAAGCTAGGTGTGTTCTTTTTACAAAAGTGGTTATATGTGGTTTTAGACTAACAATGCAGAGGTTCATATGGTGCATACTATTGGTGGATCAGGTATATACTCTATGTTTCAGGGGAGGTTAGGTCACACCTTTAGGACTTAGGGTATCCTTAGGATACTCATATATGATCTTAGATCATATCCACTGGTGAGTGAGGGTTCAGGGTAATGATGACTTGCTGCAAAGCTTGTCAGAACTCTGAAACCTTGAGGCACTGTAGTGTGTGCTTACATTTCTCTATTAAAACAGCTTGCTGTTTAAATACAGAAGTGTGGCACACATTGCCAAGACTGACTGACCATAGGTAAGGGACAAGGTTGGGATGGTGACTGGGGTATGCATGTTTTCTTGGGATAACCTGGTGTAGGGGGGCTTATGTATTGACTTTTTGTATTGGGATCATTGTTGAATAGAGGACTCTTGAGTTTCTATGTGTCTATCTTGTGTATATAAGTGTGTGCATTAGAGCAGAGCTAGTTAGCATTGGTCTCTCCATGACAAGTCCAATACCCCTAGGAAAGTTTCCCCTGCTTTTATCTTTTTATTCCCCTGCTATCATAACATTCCCCTGTTTGACCGTTGACCGACAATACCGTTACCCTGTTCATAGCCGTTGAGCCTGCTAGCTTAATTTTTGGTTAGGGAATATTTTATTGTTTTTAAAAGATATTTAAGGCGCTTTCTTCGCTGATTGGTAATCTTTTCCTTTTTATTTCAAATATATTAATTTTTTTATCAAGATTTATCTTTGATATTTTTGTAATTTGAAAATTTTGGTCCAATCACAGCTCTTTAATTCGCCTATAAAAACTTAATTCCCTTCACCAGCAGGTCCATCTCTCTCTCTCGACTTAATCCCACCCACCTCTCCCCTTTATAAACCTTCAAACTATTTTCAAACTTTATCATGACTCTCAAAATTGCTGCTAATCATAACCAAATCGCTTTACTTCATGATGAACCAGCAGAGTTTGCTGAGGCTGTGGCCTTACTAAAGTCTTCGTACTTTAGAGTGGCCCTCCTCATCAATCCTCGAATCTATACCTCACACATTCAACAGTTCTGGTCTAAAGCCATGACCAAAACAGTGAATGGAGAGGTTATAATTCAAAGCACAGTTGATGGTCATTCCAAGGTGATTACTCTTGCCTCCATCAGGGAGAATCTTCTCCTTGATGATGAGGATGGGATAACCAACTTTTCTGAGGCTGAAATTTTTGCAGGTCTTGTTAAATTGGGGTATAAACTTTCTAAAAATCAAAAATGCAAGTTTGCTAAAGGTCAGTTTGCCCCTCATTGGAAATATTTGATTCATACAATTATGCAATGTTTGTCACCAAAAACCACTGCTTTTAATGAGGTTGGTAGTGAGATAGCTTCTGCCCTGATCTGCTTTGCAACAGGAAAGAAGTATTGTTTCTCTCAAATGATTTTTAAAGGAATGGTTAAAAATGTTTCAAGCACCTCAAAGTTTTGTATGTATCCAAGGTTTATAGAAATTCTGCTGAATATGAGTGCTCATGGTCCAATTAAACACAAAAACTATTTTTCAGCAACCCAACATACCACCAAACTCTTCACCACATTACTTGCACCATCACCTCTGTTTTCTGGCAACAATATTCCACTTACTTCAATTATGATGGACCAAATCAGACGGGAAGAAGCCAAAAACCAAACAGCCAAACATCCACCTTCTGCTTCCCCTGCTAGGAACCTACCCCCTGCTGATCCACAACAAGAAAGGCGTTAAAAATCCAAGTTTGCCAGGTCTCCCTTGCCTGGTGAATCTTCACAAGCAGCAGAGAGGAGAGTCTCCAAGAGTTTGGAGCAACCTAGGGGTTTGGCTGCCACTACTGTCTCATCCTCAAGGGGTGAGCAGGATAGTGACACCATCAATAAGTCCTCTCCCTCACTCCATGATATCCAAAAAGGGGAGAAATTCCCTTCTAGGATTGAGAGCAGTATGAAACCTTTGACTAATTTGGAATTGACGAAAATGTGTATGAGTCTTAAAAGGCAGAATGCACAACTGGTACAAGATGTCAAAAAGCAAGGTCTGGTTATCACTCACTTGGAAACCAGACTTGCCACTCTTGAGGGGAGGAGAAAGCCCAGACTGATTCTTTCCATAGATGAGGATGCTTCCAAAGGGGAGGAAGTTCCAAATACACAAGGGTCTACTGAGTACTATTCATATCCTGGTGAGGTACATGGAAAGATAGCAAGTGCTCAGAAAGGGTTGGAGAAAGGTAGTGCTGATAAGGGAAGTGACAAGGGGAGTGCAACGAAAGATATTGCTCAAACATTGCTCACCATGGGCAATCCAGAAGAAGCCCCTGCTTCCAAAGTTTCCCCTGCCATTGCTGATCCCACTGCTGTAAGTTATTCCCCTGCAAAGAATATTACTCAAACTTTTGTTAGAAAGAACAGAAAGCAACCAACTCAGAAGGGAATTACAATCAAAGAACCTGCATCTAAAGTAACAGCAGCACCAGCAGTGGATCGAAAAGACAAAGGAAAAGGAATCATGGTGGAACAACCCAAGAGAAAATACAAACATCTAACTCCTGAACAGATAAGGGCTCAAGAAGCGCAAGATGCACAAGTAGCACTCAGGCTACAACAAGAGGAGATGGATATGCAGGACCAAGGAATGCAAAAGATGAGGCCCAAAGATATGCTCAAGCAGGTTGAGATTATGCATAGAGAACTAGATGACAGGGTACCTCATGTTGGAGAATTTCTTGATCAATGGGAGAAGGAGTTGATAAATGCTCCTTTGGAAGACAGGTATGAGTTGACTTGCCTTGTTTACAAATATCAAACTGAGTATCTGGAAAGAAGGGCAATTCAAATCAGAGTGAGAAGTATCTAACTTCAGAGAAAGGGCAGCTTGATCACTACAAAGTTCTGCTTAAGAGACATAGAAAGTGGAAGGATGGTGACTTCAGTGATATGAGTTTTGAAGCCATAAAAAGAGCAGTCAGACCAGTTCTAAAATTGTATGATGTGGAGGATTGGATGACTATCAACACTCCTGAGGAAGCTGAGTATCTTAGGAGACAAAGTGAAATGCTACAGAAAGCTAGAGAATCAAAGAAAAGAAAAGCTGAAGAGACAACTTTGGAAACTACACAAGCAGGTGCATCATCCCAAGCAGGTGCATCATCACAAGCAGGGGAATCACATCAAGCAGGTGGAAGTTTTCCAGAAGTACTTGAGAAGTCTGTACTTAATGTACAAAGAGCAGCAAAGAGACTCAAGAGAATGGAGAAAGTGGGCACAGTTACTAAAGAGTCTCAAAGGCCTTCAAATGATGAGATTGATAAACAGCTAATTCTGCAGGAAAATGATGATATCTCACCTAGTGAACTTGGAAAGAAGTTTGCTATCATAGAGTATGCTGTTTATGAACACAAAGGGAGGACTTGGTGGAAGCTTACAAGAGCTGACAATACAGCACAGACATTTCTAAGTCTAGATATCATGTTTCAAATTTTGGATAGTGAAGACTTAGAAGATCTGTGGAAAATATTGAAGAAGACTCTTGCTGCAAAACCTCCTACCATGGATGGTGTGGAGAAGGATTGGGTAATCTGGGAGTGCATGCATAGGATGTATGAGCATAAGTTATTTGATCCCATATTTGATGCAGTGAATAAAGGAGATTTGTTGTATTGGAAGCTGTTTACCAATTCTGGGGTTTATGAGGTAGTGATAGAAGGTGTGAGTGTGTACTTGCTCAATCATAGGTATTATCCCTTCTCTCAGGACACCTTGAAGAAACTGGCACAGGCTAACCTAATTGTAGATGCTAAAAAGCCTGTTGCTTATGATCTGGTAAGAATGGTTCATAGTCAGATTTGGCCAGAAAGTTTGTAAGCATCCTCATCAACTAGTATTTATTCAGAAACTTGTCTTTAGGGGAAAGCACAAGTTTAGGGGAGGATTGTTGGGAATAAATCTATGCTTAGTTTGTTTCCCCTGCTAGTTGATTATTCGTACCCCTGCTAGAGTAAGTTCCCCCTGCTAGATAACAAAGGCAGGGGGATTGGTTCCCCTGCTGAAGTCAAAGGCCTTGCTGTCAAAGATAAACATGGAATAGATTTTTACGCGTTTCAGTTATTATTCCTTAATACTTTCCATAGTTTGTTAGTAGTGATCTTGTACGTGAGTCCTTGTGGCTATAAAAGGACTCACTAGGTTAGCATGCAAAGTGTGTCTTTCTCATTTTGTCTTTCATTATATTACTTTAAGGTTTTTTAAACCCTGATACCATTCTAGGGTATTCGTATATCTTTGAAATATTAAAGTTCAACGTTTCAATGACATTTGTTCTTGTGCTAAACATTAAATTCCGCATCTTGTTTAGTTACTTTGCTTTGCAAAGTTTCTCTAGTGTTAGATTGAATTCTTTCTCTCTATCACAACCCTTAAACAAGCTATTAAGGTTTAAGATCTGACTTTGGGATCAACACCACCATCTACCTTACCAACCATCGCACCATCAGATAAGGGTAAGGGTATAATGGTGGAAGAGATTGTTCTAAAGGATGCAGCTCAAGTGGAGTTTGATAGAAGACTGGCTGCACAAATCATGGAACAGGATAAAAGGGAAGAGTCAACATTTGTTGTGACTTCAGAAGAAGGAAGTGATGGAACTAGCTCAGACTCAAGTGTGATGATAATAGAACCAGAAAGACTTGAGTATGGTGATGAGTTGGCTAAAGAGAAGTTGAGAGAATTGAAATTGCAGGTTGACTTTGACATGCCAGAGGTGGTTCAAATGTACAATGCTTGGGAAGAAAGATGTATGGAGAATCCAGACTTGACCATTTCAGATCAAATATGGGGTTTAGAGATTCTTCTTAGAGTTCAAAGGGATTGCCAGGTAATTTTAAAACACAAGGCAAGTAATATTCTCTCAGAGTTGAAAAAGGATAGAAGGGAGCTATATTTCATGTTGCTCAGATGTCATGGAGTTGGATGGACTTATCAGAAATTGAGGGGATTGACATTTGATGAATTGGAAAGCAGGGCTTATCCCATTTGGGTGAGAGTGCAGGAAGCAAACACTCTCAGACTTCTTTCAGATGAAAGAAAGGAGGAACTTGCAGAAGAAATGGAACTCAAGAAAGCTATGGTTGTTCCCAGGCCAGTGAAGAAGGGAATTTCATTTGAGTTTCCCAAAGATATGGATCCACTATATCAAAGTGAAGATGTCATCAGAAAGAGCCTCAAGCTCTCACCTTTAGAAGCTTCAGATATGGTGCAAGTGTTACCATTAGATTCCAGAAATCCAATTGTGAGCTATGAAGATGATGAATGTGGATTTTGGAAGATTGGCAGATTTGGCAAGGAGGTACACACTTTTACCACTCTCATATCTTTGTTTGCAAGTTGTGATAGAGAAGACTTGGTGGACCTTTGGAGGTTGCTGGGGACCAAGTATGAGGCTGAAGCACCAACTTCAGCTAATGGAATAAAACTTTGGACCATATTCAAAAGAATGTGTGGACCAATAGATGAGGATCCTGCTATTTGGAAGGATCTTGAAGATGACCTCAGTGGTCTTCAATGGAGGTTATATTCAGCTGTTGGTGTGTACCATTTGAGTTCTACAAAGTTTGCTGAGTATCTACTTGTGGATGGTCAGTATTTCATATCCAAAGCTATTTTGGAGAAGATGAAGGACACTCAGCTGGAAATAGATTATTCAAGTGACGTGGCAAAAGATTTGATCAGATTTATTCATTACCAATATGAGAAGGTTTGTAAGATTCCTCCTAGTCCTTAATGCTTATTCAGAAACTTGATCATAAGAGTGGATATCAAGTTTAGGGGAGGATTGTTGGGAATAAATTAAGGCCAGATCACTTGAGCGCTGACAAGAGTAAATCAAGCGTTGATAAGAACAAAACAAGCGCTGACAGCTCAAGCGTTGACAAGATAAAGTCAAGCATTGACACATTGAAGACAAGCACTGATGGAAGATATTCTCTACGCGTTTATTATATTCTAGATTACTTCTAGTAAAGATAGGAACAACAATGTGTTTTCTATATTTATCTTTACCTAGAATAGCTGATACGTAGATTATTGTACAAGGCTTCTTATGTCTATAAAAGAAGACCTTTAGGTTAATGTTTGATATAAGTTTTCATTCGTAAACTACTTTCATTGTAAGCAAGTTTGATATTGATAATCAAAGTGAAAGTTTGTTTATATCATTGTGTGTTCTTGTTTAAGTGTTAAATTCCGCATAACACTTAAATTCATAAGCATATACAAAGGTTTGTCTAAGTGTATTACTTGATCTAATCTCGTATACATAAAGCTAAATCGATCTAAGTTTGGGATCAACAACATAGTTAATGCCAAAGATGTTAGAAACATAGGAGTTGAAGACCTTAGTGTTGAAAAGGGAGTAAACATTAAGGAGTCTAAGGATCATGCTCTCGATAACGTCATAGGCGAATTAAATCAAAGGACCCTAAGATCTCAAGTCCAAAATCAAAGTAACTTCATTTGTTTCGTCTCCTTGATTGAGCCAAAGAATGTTAAAGAAGCTTTGATGGATGAGAGTTGGGTCATCGCTATGCAAAAATAATTGAATCAATTCATTGCTAATGACATTTGGGAACTTGTTCCTCCACCTAGAAGTTCGACCATCATAGGAACCAAATGGGTATATAGAAATAAGTTAGATGAGAATGGTGTTGTGTCTCGTAACAAGGCTAGACTTGTAGCTCAAGGCTATAATCAACAAGAAGGTATTGATTATGACGAGACATACGCACCCATAGCTAGATTAGAATCCATTAGAATCTGATTGCAGTAAATTACAACCTTTAGGAAAAGGTAGTAAAATAGTGGCGAGTATTAAGTACGACGGTTTAGGAAAACCGTGCACAAATGACCCAAAGGTAAAAGTTCAAAGTTCGTTTCCCAAGGAGGTATATGTGTGTGACTAAAATGTAGCAAGATTTGAGATTAATATTTGTTTAGAAGGGGATGAGAAAAGAGAATGACGAAGACGTGAAATTAATACTACGACGACTACACGTAAAACCGTAAAAACTACAAAAATAAAAATTAATTCTAAAAATTACCAAAAACTCACCAAAAATCAAAATAAATAAACTAAGAGTTTACCAATGATCAAAACTTTTTCAAACCTTTTAATTAATTAAATATTAATTATTAAATGCTAATTAAAGCCCTAAAAATCAAATTAATTATCAAAAAGCCCAAATAAAGATTTTTCAATTGGTAAACCTATAAAATGACCTAAAAAGATTAAAAACTATTTTTAGAAAATTTTAAACTAAGAAAAACTATTTAAAATGATTTAAAAACTATTAAAACTTAAAATAATTATAAAAATTAAACTAAAAGTGATAAAATTAATCTAAAAGTTGCAAAAATCCTATTTTAATGTATTTAAGCGAAGAAATATAAAAAGTTGAAACATGTGAAATTTGAAAAATAATAATAAAATAATAATAAAATAATATTAAAAATCCAAAAATTATAAAAAATTCTAAAAACTTGCAAACTAGATTATTTTAACCTAAATAAACAGAAAATGAAAGTGAAATGACCAGAATACCCCTATTGGGCCTCCAAATGGGTCAAAACCCAAAACAGTCAACTCTAATGGGCTAAATGGGCCCAAAAAGTCAAACTTGGCCCAATGGACCTGGAAAAGCCCTATCTGACTCAAAATTTAATTCTAAACACAAAACTCTGAAGGCCCAAAAGCTGAAAGTGAGCTTATCATAGCTTAATAAGCAAACAGCTTATCCTTATTGGGCCAATAAGCCCATTAAGCAATAAGCCAATGCTATAAGCTCTAATTTAACACACAACCTTCTCTTGGGATACTAAAGAGATCTGTAAAAAGAATTTTTGAAAAAGCACACTCAATAAGCCAGAAATAAGCAAAGTAATATTTCACTAAAAGACAAAATAGTCGGGTTTGAGATATAGGGCACCTCAGGACTTGATTCAACTTGCAAAATGTCACAAATGAACTCAATAAGCCAAATCAATCAACAAAATTCCAATAAGCAATATCAATAAGCCAGAATGAACCAATAAGCACTTATGAAAAAGTCAATTAAGTTGGTTTTCTAGTTAAACCCTAAAGTCAACCCACCAAATGCTCCAGTATGAACAAATGGGTCAAATAATGAGCACCTATTACAAAATCCAAGTTGTTGCTGGTTAAAATAAGCTATTATAGCTTATTAATAAGCTGAAACCCAAAATACACTAGCAGGGGGAACTTTTAGTGGGAAAGGAGTTCCCACTGCTTGATATGCAGAACTAGTTTTGGCTTGATTCCAAGCCTTGCTTGTTGCTTTTTGATGGAACAAACGGCACCTCAATAAGCTTTGGCTTATTGAGAGTCAATATAAGCACAAATAACACCAGGTTGTACACACGAATCAAGCAAAAATCAGCAAAATCAGTTACTGATGAACACTATCTGTTATTGATGAACACTAACTTATTTGCTGATCTAATTGACCACAGATCTAATTTCAAGCCTCAAATCCTACTTCCCTGGTTAAGTTAACTTAGATTTAACACTTGTTAACCCTAGTCTATGATTAGATCTAGGTTTCCTCTAAATTTCAGCCAATTTCACCAAGTAACAAGATTTTATAGCCCTATTATGGATCTATATGTTTCAAACCACAAAACCTGCAAACAGATGAACAAGAACACCAGGTAAACAGATACCAACAATAAACAACACAATACAACCACTTAAGAAACCACAAATCCTGCTTATGCAGTTAACCTAAACACCCCTTAATAATCTGTTTTGACAAATTTTCAAAGGATTATCCAGATTTAAACCACAAACCAAGCTAATATCAACTCACTAACATCAAACCAACACAGATAAACAAGATCCAACCATCAAATCACAAATTCCACAATAATCATGCAAATTCACAAAAATTCAGAAAATAAAAGAGAAAATGAAAAAGGAGAAGGGTGCAAACCTCCAAGACCTACATCCAGGCCCTGGATTGTTTGAGCTTAGGTACTAGTAAAACAAGTACCAGCTTCCAAGTACCTGCTAAGATGAACAAACAAAAGTGATGAACAATAATCAAGCACTTACTGATTTTTGAAACACAAGTCTTATCAATTAAAACCTTGCCTCAAAAACCTTCAAACATGTAAATGGAACTCAGAATTAGGCTATTCTAACATCAACTTTTAATAAACAAGAACAAGATTTCACAAATTTCTGAAAATCAAATTTTATTAACTTAAAAAGGGATTACAAAGATTGATAGCCTAAAACTGGAACAAAGGGACTCTCATAGGTTGAGGTCTCCTTTTATAGGCAAATGCTAGCTAATCACTGTTCACAAACCCTAGAAGTGAAATTCCCAAAATGTCCTTGAGGTCTTCTAGACGATTCTTTGTTGTGAGCTGTCCAAAATGATCCTGAGTGTTCATTTTAGCTTTGTGATGAAGCAATGACTCTTAGCTGTTGATCTTGACACGTGGCAAACCTTGGAGGTGAAGTTGTTCTCTGATTGGTTGAAAGGGAATTGGGGGTGGGGTCCATGGTGAGTGGGAGTGAGAGTTTTAAGGTTGGGAAGGGTTTCTGGGCATGTGAATTAAGTGTGTGCCTGGGTAATTTTAAATAACCCTTTGTTTTAAGTGGGGTAAGTTCTGGGTTCATGTGGGTAAACAGTAAACATTTTGATCCGAAATTAGGGGGTGTAACTTGTTTGGCGCGTGTTTGTGTGTTTGAAGTTTGGAAATGGCAGCTTGGTCCTTTGTTTTTGGAGAAACATGTAAACAAAGTATTTCAGCCCACAAAAACGTATTCCTTTGTTATTTAAGTTTTCCTTTTCACATTTTTGGCACAAAACTTTGGCAAAAGGATATTAAGGGTTGTTTTTGCCATTTTTCCATAATTCAAGGACTGATCTTGGACATTGTTGATCTTCAAAGGTCTTCAATGTAACTTTGACTTCATGAGGGACCATAGTTGACAAATTAGATTTGATGAGGGACTAATCTTGCCATTTCTTCAAAGTTGAAGGACCTTTTGTGTAATTTTGACAAACTTAAGGGACCAAACTTGTAATTATGAATTCACAAGGGTTTTAAGTGTAATTTCTTCATTGTTTGAGGATCAATCTTACATATCTTCAAGTCTTCAAGGGTAAATGTTGGATAAATCATGAACTAGGGCCCGGTTCTTTGTACGGCTTCGTTTCTCGTGCCCGTTTTTCCTTGTTTCTTGTGATCTTTTGTCTTTTTCACGATATCCATACCTAAAACACAAGTAAACAAATACAAGCACAATATATGGTATTTTATGACATTTATATGCATTTAAAGCCCGAAAAGACCGATGAGATCATGTATAAAAGCCATCTCATCACTCCCCCATACTAAGCCATTGCCGTGCCCTCACGCAATGCTAGAATAAAGTATCTAAGCATCACCAAAGTTCAAATTAACCTTTATTGAAAAGTAAAAGACTTGCAACAATACTACGAGAATGTGTAAATACATAATGTATGATTTTCATCACGAATGTAACTTTTAGGGTTAAAGAATAGAAACAAGTAAATGTCCCTTAGAGTAAACTTCGTCATCCTTGATTGTCATGCATTCCATGCTAAGTGCAAAAATGAGATCATTGTTGGTACAAGTCACAATGCTAACACTACTCATACGTCCAAATTGTGTAGTACTTTTTCTCCCCGCAATCCTAGTTATTATAAAAGGAAATGGGTTACTAGCATTTTTTAACTATTTGTCATGGATCACAAGTGATTCATATTGACTTATTTGAGTAGTTATTAGTTCAAAAGCAAAGTAGCACGATTTAATCGATAGTTAGCCAAAGGACAAAATCTTTTAAAACGGCTTCTCGTGTATCTCCTTAAGTTCATATCTTGGCATAACTCGTTTCACGATTTGAGACCTTTCTCGGACCGATATTTGGCATGTACTTCATACTTCAAATCTTGGGAAGACGTTCTTGAAATTATGGTCTTCTCTTCATATATTTGGAATTTCTTCACTTGAAATTTTTGAGAGATTCTTCATACTTGGACCATGACTTAATCATTTTTCTTCAATCTTTATTTTGGACTTTGATATACAACGATTCGCCTCCTTTTCGGACTTGGATATATTTATCCTCATACATTGTTAGGGTCTTTTTGGATAGACTTTCTCCATGATCTTTAGGGGAGTAATTGCTTTTCGTCGTGTGTCTCGATCCTTCATATTGATTTTGGAATAATGATACTTCACATCATCTTGGATCTTTAGCAAAAATAGAGCTCCTCATGCCTTGTAAGGGCCTTTTTGGATCTTCACCAATCTTCGCGTCCCGTTTCAATAAGTTATGCCTTGGCTATAAGCTCTATTCAACCACGAGCAACTTTTAAACGATCTTGGGCTAGAAGCTAGGTAACCTTTCAAATCGTACGACCTTACTTATTGCAATTATTATTTATTCCTAATGCATTGATCTTATGGGAAGAAAAAGCCACAATTAAAGACATATGAGTTTTTGAAAGAACATTTTCATGTTCTATGTTTTAGCATGATCACTTGTCTAACTCTATCACTTCTCGTTCTTCACTATTTAAAGACCTCTAATAAAAGAGACTCGTGAATACTTAGCCATGCAAGTCAAAATTAAGCCAAATTTGGATTAGCTTTCATTAAGACTATATCAAATCAAAGTTTTGGGTTTTCAAGCCATCTATAGGATCTTGCACTTTCTTGGACTTTTTCTAGTTTAGAGAATGCGTTTTATAGTTCCCTTGATAAGTGACTTTCTAGGATCAATTATAAGAACTTGCGAAAAGTTCTTGTTCTTAACCCGAATGGGTTAAGACTTTCGCGTTTTAAAGTTCCCTATATAAAAGTCTAGCAAAACTTGAATTGAGCGGGTTAAGGAATGTAAAGGGCTCCAAATGCCCATCAAGTCAAAAATTAGCTCTTATTCTACCCAACGGAAAATATACATTCGTGTCTTAAAAACACTTATGAAAACTAAGAAAATTTTTAAAATTGGGCCATTTTTAGCCTTATTAGCAACAAAACAAAACATATGAAAGTTGGAGCACGTGAGGGCGTAGCAAAGCAAGTATCTATTCACCACCCATACTAAAAGTAAACATTGTCCTCAATGTTTCGAGTCTAAAGGTGGAGCACCCCCATACTAGAGACGAAGAATCGAATGCATAGGATCTAGCATGGAAAGGGTGATCAACAATATATCTAAAGCCGTTTATTAATTATGCTAAAAGATAATTGTTAGAAAAATAAAGGATATGTCATGGATTCGTGAAAAACTTCTTCAAGCAAACGATGTAGGCTCACGTAAACGAACACGAGAGTCTTCAATCGTAGATGATGATGATGATCTAGATAACACAATCACAAACAACCACGAGACAACGAGTTGGAAGGGTACAAGTCCCCTTATTAGTGATTAGTAAGCAAAAAAGGATAAGCATGGGATCTCCCCCACGAGGCACCTCGTTTTTTATTACCGAGTCATGAGCTCGACTCGATCCCATCAATGCTATTTATCATTGGAGAAGGTGACTTGGTCGAGGTCAACCATTGAAGGGATTTCCCCACCAAAGTAGTGCTTAAGCCTATGTCCATTCACCTTGAAGTTAGGACCATCATCTTGAGCTAGCTCGATGGTCCCATAAGGAAACACTTGTGTAACGGTGAACGGACCCGACCAACGAGATTTCAATTTTCCGGAAAATATCTTAAGTCTAGTGTTAAAAAGTAACACTTGATCACCAACGTTAAAAACACGGTTTTTAATTTTTGCATCATGAAACTTTTTAGTCTTTTCTTTAAAAATCAATGAATTTTCATAAGCATTGTCTCTTATTTCATCCAATTAATTCAATTGTATTTTCCGGTGATCTCCCGCGGTCTTTAAGTCAAAGTTTGCATGCTTAAGGGCCCAATATGCCTTGTGCTCCAATTCAATGGGCAAATGACAATTCTTCCCATAGACTAACTTATAAGGAGTGCAACCGATAGGTGTCTTATAAGCGGTCCTAAAGGCCCATAAAGCGTCATCGAGTTTGTCGGACCATGAAGCACGGTTTTCTCCAATCGACCTCTCTAAAATCCTCTTCAAAGATCGGTTCGAAACCTCGACTTGCCCACTTGTTTATGGGTGATAAGCCGTAGAAAGACGATGAGTAACTCCATATTTCTTTAAGACCTTCTCGAATTGGTCATTACAAAAATGGGTTCCACGATCGCTTATAATAGCACGAGTGGTTCTGAACCGAGAGAATAGTTGCTTCAAAAACTTCACTACCACACAAGCATCATTAGTAGGTAAAGCCTTAGCTTCCACCCACTTAGAAAGGTAGTCCACCGCGACGAGGATATACTTGTTACCATGAGACGATGGGAACGGCCCCATAAAGTCTATGCCCCAAATGTCGAAAATCTCACACACTTGAATTATGTTTTGCGGCATTTCATCACGTTGAGACAATTTTCCTTGACGTTGGCACGAAGCACACGACTTCACAAGTGCGTGTGCATCACGATAGATAGAAGGCCAAAAGAAGTCGGCATCGAACACTTTCTTAGCCGTGAGATTAGCACCATGGTGACCACCCGTGGGTCCCTCGTGACAAGCTCTAAGGATATTAGTAGCTTTGGTACCAAAAACACAACGTCGAACGAGTTGATCCGCACAAACCCGAAAGAGATAAGGGTCGTCCCAAAAATAGAACTTGACGTCACAAAAGAATTTTCGCTTTTCTTGTGTCATCATACCCTTGATTATGAAATTGCCCGCATGGTAATTTGCAATGTCGGCAAACCATGGGGTGGTGTCTTTAGAATTCACAACACCGAGAGTCTCGAGAGGAAATGTTTCGGTGATTTCCTTGTTCTCGAAAACATCTTTGTGAGGATCTTCTAGACGAGAGAGATGATCGGCCGCTAGATTCTCGGCTCCTTTTTTGTCAAGCACGGTGACATCAAATTCTTGGAGGAGGAGCATCCAACGAAGCAATCTTGGATTAGCATCTTGCTTAGCTAAGAGATACTTGATAGCCGAATGGTCGGTATACACGATGCTTTTAGTTAAGACGAGATAAGGTCGGAATTTCTCAAAAGCATAGACCACGGCAAGGAATTCCTTTTCCGTTGTAGTGTACTTTAATTGAGCCTCGGTCATCGTCTAACTAGCATAGTGGATAGGACGGAAATTCTTTTCATAACGTTGCCCTAAGACGTCCCCTATAGCATAATCACTTGCATCGCACATGATTTCAAAGGGTAATTCCCAATTAGGAGCAACAAGAATGGGAGCTTCGGTAAGTTTCCTTTTGAGAGTTTCGAAAGCTCTAAAACAATCCTCATTGAAATTAAAAGGAGCATCCTTCTCGAGAAGGTGTGTCATAGGTCGAGAGATTTTCGAAAAGTCTTTGATGAAAGACGATAAAAGCCCGCGTGGCCTAGGAAACTCCGAACTCCCTTAACGGTTTTGGGATGAGGTAACTTGGCGATGACGTCTACCTTAGCTTTATCGACCTCAATCCCCGCTTTCGAGACCTTATGTCCTAAGACGATTCCTTGTTTACACATGAAATGACATTTTTTCCAATTAAGCACGAGATTGGTTTCTTCACAACGTTTTAACATTTTTTCGAGATTAGATAAACATGACGTGAACGAATTGCCATACACCGAAAAGTCATCCATAAATACTTCCATCGACTTCTCGATCATATCGTGAAAAATTGCCATCATACACCGTTGAAACGTACCCGGTGCATCACAAAGTCCAAAAGGCATCCTACGATAAGCAAACGTTCCATAAGGAAACGTAAACGTAGTCTTCTCTTGATCACGAGGGTCGATAGGGATTTGAAAGTAACCGGAAAAACCATCTAAAAAGCAATAGAATTCATTTCCCGCTAATCGCTCCAACATTTGATCCATGAAGGGCAAGGGAAAGTGGTCTTTACGAGTGGCGTCATTTAACTTTCGGTAGTCAATACACACCCTCCAACCGGTCACAACACGAGTGGGAATTAACTCGTTGTTTTCATTAGGCACAACGGTCATTCCTCCCTTTTTAGGGACACAATGGATTGGGCTCACCCATGTGCTATCGGAGATAGGATAAATCATTCCCGCGTCAAGGAGTTTTAACACTTCCTTTTTTATGACATCGTGAATTTTGGGATTCACCCTTCTTTGACTTTGAATTGAGGGTTTGTAGTCCTCCTCCATTAAAATCTTGTGAGTATAAAATTTTGGGTCAATACCCTTAATGTCGGATGTTTTCCATGCAATTGCCCCTTTTTGAGCTTTAAGCACTTTCAAGAGCTCGGTTTTTTCATCATTAGCAAGAATTTTTGCAATAATAACCGGCAAATTGTCATCACCTTCCAAGAATGCGTATTCAAGGTGAGAAGGAAGATCTTTCAATTCAAGGATAGGTGGTTCCTCGATCGAAGATTTTGGTTCAACACTCATAACTTCCATCAGCGGAAGAAATGGTGGAATAGAAGTATCATCACTAATCAACACCTCATCTTTATTGTCGATTTCATTTGAAGTAAAATCGCCTCCTTGGAATGGAGTGAGATTTGGTGTAGAATTAGCAAGAATCGGATCCAAAATAGTGGGATTGCCACTTGATGAGCTATCGGAAAAACCTAACACTTCTTGTGAAAACTCATCGCAAACCACATCAACTAAGTCAATGTGATTGATGGTAGCGATTGCATAAACATGAGAAGGTTTTGAGTTTTGAGTAGCGTTTATAACAAGTTCCTCTTCGTTTAATCTCAAAGTAATAGTTCTAGCATGAACGTCGATAAGCGATCTCGAGGTGTCTAAAAATGGACGATATAAAATTAGAGGAACTTGAGGATCCGCGGGGATGTCAAATACTAAAAAATCAACAGGATAGTAGAACTTCTCCACTTTCACGAAAACATCTTCGGCTACTCCACATGCTAAAATCGTAGAATGATCGGCCATCTCGATAGACATGTTCGAAGGAGTAAGAGCCGGAAGCGAAAGCGATTTCCATATGGAAAATGGCATCAAATTAATGCTCGCACCAAGATCGGCCAAGGCGAGGCATTCTTTCATATCTTGTATATCACAAGGAATGAGAAACTTTCCGGGGTCACCAACTTTTTCCGGTATGCGGTTAAGATAAACCGAAGAACAATTAGCAAGCTTTGAAAGCTTTTCCTTATCGCTCATCATACTTTTAAAAGTGGAAGCGAAACGAGGCATATATAACAACGCGTCGGCTAAACTTACATCAAAATGAACTTGTTGAAACATTTTTATAAAAAGCTCGATTTGTTGTTAGTTACGTTCTTGCATTTTCTCTTTGTTTCGTCTCGATGGGTAAGGTAAAGGTGGTGTGGGTTGGACATTAGGCAACGGCCTTGGAATCTCGGGTTCCACAATTGGTATTGGTTCAACCGTAGGTGTGGTTTTAGCGGTACTTCGTGGGATTGTAATGTGCTCCTTTTCGACCACCACCTCGGGTTCTTTCTCGATTTCCTTCTCCGTAGAAGTACTTGGACGAGAGATTGGTTCTTTGAAAGTTTTACCACTTCGTGTAGTAATAACCTTCATTTCTCCCTTCGGGTTTGCTATGGTATCACTAGGAAGACCACCCGAGGAAGAGGGTTTACACATGATTGCTTCAAACATTTTACCCATTCGGTCCTCAAATTTTGATTGCCTAGCATCCGCTTTTAACAATTCTTGCTTAATCTCATGTTGTCCTAATTCCATTTTTTGTTGATTTTGTTGGAGACGTAGAACATTTCCTTCCATTTTATTAGCATGAGTTTTAAGTTCATTAGCAAGTTCGTTTTTAAGTTCGTTTTTCAACTCGGATCTTAAGCTAATCATCTCACGTTGCATGTTATCAAACTTAGCATCATTTGCTTTAGCATAATCCAAAAATTCTCCTTGAAGATTTTTAGTGTGAGCATTTTGAAAACCTTGTGTAGTGTTTTGAAAATCACGGTTTTGGTTTTGATTAGTCACTTGTCCATTCCCACTTTGATAATTCCCTATGTTGTAGTTACGTGAATTGCCTTGGTAATTACCACCTTGGTTGTTGTTTCGATAGTTATTAGCATTTTGATTTGGTGGAGCTTGATTTGGGCGGGAACCTTGGCCGTTTTGGTTGTAAGTTCCCGTTGCTACGTAAGCACTCGAAGTGTTACCATCCGCGGTAATGCACTCGGAAAGATCATGAGCTCCACCACAAGACAAACAACTCTTAGCAACCGCTTTAACCGAAGCAGAATTCAAAGCTTCTTGGGATTTCCAATGAGTCATAAGATTAGCAAATCTATCGAAAAACTGATTTTCCTCATTAGCTTCATCATGTAAGGCATTAATGCTACGAGACGATGACGACAATGACGAACCCATATTGGCAACACTCGGTGTGTTACGAGGGCTATAAACCTTAGATCTATTCTCGATATTCTTTAAAGCTTCATCGGTCGTTTTGCAAAAAAAATTACCACCCGCGGCGGCATTCAAATAATCTCGTTCATGATCATTAAGCCCATTAAAAAAAGTATCAATTTGATGCAATTCCGAAAAATCATGGTGTGGACATTCATGTAACATCTCCTTAAATCGTTCCCATGCCATTGAAAAACTCTCATTATTACGTTGCACAAATCTTAAAATCTCATTTTTCAAATGTGTTGTCTTAGATGGTGGAAAAAATTTATTCACAAACTTAGAAACGAGATCACCCCATGTCAAAATTGAATTTGGCGGTTCTTTCTCAAGCCAAATTTTAACGGGTCCATCTAATGAGTATGGAAACAACATCATTTTAATGGCGTCATGTGGAACATCCTTAAACTTGCTAGTAGCGGTGAGACGATTAAAATTCCTTATGTGGTAATGCGGGTTGTCTTTTTCATGACCTCTAAACTTATTAGCTTGCAACATCGACATTAAACCCGTCTTAATCTCGAAATTCTCCGCAAGGATAGCGGGAATCACAATGGCCTCTCCAAAACCCTCGGTGGGTGCTTGTAGCAACTCCATCATAGTACGATTAGCCATGACGACTTCTTGTTCTACAATAGGTTCAACAATTGGAGGTTGTTCTTCAATCAACGCTTCTTGATTGGCTTGCTTTTGAAGACGTTTACGAGCTCGTTTAGCTTGATTACGAGTGATCATAAACTTCACGAAGAATGAGAGGTGAGCAAAGAAGATTCTTTTTAGGTGTTTTGTGGATTTTCAATTTTTTGTGTTTTTGATTGTTTTTAAATTTTTTTTGGATTTTGGTGTATCTTCGTACACAACAATCTACCAAATCTCTGATCGAATCAAACTCTTGATTAAAGAAGCCACAAAGGAATGAAAACGATCAAGTGGAGTGAACGCCTTCGAATGACTTTAGAACTTTGGTGAAAACCAAATTGTTCAAGAGGGTTTAATCACAAAGAAACCAAGCAAATATATTATACGTAATAATACTTTGGGCGGCAAAACCCGCGATTAGCCTTCAATCTCAAAATACTCACAAGCAAGCGGGGAAACGAGGCGGCGTGAAGCACTTAAGAGCCTTTTTCCTTTGGGTATATTTTATAACACCCGCCTTATACCCACCTTATAGTTTGTATTTTTCAAAATCGAGCTTCACAAAAGTATTTATCTATTTTTGCCTTTTTCTTTTTGTTTGAGATTCGAATACAATAATTAGGAGATGAAATCCCAATTAAGGTTGTGTTTTCACACTTTTGGAGATATTTTGTATTTGTTGTGATACTTAATACAATATAGTAATAATAATTTCACAAGAAAAACAAAAAAAAACCGATAATACGTATTAGTAGAGTTCTACTAATACAATACTATTTTATGGTTAATATTAAAAATCAACAAGACAAATTAATCACTACACACCTCCCCGGCAGCGGCGCCAAAATTGATTGCAGTAAATTACAACCTTTAGGAAAAGGTAGTAAAATAGTGGTGAGTATTAAGTACGACAGTTTAGGAAAACCGTGCACAAATGACCCAAAGGTGAAAGTTCAAAGTTCGTTTCCCAAGGAGGTATATGTGTGAGACTAAAATGTAGCAAGATTTGAGATTAATATTTGTTTAGAAGGGGATGAGAAAAGAGAATGACGAAGACGTGAAATTAATACTACGACGACTACACGTAAAACCGTAAAAACTACAAAAATAAAAATTAATTCTAAAAATTACCAAAAATTCATCAAAAATCAAAATAAATAAACTAAGAGTTTACCAATGATCAAAACTTTTTCAAACCTTTTAATTAATTAAATATTAATTTTTAAATGCTAATTAAAGCCCTAAAAATCAAATTAATTATCAAAAAGCCCAAATAAAGATTTTTTAATTGTTAAACCTATAAAATGACCTAAAAAGATTGAAAACTATTTTTAGAAATTTTTAAACTAAGAAAAACTATTTAAAATGATTTAAAAACTATTAAAACTTAAAATAATTATAAAAATTAAACTAAAGGTGATAAAATTAATCTAAATGTTGCAAAAAATCCTATTTTAATGTATTTAAGCTAAGAAAAATATAAAAAGTTGAAAAATGTGAATTTTGAAAAATAATAATAAAATAATAATAAAATAATATTAAAAATCCAAAAATTATAAAAAATTCTAAAAACTTGCAAACTAGATTATTTTAACCTAAATAAACAGAAAATGAAAGTGAAATGACCAAAATACCCCTATTGGGCCTCCAAATGGGCCAAAACCCAAAACAGTCAACTCTAATGGGCTAAATGGGCCCAAAACGTCAAACTTGGCCCAATGGACCTGGAAAAGCCCTATCTGACTCAAAATTTAATTCTAAACACAAAACTCTGAAGGCCCAAAAGCTGAAAGTGAGCTTATCATAGCTTAATAAGCAAACAACTTATCCTTATTGGGCCAATAAGCCCATTAAGCAATAAGCCAATGCCATAAGCTCTAATTTAACACACAACCTTCTCTTGGGATACTAAAGAGATCTGTAAAAAGAATTTTTGAAAAAGCACACTCAATAAGCCAGAAATAAGCAAAGTAATATTTCACTAAAAGACAAAATAGTCGGGTTTGAGATATAGGGCACCTCAGGACTTGATTCAACTTGCAAAATGTCACAAATGAACTCAATAAGCCAAATCAATCAACAAAATTCCAATAAGCAATATCAGTAAGCCAGAATGAACCAATAAGCACTTATGAAAAAGTCAATTAAGTTGGTTTTCTAGTTAAACCCTAAAGTCAACCCACCAAATGCTCCAGTATGAACAAATGGGTCAAATAATGAGCACCTATTACAAAATCCAAGTTGTTGCTGGTTAAAATAAGCTATTATAGCTTATTAATAAGCTGAAACCCAAAATACACTAGCAGGGGGAACTTTCAGTGGGTAAGGAGTTCCCACTGCTTGATATGCAGAACTAGTTTTGGCTTGATTCCAAGCCTTGCTTGTTGCTTTTTGATGGAACAAAAGGCACCTCAATAAGCTTTGGCTTATTGAGAGTCAATATAAGCACAAATAACACCAGGTTGCACACACGAATCAAGCAAAAATCACCAAAATCAGTTACTGATGAACACTATCTGTTATTGATGAACACTAACTTATTTGTTGATCTAATTGACCACAGATCCAATTTCAAGCCTCAAATCCTACTTCCCTGGTTAAGTTAACTTAGATTTAACACTTGTTAACCCTAGTCTATGATTAGATCTAGGTTTCCTCTAAATTTCAGCCAATTTCACCAAGTAACAAGATTTTATAGCCCTATTATGGATCTATATGTTTCAAACCACAAAACCTGCAAACAGATGAACAAGAACACCAGGTAAACAGATACCAACAATAAACAACACAATACAACCACTTAACAAACCACAAATCCTGCTTATGCAGTTAACCTAAACACCCCTTAATAATCTGTTTTGACAAATTTTCAAAGGATTATCCAGATTTAAACCACAAACCAAGCTAATATCAACTCACTAACATCAAACCAACACAGATAAACAAGATCCAACCATCAAATCACAAATTCCACAATAATCATGCAAATTCACAAAAATTCAGAAAATAAAAGAGAAAATGAAAAAGGAGAAGGGTGCAAACCTCCAAGACCTACATCCAGGCCCTGGATTGTTTGAGCTTAGGTACTAGTAAAACAAGTACCAGCTTCCAAGTACCTGCTAAGATGAACAAACAAAAGTGATGAACAATAATCAAGCACTTACTGAATTTTGAAACACAAGTCTTATCAATTAAAACCTTGCCTCAAAAACCTTCAAACATGTAAATGGAACTTAGAATTAGGCTATTCTAACATCAACTTTTAATAAACAAGAACAAGATATCATAAATTTCTGAAAATCAAATTTTATTAACTTAAAAAGGGATTACAAAGATTGATAGCCTAAAACTGGAACAAAGGGACTCTCACAGGTCGAGGTCTCCTTTTATAGGCAAATGCTAGCTAATCACTGTTCACAAACCCTAGAAGTGAAATTCCCAAAATGTCTTTGAGGTCTTCTAGACGATTCTTTGTTGTGAGCTGTCCAAAATGATCCTGAGTGTTCATTTTAGCTTTGTGATGAAGCAATGACTCTTAGCTGTTGATCTTGACACGTGGCAAACCTTGGAGGTGAAGTTGTTCTCTGATTGGTTGAAAGGGAATTGGGGGTGGGGTCTATGGTGAGTGGGAGTGAGAGTTTTAAGGTTGGGAAGGGTTTCTGGGCGTGTGAATTAAGTGTGTGCCTGGGTAATTTTAAATAACCTTTTGTTTTAAGTGGGGTAAGTTCTGGGTTCATGTGGGTAAACAGTAAACATTTTGATCCGAAATTAGGGGGTGTAACTTGTTTGGCGCGTGTTTGTGTGTTTGAAGTTTGGAAATGGCAGCCTTGGTCCTTTGTTTTTGGCAAAACATGTAAACAAAGTATTTCAGCCCACAAAAACGTATTCCTTTGTTATTTAAGTTTTCCTTTTCACATTTTTGGCACAAAACTTTGGCAAAAGGATATTAAGGGTTGTTTTTGCCATTTTTCCATAATTCAAGGACTGATCTTGGACATTGTTGATCTTCAAAGGTCTTTAATGTAACTTTGACTTCATGAGGGACCATAGTTGACAAATTAGATTTGATGAGGGACTAATCTTGCCATTTCTTCAAAGTTGAAGGACCTTTTGTGTAATTTTGACAAACTTAAGGGACCAAACTTGTAATTATGAATTCACAAGGGTTTTAAGTGTCATTTCTTCATTGTTTGAGGATCAATCTTACATATCTTCAAGTCTTCAAGGGTAAATGTTGGATAAATCATAAACTAGGGCCCGATTCTTTGTACTGCTTCGTTTCTCGTGTCCGTTTTTCCTTGTTTCTTGTGATCTTTTGTCTTTTTCACGATATCCATACCTAAAACACAAGTAAACAAATACAAGCACAATATATGGTATTTTATGACATTTATATGCATTTAAAGCCCGAAAAGACCCATGAGATCATGTATAAAAGCCATCTCATCAGAATCCTCTTAGCTTACGCTTGTGCTTTAGACTTTAAGCTTCAACAAATGGATGTAAAGAGTGCATTTCTTAATGGTTTGATCAATGAGGAGGTATATGTGGCTCAACCTCCCAGCTTCATTGATTTTGAGAAACCGGAACATGTTTACAAGCTTAAGAAAGCTCTTTATGGTCTCAAACAAGCACCCAAAGCTTGGTATGATAGACTTAAAGCGTTTCTTGTAAAACATGAGTATACCATGGGGATGGTAGACAATACACTCTTTACAAAGAACAAAGGTTCTCACCTCATTATCGTACAAATATATGTTGATGACATTATATTTGGTTCAACTTGTCAATCATTGTGTGACGACTTTGCCAAAATCATGCATGACGAGTTCGAAATGAGTATGATGGGAGAACTTAACTTTTTTTAGGAATCCAAATTAAACAAATGGACGATGGTATTTTCTTTAATCAATCCAAGTATGCTAAAGAAATGCTAAAGAAATTTGGATTAGAAGACTCTAGACGAATGAAGACCCCTATGGCCTCGGATACTAAACTCACCGTAGATGATGATTGTGAGTCGGTAGACAACACCAAATACAGAGGTATGATTGGTAGTTTGTTGTACCTAACGGCAAGTCAACCGGATATCATGTTTAGTGTTTGCCTTTGTGCTCGCTTCCAAGAGGCTCCCAAAACCTCTCACCTTGAAGCGGTTAAGCGTATCTTCCGATACATTAAGGGCAATATACATTTAGGATTATGGTATCCTAAAGGGGCCGGCGTAGAAACCATTGTCTACGCGGACTCGGATCATGCGAGAGACTATGTGGACCAGAAAAGCACGAGTGGAGTTTGTACCTTCATGGGTTGTTGTTTAACTTCTTGGTTCTCCAAGAAACAAACCGCTCTTACTATATCCACCACGGAAGCCGAGTGTGTGAGTGCCGGTAAAGCTTGTCAACAAGCTCTATGGATGAAGCAAGCGCTTGTTGATTACGGGATTTCTCTTGATGATGTTCCCATCATGTGCGACAACAAGGGTGCAATAGACCTTAGCAAGAATCCCGTGCAACATTCGCAAACTAAGCACATAGAGATTCACCACCATTTTCTTAGGGATAATGTTCAGAAGGGGAACATTTCGATAGATAAGGTACCCTCGGTAGAAAACTTAGCCGATATCTTCACTAAGCCACTTAAGAGGTAAACTTTTAATTACTTCCGTCTAGGTCTAGGTTTAATGGAACATATTCCTTAATTATGCATTATTATTTATCAATTATCTTTTATCTTTTGAGTCTTTTCCTTCTTTTAGATTTTAAGTATAATAAAACTCTTTCTGAAAAAATTCTCTTCCCTTTTTCAAAATTCAAAAAGTTCTTTCGAAAACGGTCGAGAAATGTTTTTGCATTGTTAATTCAATCTAAAAACGTTTTTCATAGCTTCTTGTTATTCATAATGAGCTTACATAATTCATATGTATGGGTCTCTCAAATATAGCAATAACAAAAGAGAACTATGGAGGATCATCGTGTCATGACCTTGTGTCTAGTTCTACACACCTCCTACATTGATTTTATTAAAAATCTATGTATTTTGGTCTAAACCTTGTTTTGTGAGCTCTTGTGTATTTTCTTTGTCTATCTTTGCTTCTTAGCATATCCCCATGATTAGTTAGACTAGAAAAATAGGATTTGATGAATTGGAAAATCCTCCCTCATCACCAAACTCAACCCACTGTGGGCGGTTCTTTATTGATATCGCGGTTCCCTAGTGATAAGAAACCGCCGGCTGTGGTAAGGAACCGTGCCCAGTACTCTTTTTTTTGGAGTATTCTCGAAACTCCAAATTTGTTTCAACACTTTTTGGAATCTTTGTTTCAACCCTTTGACCACCCCTAAATTATCTTGGGCTTTCTCTATTTAACCTTAAGCATTTTGCATTCTTTCTCAAATCAAATTGTCTTATTCCCCAAATGAAAGCTTTGATTCTCCTACATTCTCTCCAATTGCTTTCAACCCCAATTCACCCAAGAACACTCAAAATCACATCTCTTCTCCTTCTAAGAATGTTGATTGTGGAACTTCTTATCTTCCACCACTAGCCTTTAGTGTTCTACCTCCTTCACATGACAATGTCATGCATCATGGAACATATTGTCAATGTTGTCAATATCAACATCTTGCTATGGCTCACATCTATGAAGAGTTGAATTACATCAAGAGTCTCTTAGTCAAACCTCCTCTTTACTATAACTATGAGATCTCTACCAAGCCACCACCACCTCCTTCCGCCACTACCTTGTCTTTTATCTAAGCATTGGTTGCTTATCTTCAAGACATCTAGTTCAAGAAATCTTAGGGTTCTAGCTTAACTATGATTAGATTTATGCTTTTTATTTTGGCTTGTGTTTGTGTCTCATACATCTTTGTATGATTTATTTTCTTGTATCTTTTATCATGTTTTCTTTTAACATGACTTATCTTAGATCTTTTGGATCTTTTATTTCTTATTTTTTTGTGATCTTTGCTATATCTTTTTGGGTGTCTCTTCTCTACTACTAACCCTTCTATGTAGCTTGTCACCATATACCGATTCCTTGGTGCCCCAAGCAAGGGGGAGTAAGCACCAAGGGGAGCATTTGCAAAGTCTGGTTCTTTTCTTCTTCAAAGACTTTTGCAAGCTTTTTGCTTCGACAAAGGGGGAGAAATGATAAAGTCGTCTTCGAAAATCTTGTTTTATTAGATGATTGAGTTTATGGATTGTCAGAATCAAAAAGGGGGAGACTGTTAATGCAATGATGCCTAAAAACGTTACTTGCATTTTTTAGTCTCACTTTGTTTTGATTACGACGATATGTAAAAACAAGCATTTACGAAAACAATGAAAAACGAATTCTCGAGTTCAAGTACTTTTCATTTCAACTATTATCACTTAAGGTATGAACAAACAACTAATTATCCTAATTAAGTGATCAAGGATTTAATCTTTTCTTAAAACTCACTTTTTATTATGTGTGACAAAGTTTTATTATTAAACTTTCTTTTTAAGAAAATGTTTTATTAAATTAATTATTTGAAAATTTGAAATTTGAAAATGGCATATTCTATCTTAGTTTGGAATATCGGTCTTGGTCATCAAATTTGAAAATGGCATATTTGAAAATCTCGGTTTTTGTTACCTTGTTTGTATAAAATTTCCACCCGAGTCATCAAATTTTCTTCATTTTCACCACTAAGCAACTTTGTTGAGTCGTATAGGGAATTAAACTTTGTTACTTCCCGATTCATTGGTGTCCACTTCCCCGTCAACATATTTTTTTTACGCTCCCTAAGATTTAAACCGAGAGCACGTTCGTTATAAATATCTAGTATGTTGTACCAAAACGTGTCTTGGTCTTGGTCATCACCAACTTTACCATTTTCGAAAATCTCGATAAAGCATTCGGCTAATAGCTCTTCCTCCTCTTGTGTCCAAAACATTCGTTCATTTTTTTTGTGCCGCCTCTTCACGAATTTCACTGGGTTTTTTACCCGTATTTTTGTTTTGAGATTTTTTAGTTGAAGACGAATCTTCAACTTGTGTCTCGGGTACTTGGGTTTCTTGGGTATCCGGTACTAAAGTTTCTTGAGAAGAATTTTGTGGAATTTGTTGTGAGTTTTGGGATTGTTGGAATTGTTGAAAAAGTTGAAATTGTTGGAATTGTTCGGGTGTGCAATTATGAAACGGATTGAAGTTAGGAGGTTGATAATTCGATACATAGGGTTGTGGCATTTGTTGTGACATTGGATGGGTGAATGACGGAATAGGGTTGCTAGTTGGCGAGTTTGTGGCGGGTGGTGTATTCGGATTTGAGGATGATGATGAACCCGCCATTTGGTTTTCGAAAAAAGTATTCACCCATTGATTTGGATTCATTTTGTGTTTGCAGAGTAAAGATGTGTTGAAGATATAAAAATATCGGGTTTGGGTTTGATTTTATTGGTAAAAAATTGAATTTTTGGGGATTTGTTTTTGAAAAAAAACGGATAGTTTTCACCCCCAACGGTAAAAAAAAATTAACTTTTTTGAAAAAACCAAATACTAGCCATTATGTTTAAAAATTTTGGCTATAACGCTAGCCAGGGTACGGTCTCACGCCATAGGCTTGTGTTATACTATCATTTTGGGTTGGTGGGTACGGCGCCAGAGGCTATGACGCGAGCGAGGGTGTGATGTTTGGCGTCATCGAGCTCGCGCCATGGCTATGGCTTGAGCCATGGTGAACCGTACCCCAGCCTCTAAGGGATCAATTCATATATAATATTGTACTACTTAATATACGACAACAAGTAGAATAAGTGGGGTGGGCCTTGACCAACCATCCAATACACGTAGCTCGGTCCCTGCTCTTAAGAATATGACTTGTGATGAATAATACAAACAAACAAACGCCTGTTAAGAGTATTTTAAGAGGTTGTTTTTGATTTCTTATTCAACAGCTGATCACTTATTTTTACACAGATAAGCAATTTTGCATGTATAGATATCTATAACTGCTTCTTTTTTTAATCTCCCATCCTACAAGCAGCCATTGTCAATGTCAAGATGCGATACAAACCTTTTCACAAAACAGCAAAACTTTTTCGGATTTGTAATCAACTGCTTTTATAAAATCCCAAAAACTAAACCAAATTCATCATTAAACTCAAAAGCAATCCCAAATTTATATGAACAACAATCTAATATAAGTAACCTTTAAACGAATTCATGAAATAATTCATAATCATATCTAAAAACAAGTATTCCGTAAAAAACAATAACCAAAATAAACAGCTAGTAGTAGTACAGGGATCAAAACATATTATTAATGCAATTATGCCTAAAAACGTTACTTGTATTTTTCGGTCTCACTTTGTTTTGATTACGATAATATGTAAAAACAAGCATTTACGAAAACAATGAAAAACGAATTCTTGAGTTCAAGTATTTTTCATTTCAACTATTATCACTTAAGGTATGAGCAAACAAGTAATTATCCTAATTAAGTGATCAAGGATTTAATCTTTTCTTAAAACTCACTTTTTATTAAGTGTGACAAAGTTTTATTATTAAACTTTCTTTTTAAGAAAATGTTTTATTAAATTAATAATTTGAAAATTTGAAATTTGAAAATGGCATATTCTATCTTGGTTTAGAATATCCTTTCAGGATATTTTAATCCCCAGATTCAAACCAATCTACTAAAAGACAAAAGAGAGCGGACTCTACGCTGGCGGTTCCTTAGCGCCTATAGCGGTTCCTTATCGATAAGGAACCACGGGCTCCAATAAGGAACCGCGGGTAGATATAGCCGTTGGATGTTTTTCTTATAAATAGTGGACCATTCTCAGACTTTCAATCCACCTCTTTTGCACATACATTTCCAGATTCTTTCATACTTCTTGAATCACTCAAATCCTTGATCATTTGTTTGATTAATACTTGTTTAGAAGTGAATCTTTCTCCTCTTATCTTTTCCTCTCAAAGTGCAAAGAGAAGAACACTATCATTCTTGAAGTGTTGTGTCTACCTCAAAGATCCATTGAAGATCCAAACTAATTCATTCATTGTTGTGTCATTGTTGTGAAGATCCAAGTAGTTGTGTCTATTTGGAAGTTGTGTATGTATTAAGGTTAATACTTAGTCCTTAAAGTATATTGGTGTAGATTGGTCCTAGCTAAGATTAGGGCTCGAATTTTAGCTTAGAGTCAGAAATTGGTTAAGCGACGTTTTGTATGATTTCTCCACCTTAAGGAGCTTGTTGATTAGTGAACTCTCGAGTAAGGAGTACTCGAGGAGTGGAGTAGGAACGAGGAGTGAGCTTCGTTGCCGAACCACTATAAATCCTTGGTGTTTGGTTTGATCTTTCCTTCCCTTATCTCTTTAGATTCATTATTCTTTATACTTGTGATTATTAGTTTAGTTGCGATAGACCTTGTTCATATTGTGTACAAGAAGGTTTCACATAAATACTCAAGCTTAAGTTTTTGAAAAAGGATTTTTTAAAACCAATCTTTAACAAGTAAATTTAAGAAAATATTCAACCCCCCCTTCTAGATTCTACACATATGGCTAGCTAACACACTAGCTTATTAACCCTCGCAATCTCCCCTTTCGCGCTTAGTGGAACCTTTAAAGCATGCTTAAGTTTACATGTAAGTTTAGGCACTTTTATCTCGAACACCTTAAACCCGATCTGCGACCTTAGCTTCCAATAAACCTTATCTTCGTCACCGTCACCAAACACCATCACTTTTTTGTACTTTAAAAACCATACCAATATTGTTCTCTGTCTTACGCCCTAAATAAAACGGGTTAAATCCTTATTACTTGAAAATCTAAGGCCTTGGTGCCTTCCATTAAGCTGAATGTTATCGTAGTAGATACCTAGGCGCTTGTTAGGGTTTACGAACGTCATGTTCACGGCCATGCTGTAGTATATGGTGTTGTTAGTGGGTGAGTGTGTGAAGTTGGTTAATAATGTAACATCATCAAGAACAAATTTGGGAAAGCTTGTTGGGAAGATTAAACATAAGGCCACGATGGGCACGAGCAATTTGATAATGTCGTAGTACATATTATCCATGGATCGAGAATTATTCTTACGAATTGTTCGCGAGGTAACCGATAACTATCATTATTTTTGAAACTCGGTTGATTGTATGGGCCGAGATTGTCTTTCGCCATTGTTGAAGTGCACTTCCGCTATTCGTCAAATAGCGTACGGAGCCGTTCCTGATGCTCTTGACGAATACTTGCAAATGGGTGTGACAACAACCTGTCTATGTCTTCGAAACTTTTGTAAGACCAACATGGAATTATATGGTAGAGAGTTATTACGAAAGCCGACGTACACCGACTTACAAAAACTCTATGCTCCTTACGAGGAAAATAATGGGTTTCCTGGGATGATAGATTGTATAGATTGTACAGATTCGCCGTGGGAGAATTGTGGGTAATCAAACAGGGGCAGCAGGTCTGGGCGGTATATAGGACGACACTGGGTAATATATGTTGGACGAAACTAAGTAAGTATATTAGACAGAACTGGTTTACATATGTTGGGCAGAACTGGGGTAGTATCTTGGACAGAACTGTATATTATATGTTGGACATAACTGGTATTAGGTTGTTTTGCTTATTGTGCTGTTTGGTTTAGTGCGACCGAGACATGGGAGTCTCGGCTGGCTCGGGTACACATGAATGTTGCTAGTTACGTTTGTTAGGTTAATTGTTATAAAATACAAGTTATAATTTAATTAACCGTGCAACTTAGGTTATAATTAATTAATATAATTAATCATGAATTTAGCCTAAGTATTTGTTTATTTACGTAATTAAATTAATAACCATACTTTAATTCAATATAATATAATTATCAAGCTAAGATAAAGTTTTATTAAATTAATCATGTCATATTATTAATTAATAATCTCAAATTAAACCATGCATTATATTATTAATTAATAATTATTATTCTTAGCATAAAGTATTTGTTTAATAAAGTTTACTATATAATCATGACTTATATATTTTATGCTTATTAAAAACTATAAATTATATTATACACTTATTAATCAAGCTTAATACTAATTTTAGAAACTTTCTATTTTTAAAAACTTACTAATTTTAGAAACTTTCTATTTTTGGAAACTTATTATTTTTGAAAACATACTATTTTTAGAAAGTTACTCATTATGATATAACAAGTATATTAACAAATAAAAACGTGAAATACATTAATCATAATACATGAAACATTAAGGGAACACATGATTAAACATGAAACAGTAAAACAAGTCAAGAACACTTAAAACAAGAAAAGAACATGTAAAACAAGTTAATAACACGTCAAGTGAACTAATAATCAGAAAATAGAAGTTAAACAGACAACTCATTCATGTCCCTTTTATTATGTAGCTGTCGTGAAGTCGAAGTAATTCATCTGCATTCGTTTTCATCTTCATTACTGGACACAAGGTACGAATATTCCGCCCTTCAGTAAAGACACTCTCTTCCTATATTAGGATTCCCCGTTTGCAGCAATCTGTTTTCCTCAGTAGTTTATGTGTCTTAAACACTTTCAGTAAATGCTATGTTCATTTTAAATTGCCTGAGCTATATACATGCATGCCAGTTTCACCTAGTTATGCTTTTCCTTACGAGGAAAAGCATGGGTTTCCTGGGATGATAGATTGTATAGATTGTACAGATTCGCCGTGGAAGAATTGTTGGTAATCAAACAGGACCAGTAGGTCTGGGCGGTATATCGGACGACACTGGGTAATATATGTTGGACCAAACTAAGTATTTATATCAGACAGAATTGGTTTACATATGTTGGGCAAAACTGGGGTAGTATCTTGGACAGAACTGTATATTATATGTTGGACAGAACTGGTATTAGGTTGTTTTGCTTATTGTGCTGTTTGGTTTAGTGCGGCCGAGACATGGGAGTCTTGGTAGGCTCGGGTACACATGAATGTTGCTAGTTACGTTTGTTAGGTTAATTGTTATAAAATAAAAGTTATAATTTAATTAACCGTGCAACTTAGGTTATAATTAATTAATATAATTAATCATGAATTTAGCCTAAGTATTTGTTTATTTACGTAATTAAATTAATAACCATACTTTAATTTAATATTATATAATTATCAAGCTAAGATAAAGTTTTATTAAATTAATCATGTCAAATTATTAATTAATAATCTCAAATTAAACCATGCATTATATTATTAATTAATAATTATTGTTCTTAGCATAAAGTATTTATTTAATAAACTTTACTATATAATCATGACTTATATATTTTATGCTTATTAAAAACTATAAATTATATTATATACTTATTAATCAAGCTTAATACTAATTTTAGAAACTTTCTATTTTTGAAAACTTACTAATTTTAGAAATTTTCTATTTTTGGAAACTTATTATTTTTGAAAACATACTATTTTATAGAAAGTTACTCATTATGATATAACAAGTATATTAACAAATAAAAACATGAAATACATTAATCCGAATACATGAAACATTAAGCGAACACATGATTAAACATGAAACAGTAAAACAAGTAAAGAACACTTAAAACAAGAAAAGAACATGTAAAACAAGTTAATAACACGTCAAGTAAACTAATAATCAGAAAATACAAGTTGAACAGACAACTCATTCATGTCCCTTTTATTATGTAGCTATCGTGAAGTCGGAGTAATTCATCTGCATTCGTTTTCATCTTCATTACTGGACACAAGGTATGGATATTCTGTCCTTCAGTAAGGACACTCTCTTCCTATATTAGGATTCCCCGTTCGTAGCCATCTGTTTTCCTCAGTAGTTTATGTGTCTTAAATACTTTCAGTAAATGCTATGTTCATTTTAAATTGCCTGAGCTATATACATGCATGCCAGTTTCACCTAGTTATGGAGGTACCATAACCATAACACTGGATGCACCGGTGTTATGACTCTTCCGCGGTGAGAGTGATTGCTCGCGGCGTCCCTTTTCAGTTATTTGTCCTATTATATTATTATATCGTGGGGCGAATGGGTGCATCTTAGGACAAGTTTAACAAGATTACATAGTAATTGTGGTGTGTGCCTTACATCCGTTACATGGAGCTGATCCCTCCGTACAGACTAATATAATTAGAGGCAACCCATCTAACTGCATGACGAGGTCACCCATCTATGTATTCATGCACGTTGATACATCATGACCTATATGGGCTCTTGGCATTTAAAATACAGTTTTTATGAAATAAACATAAGCCTTTTCAGAACATAAACCAGTTTATGAACATACACCAGGTTATCCAGGACTTATATTATTCCGCTGCACTTTACTCTCATTTCATACTTTACTTATGTTTATGTCATCCATATCATTTCCATATATCCGTTCACTGAGCGTATTGCTCAGCCGTATATTTTCCTTTCCATGTCCCAAAAGGCAGGTACCCAAGGACAGGCTTGAGCATTTGGAGCACGTGCATAGGATGGAAGCTGCCTTAGACTTCTTCTCCTCTTGCCTCATATACTTATTTCTTGGACACTTGTTTTGTCCTTCCTATTCCATTTACTTTATTTATGTTTTGGGCTTATGTATGGGAACCGATGTTTGATTCCGATTTTTCCTTTTTGGTCATTTATGTTTTAGGACATTACTTTGCATGCTTTGATGACACTCTATAATTATCATGTAACGGTCCACTTATCATAGTGAGATGTTCAAATTATGGTATCAAAGCTAGGTTTCAACCTGTAGGATCTAAAACTTGACCTGTGACTAGTGGGTAGTCACCAAGATCTTTCTAAACTGACAGTTGATTTTCATTTATTTATTTAATGTATCATTGTTTTATGCTAAGTTTTTGAGTAAGTAATGGTTGGTACAGGATTGGCCATATTTAGTCGCATTTGCTTTTCATTCGAATTTTGTTTTGTGAACCGACCCATAGGCGTTCACCCTTACTCATGTCAATTTTGTTTTGTGAACCGACCCATAGGCGTTCACCTTTACTCATGTCAATTTTGTTTTGTGAACCGACCCATAGGCGTTCAACCATGCTCATGTCAATTTCTGTTGGCTATGCCTTCATAAACTATTTTATGCACCTTTTATGTTTATCCTATGTTTCAAACAGATTCATCATTTTACGTTGTTCCTCTTTTAAACTGTCAAATGGAGGTATAATAGCCCAAATATCATTGAACTTTTAACTAGTATGGATTAAACCCCAGCTATCCATATCTAGTCCCATGTTGTTAAACTCTATCCATGATATTTTCCCTTAAAATTTGACAAGTATGGATTGGACCATAATCATCCATACTTAGTCACATGTATTTTCTTTGAAATTTTTAGACTGAACCATAGCAGTCCACACCAGCCAATGTTAAGTCTCGGTGATTTCGTTTTTATGCTCTTTATGACGACGATGTTTTCATACTCTCAAGTTGATTTCGTCTTCATGCTGATTATGTCTTACGTCTCCTGATATAGATTATGTTTTCATCGTGTTGATTTTGCTTTGATGCTAGAAATTGATGGATTTTAGTTAAATCCTGCTTTTATGATAGTCATGGTTGGTTCTCATTAATCATGCTTTCATGATAATCATCGTTAAATTTCGTTTAACCACACTTTTGGTGTTTTCTCTATGCAAACAGAATGATGTCTACGCTGAAACTGCTAGGCTATCTTGTTGCTCACTTCAGTCTGGTTTGGCTAACCGAAATCAATTATTTCATTTAAAACCATGTCAGATGGTCGACACCCATAATAATCTCATGTGTATTCCATGTATACTCCATGTACCATACTTCATGTGTACTCCATGTACCATATTCCATGTGTACTCCATGTACCATATTCTATGTGTACTCCATGTAGCACATTCCATGTGTACTTCATGTACCATACTCCACGTGTACTCCATGTACGGTATTCCATGTGTACTACACGTACCGTAATCCATGTGTATTTCACTTACAATACTCCACGAGTATTCGCTAGTCGATTCCCAATCATCTCTGGCGTACTCCACTTGCTGATATTCTACTAGATGTTTATGCCGCTCATAAGTTGGAGATGTTACGGAATAAGTTACGGCTCATGTTTATCTAGTATCTTTTCTCAAGCAAGTAGATGATTAAAACAAGAATCATCGCGTTTCTCACAAGCATAGTTGTCACTTCTCAAGATTTTTTGTCGTTTGCATTGCTAAATTTAGTTGGATCGTTCAAAGACACCTACTCCAATTGCGGGGGACTATTTAGACGAGATTAGGTTAGTCGGCTCAAGCCCGTATGTGGAATTTGGGTCCATTAGGGTTTTATTTATTTGTCATGTAATCTTTATGTATTGTGATTCAATAGTACATTATACCGATGGGGTTTTCTATTAGCTTACAGTTATAACTTTTTTTACTAAGATATATTCACTATAAAAGTAGGCAAAGAAACTCACATCTTTTGTCTACTAAAGAAAAACGTTATTAAAAGTTTTATTCTTTTGTTTACTAAGTATTGAGTAAGAATAAACTTTTATTGATCGATATATTACTTATTATTTTTTCTTTATATTAAGCGTTGATAAAAATAACTTTTAATGACATAGTTTTAGTAAAAATTGGTGAAAATATACTTTTAAGTTTTAATGACCCCTTATTATTTACTTTTTTGTAGTGACGTTTGAAGAGATGATTATATGCATTTTCTGAAAATGAAAAACGCATAATTGTGTTCTATATGAAATTTCTGACACTCCTGTATACGTTTTGCGGTTACAACTTTAAGAGTTTCTTGGTAGCTTTGACTCTTGCGTGTTTAGGTAATGAGTTTCCATAGCTAATTCCTTTTAGGCTTTTAAGATTTTATGATGGTATTTGTTTATTGCTTGTACGCTTGTAGTACTAGCAATTTGTGATAACGAGTTCAAAATGTATCTAAAATCCTACACAAAGTATTTAGTGTGTAATTGTGCATCTTACTTTCTTTTTTCCTACAGTTCTTAAACTATTAAAGATATTGCCTAGCACAGTGACAAAGAAGCTGTTTAAAAAAAGCTTCAGACACATCAACGAGCTTGTCAAAGACACATTGGAAACCAAGAGTAATTAAGTATGTAAATGTTGAAACTGAACTGAACGAAATGCATGAACCCTATTCCCAGTAGTTATGCCTGCTACAATTTGTCAATTAGGGCTGAGCTTCGGGCCGAAACCGAACCGACCTGACCCGTCCCGAGATTAACCGAAACCGAAAATGCTCAAAAACTTGGACCGAAACCGAAACCGAAATTCTCGGTTCGGTTCGGTATACTCTCGGGCTAACTCGGGTTAGACTCGGGTTTAACCCGAAACCGAACTTTGTCCAAGTAAAAATGAGGATGGCAACCAAATGAAATACAGAAAAATGGTAAACACCCCTTTACGCAGTATGTTAAATCAATTCAAAAAAAAAAAGATCCAAACATCCTTTTGATTTAAAATCCTTACCAAGATTAAACTACACCCATCAAAAAATTCAAACTAATAAAAGTGGTATTCAGAAATTGAATAATCTTCAAAGATAAAAAAAATGGTGGATAAAAGATATTGGGTATTGATCTGTTAGCAGTGAAATGGCTAAATGGGTATCACGAAATTGAGTAATCTTCAAAAATAAAGGGAATTGAGGTTGTGTTTGATTTATTAGGGATGAGATGGGGCGATGATTACTATGTGTTATGTTGAGAGAGAAGACACAAAAAAGCTGACCAAAAATGAAAAAGTCAAAAACATATATCCTGATTATTAACTCGGGTTAGGTCGGGCCATATCGGGCTGTATTCGGTTTTTATACCGAACCGACCCGAAACCGAAAATCAGACATTTTACAAACCGACTACCGAACCGAATAAGTCGGTTTCGGTTTCGGGACACTCGGTTTTTTCGGTTCGGTCGGGCTATTTCGGTTTCGGTCGGGCCTGCTCAGCCCTAGTCAAGGTTGAAGGTGAAAGAAAATAACTTATGAGGTAACTTATGATGACTCTCAAGAATGTGAGATCACCTAGGAATCTATCTCATATGAACCGCTATTCATATTTGTAACTTTTGCATACTCAATTTTTTTAGATGACTCATATATTTTTTTCTTGTTTTAGCTTCTATGGGTATGATTCTCAATATGATTCTTTTTTACTTAAGCTTGCAATGCCAATTTTTATCGCCACCGGCGAAATTCATAGATCAATAGTTGCGGGTCAATAGCATAGTAATTTTATATATTAAACTTATTAACCCTCCTAATGCGTGTACTACATAAATGAACCTCGCTAGGTTTGTACATTTGAGGGTGGTGGGGGAAACGTCGGAACGGTTCCTGGATTAACCCTGTGAGGCAAGTAGAAGAAAGGTTCACCCTCCCCTGGTAACCTAATAGGGAAATCCTCATCCGTTTACCTATTTTCTATATTTATCATTTATGTAAAGAAAGGCAACTTATTTTAAGTTGGGAACTTAAATAGAATACAATATTAATGACATGGCGAATTTAAGCTACATATTTGTCCTCGAAAAACCTTAGAGATAAGATTTTGGTCATCTTGATATCAAATGTGACTTTGTCATGTATTTTAGAACCTAGTTGATTGTGGCACTCAGTAAGAGACTGATACTCTGAGCTTGCTACATATGGCATTTTTATTTATAAGGCTAAGTCTATATATTGACAATGTATTCTTAATCCTTTACACATTCAGGAAATGTACTAATTTTATTACTAATATAATTATACAAAATGGCTAATATGTTGCTATATAAGTAAGATGACTGGTTGAATTTGTCAACTAAATAAATAAATAATTTTTGAATTTTCAAATGTGTAAATACTACTTAGTTTTAAATTCCCATTTAATTTTTTAATAAACATCACATGTTAACACCAAACATCTCTTTGTTGGCAACTTAAGTGAGAACAACAGCATATGGAGGTTTAGCCAACGAGAGAGAAAAATGATCAATATGATACTGGTTTCGTATACACATGACATTTTTTTATATCGATCTACCACATATGACATTTTTACCAACGTTTCATTTCATTGAAAAGAACCTTTAAACAACAAGGATTTATGCCTTGGTCTAAAACTAACTGGGATCCACCCCGTTCCAATATGCTTGTGAAGCTTTTTTTAAATCAAAACTTTTATTAAAAGACCATGTTGATTGTCGAAACAAGTTGAGAAATCCATTTCATTGATGCCGGGTAATGTGGTGTTTCATGAACCAACTGGTAGATATGTAACCCGAAAAAACATGTGTGTCATAGATGAGAAAAATGTCGTGATAAGAGTGGTGGTTGTTGTTACAGGGAGGCTACAATGGTGATTTTAACAAGAGAAGCACACAGAGTGTTGTGTGTTAAAAGATGAAAGATGAATGAGACTTTGACTAATAATGTTAAATATTAAAGTTTAAAAGTAATAAAATAAAAAATGAGGTGGAATACCTTTTTTTACCTTAACAACCGGTAACCGGTCATAAAGTATGAGGATAATACTGAGTTTGAAACAGATTGGAAAGTTAAATGGTGATATTTGGTATTTTATAAAATATATTACGTAGATGTATAAATCACAAAAAGTAAGTTACTAATATATGGACTTAACCTTTATTAATATGTTCTTTTGTTACATGATGATTCGTTGATAATGTAAAGAAACACAATCTAATACTTATTAAAACGTTTTATTCATCCAAATCAACAAAACTTTAAACATAAATCAAGGTTTTAACAGGAAAAAAAATAGGACCCACCACTACTACTTATGTGTGGTTCTATTATATATATATATATATATTAATACGTAATACGAAGTAATAGTTTACAAGATTAAAGAACATAAAACAAATTAGATTTTCATCGTATGAATCACAAGAGAGAGTAATGTAAGAAAAACACACAAACAAATCCTCCTAGCTACATGCTCCATCTTTGACTCGGGCTTATATAAACTTGACCAATAGACGTTGCAAAATGGTCCTTGCTTTATTTACAAATAATGGCCTCCGCCAAAGAGAGTTAATATATTCTTTAAGAAACATACCATATATTCTTTTGAAATAAATACCCAAACCTAGAGAGATTTCAATACCTTAAATGCAGTCTTAAGATGAGATTTCAAAGGTGAATGCATAAACAGACTTAAAGAGTGCACAAGATAAGATATATCTGACCTAGTGTTGGACAAGTACATAAGCTTTCCCATAAGCTTTTGATAAACAACAATGTTTTGAACCACATGATTAGAACAGTAACAATATTAGAAATCACAAACTTAGACATCATATGAGTCTTGGCAGGTTTACCAGAAGCATATCATATTCAAATAACATATTTAACACATACTTTCTTTGATTTAAAGATCTTCTAGACTAAGTATCAACAAATTCAATTCCAAAGAATATTTTAATTTTCCCAAGTCTTTAATCATAAACTTATATTTAAAAAAATCTTTAAATTTCTCAATTTTCGTCACATTTTAAACCAATGGTAATAATGTGATCCACATACACACGTAAAATAAGGAACACACCACTAGCAAACTTGGTATAAAGAGAGTAGTTGAATTGCTTTGGAAGAAACTATTTTCAACAAGCCCATAAGTTAATTTTGCATTGCATTGTATTAGTGCTTGTTTAAACCATATAAAGACTTTTTAAGTATGCACACAATGTTATCAACTTCACAATAATAACCTTGAAGTAGTTTTATATCAGGGCCGTCTCGTGAATTTTTGGTGGCATGTTCCATCGTAACAAATTGGGCCCTTAAAATACAAATAATGTCGTTCAAACATACTTATGCATAGTTCCGTATTGTGCCTTATCACGCTGTTCGCTCTGTTATTTTTATCTAAACGCTTTTGATATCTAGTTTTTTTTGTCCTAAAACTTTTAAGAGGCATAGTTTTTCTGAAATTTTTTTGAAAAAAAGTTGACAAAATAAATAAAAGACTGGAAAAAAATAACCTTGTGAACCTACGATTACTAGTGTGATTTATAAATATCTATGTTCTATAAAAGAAAAGTTAAATCTAAACAACTACAGTATATGTTTCAATCACAAAATCACAGAGTACATAACAATTTGATTAATAAAGGAATAAATAAAATCAAAGCATTAAACAATAGATAAAAAAATATTACATGGCCTGGGAATTGAGAAAAGTTGTCAAAAAGCAATTGACGATGAAGTGTCAGATCTTGACGTCTTGCGAGTTGCGATTAACAAAAGAATGAGATTGACGATTTGGGATGTAAAAGAAGATTGAAGATTTGAGTTTTACTTTACTAGTAGACAACCTACACAAGGAAAGAATATTGCCAGTATATGAAAAATATTTGGTGCCCAAAAAACATGTTGGGCCAGTATATGAAAAATAATACGTGTTTACGAATTCGGTTGCCCATATCTTAATCAAGATCTAATACGAATTCGGTTGTCCATATCTTATGTTAGTGCGATTTAGAGGTGCAAATATAAAATCGGATTTTTGAAAATCCGGTCAAAAAATCAAAACCGGTTTTTATTATTTGATCCGGTTTTTGAGATCCGAACCGGTTAGACCGGATTTTACAATTTTTAGAAAATTGGATAAAAACCAGATAAAATATCAGATTTATCCGGTTTAAAAAAACCAGATTTAACCGGATTTTAAATCTTTAATTATTTTTTTAAAAGTTTTTTTATTACTAATATTAGATATAGAAACCGGTTAAAAGAACCGGTGTCTATAAATAAGTTGGGCTTTTGTGAGTCTTTTTGGTTTTTTGGGCTTTTGTTGATTTTTTTGGATTTTTTTTGACTTTTTAAGAATATACAAGTATTATGTGTATAATTTATTTGAGCTTCCATGTGAAAACATTAAATATAATAGTTTTAAGAAAATAGTTTTATTATTATTAACAAGTTTATTAAATGAACGACGAAGTATTAAATTTCGAAAAAAAATGATAACGTAAAAAATTGATAACGAACATTTTTAACGGAAAATCCCCCGATCCGAAGATTTTTAACCGAAAAAACTGATCTAAAAAAAAATCCGATAACGAAAATTTTTAACCGAAAAATATCCGATACAAATATTTTTATCTGAAAAAACCGCTTCGGAAAAAACCGATCCGATTCGAAACCGGATTTTTGAAAATCCGGTTTTTTCAAATCCGGATTTTTAAAATCCGAATCCGATTTTATCTAGTTTAATTGCACCTCTAGTGCGATTAGTTGATAATTTTGACCTTTTACCATAAAACATTTATCAGGTTGGTAGTCCTTAGAAAATCAAGCCCATTAACTCTTGGGCTACTTGAATAACTTTTGAATCAAAAGACATGTCTTGTGGATGGGCTTAACTTGATATTTAGATATAGCGGATTATTGCACATTAACTTTTATCCCAACTTTTTGAGAAACGAAATTAATGAAAATTTGAACGAAACTCATCGGCGAATCATATGGAGTAAGTTTTTGCTGCTTGTCAAAATCAAACAAAGAATCAAAATAATATTAAAAATGCTAAATCATCCTACATAATCTTTTTACAAATCCTCCTACACATAAGATTCTGACATGTGGCTAGCTAAACTAATGGTTTATATCAGAAGAGATAATGAGTGGAAAAATATATATATTTTATAATTGTGTGTGTAAGAGGATATTTATGATGATTTTGTATGAGGATTTACCAATGCTCAAATAAGTGTCCACATTTGACTTTTAAAGTCTTTTTTCTAAAACTTTGATTATAATTATTTTTGTGCGAGTTATATAATACTTTATGAAAAACATATGATTGGATAGAGTTTTAAATGTGTTTTCCGTAGGTATAGTTTTTATCAAATATTATATAACACAAACAAAGATATTAACGGTCAAAATCCCAAAAAAAGACTTCAAAAATAAAATATGAACACTTATTTTAAGACGGATGAGACGACAATATCAATAGAGACACATGCGTGTGAAATTTTGGAAATATTGCCACCAATTAGCGACACTCGAAGAAAAGTTAAATACCGTTAAGAACTTTTATTAAATAAATCAAATTACGATAATAAATGAAAAAACAAATAAAGAGCATAAATTAAATAACGGAGGCAGTAAAGGTTAAGAGACGAGGCTCGTGTTTGACACGATTCCTTTAAAACAGATTTGCCGTCTATTTCTTAATGTACAACGTTCAAACCCGTTATCCATTCGGACTAGACAAACTTGCCCAAAAAATCACGAAAGTAGAAATAATTTTATAAGCAATTCATGTATTGGTAACCAAGACAAAATATTTCATTTTAAAATAAATGTACATGCAAATCAATTACAAAAACACGATTTGCATATTTGTATATACACAATTATATTATGTTATGACTTATTAAAAAAGTCAATATCTATACCTTAAATAGATTTACATAATATTTTGGAAAACCGAATTCAAATCTAGCATCAAAAAATATAGCGCACATGCAGACTTTCGGAGATGCATTCATATTTGCAGGTCGTGCGGGCTCGCACAAGTCCAGAAGCTTCGAACTCAATTTGGCCTAGAAATCCTGAGATATGGACCCCTTGCGCGCGCACGTGGGTGTTGGCGTAAAACCAACCAAAGAGATTCTAATAACCAATATCAAGGCTTCTATTTAGACACACTTTCACTCAGTCTTTTGCACGTTGTGGGACACCTTCCTTTTTTTAAATCTTTTGTTTGCATGTCTCACTTTAAGACACGATATTAACTCCATATTAGACACACATTAGCTTAAGTGTGTGAGTGTAACACCCCACTTGGATAAGTGGACCGTTACGTGTATTTATGGCGTGCCATCAAAGCATAAGGTAAATGTCCTAAAACATTAACTGACCAAACGGAAATATTGGAATCAAACATCGGAAATTCAACATAAGCTCAAAACATGAAAAGTAAAATACTGAATGAAGGAGTGATCAATGTCCCACAGGCAATATAAAAAAATGAAGTGCATAAAGTAAAGAAGTCTGGATTGCTTCCATCCAATGCACATGCTCTTAGAATCTTAAGAGTGTCCTGGTGTACCTGCCGTTAGAACATGAAAGAACTTCGGCTGAGCATAACGCTTAGTGAACGGATATAATGCTTAATAAGAATATACTGGACTTGAAATAATTAATAATTACTGAAGCTGAAAGACTGATATGTGGAGTGTGATGAAAACTGTAGAAAATCTGATAAGTCTGATTTATATATAATAAAACTGAACTGTTATCTATTAAATCTAAAAACATGCATTTACTGTATTTTAATTGCCAAGAGCTTATATAGGTCATGTGCTGAAACAACTGTTGCATGAATAAGTGGAGGGGTGACCTCGTCATGCTGTAGAGGGGTGACCTCTAATTACTGTGCTGGGTGGAGGGATCAGCTCCCATGTGAAGGATGTAGAGCACACACCACATTCACCTGATAACTGTAAACTAATAGCCTAGGATGCATCCATACGCCCCACTAATGATACTGATAAAATAGCTAAGTTGAGCTGAGTGGAACGCTGCGGAATATCACTCTCCCGCAGGTGAGTCCTGACACCGGTGCCTCAAGTATCATGGTTACGGTACCTCCATAACTAGTGCTGAACTGGTCATGCTTGTATATAAGGCTCAGACAATATCTTAATTATTAAAGTAATTACTGATAAATTTATAACATAATATTAGGGAAAACATTTGGCTGCAGACGGAGAATCCTAATCATGCATATAAGGAAATTCCATATTGAAGGACGGGAAATTCATACCTCGTGTCCAGTAATGAAATAAGCATGAAAGCTGAAGATCTATTTCGACTTCACGGTTAATACATAAATAACGGACGCGAATGAGTACTGTTTACTATTACTGATTCTCATATGTTCTTAGTTTAATTTATTTGATTTTTGTATTACTGTTTATGTATATAAACTGATAAATCTGAGTATTCTAATATTTCTCTGGTTAATGTATTCATGTTCTATTAGTACTTTCGGTATAACACGTATTCTGATGTTATAATATTTCCATATTTAGTAACCTGTTAATAATAGAAAGTTTCCTAAATTAGAACGTGTTCCAAAATAATAAAATCATTTAATAATATTATACCCCTTTTAAATTTTATAAAACTAGTTTAATATAAAAAAATTAATTTACCACATAACTCATTTGAAACATTTATTTATTAAATAAGGTATAATTAAGTCGTCATTTTAATTATTGTCCCGAGCCTACCGGATACTCCCTTTTTTCGGTCGCACTAAAACAATCAATATATATATATATATTAAATCTGCCTACTAGACTTAGCAACAACAAAATCTGTCCTTAAAAAGTGAGACTAAAAGCTGAGTTTAAAATCTGTCAACAAAACTGTCATCAAAAATCTACTACAGAAAATAGCGTCGCTAATCTGTCGCTAATTTCATTTTAATTTTGCTAATCTTTCTGTCCAAACTTACCCACTGACGAACCAAAGTGTTCCCACTGATTTCCTAAATTTCCCCACTGTTTTTGTACCTTTCTCACTGTTTTATAATCCCAAACGCCCCCTTGCTGTGTTAACCCCAAACACCCTTGTTAGCTATTGAATCCCACTGTTTTTGGTTGCTGCTTGCTGTCGAAGCACTCATACCACCACCAAGACATTATGTATGTCTCAGTTTGTGTGTAGAACATCAAAACCCACGCCCAAACTTAATGATTTCGTGATCTACCCCTTCCTTTTAAATCAAAAACGTTTTTAGTAATACATAAGTGGGTTTCGTTTTTTTAATCAAGAAACAAAAGTAGATGATTACCTTTACATGATTATGGTAGACTGAATATACAACAATCGAATGATCAAAGAAATAAAACCGAATCTCCTTTTTGGTGTTTCTAGATGGCGGCCAAAAGAAAAGACAGAAACCCTCGTCCCTTTTTTTGTAAAAATAAAAATGGGAATACTTGTTTGGTGTTTCCTGTGTTTTTGTTTTAAACGGGATGGGCCAAAAGCCCATGATTCTTTCTCGTTTACTACATAAAATGCTACCCTTATATATATATATATATATATATATATATATATATATATATATATATATATATATATATATATATATCTTTACATTATATATAAGAGGAGGGAAATGCCACATAAGCATTCAATAAATCCACGTCATCACTTTTTTTTAACAATTTTCGAATTTTTATTTTGTTTTAAATTCAGAAAATTTAACAATATCCGTATGCTTTATTTTTCAGATTTTTGATATTTTAAAATTTAGAATCTATTCCAAGGATCGAACCCTGGTGTGCTAACCAACATGCAAGAAACTCTACCACTAGAGCAAATCAAGAGTTTTGATACACATCTTAAAAAAAAATTTAAAAGACATCAAATCAGTCACTATATTAACTAACCCGTAACCACAAATACGATCAAGCATTATCAAATATCTTTTTTTCTATAAACCCTAATTCGTATCTTCATAAGAAAAAAGACGACTTCTTATTATGTTTCCCATAAGACCAGCTTCTCACTTTTCTACTTTGATTTTGGTTCTCAGGTCTAGATATCATGGTACAATTTAACTTTTTATTCATGTTTGTTCATATCATAATTGTTATTAACCCTAAAACGATGCAATTCTTTATTCATCGAATTAAGGTTAAAAGAACTCCATTGAAACTCCTCATCAGGTAAATTCTTCATCTGTATAAATTGATTTAAAGTGCATAGCATAATGAAAACATGTGTATAAATTTACTAGAGTTAAGCCACAACAAGAAAAGTAGCAGAATCCATTCATCCAGCTTTGATACTCCCTCACGAGGTCTTTTGTTCATTGAAACTTTTTCAAGGAAACAAAGGGCCAACTTTGAGGGCATGGATCATTGTGGTTCTTCTAAAATTTTACAAAAGTTGTGTGGTTGACGAGTCTTTAACTATTCTTTTGGTTCTTGCTAACCACCGAGAATCTAAAGCATCAGAAGTTAATCATCTTTCTACAGCAGTAATAGGTAATCATCATATTTACTAATTATGGCAATCACTTTGTCTTTTACTTTTAGTGGTAATTAAATCATTGTTATATAGGTGATCAACTTGACATTGCTAAGGAGTATGGTAGGAGACTTGGTGTGGGAATAAACATGTACCCATCTTTTTACTTGCTTGGTGGTCATAAGGATGCATCAATTACAGCACTTCCTATTGAAGAGCTGATAGAGAAGGCTGGTGGATTTCGAGGAATATTTCCAGGTTCGTTTTCCAATGAATAAATTGAACAGTTTTTATACCACTACTGTGCGATTTATGTAAAGAAGAGATGGTTAATTTCGACCATGTTACTTTTGGTCTAGAGTGTTTTGATCTCAATTGGGTCAAATGTGTCTATATTAGAACAAATTAGAAAGATTATAACAGATCAGATGCGTTGAGTTATCATGGGACTCCTGTTTTAATTTTGGCATTCACCCTTATCAGCAAAGCCACCTATGAAAATGTTTCCAAGAAGGTAAAACAGATATCCTTCTTTATGTGTTTCAAATTGGCTCCAATTATTTGGACATAAAGTTTGACGAGTTTTTTTACCTATCCCAAGCTTTAAGAATATAACCTCCTCAGGTTGTGCAGCAAATCAAATTTGTATAATGTGAAGAGCACGTGAAAGTTTTTTGATGAAACAAAAGACGTCAGTTACACAAGTTTAAGGCTGCTGCCCACTTGAAGATTTAATTAACTTCTTTAAAGGGGTGTTCGGAATTGCTATTAAAGATGCTTATAGGTTTGTTTCGGATTGTCCGAGGCATATTCAATCCCATTTATCCATATCAATCCCGATCCAAAAAAAAGAACCATTACCAATTAGTAAGATTATATTTTTGAAATTATTACCTATTAATCTTTTTATAGTCCATCTGATACACTTTCTGATGGTATGTATGTGTATATCCATGAAGCTGACAAATCTAATAGTTTATCGATTTAGGGCCTCTTACGTGCACCAGGAAGACCAGGTACAACTTATGACGATCAAGGCATGACCGAACTTATGGGGGATGAAAGAAACCCTTTGCTAATCCTTTTGATTTTACATAAAAGTGTATCTTTGAAATTCGTTATTATGACCAAAGAAAACTATGGAGGCTTAAGGTGGTGATTCTTCCTGTTGGTAGTCATAGCTTACCAAACAGCTTGGGACCCTCTTCATTGATTAACATATGGGGTCTGGTGGAGACGGGTTAAGTTTTGCATGAACAAAATTTTCTAAATAAGACGGATAGTTCCAGTGTTGATTGTGAGGTGCTTGTGATGGAAGTTAAAGAAACTACAATTTCGTAAGTTTGTTATGTCACAGATAATGTTTATTCCAGTAATACCAACATCTACTTTATGATAAAACTATTCTTATAAGCATAATTTTATTAATCTTGTGTCAGGTTAATTATGTCTTGGGAGACAATATGATGAAAATGAGCTAACCATATCCAGACCTCTCTTAATATTGGTATGCATATCCGGACCTCTCTTAAGATTGTAACGGTATTTGTTTTAAAATAGATGGTAATTGAGGGAGGAAACAACTAATAAAACACGCTTACTACACTTTTTGAACCGCTCCCACGGAATCTAATATGAGCATTGGGTCAATAAGGTTGTTTGAGGTTGCGTATTTTTGCTGCTATTGGTGTTTACTACTGTCATTATTCACATCATATAACTACTGAAAATGATTATTAGTGTTTAATATTGGTAAGAGTTGCGTATTTTTTGCTATTAGTGCTAGGAGTGAAAAATGCATGTTCGCATCATTATTCACGAATGTTTACTACTGTCATGATTTTGTTATGTTTTATATCACTTTTCAAACTGGATATTATATATTTTCTACAGTGGTCGATTAACTGACATTATGTGTTTTCATTTCGAGTATAGACTTTTTGTTTTGTTCAGGCGTATAAGGGTGAGTAGAGCGGGTAGATGTGAGAAGAGCGAGTAGATGTGAGAAGCGGGGTAATGGAATAAGGACTGGTTAAGATGCTGAATTTATGGAGATGTGAGGAATGGTTGCTGGCGATAACTCCAAGGTATAATTTACTTTCTGATTTGATATGTATACTGGTCTACTTCATATAAATCACGATGTTGCAGCAATTGGTGTTCTGTGTAAATGGATTAGGTTACTCACATGGTACAGTAACAAGATATAAGTGAATGTGATGACTATTGGGTTTTTAAATCTAAACTTACAGAACATGGTTCTGCTCACATATCTATTTTTACTTACCCAATGTATATCTTAATATGTAGCTGAAGCGTCAAATTTAGAAACAATTTTATGGCAATCACAAACCTAAAAATGGAGATTAAACTACATAATACAAAACACCATTTTCATTATGCTCACCAACTTCCACACATAGTCATTGGTTCAAGTTCTCATTGAGTTAATGTCTTGGCCTTAAATATAAGCACTACATCACGATGCTCTACACTACTGATTTAGGATTCGATGAACTCATGTGTGATGAGAATATAACTATACTATTGAAGCTAAATAAACCCACAACCTCAGGTAGTATAAAGAATTATAGCATAACTTATATTTTAGGATGAAGGATCTTGGATTGTCTTCATTGCTTTAACCGTAGAAGGAAATAACTTTATAACTTATAAATCCAGAATATTTGTTTCCACTTTTAATTATATAACATGTTATTCTCTCTGGCATGTGTATGATGTGATTATCACATACTTTTATATGTGTCTTTCATGCATAAATTTCCCGCTCTTGGCATTGTCATAAGGTTCGTTGTTTATCTTCTTTGATCAAACTTTGTAATCTTATTAATGTATAGATGCAATATTTGAAGATTATACCATTTTTTCTATATTTAATGGGGCATACAGTAGCACTGAGTAGTTCTGACATGTCTATTAATTCTATATTCTTAGCTTTGTGATATAACAGGAGTAGCAATTCATGCCCAGTGGTTCTGTTTCTGTATAGACTGACCCTGCATTTCTAGATGCGCTTCCCCGAGGAGTTGCGTGCTGAGGTTCTTACCGGTCAGGGAATCATATCTATCTTCCAACATATTATACAATTCTTGGTCTTCGTTATGTTTCTTTAACTATTTCCTTCAAGTTGACGACATGTGGATTGACGAGAGATTGTGGTTTTTTCTCATCATCTTCTGGGTCATAAAAAAGAGGTTATTCCCCTTTTATCAAATCTTTTAATTCAATTCGAGTTTTTCTTGGCTGAGGTAAAGGCTCGGGGTCAAACTCAACTATTTCATTTTCACTATCCTTTTTTAGATAAAATTTACCAGCTTTAGATATTGATGAAACCTTCTAAGCGTTGGAAACACGACCTATGTAAGATAATAAGAGGTGTTTTTGTCATAACTTTATTTGATGACTTTATAGTTATCCTCCCTTTGGCTACACACCAATAATTAAAACTTATGTTCAAATGTCAGGCTAAACGGGGGTCAATTTCTCCACAATTTTGTGGTTTAGTATATGAAGGTTGTTTCAATGAACCTTGGTGAACTTTGGAACATAAACAGGTGGTCTTATGTTTCCTCCATATACCAAAAGAGCAACAACTGACATCTCCATCATGTCCAAGAGACACAGTGCCGATAGCAGCAAAAGCAATGGTGATAATAACAAACCAGATGGAGTTTTAATGTGAGTCTATTAGTTGCATTGTATCTGTGTATCTTGAAAATCAATGAGTTTATTTGTTAAATGACTTATAAATTTTGATATATGTGTTTATAAATCAAAAGATATTTGATGCAAGTTTTAGCGAAGGGTTTTCCTCTTGCTTCCAAGTTGCTGGAGAAAGTAAATTACAAGTCTATTTTTTTTCTTCCACAATGTTTTTTGAACATTATAGGGTCATGTTTCATTCCTATCGCATAATACACATGATGGAAGGTTAATAAGCGTAATAGAGATTATTAGCTTTTCCAAGTTTAAATAAGCCAATAAGCCCATAAAATATGCTAATCCAAACAACCCCTTAGCTATGACACTGAACAACATACGTGGATTAGTCATCATTGCATTCATAATGCGTAGAGTTCGAGTTAATTCGTTTTTGCAGACAGGTTTATAGCTTCCCATACTATCAATTTTTAAGGAGACTTTGTCCTTCTTGAACAAAAACATAGTAATTTGTTAAGCGGTGGCTGCTATTGTTATAATAATGATCATTATTTTTTCACGTACTATCCAAGTTAAGATACGAATTATATATGCTCATAGAATTCTAAAACTCCCCTTTCTTGAGTCACATCATTCATTTTAATGTAATGGCCTTAAATTAGTAGGAGTGTCTGATCTGATTCAATACATTTTTCAAGACAAAGTTTGCAAGGTATTTATCAATCTCAGTCTGCGTCACCAACTATGTCACGGAACGAACCATGCCTACGCTTCTAATCGACAAATTTGATCTGAAATTCTTTGCCAAGTAAGAAAAATGTCAAAATTATTGGACATACAATTACTTCTCTTGAGCTCTGGCTAATATTGATGGAAATTTCAGGAAATGGTGTGTGTAATCAATACACTGAACCTGTGTTGTAAATGGTTCGGAAGAGTATAAGGATCACATTAATGAGATCAAGAACATGTCAATTGCTATGAAGGATCAGAAGAAAATTGCGGAGGATAAGGTTTGCCCAAAGGTAATAGCTGCACGTTTTAGTTAAATCCTCACGAGGTTCACCTACAAATAAATTTCATAATTTTTTTTTGGAAGATCAGTTAATTTATAGTTAAGAACCTTAATCCTGTTATGATCTTCTCTACCCTCCCCAAATGAGGGCATCAACGCATTGGCATGAGATTTTGTTAGATCTGACATTTTAGAGCATGCACATTAGATGTTTGCTGCTATTTCTTCGGAGACGGCAGCCCAAGCCCAAGCGAGCAGAAGACCTACTATCGGTGTCCCCACACAGCAAAAAGTAGAGCATGAGCTTCAATGACATCATGCGTAATGTGTATATATATGCCAATATCTACCCATTAACTTTTTTTGAGATAATAATTTTTTTCAACACTTCAGACTGTTCAAATAATGACAACAGCACAACAACTGATCACAATATTGACTTGAGCCTTAGAGGGGTTTCATCGTCAAATAAGCAACAAAACATACAATTATTGTAGTAATTATAAAAAGAAGTCTCCATTTTTCTATTTTCTATCTATTATGTCACTAAAGGCAATCATCAATTTATTTATTTTTAATCATCATTTAAAAGCATCTACCAGGTTGAAAACCAGTCACGACCAAAATGGTTTATCAAGCATGTCCTATGTATCTTTTAATCCTATTTGAATATATTGTAAGTTATGCAAACAAAAAAAATAAGAACAAAAAAGTTAGGAAAATTGTATGTGACCATTGATGCGTTTCAAAGGAAACACGTTTTCTCATTTGAACTTTAGGAGATTGGTTGAGATGTGTACAACACTAACGTGGTCTCTTAAAATTCATGGTCCTTGTCATTTATTTAAGGATGCTTATGACTAAGAAATATGTATTATATAAGTCAATAATGATCCATGCGTATCATACAAAATTTGCTAACCAAATAACATGATTAGCATTACTAGAAGATAAAGTACGACACGTTAAGAAAATCACAATTGTCTCTTAAACTTCTTTAGAAGTCAGAACTAAAAACCTATTTTTCCAATTCCACATTGTTCACTTTTAGTTATTATTTCATGGTACTTATTAGACAAGTACATTGGCAACCTTGAAGATGACTTGAATTGTATATTGTGAAGAAAAAAAGTATGTATAAGGATTTTCAAGGTCTGACATTGACATTGTATTTGTGCGAGTAAACCGAAATACACTTCCACGTTCGTTTAAATTATTGTCATGCTAAGCGTTAGTGCTTTGGGCCATGTAACTAAAGTACATAAATCTCAATAATTCAGTCTTCTCTATTGAACCAACTTATATAGCGGTAAGAAACTTTAACAATACTCGAGTAGAGTCTTTCTTTCATCTAATCAATTTTGACCTCTGAAATTGGTCAGCTTGAAATAACATAATTTTTGTTAACTTTTTAAAAATGTTAACGTTAGGCCGTCCATTTTGTGGTAGTGTTAGTATTTTTTTTGCGCAATACCACGTACGATCATTAGTCTTCTAGACAATAAGATGTTGTTTAAAGTAACCGACGACATTTTTATATTTAAATTTCCTTTTGTAGAAAGAAACTTTATTTAGAATCTGAACTAAAAACACATATTTATTAGAAATGACAAATCAATTTTTTAGTACAACTAATGTTAAAGTCTTTTATTATTTTGACGTGTATAATTATAAATAAAATTAATACAAACTATAGACGGTTAAAAAAGACTTAAAAATTCCTCCGAAAATCATAAGTTAGTACGAGTTATATGGGCTTACTGAAAAACCATAAAATATGCTTCATTATATAACATACAAAAACAATTCAAAAAAAATTTCTACTATGCTTATAAAAACAAAGTGAAAAAAATATAATTTTTAACACAATATTTATCAAAATAAAAATTTTTAAACGACCATTATAAGTCATACCCGCCCATCGGGCGGGTTTTGAAACTAGTATATATATATATATATATATATATATATATATATATATATATATATATATATATATATATATATATATATATATATATATATATATATATATATATATATATATATATATATATATATATATATATATATATATATATATATATATATATATATATATATAGGATCCGGTTCCATTGAGAAGACTTTTAGATTGAGAAGATTGAGAAAAGATCCTGGCCATCCAATTGTATTAAATAAAAATCATTTAATTAATTAATTATACTACTAATAAGGGTAAATAAGTAAATGAATCAATTCCATAATTATCTTCCCATACTAACTACGTGGTTCAATATCCCTAAAAATAAGCTTTCCAAAATTTGAATTTACAAAGGATCAGTACATTTAACATCGTGATTTCAGTTTCTACAAATATGAAACATATCATATTTCTGTATTTTCTCTGAAGAATCGGTTATTAAAGTTCATATGCTTTTGAAGATGGATAAAAAATCGAAGCTACAACTACCAAAAACTAGGAATGACAAAGGTTAGAACTATTATTTTGAATCATGTTACGTTAGATTGATCTTGCTTTTTGTATTCATTATTTATTTAGAGTATAGCAGTTTATTGTGACATGAAAGTTGCAAAACATGAAATAATGTATATTTAAAATGATTCTAAATTTTTATCTTAAAAAATGAATCGTGTTACAACCAAGCATGTTTATGAATCTTAAAAAATGAATCGTGTTACAACCAATCGTGTTAGCTTATTTAATGAATCCATTGAATCCTAAAAAGTGAGTCGAGTTACATGCGAGCATGTTTATGAGTCCATTCTATATGTGAAGCATAAAAAATTATTCAGAATTACGACATGTTAATGAAACCATTGTATACATAAATGATGAATCATTAAAAAATAATTGAATGTAATACCAGCATGTTAATGAATCAAGTTACACACTTGTATGTTTGTGAATCAAAGCACTTTTAAATACGTGAAATGATATACTTATTATAAATGTCTATGGAAATAGTTGATTTTGTAGATCTGGAGTGGACAATGTTCGCTAGTGATTCAGATGATGATTTCGTGAAGTCGCCAACACGACCTATATTAATATGCCATAAAAGAGAAGCGAGAGAGAATAAAAATGAATCAAAGAAGCGGCAGAAGGTTGATAATTTTAGTGATAGTGAACAAAAGCGTGGAAAGAAAAGGATAGCATATCCACCTGTGAATAGGCGACATCCACCGAAATGTTTAATTGATTCAATAAAACAATTTACGGATGCACAGCGAGAAAGGGTAAAAAATATGGGATTCAAACATGTGTTGGATCTAAAAGCTGAAAAGATTCTAAAAAAACTTGGTTATTGGCTTGTAACCAATTATGACCCTGAAACAAATAGCTTAAAAGTTAATGGCAGGTCACTACTGATAACAAGGGAGGTAATACACGATGTCTATGGGGTTCCGATGGGAGAATTACCTATCAAAGGTTTTAAAAAGTCAAAAAAGCTAGACAACGTTATTGAAGAGTGGAAGAGTCAGTTCTTTGTTAAAAAAAATGGAAGAATAAAGGTAAGTGACGTGATACCAAAGATGCTGGAAGATAAAGAAGGTGGGAGAAAGTTTCAGTTGAATTTTCTTGTGTTGTTTGTTACAGTCATGATCGAGAGTATTAGTAATGGTCCAGTCAACCAAAAGTTTCTAGCAAACATTGAAACCAATACGGTTATTGATAACCTTGATTGGTGTACTTACACTTTAGATTGCTTGAATGAAAGTAGAACTGCATGGAACGAGTTGGACCCATCGAACTTCTACACCGGTCCATTATTGTTCTTAGTGGTATGATCGATTCATTTATTATTTCATGATTTATTGAATCAACATAATTATTTGTGTCTTTATATAAAAATAGTTTGGTTTTTTATAGTCATTAGTGTTTGCAATTTTTTTTATCAATGATGCAGGTATTTTACATGAAATCTACAATGTTGAATGCTCAAGAGAAAGTTTCTGGAATTATTCCGAACATGAATGGTTGGACGACAAACCAGCTAAAAGACAGGCAAAAAAAAGAAGTTAAGAATGGTGGGTTTGGAAAAGTGAAATTTGCACCTAATGTTCAGTTTCTCGATAACGTTGGAAATGCTGAAGCTAACACACATGAAGTAGCAGAAAAGAAAATGGATACGGTTGTATCTGTTGGCACATGTGAGGAAATGATACATGACTCACTGATTCAAGATGAAAAGATATATAGTGATGGGTACTACGACAAGCACAGTGACATGTTTGAAACTAATGATTGCGATGATGAAGAGCTGAATGAGTGTGGTGATGAAGAGCCAAATGACTGTGGTGATGAAGAGCCAAATGACTGTGGTGATGAAGAAATAAGTCTCGAGGTAATATTATTACATTTAAAATATGAATCATTATGTATGTTTATGATGTACTAAACTTTTATAAAAAAATGTAGGATATCGTTAATGAGGTGAAGAGGAATTTTGTAGCTATTACAAGCGCAAAGTCATTAGTATATGAAAAAATTTCCAAAGGGCTGGATATGTTTCCAAATAATAAGGATCTGTTGACACTGGAAAAAGAGTGTGAGGTAATATTTGGTGGAAATTCAAGTAGTGCTAGCTTTCATCAAGATGGCAATGGAGGCGAAGATAATGTGAATGATTCATATGTTGAAGCTCCAGGAATTATAACACAAACTATTACTGATCATGTGATATTCGATCAGATTTTTGAATCATCAATACAAAAAGCGTTAGCAGAAGGCAAATATAAAGGGTTGATACCAACAAACATCAATTTTTCAGAAGATGGAGTTGAAGAGAATGATGGAAATGTTTCCTTTGTTGACAGTGATTCAAAATATAGAACAAGTGAAGTCACTCCCAGAATAGTTAAGGACGTTGTAAAGAAACTTGATGCAAGTAGGATTAAACCAATTCGAAATCGGCCTCAATCATTGAATGATTTGTTTCTTGGAAAACTAAGGGCGAAAAGGGAAGTAAAGATACCTGATTCACTTAAATCACCCTTCATAACAAGGATTGTGGACTGTAAAAGACGTCTTCTGGCAGATGAAAAAAAGGTTGCAAATTGGTTATTTGCATGCACCGAAGACGAAAAGTAAATATTTTAATAAATTTATTTTTTTCTGCTACTTCCATGATTTGTTAGAACTGTGATATTAACGCTTTCTGTTATACACACGACAGTGAAATAATTTTTGAAGCACATGGGAAATTGATCGGATACAAGGGTATCATGGAGAGCCTAAGGCCTGGTTCAAAAATTCATGCTACTGTAGTAGATATATGGGCAGCAATACAAAACGATTTGGAAAAAAGACGCTCTAATAGTGCAAGTGCGAGGGTGTTTGTACATTCTGACATCATGGTAGCAATAATCATGCATGTTTTAAATGAACGTTTATTTTTTTTCTTCATTTTGAACTAAACTGCTTACATGTTATGTGTATAAATGAACAGGGAGATTCGATGCTAAATAAAAGTATGACGAATGCTCGTAGATGCGAATTATTCAACACAAACTTGAGGGCTTGCTTGAAGATGTACAACCATGAGAAATTGACAAACATAGAGCTGGTATGGATCGATGCACAATTTATTGTCATTGTTTTGATGATTCAAAATATTATGTACCTTAAACACCTTTGTTTTGGTTTTTATAGGTGTGTTTCCCAATCGTCCAATCTGGCCACTTCTACTACATCACATTCAACTTGGTGAAGGATGAGGTTCATGTTATTGACAACTTATCAATTTGTGCAAATTACAAAGACCTTCCAAAAAAATTGGTATGTATATACCTATATTTTACGAATAAGAAATATGAATCGTCGACAAAATAGAATTATATGATTCATTTTGTTAAGTTTTATGTTGGATAATGTACAGGTTAGCAAGTTTGCTGGCTATTTGACTGAAATAAAGCATCGAAAAGCTGTTGCCATTGGGAGAGTTAAGCCTGTAAGATTGGAGTTTAGTTGGCAAACTAGATTCAATTGTATCGATTGTGGGGTATTTTTGATGCTACATATGGAGATATACAAAGGCTTGAACAAGATGGAAGGTGGTTTATCTCAAGAAGGGTCAGGTCAACAAGAGCAGCTGAATGATCTGAGAAAAAAATATGCGACAAAAATTCTTGTAGCAGATATCAACAAACACAAAGAAGCTTTGATGAGGAAAGTCAACATATTTGATAAACTAACGAAAGAAGAAAAAAAAAGCTTGAAGCAACACGGGTTGCTAGTCGGAGAATCACGTGTAGCTAGTTTTGGGTAGCAGACTATGTTTGTGATTCAAAATCGTATGACTGTTTTTAATTGTCTCATTTGAACTTTTTTATGGATTTTGTTATTGCTTCAATGAACCTACTGTTATTATGGTTTAGTATTTGTTATTTGAATAATATTCTATTATTAAGTGTTAATTGGTTGTTGATTGTTGGCTGATGTTCTATCATTAGCGATTCAAGTTTTAAATTTTAAATGATGGTTTACAGCAACTTTACTAACACACATGCACACAGCCCCCTGTATTGCTAAATTATGGTTTACAGCAACTTTATTAAAGGTGTTTGGCTTATGATTTTTGTTGATGTTCTATCTTACTGTAAATACATGACTGTATTGTTCCTGCTGTATTGCTGAATAGCTGCTGAAACGCTGCTGATTATGCTGCTGGAACGCTGCTGTAACGCTGCTGAAACGCTGCTGAAATGCTGCTGAAATGCTGCTGAAATGCTGCGGATTATGCTGCTGAAAGGCTGCTGAAAGGCTGCTGAAACGCTGCTGAAACGCTGCTGAAACGCTGCTGAAACGCTGCTGAAACGCTGCTGAAATGCTGCGGATTATGCTGCTGAAAGGCTGCTGAAAGGCTGCTGAAAGGCTGCTGAAACGCTGCTGAAACGCTGCTGAAACGCTGCTGAACGCTGCTGAAAGGCCGCTGAAAGCTGCTGAATATGCCGCAGCATATGCTGCTGAATATGCCGCATAATATGCTGTTGAAATGCTGCTAAACCGCTGCTGAATATGTTGCTGAAACGCTGTTTTGGTTTAATTAGGCTGTTTGGATGGTGATGTTTAATCTACTATTTTTGGTTGGCGTAAGCACGTTGTTTTCACGCTATATAAGGTGTGTTTTAATGTTAGTATGAAAACTATATATGTATGATTCACAATATATGTGTATGATTCAAAATCACAAATAATTATTTTATAACGCCGTTTTAGGGGTGTTTTGGCTGCTAGATTTCGCTAATGTTTTTTCTTTAATGATGGTTTACAGTAACTTTATAAAACACACGTCTAAACAGACCCATAAAATGGGACGTTTTTAGGATGTATTTTCAATTAATGGTCTTGCTTCGCTTATCCTTCCTGGTTACGAGCTACATCATATAATTGATATAGAATTTGCCTTTTTACAGAAAAGGGATGCAATATGCGTATGATTCAAAAAAAGGATGTATTATGTGTATGATTCACAATATGTGATATGATTCAAAATCAAAGATTCAAACATTTATTAGTGTAAAAATTCCCACAAAAACAAACACCAGTAGCTTAATTCGTAAGACAAAGGATTCAAGATAACAAACAATAAATGATATGAAAAATAGTTTGACAAAAAAAAACTAGACTTTTGCACCAGATGTAGATGCTTGATGACGTGATGTACGACGACCCTGAAGTTTGTTATTTGCTTCACTTTCAATCTGCGCTTCAAGTTTCTTTCGTTGTTCTTCCTGCTCTTTCTTTTTCACTGGGCAATTACGAGTATCATGTCCGCCATATTCTTCACAATAGTTGCATCGCCTCAAATTTGTTGTTTTAGATTTGGCAATTGCCTTTTCTTTTAAACTAATCAACCTTTTCTTACCTCCAACGCCACAACCTTTATTACTACTGATATAAGGATTATCAACTTCAATTTCTTCAGGTTCAGGTTGTGTTACACCAAGAATTGTCTCGATAACTTGTTTATTCTTCATTGGAGGTTGATATGGCATATCAGCAAATACTTGTTCCATAAGCTCTTTTTGCTTATTCCGGAAAAGTGCTAGTTTAGAAACATCATGAACCAAACGATCAACAACAGATTCTAGAAAAAATACCGACTCACGAATAAGGGCTTGTATCTCATCTTTATTTTCAGAAACTTCAGCGCTATTTAAATAACTGCTACATGACGGAGGCGGAACCACGTCCTTTGTCCAGCGCCTTAGAATGTATCGTTTTGGATACTCGTTAATCTTTAACATACGTAGAACATAGAAACAATGCCGACACACGAACCCCTCTAACTCAAAAAGCTTACAAGTGCAAGTAAGTTTAACTTCAGACTCTTGAAAATCAACCTGAAAAACAATAGAAAGAATATAAAAACTGAAATAGCATAATAATTGAATCGCTGGAATCATGTTATTTGAATCATTGCAAACATATTTTTGAATCAGTGTACAAACTATATTACCTGAAATTGACCTCGAAACTTGACATCGTCATCGATGTCCTTAATAAAGTATCTTTGCCCCCCTTCAATGTCAGTGACATTATACGACAAGCAAAATAGCATTGATTTTAAAATTTGTGACTGAATCACCTTAAAAGCTGCAGCCGTAAAGATCTCAGCTGCTTCTTTCTCAAATTGAAAACTTGTTCTTAGAAGAGGTGACTTGTATCGTGAATCATGATCATTGTTTTTTTGGATGTTTCTTTGCGCGTCCATAGCAGTTTCAAAGTGATTGATGAACTCAACAAGATATAAATCAGAGTTTGACAAAAGCCCAAAGAAATAATTTTCTCCTTCACAACGAGATGTCGTCTGCATAAGACCAGCCAATGGTGTGTCACGAAAATAAGCAGGTATCCATTGGTCACGGATATCATACATATCAGATAGCCATTTGTGTTCTTGCTGGTCATATTCACTCATAAGTGAAGCCCACTTAACCTCAAACCGCTCCGGCGTTAAGGTTTTGCTCCAAACAATATTGTTGATACGCTCTAAAAATCCATTGTTCATTAGTGTTGAACCAAACTGTAAAATGACAAACAACAAATGAGAATATGGTCAAGATGGTCTATTTTTTGAATCATACATACATGTTGAATGCTCATACCTTATCTCCAAACTTCTCTGTAATATGCCACATACACAGTCTTTGCTTTGCAGTGGTGAAAACCTTTGGAATAGCTATTTTGATTGATGCATCTTGGTCGGTTACCAACAATTTCGGTTCATGGGACATTGTTTTCTTAAAAGATTGTAGCAGCCACTCATATGATTCTACAGTTTCATTAGATAGCAGACCGGCACCAAATGTTACACATCGTTTATGGTTATCGATTCCAGTAAACGGAACAAACACCATAAAATACCTGAACCAATCAAACATATAATACTTATAAAGTGACTGCTGACAAGGAAAAAAATTTTACGAAGCATACAAAATTTGGGAACAAATGTCTTACTTCTGGGTTCGAAAAGTAGCATCAAATCCCACAATATCTCCGAACGCAATGTAATTACGTTTTGCAGTCTCGTCTGCCCAAAATAACCCACTCAACTTTTTATCCTTACCTTGCATAAATTCAAATGAAAAGTCTGGCAGCAACTCTTTTTTTTTCTTCAACTTCTCAATCGCCATATGGGCATCACCCTCCCCGATAAATGAGTCTACATCCCTCTTATAATTTTTTGAATCAGTTTCAGTAGCACCAACCTGGGCAAAGCTACCGCGGGCCTGTTTCAAAACCTTGAACCCTTTACGAGGACCCATATTTAAATTTCCTAAGTCCATTAAAGTTTGTTTTTGACAAAAATTAAGTTGCCTTTGGGAATTAAGAAAGTGGGAATCATCCTTATGAACCATACTATGGTTATGCTCTTCCTCAAATTCAACAACATCATACGTCCTCCTCTTACGATTCAGTTTTAAAATAATCCGTGCTAAACAACCGGTTCGTTTGGATGAGGTTACACGACTGCCACTTGGTTGTACCAAAGTATTAGCATATGTCGTTGGGTTTTGTCCTTGTTTACTACACACAAAATACTTTCGTGTTATCACTTCGTGCTTACCTTTGTTTTCTGTTGACCTTCGAGGTTCAAAACCACTTTTTTGGGCGTAGTTGCTGTAGAATTCAAAAGCTTGATCCAACGAAACAAACGCCATATTTACAACCGGCTTTTCATTATCAGGAACAACTGGCGTCCAGTATCTAGACCCTCTAGGGGTAAAACGCACTGTCCCAACCGATTGAGGCTCTGGCAAGCTTTCAATAACTGTTACAAAAAGATTCAAATTATGCATCATATAACAACTGAATCATCGAATACTTATAACGAACACGTCAAATACAATCAGGTATGTGAAAACTAAATTATCTCTAATGATTCAAGATTCAAATTCATAGAAAATGATAGTTTACAACATCAGTAAGTTGGTTTTGTATGTATATAAACATATACACTAAATCAAAAAGCCAAAGAACAAAGAACAAAAACCAACCTTGACTGATTCATTTATTTCAACAAGACTAAAACATCTATATTAACTAAAACCTTAAAGGAAATATATGAATAAAAGCCTTACAAGATGTCGAGAATCTCAATGGAACATTAAGAAATAGAAAAACTTCTAAAAACTATACGAATATACAACATGATAACTCGAAAAACTACAATATGAAATCGAAAATTAACAAAAATACTTACAAGAAACATGTTCCGCGTCAATATCATCGGTTATCGTAATCGTTGCATCATTTGGAGATTGATCGTTGGACATGGTAATTATTTTTGTATTGCAATGAAAAGTTTTTGGAAGCAGAATAGAACACTGATGGAGGTGGTTTTATGATACGTGATATTATGGTACGTTATTATCTCTATACAGTTGAAATAAAACTGATTTGCAGGGATATCCTATAATCGTGTTATAAATATATTAAATGAATCAAATATTAATTTTAATATAAATTGTAATATACCAATCTTGCCCTTAACAAGGTCTGATGAGATGAGGGGCCAGGATCTTTTCTCATTCTTCTCAATCTAAAAACCTTCTCAATCGATCCGGATTCTATATATATATATATATATATATATATATATATATATATATATATATATATATATATATATATATATATATATAATATATATATGGGGCTAAGTTTGACATAGGAAAATAAAAAGCGCCATGTCATATCTTATGTGGCATTATCTCATTGGATATAGTTATATTTCATTTATTTTGGAAAGTATAATCGGTATATATTTAGGTATATATTCTGTATACCCTAAATCATTTTTTCTTAATTATAAAAAAACACAGCCGATAGTTTAAATCCTACTTCTCCCTTAGTTTCCTGTAGAGGTACGATTCTTCATTAGTGTTACTCAAACTCAATACGATTCTTCATTAGTGTTACTCAAACTCAATATCCATTAACATGTGTAAGTTTTATGAAAATAATACTTTGAATGTTCTTTATCAATTATTAACATGTGTAAGTTTTGGCTCTAATTATTTTGGAATGATTCTTCATTATCAGTTTTTTTTCTTTTTCAGTGGCCATTGTGCAAAAGTTCAACAATGGTAGTCACATGCATGAACATTGTCGATGTGAAATTAATAATTAGAGAACAACAGTTTTTATTGCGATTATCCTACAAACCAATTTATTTGGTAGAAACCAACAAACACTATAATGGATCTGGTTTATTGAAGTTCAGAAATTCGACTTATATCCTTTTGATCACAAAGTGAATAAGTATGAGGTTGTCTATTTTTGGGAGATCTCTCCGTTCTTTTTGTGCTTCGTCTAAACTTAAATTTTTTATATATTTGTGTTATCGAATCATAGGTTACAGATTTGAGCCGAGGGATTGAATCCATCAAGGACATTAACTAGAATGAAGCCAATTCATGTTCTTTCTATTCGATTTGGTAAGCATCTGCCTGTTTACTAAGCCTTAAGTGGATGTGTTAAAACAGAAGGTAATTAGATTGTGTTAACATGACCCTATTTTGATGAAAAACAACATATTTTTTAGCTAATTTTCTCCTCTAACTGGTGAATGTTTGTTGCGCAAGTTAAAGTCTTTTATCTACATATTACTCGATTTGGTTTGTATGTTTTTCCCATTAATTCAAATGGATAAATTTTGATTCTGGAACAGGTCGAAAGTAGCCTAAACTGTACTTAAAAGTTGCTAAAACCTCTGAATTACTCAATCAAAAAATTTGATATTAAAATCTTTGGTTTAAGTAATCATGTTTAATACCAGCTGTTATTGACGAACATAAGATTTGAACAAAAACCAGTTGGCAGGATGACCATATCAACTCGGCTAACCATTATTCATCTTCTAACAGTTACCTAAGCGTCTTCAGTCTCTTACTATTATTTCAACAATTTTTGTAGGAGCCGACATATAGCCGAACATAACTAGCGGTGCTTGACAATATAATGACAGGCAAAACTTCCATGGGTCTCAGAGTAAGTATAGTCATCTCTATGCATTTTTTTTCTTTCTGATTAGTTAATATCAACAATAATTTCGCAGCAATGGCCAACCTGTTTGGAGTTTATTAAAGTTTCACAAACACAAAAAGTAGCCTAGCCACAAATTACAGCCAAAATTGTAGATACATGGTACTTAGTCATCACATTTGTGGGTATCTAAGCAAAATAGTTTTGTCAAAATTCTGGCGACATTTTGATGTGAATTCAACAGGATGGAGGTTATTCGCTGATTTTCTGGAAAATGTTGCTTCTGGTATGGAAATCGTGACTCCTGCTTTTCCTCATATTTTTGTCTTGATGGTGCTGCAGCTGCACTTATTCAGGTAACTAGCTCAATATAACATAAAAATGGTATAACAAAGATTATTTTTATGATGGGTTGGATTTGCTTATCTTTAATAGCAAAGATTATATATATTTGTATATGATGAGGCTGCTTGGTATTCAACTGCTGTAGGTAGCAGCAACCATATTTAAAAAAAATATTAAAATCGGACAACAATATCCTAAATAGGACCGTGCACGTTTATGACTTTCCCTCATGAAGGTGCTTATTATTTCTGGATTTTCCAGTATTATCTTTTGTATGGAAGCGTTTCTTTATAATCAATATGTCAATTAAACTGTGCTAGCGTTCGAATTATGTTTAATGCAGCTAACAATCTCTTCTTTTTTCTGCCGGACAAAGCATACACTGTTTATACAATTATTGGAATTTACAAGCCTACTACTGTAAATTTAGCATTTTTTAAACTTCTTTATGTTTACAGGTAGAATACAATCGACTAAAAAAGTATAGTCGACTAAAAAAATACAGTCGATTCAATCCAGTTAACAACTACGGCAAATGGGCAGAATGTGAATGAAATAGTACAGCATTCACGGTTTGGTTGTCAAAATGACAAAGCCTGCAGTAACTACATAGACACCATTTTATTCAGGCTTTCTGCATGTAATGATGGAGAACTTGATTATATTTCTTAAATCCTTCAATCATCATTTCCATTACCATTGCCCCTCTTATGGTCTTCCATTCTAATGAATTTTAAACACGAATAACCAAGGATTAGGACACGAATGACTGTTGTTAGAGTCGTGCGGCATAAGAATATAGAAGTTTGCATTACCGTTATGTAACTTTGAAGTGATACCTTCCAGAATAACACCTTTTTATCACAATTGGCCAAAATAAGGTCACGATGCCTGACCAATCTGCTGATTTAATGTCATGCTAAAATGTTATTAGTTGAAACACAAGCGGCCCCCTTCTAAAATGTGTTTAGTAGGGACAACAGATTGTGTATATTAGTATACCACCAACCATAGTCACATGGATCAATAAACCTTAAGCGAATTTCGATCTGGTACGAGCGATCCCAATCGCGGTACGGTCGCGATCCGGATCGCCATGGATCGCGAACCAAAACCCATAAAGTGTCGTTCTCAATCGTACCCAATTGGCGTTCCCACTCGTACCGGATCGCGATCCAACACTTTGCAAATCGGCGATTTATAGGCCTCGAAAACGTGTCTGATTACTAACTAATACGAAGTTTTTTTACAATGCTCTTAAATGTGTTCTCATGGACGAGTAAAGGTGTGTTTTCATAGGAAGAGTAAAGGATATGAATCCCGAAAGCACCCCACTTTGAAATTAGAAGACATACAGTGAGAAAATCTTGAATAGGAACGATATCATATGATTCCTTTTGAACGTTTTGCAAAATGTTTTCCTTCAATTATGTTTTCCCTTTAATTACATTTTTCTTTCAATTATATTTTTCCTTCATCATTAAGTATTAAATCGAATGAAATATTTTATGTTTTTATGTTTTATGTTTATTAAGTATTACGCATGCCGTACCAAAGTATTTGGTACACCGAACCGAAATATATGGTACACCGAACCGAAGCGTACCGAAATGAGCCTACCCCATGTCGTACCGAATTTTGAGAAATAGCGAACCACGATCCCGTGCCACGATCCCGTACCGAAGCGATCCCCGTTCCATGTGACTATGCCACCAACTGATTTGAATTCTAGAGTGAAGGTAAAATGTCTCACAAATCTCATCTGAGGTAACACAGTACTTATCCAAGTTGTGGAAAACAACTGTAATCAAGTAGAAAATAGCTACAAAATGATTCTCCTCACAGACTCTCGGGTACCATCTCAAGTTATATAACACTATGTTTTTTTTGAATAAAATATAGCACTATGTTTATTTTCATATAATTTTTGACATCCATGAGTGACATAATTGGGATAGTCTAATTAAATGAAACTGGTGCAGAGGAAATTACATTGTCACATCGGATGAAAAGGTGTAGAAGTAAGAAACGTAACGCTTCAGAACATGTTCATTTAACCACAAAGGAAGATGAAGAAGCTCTTGAAGAGTTTTTCTCAAGTACAGATGTTCTTGACTGCTTTGTTTTTCTCAATTACAGATTTTAGCTTAAATTGCTTAGTAACGCATAGATTATGCAACATATATGGTGGCCGTTTGTGTAGCCGACGTGCATAAATATTTGTTTGTTGTTGATACTCATCAATTCCCAAAGAGGTTCACATCTTATCTTTTAAACTTAACACAACTTTAATTAGCTAAACAAAACAGGTCATCCATAAAGTAAATTTTGCCCTGTACTAAACATAGAATCCATTCCTTCTGTTTTTGAATTCAGCTTGCCAACAAACTTTTAAGGAAGCTCTTTCATTTTTGTGTAGTGAAAGCCTTGAATGAAATTAAAGAACCTCTTCGATGTATAGTGGTTTGTTGGTAGATTAGAGATGATCCGTGTGGAGACGGCGACTTACCAGCTTGGTCTAGCGTTACATGCTCAACACAAGGTGATTATATAGTCGTTTCTTAACTCTAAGTGTTAGTTCATTGTCGTGTATACATATCGTATTCAATAAGCCAAAACAATCATGAAGTATATCGTTACTTTGTAAATTCATCATGAAAGTTGTATTGAGCTAACCATTTTATTTGCAGGTTGTGTTAATTCTGTTTTGGGCCAATCTGCTCGACAAACCGAACAGTTGTCGAGCCAGTGTAGAAAAATGTTCTGGACCATCTACTAATGCTAGGCGTTGAAAGTAAATGGGCCACTGTTGGTGTACGTTGTGCACCCAATATCCTTGGTGCGAATATATTAAAGAACAAAAGGGTATTTAGCTAAATTTTTAAAAAATCACACCAGACACTTCAGACCTTGAACTACATCAAATCATAATGTTACATGTCTCAAGAAAGGGGCACATCTCCGTTTATTACCTGAGAAAGAGAAGCCGATTGTATTTTCGGTAGTCTATTTAATGAAACGTGAGTATAGTTATATTATAGATAATGTTATTACATATAATTTGTTAAATAGTTTGGTGAATAGTAGCTTCAACTGACCAAGCTCTAAATATGATTGCTGAAGAAAAAGAGGAACATCATCACCAAAAGTCTCATCTTATGCTGTAATCTTTATTTGTGTGGTCAGGTTTGGCTAAACTCACTGAACTTGCTGGGGAGAGCAATTAATAAAAGTTAATAAGAAGTCTTAAGAGCCCTTTGGATTAATAGGTATCATGCTTAGATTTTTATTTTCTGATTACATTCTTTATAACATGATTTTGATATGATCATAATACAGATGTTTCTTTAAGGGTCAAAATATGTCTAATTGCTCAACCATTCACGTGGTTTTAAGCATCAATTTTATATAGGAGGAAATTTCATGAATTTAGTATTATTTAGCTGAGATGGTTATTTCAAATGTGCTTGGTGAGGTGGATAACATTATTAAACAGTCCCACACTCAGATAATTGAACAACAGATTATAGTGCAAACTTGGATAAGTTGAGGTTGCTGCTAAGGTATCGATAATTGCTTTATCTTTGCTTTAATTGTCCATTTTGCACCTTGGTTCCCCGTGTACGAGTTTCATTTATTTGCAAAGATATGCTATACTCCTCATATTAGTTTCTTTTTTACGATATGTAAGTGGGATAATCTGAATGTCAAATGTAAGAAAATATTGTGTTTTTTTGTTCACTAAGACTGTTATAATCAGCTATTGGATATGAGTGTTTGCATGATATGGAAGATATCCCTTATGTTATCAACTACCTCTGTTTACTATAGTTATGGGTAAGAAAAAGTTGCACCACTCTCTTTCCTCACATACTTAGGCAGTTTGAATTTGTTTGTCCATCGGTTTCATCAGAGTTTATTCGTTTGTATCTATAACTTAATTTTTATAGAAACTAAAGCAGGAAATGTTTCAAGAATAGAAAGTGCCTTAATACCCAAAGTATTTGTATCAGCCAGCGTGCTACAGGGCGTGTGCAAAACAGATGTCCAGTTTGCACGAAATTATAGTCCTTTAATATAATGATATAACTTTCTATATACATGAGTACGTAGTTGATTTAGTTATGATTGTTTAGAATCGATTGTTAGAGTTTCTCATAGGGAATGTTTAGGATTTCTAATCAAGAAAACAAAAAATTTGAAAACGGCCTATATAAGGCATTAGTAAGCAATCCCGACCAGTTCCTTATAAGCTGCAGTCTTAGTAAGAAACCCCAAAATAGTCCCTTTAGGAGCAACTTTAATAAAATATATCATGAACATTGATTAGCAGCAACCAAGGTTACTCGAAAAATGTGTACATAGTAACTCCTTTATAAGTCGTTAACGAGGTAAGTAAATAGAATCTGTTATTATACCCATTTTTCGTACATTCTAAAACATACACGAATATTACATTCTACTTGCTGACTTGGAATTTCAGGTAGCTCTTAATTATTGAAGATAGGCCAACTTGTGGGTGCAGATATGAAAAAAACGGGTCAAAATGTGAAAATGTTATAGAAGTATGGGTATGGGCACCTACTGTCACTATGCACCTGATTATGCGATGAGACGATGTGTGGTAAATTTACTATTAATTCTGATATATACAGTAACAACTTCAAAGTTGTGAATTGTGATGCAGGAGTTATCCACCGGCCTTAAATTATATTTCTTTTTCTAGATTCATTTATTAACAACTTACCTTAAATCTGCGTTTGTTGATTGTATCATTGAGGGCAGTCATTTTCTTTAAGAGTTGTAGTAAAATGTCATATTTGGTACTTTATACTAACGTTTTGAAAACCGGTTTTTTAGTTGACCTGGTCAAGCCACCGGTTCAAGGTTCGACCGGTTTAACTGGTTGTTCAATCGGTTGACTACCTCATGTGCTTCAGATTGTACCAAAGAGGATGGACCCTCATTGACCAAGTTCTTGACCACAACTATGAAAGAACCAAAAAACGCTTGAAGAATCTGCAGACATGGAAAAAACGTGAAGGCCATGGTTTATGTTAAAGCTCTTTGTATGTCCTTAGTATGGCGAATTGAGCAGGCGTGCATAGATACGCCACACACATGTTTGTAACAAAACAACTAGCAGGTTCTGTTGATATGTCTATGTAGGCTGGGAAATATATGCATTTTTTTGATGCACCTGTATGGTTTATATATGTGTATGATTATCGTAGCCATAACCCTTTTTTTATTTAAAGTTAAAACTCAATAGCTCTAATATCGATGGGAATGTATAAATGTTAACAAAACATACTGGATAATAATAAGCATCTTCATTCTATTCGATCAAATGTTTTTAAGATTTTACGGCATAACTCATGATATACAAACCAGGTCCTTTGATGTTAGCCAAATTAACTTATAGAAATGTATACATCAGTTGCATATAACATTAAAAAAATGACCACCATCATCACTGCTCCACAATCTGATATAGCATATTCTCTTCAAGTCTAATTTATTTAAGATGCATCATATACGATAAAAAAATATCAAACTTTTTATCACTATCAAAAGGCAAATTTACAGATATTTTTTAAGTTAAAAAAGAACTTGGATAGTCAAAGCGACAATATTTTAGACACCAAACAAGAACTTTCATAAGATTAGTATGATCATAGTATCGCGCAATACAACACAAGTATCAGGTGACTATCTTTTTAATCAAATTAGTATGCGAGTATAAAAAATTTGAATCAAAATAATTAAATCACTAAAAAAGAAAAAAAGCAAAAATTAGACTAAAATTATTAAACAGATGTTAAATTAGACAATATAAAATTATAGAAATATGACAAAATTAGAAAATAAAAAGATATATAGATAAAAAGATATTTCAAATTGAAAATAAAGGTAATTCTTTAATAAATATAGGTAATTCTTTAATAAATATTAAAAAATTGTTAAAAAAAGATAGAATGATCAAAATTACATCTTTTTATCTTAGCTAAAAATAACAACAATATAACAGCAATGTATATGTATTTAATTATACTATTATTAAAAAAATTCATCAATAAATCTTTCACCGTAAAATATCTTATTATGAAAAAAGTACCACCCACTTTCAACTAGGGCTGAGCGACATATCTAAACCGGACCGGACCGAGGATCGAATTGGTCTCGGACCGAGACCGGACTGAATGGTCCGGTCTTCGACCCGATCCGGTCTCAATTAAACAAAATAAACGAATTTTTAGTGGACAAACCTTTTTGAGCACATGTCTTCTTCTAAAATCTTTCACCATTCTAACATAAAATTACAAATGAATAGCTGGTTAGCTTATATATACTCTTGATTATTTATCATGTTTATAACATGAAACAGTACACGATTGTTATATGGGTGAAATCGGTATTGTAGACGAACTAAACGTGGAAACCAAAACCCAGTTTGGAAAATGCACAAAAAATATAATCACATCATTATTATGTATGGTTAGAAACATGTTATGCTCAATTGAGCATTGCCCATAAGAAAATACTAAATCAAACACAAAAATCTTATTTTCCAACGGTTATCAAAGTAAAAAATTGAATTTGTTTCACACTACATAATACATTGACGACATAAGTAGGTATAAATTAAGTATGAAAGGGAACTTTGTTACATTCATTACAAAGAATATTTCTTTGCTAAAACTTATTTTCTATGAAAGACACTATTTTATCATAAAATTTTTACCTACTAAAGTTTGTAAGAAAAAGATAACTAAAGAAACATATGCCTATTAAAAAAAAAGTAAGCAAAAGTATTTGCCTTTTGGTGACCAAAAATTAAGTAACAATAAACTTTTAGTTCTCCATTTGCTATTTACTCTTTTATCAACTCATATTAAAAGAAAAAAAATCAAGTAACTAATAGAGCAGTAAATGTCTATTCTTACTTGAGCTTTAGTCATCAAAATGGTCAAAACTTTTGCTTATTTTTTTAGGCATTGCGTCAATTTCTTTTACACCTAAGCCTTTTTATAGGTAAAAGTTTTGTGATGAAATTGCTAGCCGTATTTAAAGTGATGGTCATATCATATACTGTTGCGAAGATCATGAAAATGCTATCTAATGGTGTCGAAAATTCCAAACTAATATTTTCTAACTTACGAGACTAAATATAGTACTACCAACTAATATAACGGACTACCAACCGTAACTAAAAAACCATCCATTAATTTATATATTTTTTGAGCAACCATTAGTTTATATTGATACAACTATTAACATGATACATAACCCGTCCATTGTGTGAGACAAGAAAAACACTATCAAATTAATAGCAACACAGCTATACGTACTACTGACAACCAACATAACGTATCGAAAAACGTTGTTTTAAAAACAGTTTGCGAACCGAACCCGCCCGTTAGGCGGGTTACGAAACTAGTATATATATATATATATATATATATATATATATATATATATATATATATATATATATATATATATATATATATATATATATATATATATATATATATATATATATGTATATATATATATATATATATATATATATATATATATATATATATATATGTATATATATATATATATATATATATATATATATATATATATATATATATATATGTATATATATATATATATATATATATATATATATATATATATATATATATATATGTATATATATATATATATATATATATATATATATATATATATATATATATATATATATATATATATATATATATATATATATATATATATATATATATATATATATATATATATATATATATATATATATATATATATATAGGGATGGGTTCTAGAGAAAACCTTGTCTCCTTAGAAAACTTAGAAAACAAATTACAAGGTCGCTTTTGCAACATCTGAAAACGGAGGGTAGAAAATAAAAATTAGAAAAAAGAAAAGGGGTTAGAACTGTCAAGTTTGCATTCTTAAACCCATAAACTCATTAGAAACTAGTATCCTCCGCTTTTTTCTTCTCAGACCACGCATTTCTAACGTTATCCAGTTATCCACCCCCACACATGTATCCTCCAGTCGTTATCCACCGGTCATCACCACGCGACGGCCTCCACCCCCTCGGTAATCACAAATTCACAACCAAACCCAAAACAAAACCTTAAAAACCATAAAATAAAATAAAAATTCAAGTTAAAAGATGAAAATGATTATCATGATGATGTGGTACCATTTGATTACAATCAATTTGAGCTCTTTGTCAGTGATGTTAGCTTTCTAAAGGTATGTACTTTTATAACTTTCTTTGTATTGTCCCCTAACATTGATCGAATATGTATTAATTTGTGGTAATAATTAGCCTTATTTGATTTGTAGTAACTGGAATGTGTAATTTTAATAGAGAACATCAGTGGTGGATCTACACTATATATAAGTGGTGTCCGGGACCAGCTTAGAAACTGAAATCGTTTAGGAGCGACACAAGAAAAAATAAGAATTACCTTGAAATTTTATTAGGAACCACCTTGGAGGTCGAAAAGATAGAAAGTTACTCAAGAATAAGAACTCATAGATATTAATAACAATAAAATAGAGAGAGAGAAAAAATATGGGCAAGAAATTTTGTTGGATAGTAGCAGGATATACAAAGAAGATGAAGAAGGTGTTGTTGATAGGTGTATTTGTATTTTTAGAGAGAAAATAGTCCGTATATCTAGCTAGAATGGTTTTATTTTAGTATGAAAAGAAAAAATTATAGCTTAATGATATTAGAGAGAATCTTTTCACTTTTACGCTAACATAATAATGTATATTTAAAAGCTAAAAATTTTCTTTACTTTTGAAAGCATTCACAATGCACTTATTTACATTTAAGAGCTAACCACAAATTAAAATTTGGAACTACAGCTACTGATTTTTGCTACTTAGATGAAACACAAATTAGGTTCGAAAACCAACTAGATATATTAAGGCATACGTATGTATTTTGTTTGTATGTTTGGTGCATTGTTGGTCCGTATTTACACCTCTAGCTACACCGAAAAACAAACCCGACAAATTAAGAGTACAAAACTTAGCAATACCAACTTTCCACTAACAAATGCCACCACTGGTTTTGACTTTGTTATCCTGAATCCAAGCCTGATTGCTGAAATTAGCTCCCGGGAGATTATTGTCTTAAGAATACCTTCATAGTCGCTTCGTCTTTTTTTAAACTATATTGTGGTTGGAATCCTGTGTTGCCGAAGCCCCCTAACCTCAATACAGAATGACGACGTTACTCGGTTCTTAAGAAGCAAGAATTGCAACCTTTGCTTCATTCAACTGAAATATGTACTAGTTCATATCTTACAGTTGTAAAGTTGGGTGGACTCATGATGCAAGTTGGTAATTGTCATATGTTTGTTAGAGTTACGGCATCTGTTTGTTAAGTTTTAAGGCACACCTTTGTTAACTTTACGACATCTATGGTTGAAATTTTGCGGCATCTGTATGTTTAAAAATGTATTAGTATATCATGGTGTAATTAAATGTGCAGGTACAGGTGGGAATCCACTTTTAGGTGAGCAGGCGGCAAAGGAATCAAAGGAATCTATTGGGAATGATCTTAAAGGGTCAAATCTTGTGTTTATTACAGCTGGAATAGGTGTCAGTATAGGGTATGTTGTTGCTGCAGTTGTAGCTCAAATAGCAAAAGAAGCATGCTATTTGGCTGTAGGTGTTGTTACTTACCCATTAAGCAAGGACCTAATAGATCAGTTCAGGCAGGTGACATGGTATGCTATTATGGTTAGTCATTGTTATTTGAGTTTATTAGTTTCAAACCTTTACACTTAACCCACAAGGCCACTTCCTTCTAGTGAAAATGGTAATACGAAAAAGGACTTCACTTTTACGGGCTAAGTTTGGACATAATACAAAAAGCCAAGTACGCCATTTTTTTTTTGCAGTGAAGTGCAATGATTTTCAACAACAGTTTGTATCAATTTCATCTTTTCCCTAAATAACTTCACAGGAAGCCCTTAACTTCAAAGTTATGGGTTGCACTAATTTATTTGTCTTGTTTTGGGGGAAATTTCTGTCTAATGCCGTTATCTTTTACATGTACAAAATTTGTCCAAAACTGTTCAATTTTTCCTAGTATAGGAGCTCTTAATTTCATAAACAAAGTTTGTTCATTTTCAAAGAGAAGCTGATAACGTTATTATTAAAATCTAAATTACTTCGATATTATCTCGTTGTCTGCAAGAGTAGTTGCTAGTTTAAACTTTAAACTTTTAAGTGTTATCTAGTTAGCTGATAACTTTATTATTGTAGCAAGGTGCAAGCTCAAACCGAGTCGCTAATAAGCCTTAAGCCTTAATAAAATTATGAGTCCTTGAAAGTAATTGAGATAAGGTAAACTGTAGGACTAGATAGTATATGCATCAGTTGATTCTAAGTTGCAGTTTCATGAACTGACTTTAGTGCATCCGTTTATGTATATATTCGTGCATCCGTTTATATATTTTTGTGCATCCATTTATATATTTCCGTACATCTATTTGTACTGTAGAGGAAACAGTTAGACGCATGCTTGTGATAAGAAAGATATGTTGAGGATGTTATCTTGAAAATGGAAGATGAAAATGAAGATTAGGATGGCAGGCGGTTAGCATGTTTGGTTTTCTTAGTGGATATTTTTTGTGTCCTTATGTATTGTGGAGCTTAGTTGAGAATTTCAGCTGTAGAACGGCAAAAAAAGAAAATGCACATGAGCGCTACGGTGTTGAAAATTTGAAGGAGTCATTTGAATTAAGCACTAGATTGTCTTTGGCTTCTGCGTATGTACTATTAATTTAAGTAAGCTATCTGCATTTTTACCTTCCAAGATTATGCATCTTTCTTTCACATCCAATCTGATATGTTTTGGGTTTTTAGGATATTCAAAACGGGTGTCAACAAATTCTGGACAATGGGTTTATGATGATCCACTTCATTTGAAACTGCAACGATTACAACCGAGAAATGAAATCATGATCACACTTCATCAAGATAATGTAAGTCTATTTGTGTAAAATAACTCCATTTATGTTTATCATGTGTTCATTCTCAGCACGGTCTTCGTGCAAATGCAAAATATACAGCTTGTGGTGTGAAAAATAAGTATCAGAATCCATTGCACTATCTTATAATTTCCTTTTGATTTTATATTTTGTACTAATGCATTTTTTATATAAGATACATGTAATCTAGTGTCTAAATGGTTATGTGATCTATCCATATATGCATGCACTTGACCAGTAGATATTTCACGGTCCATCTTATGTGAGGCGCTCATCTGGGCAATCTCTAGGAACCATTACCACTACCATCAGTATCAGCTGATCAAACCCACCTCCATCAGTACAGCTAACATAATTTAATAGCCTCACGATATCAGCAAAGAATTCAGGTGACAGCGGACACGGCCTCGCGATGTTTTTAAGGTAGTCCAACCGCCGCCAAAGAAGAACCATATGGAGTTGCGGTCATGACTTGCCCAACATTTTCATAGCCTTAAGACATCAGTAAGTAGGAATTTAGGTGACAGTTGACCAGGCCTCGTCATATTTAAAAGGTAACTCTCCCTTTGTATCTTGATATATTATTTGTAGGAGCTACCGGCACGATCCTAAATACGATAACTAAAACTATTATCAAAACAATGCTTTTTTTTAAAAAACAACAATTTAGGAAGCTGTAAGGGTCACTAATAGTTGTCTTTGTTGTTATCGTTTTTGGTCATTTATACCACATCACGTACTTAATGTACATAGATCCGTTATAAGTCATCTTAGATTATAAATGTTCAAAATCAGTATCGTCAGTCGAGTATATTGATGATCCAAACAACATTTTGACCTGTTAGCCAACCATTTGCTAAGGAGCAGCAGAGTGTAGCAACTTGGGAAAGGAGCATGGGTTATCTTGTTTTAAATGAAACATTTGAGATGATTTAGATGTAACCAGTAACAAAGCAGAATGTTTCAAGAGAAGGTTGTGATCACTTTCATTTCAAAGTAGGCACTTTCAGAATCATTTATTTAATTGCATCAGTTTGAGCTACTTTAGGCATAGATGATTAAAGGAAATACCATATGCCAAATCTTTGAAATAGTGCATTTGTAGTATTTGGGAAGTCAAAAGATCATAGTTGAAATAAATTTCTATAATCTTTGAAAGAATTTTGATTAGCTCAGCTGAATATTAAATCAACTTTATAATAAGAAATGTATCAAACTAGGACACTAGATAAAAAAATAAATACAGTAGATTGTAACTTTAATACACGAATACTTAACTGTGATGTCAAAGCTCACAAATTTCACACCACCCGTTGAAAGTTTTACACGTGTGGAGTGTACGACGAACTAGACTCAACTTTGTGTTGGTAATGTGGACATAAGTTTTTGTGTAAAAATTGTTGCTTATATCAGATTATATGTAAAAATTGGTAACTGAATTACACCTATGCATTCTTTGATTCCTGAGTTTCACCTGACTAAGATGACCATTCAGCTGAGTACATTTTCTAGAAGATGGGGAGCACCAAAACCTGTTCCTTTCCTCATTGTTTCGGAGAAAGGCTGCAAGTACCTGTAGTGCGAACGTGCGGTTGTTAATAATTAAGAACATAATATACAGAAAGATCACTATTATAGAGCTCAAAGATGTCAATAATAAAAAAGAAGCATGTCCCATGGTAATCATAATGCATGGACTATATTAAAGAACTCAAAGATATTAGTACCATCATAATCAGATATGGATTTGTAAACCAGGAAGAACACCATACAACATCGACCCATCAATCTTTTTAATCTTCTATTGTGTCTCATCCACGACCCATTCACCCCCTCGTTTCTCACCTCTAACTGTCAAGTACATTGGCCCTTCAATACCATACCTATAAAGGAAAAACGAGGTGGAAATTATTATATTACCTTATTAGAGGTTGGTGACTGTCAAATGGCAGCAACAATGGAGGTTATTTCTGAACCGAAGAAGAGAAACCTTTAGGATAGTTAGGCTTCATCACAAATCCCAATGCATCACTGTCAAATCCAACATGTTGTTTTATATCTTGACCAGTGCTAGAAATAGATTATCTGCTATCAAATTGGCAAATTTTTCTACCCGCTCATGATTTCTTATTTGAAACACTCTGAAATGAAATAAAAAAAGTCACGTCACTGCCGCAAGATCTTATAAATCAAATCATAATCCTATTGAAGATGCGGTGACCAATAGGTTGAACCATCAACTACATATGTCGGAATCATTGAATTTAATGCTAAAATCAATAAATCACTCAAATTAGTCCTCTAGAAGAGTGAATGAGAACAATTGATGCATTACATTAGAAATTAGTTCATCATGGACCATGGTTATAAAATTTCATTGGGAAATTTTCTCAAACACCTTGTGTGCAGTTTTGTTAACAAAAATTACACCCTTCTCTTCTCAATTTCGTTTCAATTAACTATTATATACAAGACATCATTTAAAAAAAACTTATACTCAATAATCTATGAATAAACAAGATCATTACCAAGCACATTTTAATAAACAAAACCTCAACTCATCATGAATAAAAAGCCTTACCAATAAACAATACTGTAACAAACAAATACAGTATATGGTTTAAATTTGAATTTAAATACGAAACTAATAAAACTGTAATTGATCTCAGTTAAAAACTTACCTTGATCTTTGATTTGGGAAAATAGGATGAGAATATCAAATGCATCTGATGATAAGCATGTTTAGTATGTCGATCATATGATTTAATCAAAAGAAATATACAGAAGAAAAATTACGTTAATCATATATTTAGATTGTATAATCAGAGAGAGAATTCAGTGAGAGACAAAGAAAAAAAAGAGATAACGAGACGTATTTTTTATGGTTTCGAAAAGAAATGTGTGAATTTATAAAATTGCCCTTAAAAAATGAAAGAAGTTTCAGTTAGGTCCCTGTAGTTTGGTATGAAAAAAAAGGAGGGGACGGAGGTTTGATCCAACGGTTGGGAGAAAGTTTTCTAGGTTTTCTACTGAGATTAAGTTTTCTATTGATCTCATCCCTATATATATATATATATATATATATATATATATATATATATATATATATATATATATATAATATATATATATATGGGGCTAAGTTTGACATAGGAAAATAAATATGCGCCATGTCATATCCTATGTGACATTTTCTCATTGGTTACAAATTATAACTAATTTATTTTGGAAACAAAATCTTTTTTTAAATCTTTAGATTTATTTTAAAAATTGACAGAAATTTTTAACTCAATTATCAGAGTATATCTTTTTATTTACAAAAAGATTATCTACCAAAAAAACCCTAATTCAAATCTAAAATACAGAAAACAGACGGTATGCTCTTCTCCACGCCGTATAGTTCTATGTTTCTTCATGAAGCTTTGGTTGATTTTTTTGCAGGATAACAAAGACTGCCATGCAAAACAAGCAACCTTTATCTTTAAAACACGATTTTTGATTCATTATGTTTATGTTCTTTACATATTATGTTTTGTAGGTTTTTCCCCATGATTTATAAGGTACAAATCTTTTTCTAGACCCCTTTTTCACTACTAACCCTAATTTATCATTATTCCTATCATCTTTATGCATGATATATATCTAATCACGAAGTGGAACAATTGCTAATCAAGGAAGTGTTTGAGTTTTATTCTCCATAACCCTAATATCATTCATTCAAGGTATGTATTTAAAACAATATTTTGTTTATTTTGTTTAGTATATAGTATCGATTCTTTGTTTATTTTGTTTAATATAATTCATTCAAGGTATGTATGTATTCAAAACAGTGTTTTATTTATTGTGTTTACTATATCAACCTATATTTATATTGTTTATATGATAGATCACACACCCTACTCATCTTTAGATCATCGCAAAAGGTACTGACTGCTGCAACAAACTACAATAAACGTATTGTCGGATTTTGTTTGGCTTTCATAAGATCCTAAATACTTTTATTTTACCACTATCAGTAACTATTTATTTGACTTTTCTGATAATTTCATTGCAGGGAATGCTGCAGGTTTGAAGAACTGGATTCGAGTTAGTTATTCAATGGAGCCAAACCTGCTTGAAGAGGTGTGATTTTTATGCAGGGTGTGGGCTTGAGGTTGTCTCTAAGGGGACAAAAACATGACACGTTATCAGTTTCATTCTAAGCTTCAGGAAGGCCTTTCCACCTTTAAGTATTACTGGTATTAAGTTGTTGTTTTTTGGAGATTATTAGCAAAATCTGTTTGGTAAGAATTATATGTTTGGAATTTTGTAAATCTATTCTTTAATTATAATGATCGTATGCTCACTTTTCTAAAATAATATTTTTACCAAAATTATATGATTAACATATGACTATTCAGCTTTTTAAGTACACAATTCTATACATATCTTTTCCTTTTTAACAAACAACAAGTTCTGTTTTTTCTATACCCTAATAATCCTTTTGTAGACCGTATCCTCACTTTTCTGCTTTGGTTACAGCTTCATCAGATTAGTGATAATCGTAACACTTTTGATAAAATAACATCAGTGATCAAGATAGCAGTTATATCAGTGATCAAGATAGCCGTAGTGACGAAAGTTCAGATGTTATATGTATGCATAGTTACAATGGCAGTTAAAACTATTATATTTATTTGTTGTTAGCGTGCACATACAGAATTTTAGTTTAATTCCACTTGATTTCATTAATATTATATCTGTTTGATGCAGAAACAAACAAATTAAATGGTGTTCACTCCATGGCTAGCAGAAGTTAAACAGGTATACACAACTTGCTTTCAATGTTTTATTACGATTTACTTAATAAATTTAGTTCATTATCGTGTTTGAGACGAATGGACGCCACACTCTACTTCCAACTAGTTACAATTATTTATTCGTTGTGGCTATGACATAATATTTATATTTTTACTTTGAAACATGTTCTCTGAAAACACTACCATTCGCCATTAATACCGGTGATTATGATGTTACCCCAGAACAACTTGCAGATATGACCCGTTAGCATGATTTTGTTGCTTTCCGGAACTTTGGAGGGGTAAGTTTTTATAAAACACACACAAAGGGCGCCTCACTTTCTTGTGGGCGCTTCACTTTCTCATTTTTTGATCAAGGTTAAAAACCGAAGACTAACTGCACACGATAAGCTCCACATCTTAGGGTATTTTATCAGGATGTTTTTTTGAATATGGATATTGGTTCATTTACGATCCCAGCTGCTACTCTCGCTACTTGCTTTTGGCTTTATATCGTTTGTGCTACAAGTCAAAGGCAGCTTCATTAACAACTTACTGGTGGTACATAATATATGAGAAGTTCTATGTTACAAGTTCTAATGTTTTGCCACAGGTATGTCAACAGGTGAGATTGGTTATTTTCTTTGATTTGTTTGGCTTAAATGTAAGTTAGTAAAAACAATTACCCATTATTAGTTATTGTTTAACCTATGTAACCCAACTGGACTTCTTATGCGGGTTGTCTTCTCCCATGGGACTTTTTTATAGTCTTAATGTCTTTCAATCGAAGGCATAAATATTCTACACGTGCATACCGTGTTGGGGAAGTTTGGTTTTACAGGTAATATTTTTTCTTTAAACCCTAATAATATTCATTCATTCTATTTCAAACAAATATGTTCAACCACAATAATTTTAGATGTGCAGGGATTGATATGTGAACCGATTTATAGGTAATACAATCTCCAAGCGTCTTTCAAGCACCGTCTTTCAAGCGTTTAGCCTTTTGGTGTGATGTAAGAAGACATGTAGTAATAAAAAATGCATCCAAACATGCTGTTGAAATTAACATTAGAGGCCAAGGTTAAGGCGCGGATCTAGAGATCAAACGCAATTGACCAGCAGCGTTCAGCCCTTTGGCGTGATGTAAGAAAACGTGTAGTGATAGAAAAAGAATCCAACCCATGCTGTTGAAATTAACATTGGAGGCCAAGAATCTGGCGTTGATATGAGGTGCGTCAGTTTCAACTACATCAACTACAAAACAGATTATGAGATGAGGTGCGGTTAGTTTCAAATGGTTTTGGTAACTTTTCTTTTAGTGCTTGCAATTAGAAGTTTACAAGTTGGTAGAATTGGGGAATTCCTATTAGCTGCTCTACAGTCACAAGAATCATAGGTTGTAAGTATTAACTATTTTTAATCTCCCATTCGGTACCTACTGAAGGAACGGTAGATGCTCCGGCAGTAGCAGAATTTGGATGTGGGGCCCATTCGTTACTACTGAATATGGGGTACCAAACTAAATGACATACACACTTTATTGTAGGTCATAACTGATGAAGATCAGTTCAGAGCAGAAAGCCTGAAACTTGCTGATTACCTTGCAGACCCTGAAGTAGAGGTCAGTTATAATTAGAGATTAAAGAATCATTGTCAAGCGATTCTGGTCAGGTAACTTAATAAGATGCCATACAATTTGTATTAATGTTTATATTAAATGCAGATCCGGAGTCTGTCATGGAAGATTAGTTGATGCTTCTGCTAACCGTGTGTTCAGGTACGACCTCCTTATGGTTTGCAAATTTCCCATATCATAAATAACGAGGGGAATGTGCCAAGTTAAAAAAGTAGCTCGGAGTTGTGTATTAAATGCAGATCCGACATCGGTCGTGGAAGATTAGCTTATGCTTATGCTAATCTTGTGTTCAGGTACGAACCTCCTTATGGTTTGCCAACTGCTCATATCATATCATATCATAAATAGCAAGGGGAATGTGACGAATTAAAAAAAGTAGCTTGGAGTTGCGTATTCTCTAAATTGCTTATTACTATACACAATAAAAAAAAGATTCTCTACTAAACTGCTTTTTATGTTCAAAATAAATATATCAGTGATTATGTATCACATAGATCATAATAGATTCACACATACATACGTGACAAACCTTAATTTGTACGAACCCTAAATTCCATGTACCAGGAGGTTTGCTATAATTATCATGTTTTTGTACTTTAGAATCAAGGTTATTGAACTTAAATGATTTTCAACTGATCATCATGCGTTTTTTTAGTAGTTAAGCATGGAAACGCTCAAAAGTTATTATAGATAAAGCAAAAAAGGATGATCGTCATCTTGGTTTAGCGCAACAACTTTTCTTTATCCACCAGTAGGGGTAAGTTCCAGAACCAGTTGTTTTTTTGTAATCCGATGATTTCTTCGTAACATATATGTAGGCTCAAAGTTGTATATGACGTAGATATTTGAATTTTATATAACGAATTTCAGCCTTTTCTCTTTTGTTATAATGCATATTGACAAGATTTATTCATAATTTTTAATGTTTTGGCATGTTATAACTCTTGATATATGTTCTGTGTGGGATATAACGTGACTTGCTGCTGTAGTAATCTTCACATGACGGTTAGAAACTCCCGATATAACGCGAAAAAGACAACCTAAACATCAGTCTCCTGGAGCAAGTAGTTCTGGAGTCAATAGCCACCAAGATGCAAGTTTGTTTTCTTCTAACGTTAGTTCATCTTCTAAACATTCAAGAGCACAAAATGTTATTGATGAGTTCTTTCAGCCTATCAAGGTAAATTCAAAGTTAAATATCATGAATATTAAAACCAATGGCTTCATAGTGATATTCGTTTGATACTATGAACCATCTGATCTATTATATGCATGTGCATTTATTTTGATATTGATCTTTTTTGCAAGTGAGATCATAGATGGCCGCTTTTCTGACACGGTAGTGAATCTGAAATCCAAACATAAAAGACTGGTAATTTAGGAGTGTTGTCCATTTCAAATGGGTCTCGTGTCAGGTTGACCCATTGGGTTTTCAACAAGGTGTATTATATTCAAACTGAAAATCAGCGAGATGCGGAGGTTCTTTATCCTCATGTCGTACATCATAATGCTTTTACTGCAATATTTGATTTTATGGCGCTGATAACTTCTGTTATTTTTTTAAATTTTAAATTAATAAGCTTTCACCTTATTGTGATCCACTGCTGCTAAACTCGATCTGGTGCATGATGAATTTTTTTTATACATAAGTTAATGGGTTTAGCAGTGACAATGTATCCAAGTGTTTCCACAAAGGTCTGGCTCTACCCACCTAATTTTCTTTGTTTTGCATATTTTACTTAAGTTCACTTATGCAAAATTATTCATTTATTCATCTGATGATTGATGCATCTGTTGTATTCCTCTCCTAAACCGTACTGATATGCATGAAACGCATATAGCTCAACAAATTGAACAAAATTTCTGAACACCATCTTGTAATAATATTTCAATGACACAATACTATTGAAAAGGATTTGATGATAAAAGGCTACCGAGCTATCTTGAGCCGCCGCTTTGTTACTTGTGAAAGCATAACATGTCACTAATTAGTATATTAGTTTTAAATCACGTGATCAAATAATCTATAAGGAGGGAGTGATCAAGCTATCTATTAGGAGCAATGAAAAATCACTCATTTTTGTTTTGGCTTCTTGCGAATGATATATGTAGCAACAAAAGGATGTCTCCATCTCCATACACACGGGTTCGATAACTACTTTTACAATGCTCATGGGCTAAAGGTTTTTTTGTTCTACACAATGTTTTCAGACCCGGGTCAATCCAGTTCCAGCCATGATCCGGGTTTCACGTTATCGAAACCCGGCTAGACCCCCCGGGTTTGGGTGACCCGGGTCAATCCGGTTTTCAAGACCCGACCGAGTTTCGATTTTTTCGGTTTTTGTTTTTAAATATATGTAAATTTTACGTATTTTTGACAGGAGTTTATATTTACATATTATATTGGTTGTTAAATAATATATATCATCGACATACGGATATTTTTATTTTTTATATAAATTTATTTAATTATTAAAATATAAAAAAATTATTTTTTTAGAGAACCGGGTTAAACCGGGTTCACCCGAACCCAATGACTCAACCGGATCGATTTAAAACCCGAGTTTCAAAACATTGGTTCTACTTCTACATCATTTTGTATGACTATCTTCGCCAACGTCTTTATATCAACTTTAAAGAGATTGCCTGATTTATTCTTATTCGTAAATCTAGAATGGTAAATATCATCCCGATGACGATATGTAGTTATTTTTTGAGCTCTAACTTAGTCGATTTGGGCTGAAAGGACTATAATGGTCTTCATATACAAAGAAATAAACATGTTAAATTAGACCCACCGTCTAATAATTTGATGTTGTTCTAATTGTAGGTTTAAAACAAAAAAAATACTACAAAGTAGCCTCAACAAAGCAAAGAACAGGAAGGAGACATATGATGAGAAAAGAGCATATCTTGCTGGGAAATACTAAAGTATTATTAAAACTAAATAGCGACATTTTGATATTGATATTTTAACACTAAGATACATGTTTAAAAGATGATTTTGAGGGAGATTTAGCCATTCACATTGTAATAAGATAATCAATTTTTTAATTGCTTAAACTAAAATAATTATACTATCGCGTCGAGCGTTTAATTATTTTTCTACCAATATGCACTATGATATATTTCGAATAAATTTTTTTTTATTTTTTTCTTCTTGTTAAAATTTACGTGAAATATCATATATGATAATATATGTTTCATCATATATGATAACAATGTTAAATCATATATAATATTGGTTTCCATCATATATGATAGTTATATCATATATGATACTGGTGATACATCATATATGATATTAGTATCATATATGATTTCCGAAAACATGATAAAAATGAAGAATTTTTTTTTGTCAAAAGTATATCATATAGCATATCTATACAAAGATAATTAAATGCTCTTCGTAAAGGTATGTTTTTTTCGATATAACGATTAACGGTTTAAGACATATTAATATTTGAAAAAAGATGGTGAAAATATATTTTGTATTTAATTTTAACCAAATAAATTTAATATCCGAATAAACTTAAATCTAAAACTTATGTTAATTGTTTGTATTTTTTAATAGGAGAACCAAAATGCTTATTATTAGTCTTGGTATTTAGTTTGTATTAAAAAATATATAAACTAAATCAGACTAAAGAAAAAGGGTGACGCTACTAATTATATCCACAGCTAATTTTTAAATATGTTTTGAGTTCTTTTGATGCAGCTATAGAAAGGGAATTAAGGGAGGGACGGAATTTGAATGGTCTTTTCGAAAGAACTAACTTGTAAAGTATCTCTCTTTTAGGGGTCGATATACACTATCCTTATTATTATTATTATTATTATTATTATTATTATTATTATTTTAATGATTATATTGGAAATTTGGGTAAAGTAAAAAAAAACACTACTTTTATGAAATATGAAAAGAAAAATAAAAGGAAATAAAATTAAATTATGAAGCAAATTTTGTACTTCACAAAAAAAATTATTAGCATATTAAGTGGGCAACAATAATAAAAAAATAATTAAAAGTTAAACAATCGTATATAGAAACCAATACTCATACATGAAAAATTATGTCACACGAAAAAAAATAAAAAAACTAATGAAACTAAGTTACAATGATCTTACTAAAACAAAAAAAAAACATTAAAATATACACAAACGGTTGTCTCAAAAAAATTTACAAACAAATATGCCCGTTGAATGAGCAAAGGACACACAACATCACACGCTATTTCAAATGAAGATTTACGAACCAAACCCGTTAGTTGGCTGAGTCAACTAGAGGTAATATCAAAGGTTGAGTCATTTTGAAAAAAAACACAACAAAAGAACAAAGATTCACTATTAACACAAATAGGACAACCTTAATAAGTAATCGACAAACATGGTTGAAGTTGAAGAATCCATACATGTTAAAGCTACAAAAGAAGAGCCCACGAATAAAGAACTGATGACATAAGCTAAGAGAACCGAACCGAAGCCCCTCTCCAAACATAGGATAGAGTTCGTTCGTTAGGTGAACACAGTCAAATTTTAGTTTCCTTTTAACAAAAACGTTTGAACAAACAAAACCTTATATGTCCAACTGCCAAACATTTTAATGGATTAAACAAGGTTGTTTTAGAAAAGATTTACGAATCGAACCCGCCCGTTGGGCGGGTTACGAAACTAGTATATATATATATATATATATATATATATATATATATATATATATATATATATATATATATATATATATATATATATATATATATATATATATATATATATATATATATATATATATATATATATATATATATATATATATATAGTTTTCCATTTTGCTTTCCGACATTAAAATTTATTCCGGTATACTCGTATTTGTTTCTCGTGTTTTAGTTCTTGAACGTAAAACACTTTTCTGTATAATAATAATACCTATGTAATATTTTTTGAACTTAATAATTATCTTCTAAATAACTATTTTGTTGTAGTATTTAATTAAACTGAGACAGCGTATTTATGGTATACGTTTAATTAAAGTTAAAGCTGAGACTACACGTATTTAATATTCGATGATTTTAAATACGGGTTTTACAATTCTTCCCATCTAAAAAAAATAATTCGTCCTCGAATTAAGGATGCGATTATGCCGTGGTTTTACAATTCTTCCCCTCTAAAAAGTAGTTCGTCCTCGAATTAAGGGTAATAAGCTGATGAAGTTATAAGAACTGAAAGAACACGTAAACTGAAAAGAAAAATAAGCTGAAGGATAATTTGTCTTCTAATTAAGACATAATGCTACTGATAGGTATAAACCTGCCTTGACTAAAATGATCATGTAACGTGACATGGCTGAAAGGAGTTAACTGGATTTATTGAAGGAAAAGGAATGAGAGGTCCGAATGGACTCCTCCGTTTCGAGTGGCTTCCCGCTCGAAACGATTCCTTAGAAGGTCTAATCATAATAACAATCTTGACCCTGATGACCCTGTCCTGATGATGCCGAATAGTTTCTTGTTCCATACTTAAGATGTATTTTCTGACTTTGATATAATGAACAAGCTATAGCATGTAGTATACAAGAAACCGTACATAAAAATATCCTGAGAAGATAACATTTATATCTCTGAGCAAGCTGTTGAGATTATATAGGGACGAACTACGTGAACAATTGTGAACGTTCCACGTGAGCAATTGTGAACGTGGTTCGCGATCATTAAAAGGAGCGTTGTGCATGAAACATGTCATGTATGTGATATGTGAAACATACTGTGAGCGTGGTACTAGAACATGTCATGAACGTATGTTGACTGAGGAAGGAATGCCAAACGATACGACCTGAGACGTGAAACGTCTGCCTGGGTATGGAAAAGCTGTGCTAACTTGAGTTTGTTTTCTCAAGCTTTCTGTAACCGTATTCGATAACAAGTGTGAAACGTGTATCACGAGATGGGACACGAACTTGAACGTGAACAATGTTATGAACGCGAACATGAGCTTAAATCATGAGATAGCACAAAACATGAACTGAACAGCATCGTACTGCGAATGAGACGTAAACGTGAAACTGAAAATAAACGTGAACGTAAAGTGAACGTAAACATACACGTGATCGTGAACATGATTTCTGTCTAATATAATGGTCGATGGAATACCTTGGAATCGTACTATTTACTACTGGATTTCCTACGGATTTGTTACTGCGTAATCATCTCGGATAAAAGAGGACGTGTAGGCTGGGTTAACTGGTTAACAGCGACTTAGATAGCATCATGCTTCATCTGAGTCTGTGGTAACTCGTAACAATTTCATGGAATTTCGTCTCATTTCTGCTCAAAGTTTCTAAGGATTGTAGTAACTCACTAGCATGACGATGTCCTATCTTGAACCTGCGGTATGTCAGGCGTCTAGATATGAACATAGCTGCATCAATTGCGTTATACGGCTTCTTTCAAAATTCTGTCTGGGATTGTGGAACATTTTGATGGAATCTGGGTGAGTATTCGTGAAAGAATTATGAGTCTCGATAAATTAGATCTCTCATAGCATAAGATCTTATGTGATACAAAATTTTATTGTAGGTCCTCTCTTTTATGCGTAAGCTTAGCCATGGAAGGCTAATCGTGTGAACTGTCAGCACTTCTACGGTAGTAGTCAGCTGAGTTCCAGAAAATTTGTACTTTAATCATGGGCGTCGGTCTTGACCATCTAGTCATGGCCTTCACCTTCGCAGAATTGTCTGAAATTTCTTTCTGCTAAAATAACGTGGCCCAGAAATGCCACCTTGTTCAACTGGAAATCACATCTGAAAAGTTGCATATATAATTTTCTCCTATCGGAGAATCTGCATGATCGTGAGAAGATGATTCTCGTGTTCTTCTCTAGAGTTTAGCATTTCAGGGTGTTATAAATGAGTATACTGGCTATTTTTTCTGAGAACTCATGGAAAATTTTTATTCAGAAACCTGATACTATAGCTAGAGTATTTGGAAGCTCAGATTTATAAATCAGAATTTTAAGTGATCACAACGTGTGCAAAAGCAGTCTTGCAAACATCATGTTCTTACTCTCACCACTAATGGTTGCCTGAACGTGCATTGTTCTGAAGAATGTTTAAGACATCGTAGCAGATCAAATTAAATTTCTAAACGTGGAATGAATGTCGACAAAATGCTGATCCGGTAAGTTTTTCGGTGGTCGATATATGATCTCATGTTACCAGCCTTCTGTCTGATAGATAGGAACGGTACATCTTCTGGTGGTGCGCTAGGGCGAATAAAGCCTTGTTCTGATAACTCTTACAGTAAATGCTGCAGCTCTTTTAACTCAGCTGAAATCCTGCAATAAAGAGTTTTGAAAATAGGTTATGTTCTTAAGACAAGCTCGATGTTAGGAAGGAATTTCTGGAAGACCTTCTGGAATGACATCTGGGAACTTTAGGATATCTGTTGATCATGAATTTAAGGAATTTCAGAAGTCGCATCATGAATGGTGATTTGAAATCTTCGCAGCTATAAGATAATAATTCACGTTCTTGTAAAGCTGAAACAATTTGTACTGATTTTTTTGGCAAAAATATAATGAACAAATCAGGAGTTAGTAAGACGAATCTCGTCTACAACTGGAAGAAAAGCCTTTATAAATATGGTGATACTGTGGAGTCTTTTCTGGCTGAGACAGGTAACTACCTTATTTAAAATAAAGCTGACATAGGAACATGTGAAGTAAACATGGCGATTTTTCCCTGAATGTGTTCGTCTATAACCTCACAGAATGAATACTGCGTGTTTAACCTGAATAATACTCTAGTGGTGGTGACTGAATTTTTAATGATCTGATTCATGCGTGGTATAATAGAACGGGTATACCCCTTTCTGAAGGGTACCCTGAATTACTGAGGACATGGTTTAGAAACATACTGGAGTTATGAGTTCTGACTCGTATTTTGAGAAAAGATTTGTATGATGTTTATCATGGCTGATGTCCTGATATGTGTATTCCGAAATGTTACCTGAGACCTATGTCTCGACTGATGTCTTGACGTGTGTTTTAGTGGATGAACTGGACAAGGCTGAAATTTTTTTGGTAACTGCTAGGATTGGCGGTCTGGTGAGATTACTGACCTCTGTGTTTTTGTTCATGTCCGTTCCGGAGTTCTGATGGTTACTAACAGATTAATTATAAGCACAGTGGTTGTCATTACCGCTTTGTCTGTCAGTTTCAAGACGGTCATTATTACGACCGTAATTCCTGTAGCTATTCTGTTGAGTGGCCGACTGGGTTCCGGTTCTCACTCTTCTGAATGAAAGGTTATCTGAGTGAAGTGCGACATCTAGCTAAGGAGGCTAAGGAGGTGAAAGTATGGAATGGAATGGTAGTGTCTGAGGGTTGAAATTTATTCTAGTCAGAAATTTCAAATTTATAGTTTTCGTCCTTGCTCTGAAAAGTATTCAAAATATAAACAGCATCTGCATCTTATGGAATCTCGAAAGTATCAGCAGCATCCACATTCGTGTCGTCTTCAAAGTGTTAGCAGCATCAGTATCTGGTAAAATCTTCAACTCACGAGCAGCATCAGCATCTAGTAGAATATCGACAAGTGGAAATGCCTGAGATGATTGAGGATCGATTAGCAATATCTATGGAGTAGGGTACGTGGAGTACACTTGGACTACTGTACATGAAGTAAAAAGTGAATACTGTACATGGAGCATATCTGAGACACTGTACGTGGAGTACTCATGAAATACTGTACATGGAGTATAACTGAGACAATGTACATGGGTACAGATGGAATACTGTACATGTCACTGGAGGAAATTTTATGGGATGATTGATACTGGTGTCAATTATCTGACATGATCAAAAGAAATAAACTGATTTAAACATAGTAAACTAAACTGAAACGAGTAACATCATAGCCTGGTAATTCCTGCGTAGACTAAATGCTGGTTTTACAGAGGTTTAAGGATATGATTAAACGAAATTTTAACAATGGTCAGCATGAAGACCAAACATGATTTATTATGAAAAACAGGATTTTTAATGTAACCCTTCTTTATCTTAGCATGAAAACATCATCACCCTTGCTAAAAACGTAATCCTCATAAGGAGACATGAAGCTGAATCAGCATGAAGACGACATCAACGTGAGGGTATGAAAATTTAACTGTTACAAAGAACATAAAAAGTCTAATCAACTGAGGTTTAATATCAACTGATGTGGATGGCTATGGTTCCACCCACATAATCCAAGGAAGAAAACATGTGACTAAGTATGGGCGATTCTGGTTCGATCCATATTTGTCAAAATTTTATTAGAACAGTCAAGTATAGAAATTTATAATCTGGGACTAAATATGGTTGGCTGTAGTCCAATCCATACTTGTCAAAGTCTATGAAATGTCCTGATGTGACAAAGGTGAACAACTGTGGATCGATTCACAAACCTTAATCGACTGAATAGCATAAAAATTTGATCTGAAAAATAGTGAACGTTTTTAGGTCGGTTCACCTAATAATATTCGACTGAAAACATGAATCTGACATGAGTAAGGATGAATGCCTATGGTCAGTTCATCTATATAAAAATCTGAACGGAAAGGGTGAACGGCTATGGTCGGTTCACCAAAACGAAAATTCGCTAAAAAGCACATGCGACTAAATATGGCCAGTCCTGTACGAGCCTTTTACTTAGTCAAAAACTTTAAGAAACCAACTGATAACTGAAGAAAACTGACTGATAAATGCATGAGAAACATGAAAGATAACAACACCAAAATCTAGGAAGTTTCTGGTGACTACCCACTAGTCACAGGTCGAGTTTTAGAGCCTACAGGTCGAACCTTGTGCTCTGATACCATAATTAGAACACCCCACTTGGATAAGTGGACCGTTACGTGTATTTAATGCGTGTCATCAAAGCATAAGGTAAATGTCCTAAAACATTAACTGACCAAACGGAAATACCGGAATCAAACATCGGTAATCCAACATAAGCTCAAAACATGAAAAGTAAAATACTGAAAGAAAGGACTGAACAATGTCCCACAAGCAATATAAAAAAATGAAGTGCATAAAGTATAGAAGTCTGGATTGCTTCCATCTAATGCACATGCTCTCGGAATCTTAAGAGTGTCCTGGTGTACCTGCCGTTAGAACATGAAAGAACTACGGCTGAGCATAACGCTCAGTGAACGGATATAATGCATGATAAGAATATACTGGACTTGAAATAATTAATAATTACTGAAGCTGAAAGACTGATATGTGGAGTGTGATGAATACTATAGAAAATCTGATAAGTCTGATTTATATATAATAAAACTGAATTGTTATCTATTAAATCTGAAAACATGCATTTACTATATTTTAATTGCCAAGAGCTTATATAGGTTATGTGCTGAAATAACAGTTGCATGAATAACTGGAGGGGTGACCTCGTCATGTTGTAGAGGGGTGACCTCTAATTACTATGCTGGGTGGAGGGATCAGCTCTAGTGTGAAGGATGTAGAGCACACACCACATTCACTTGATAACTATAAACTGATAGCCTAGGATGCATCCATACGCCCCACTAATAATACTTATAAAATGGCCAAGCTGAGCTGAGTGGAACGCTGCGGAATATCACTCTCCCGCAGGTGAGTCATGACACCGGTGCCTCAAGTGTCATGGTTACGGTACCTATGTAACTAGTGCTGAACTGGTCATGCTTGTATATAAGGCTCAGACAATATCTTAATTATTAAAATACTATCAAATTTATAACATAATACCGGGGAAAATATTTTGCTGCAGACGGGGAATCTTAATCATACATATAAGGAAAGTCCATACTGAAGGACGGGAAATCCGTACCTCGTGTCCAATAATGAAATAAGAATGGAAGCTGAAGATCTATTCCGACTTCACGGTTACTACATAAATAACGGACGCGAATGAGTTAACAGATTACTGTTTACTATGACTGATTCTCATCTGTTCTTAGTTTAATTTATTTTATTCTTGTATTACTGTTTACGTATATAAACTTATAAATCTGAGTATTCTAATATTTCTTTGGTTAATGTATTCATGTTCTATTATTACTTTCGGTATAACACGTATTCTGATGTTATAATATTTCCATATTTAGTAACCTGTTAATAATAGAAAGTTTCCTAAATTAGAACGTGTTCCAAAATAATAAATCATTTAATACTATTATACCCCTATTAAATTTTATAAAACTAATTTAATATAAATAAATTAATTTACCACATAACTCATTTAAAACATTTATTTATTAAATAAGGTATAATTAAGTCGTCATTTTAATTATAGTCCCGAGCCTGCCGAGATACTCCCTTTTCTCGGTCGCACTAAAACAATCAATATATATATTAAAACTGCCTACTAGATTTAGCGACAGCAAAATCTGTCGTTAAAAAGTGAGACTAAAAGCTGAGTTTAAAAACTGTCAACAAAACTGTCATAAAAAATTTGCAAAGAAATTAGCATCGCTAATCTGTCGCTAATTTCATTTTAATTTTGCTAATCTTTCTGTCCAAACTTACCCACTGACGAACCAAAGTGTTCCCACTGATTTCCTAAATTTCCCCACTGTTTTTGTACCTTTCTCACTGTTTTATAATCCCAAACGCCCCCTTGCTGTGTGTTAACCCCAAACACCCCTGTTAGCTTTTGAATCCCATTGTTTTTGGTTGCTGCTTGCTGCCGAAGCACTCAGACCATCAACAAGACATTATGTATGTCTCGGTTTGTGTGTAGAACATCAAAACCCACACCCAAACTTAATGATTTCGTGATCTACCCCTTCCCTTTAAATCAAAAACGTTTTCTGTAATACATAAGTGGGTTTCGTTTTTTTATCAAGAAACAAAAGTAGATGATTACCTTTACATGATTATGGTAGACTGAATGTACAGCAATTGAATGATCAAAAAAATAAAACCGAATCTCCTTTTGGTGTTTCTAGATGGCGGCCAAAAGAAAAGACATAAACCCTCGTCCCTTTTTTGTAAAAATAAAAATGGGAATACTTGTTTGGTGTTTCCTGTGTTTTTGTTTTAAACCGGGTTGGGCCAAAAGCCCATGATTCTTTCTCGTTTACTACATAAAACGCCACCCTTTTATATATATAGTTTTTCATTTTCCTTTCCGACATTAAATTTATTCCCGTATACTCGTATTTGTTTCTCGTGTTTTAGTTCCTGAACGTAAAACACTTTTCTGTATAATAATAATACCTATGTAATATTTTCTAAACTTAATAATTATTTTCTAAATAACTATTTTTTTGTAGTATTTAAATAAACTGAGACAAAATATTTGTAGCATACGTTTAATTAAAGTTAAAGCTGAGACTACGCGTATTTAATATTCGAAGATTTTAAATACGGGTTTTACAGTGAGCCTTTTTTTTGAACGGCAACTCAACTTGTATTAAAAAAAGTAGTAAGGTGCTAGGAACATTACAAGGAAATTAAATATGGGGTTTTAAACCAAAGCTCCTTGGAGATTAAACTAGAACAACGGTTGGCACACCAATTAAAAGAAAAGGAAACTACATCATCAAGCATTTGAGCTTGTCTTGGAGGAGTGGAATAAAATAGAATCTTATTACGAAACGACCAAATAAGCCACCATGTAGTGAAGAAAACACCCTCCAAAAGAGATTTAATCTTGTTCGGGAATCGGATAGAGAGCAACCATGCGTCCAACTCTATGAAAGTAGTAGGATCGGACCAGGAGATCTTCCACCAATGACAAATTTTATACAGAAGATCCTTAGCTAGAGAACACCCGAAAAATAGATGAGCCGCATCTTCTGATCCTGAGTTACACACCGGACAAGTAATGGAAGAAGTTGTGATACCTCTTAAGCTAATGTTAAGTCTAGTAGGAAGACGATCGTAACAAGCCCGCCACACTAGAACATTGACCTTTATAGGGACTCCTTTTACCCAGCGAGTCGCTTTGTGCGAGTCTGGAAGAACCAAGTCATCGATAACCGAGCGAACATCTTTAGCACGAAAAATACCTTCTCCATTCAAATTACATACCCAACGGTTAGCAGGGGAGAAAAACGTACATGTATCGATGATGGAAACGAGCTCGTCCCATTGATGTTTTTCAACTCCATCACGAATCTTTCTCCGGAAAGAAGAACACAACGAAGGCGCGTTCAATTTATCGCGAACCAGAATATCCTTGGCCTCCTCTAAGCGAACAGTCTAGGAAAAAGGGTACTAAGAGCACAATCCAAGGTCCAATGATCGAGCCAAAACCTGGTCTTGGCACCATCTCCCTCACGGATTTTACAATGAGACAAAAAGCTAACCCTTTATATTTCGAACATTATTTGTTTAGCAAATTAAAAACTACTCCTTTCGTTTTAATATTATTGTCGAGTGTTGATTTTTGAAGTCTTTATTTTACAACTTTAAATTTAATTATTATCTATTATTTTATATAAAATTTGATACAAAATATATAAATGGATTAAGTTTTTAATGTATTTTTATTGATATAATTTTAATCAAATAATATATAACACAAAAATAAGTATTTATAGTCAAAGTTATAATATAAAAACTTAAAAAGTTAATAGTGGAAAATAATTATAAGACAGAGGGAGTTGTTCTTTTTAACAGGTACTATCAATATTAGAAAAAATTAGAGAACTTTTTGCAAAATGAAACAAAAAAAAAAAAAAAACTAAAGAAAAAAAAGTCAAAAAACATTGAGAGACATACACTCCATCCGTATCTCGTTGGTTATGAGGTTTGAGCCTCTAACCGCATGTGAACGACTCTTTTAGAGGTATTTAGAGTAACATTTTCATACACGTCTCATTGTTTCTAGAACGTTACTTATATTGGAACAAAAATTATGGAGAGCCAAAAATCGTAAAACTTCAATAAAACACGTCAATATAAGATGTTTGGTAAGTTATCTATAATTAAATTCTTAAAAAAGTTTCTTAAGATAGACATAGTTTCTTAAGATAGACATGGTTTTTTGCTATAAATATAGGAAAACAAACCATGACACCAAACACACAAAAAGATCGATCGCCAATCTCCCGTTGTAATCTGGTATGTTTTTTTGTCCCGTATTATTACTCATTTTTTTTTATAAAGGTATCGCATGTTTCTATACGCATCAGGTTTTTTTTATGTTAATTAATCTAAGTTAACGATTACTAATTATATGCATATTATATGCTTGTTGTTTTTTCTTCTATATGCTACCTCTTTCCATCATTACAGTCTTGATATCTGCATACATAAGCTAATAATCAAAATCCTTAAGAATAATGTTAGGGAGAAACCCCGTAACTGATTTGATAGTCTTGCTAATTGTAATTTGCTCTGGTATCTCTAATTAGCAGAACTCTTATATAAGTAGGGTTAATTAGTTTTGTAACTACGCAAAGTATATATCACAAAACCTTGGAGCACAAGCAACTAAAAATAATTATGAAGAAGAGACAGAGGAATTAGCCCATAAGTATATGGAGCAACTGAATCATGAAAAACATTATGTGAATTGAAGTCATAAGCAAAGGAGGTTGTTTGGGTAGTTATTAACGCAGCCTGACATGTATTTGTGTGACCCTTTCATGGCTATTTTAACTTACTACTAAGCCAGCATGGAGATGGATGTTTCTTGTGCCATATCTAGCTCATACAACCTATTTTAATTAGAAGTCTTTTTGTTCTTGTTTACAAACTGTAGTTTATATTACTCTTCTACTTTAGTACAACTTTCTTTACTAATGTTTTGTTTCATTACTTGTAGATTTTAATTAAGAAGGACACGAAGATGATGATGGATATGACTCAAGTTGGGTCTTTCATGGCCGCGGTTATGTTTCTGTGTGCGATATTACAACAAGTGTTTCAACAACAGCTTAGTGGACTTCTCGAAAACTACTGTTATAGACTGAAGAATTATTGTAGCCCTTATATCCAGATTGTCTTCCCTCAATTCCAGGAACAAGAATTAGTACAAAGCGCAGCTTATAACGCCATTGGAATGTATCTCACAACCATCCCCACTAATCGAGCTAAACACCAGAAAGCAAAAGTCACAGCTAATTTAAAAAATGCTTTCTTTAGTATGGACGACTATGAGGAGGTTTTCGATGAGTTTAAAGGCATCAAGATTTGGTGGTCTTCAAGAAAGATTGTTCCACAACAACAAATAACTGTGTTGTTTTCTGGTAGTGATGATTATGTCAAATGGTATTACAGGCTCACTTGCCATAAAAAACATCAAGATTTCGTTAAGAAAGTGTACTTAAACCATGTATTTGAAGAAGGAGGTGCTATCTCCCAGAAAAAAAGACAACGGAAGCTATATACTAATAGCCACGAAGACAATTCTAATTGTGGACCCGAGCAAATGTGGAGCCACGTTATATTTGAGCACCCATCTACCTTTGATACACTTGCATTGGACCCACAAAAGAAAAAGGATATTATGAACGATCTCAAGACGTTTAGTACCTCAAAAGACTACTATAATAAGATTGGGAAGGCGTGGAAACGAGGGTATCTTCTATACGGTCCACCAGGAACCGGTAAGTCGAGTATGATTGCAGCAATGGCTAACTTTCTTGACTATGATATATATGACATAGAATTGAATTCTGTGAAAGATAATGCTAACTTAAGGAAGCTTTTGATGGATACATCAAGTAAGGCGATGATTGTCATTGAGGATATCGATTGTTCACTAGATTTAGCCGTTAAAAGAAAAAAGAACAAAGGTAAGGGAACTGATGAAGAAATTAAGGATACAATTTTTGAAAAGGCCAATGGTAAAAAGAAAAAAAAATGTGAAATGACATTATCCGGGTTATTAAACTCGGTTGATGGGCTATGGTCTGCTTGTGGCAGCGAAAAACTAATTGTCTTCACTACGAATCACATTGGCAAGCTTGACCCTGCTCTCATCAGAAGAGGAAGGATGGATATGCATATTGAGTTGTCATATTGCTGTTTTGAAGCATTTAAGGTTCTTGCTAAAAACTATTTGGATGTTGAATCGCATGAGTTATTTGCAACCATTGGTGAATTGCTTAAAGAGACCAACATGACTCCAGCTGATGTTGCCGAAAACTTGATGCCAAAGTCAGTTGAAGAAAATGCTGATACTTGCTTAAACAACTTGATCAAATGTCTGGAGGATGCAAAGGAAGAAGCACGTCTTAAAGCCATGAAGGAAGCGAGTAAAAAGAGTAATGGTGAGAAGGAGCAAGACGACGAGGAAGTCGTGAAGAAATCGAGTAATAAGAGTGAAGAGAATGGTAAAAAGGAGACGCATGAAGAGGAATCAAGCGAGGAGGAATCAAGCGAGGAGGAATCAAGTGACTCAGATGATTAAAGACTAGATGCATGGTTAAATTTGAAAGTATAGTACGCATTAGTTTATTTTTCGTATTAATATCTGGTTTCTAAGATTTACTTTCTTGTTTTTTAAAGTATGATTCATGCACATGTAATGGCTGATTTTTGGACCTTCTAAGGTGTTTTAAAGAGTTTCTCACCTCATAAGGACATGCTTGTCCACCACAATAGAATTCTAACACATCCTTGGAGTTCTTACAGAAATAAAAAAACTAGTCACTGTTATCAAGAGGCCTTTTGTTATTATTGACTGAATTATTTATTTTACAATGATAGACAGCTTTATATACAGAATTACAATGGTTTATATATGGAAAACTATAAACTGTTTGCTGTCTATTTGGAGAAAAAAGGAAACCAGAGATTTGCACTCTTAAATCGATGGGATATGCACCAATCTAGCTGATCTCTTCAATCTTTCTGTTTTAACACTCCCCCTCAAGTTGAATAGTGAGATCTTCAAAATTCAACTTGTCTAGACACTTGTGTAAAGCTCTTTCATTAACAGATTTTGTTAAAATATCAGCAAGTTGGTCTTGTGATCGAACAAACGGTAGTGTGATGGTTCCTGCTTCAAGTTTTTCTTTGATGAAATGCCGATCTACTTCTACATGTTTGGTTCGATCATGTTGCACCGGGTTTTCTGAAATTTGAATGGCTGCTTTATTATCACTCATAATTTTGCTAGCTTCTTGTGGTGGATATCCTATCTCAGTTAGAAGTCTTCGTACCCATAGCACTTCAGTTAACCCCCTTGCAATCCCTCGGAATTCGGCTTCAACACTTGAAAGGGAAACCACCTTTTGTTTCTTGCTTCTCCATGTAACCAGATTTCCACCAACTACGGTAAAGTATCCTGATGTGGATCTTCGATTGTCTTTATCTCCTGCCCAGTCGGCATCAGTATACAGTTGAGTTACTAGATGCCCATTTGGTTTGAACAAGACTCCATGCCCCGTTGTTCCCTTGAGATATCTTAAAATTCTCATGACTGCTTTCATATGGTTCTTCTGGGGTTGATGCATAAACTGACTCACTACTCCCACAGCATACGCTATATCAGGTCGGGTGTGTGAAAGATATATCAGTTTTCCCACCAACCGTTGGTATCTTCCTTTGTCAGCTAGCTCTGCTTTTTCTTCCATATAAAGCTTCTGGTTTACAATCATAGGAGTATTTGCTGGTTTGCAATCAATCATACCAGTTTCTGCTAGTAAGTCGAGAATGTACCTTTTTTGGCACATGAAGATCCCTTGTTTTGATCATAGAACTTCGATCCCAAGAAAATATTTGAGTCTCCCCAGGTCTTTCATTTCGAATTCTGTGAACAAGTACTTCTTCAGCTTAGTTATTTCTTCTTTGTCATCTCCCGTAACAATCATGTCATCAACATAAATTATTAGGCGTGTTATGAGGTTGCCTCTCTGTTTGAGAAACAATGTATGATCTGAGTTACTTTGTTTAAACCCGTGGTTTTTCATGGCTAAGGTAAACCTGCCAAACCATGCTCTAGGGGACTATTTCAATCCATAAATGGATTTTTTTAGAAGACATACTTCATTTTCTCCGAACTTGTTTGTGAATCCATGTAGGACTTCCATATAGACTTCCTCTTTTAGTTCTCCATGCAAGAAAGCATTTTTCACATCAAACTGGTGCAAGGGCCATTCTTTATTTGCTGCTAAGGAACAAAGAACTCTGATTGTATTTATTTTTGCAACTGGAGAAAAAGTTTCGGAGTAATCGATTCCGTATGTTTGTGTATAGCCTTTAGCTACCAGTCTTGCTTTGTATCTCTCAGTTGTACCATCGGGTTTGTATTTAATTGTAAAAACCCACCGACACCCGACAATTTTCTTTCCAGGTGGCAAGACACATTTTTTCCATGTGTTGTTTTTCATGAGAGCTTCCATTTCTTCTTCCATTGCCTTTTTCCATTTTCTTGACTTTAAGGCTTGCTCTATATTAGCAGGGATCTCATCAGAGTATATAGATGCAACAAAAGCCTTGGCTTCATTCGATAGGTTTCCTTTAGCTATGTTAGCCATTGGATATCTGCTTCCTCTAGACACCTTTTCTGGGGAATATCTTTTCGGTGGGACTCCCCGATTTGCTCTTGGTGGCAGTACATATTTCTTTGATGTTTCTTCTGGTGTGGAGGATTTATCTTGCTCTTGCACATGTTCATTCAGCTCTGATGGAGTATCTTCTTGATTCTAAAACATCACTTGTTCCTGTATATTTTCCCCTTGCCATGATGCGTTAGTTTCAATGGGATTGGATATAGGAGAAGGAATACTTACCTCGGATATCAGGTTGGGAGTAGTTTGGGTGACATTGACGTCGTCTTCGGGTTGTGTGGAGAGATGAGACTCATCTGAGGTACTATGGCTCCTCTCGTCTCCACATGCAACATATCTCAACCAATTCAGTATGTCAAGACACTCACTCTCCCCCTGACTACTATTTTGCGAGGCATAATAGTATTCGGTTTCAAGAAAATCACAGTTCATAGTGGTAAACATGTGACGGGTTTTTGGGTTATAACATCGGTATCCCTTTTGAGTTATCCCATGTCCAACAAAGACACATTTTTCAGCACAAGGGTCCATTTTAGTTCTGTGCGACTTTGGTATGTGAACAAAAACGATGCATCCAAAAATTCGTGGTTCAAGGGTAAGAACATACGCAGGATTGGTATATTCTGTAAGGACTTGTAATGGGGTTTTTGATTTCAGGATTTGAGTGGAGAGTCGGTTAATGAGATACGCAGCTGTAACGAGAGCTTCTGGCCAAAAACCCTTTGGAACTCGTGATTCTATTAGAAGGGCTCGAGTTATTTCTAATAGGATACGGTTTTTTGTTCTGCGACACCATTTTGTTCTGGAGTGTGAGGGCAGGTGGTTTGATGGATTATCCCTTTGTTTTGGAAAAAATGTTTCATCTCGATGTTAACAAACTCTCCTCTATTATCAGATCTAAAAACCTTAATGTTTTTTTGAAATTGGGTTTGGACCATGGTGTAGAACATGATAAACTTATCAACAACTTCAGATTTACTTTTTAATAAATACACCCATGTCATCCGTGTGCAATCATCCACGAATAGAAACAAAAAACGAAAGTTTTGCCCCCCAATAATTGGAGCAGGACCCCACACATCTGAGTGAATTAACGAGAAAGGTGAATCAACCCTTGTATTATTAGGTTTGAATGTCTTACGATGAATTTTGGCTAACACACAAGTTTCACAATGTGTCTTGCAGTTGGAAGGAAATAATTTAGGAAATAAAACATGCAAATAACCATTGGATGGGTGTCCTAATCTTCTATGCCATAGCCATGCTTCTCGTTGTGTCGTCCCATGAGAAAGCATTACAACACCATTTTGAGCCACCTCATCCACGTAATACAACCCGTTTATTTCAGTGCCACGCCCAATGATCGCTCCCGTCCTGATATCCTGTAAGATACAAAAAGTGGGTTGCATAAGAACTGAACAATTTAACTCCTTTGTTAGATGGCTTATTGACAGGAGTTTGTGTGATAAGGCAGGAACATAGAGACAATTTGAAAGTTTAAGTGTTGGTGATATTTCAATAGTTCCCCCATTTTTTACAATCATCTTCTCTCCATTCGCTATCTCTATATATGACTTTTTCGGTTTGGTTGATGTGGCAAAATCTGATAAATCATAAGTCATGGTATCCGTTGCTCTACAATCAAATATCCATGACACTTCTCGTTTCATACTAGGATTTTGAGCTATATTTGCCACACCACCAATAATGGATCCCCTTTTGCAATTTTTAAATCTTTCTTTTATAAAATAAATGAAAGATGTGTTTTTTAACATTTCAGAATCTTCAGGGGTCCTATTTGAAAGAAAATTACTATTATCAGGAAGATAAGGTGGGGGTTTTAAGACATAAGGTCTCTCACCCCCTGTACCTGTGTTCATGGAAAAAATACCATCATCTTTTTCACTGTAAACTGACTCCGTTGCCATCCCCCCAAATCCGGTGACATTTTTCTGGTCACTGGTGTTGCCGTTCTCCTTGGTGCTTACGGTCATAGATGCTTTGCCTTTTTCTGGTCCAGATTCCTTGGTGCCCTTCTTGTGGCCATTGGTCCACCAGTCGGGATAACCAATAATTCTAAAGCATCCTTCTTTGGTGTGTCCCGTCATCCCACATTCTCCACATTTAAGTTTGGATTTATCTATCCAGGGTGATGACCCGATTTGGTTGCGGTCAGACCGACGATTAACTTTTGAAACAAGCCCCAATCCCTCTGTTTCGGTGGCTATTAAACCTGCTTCTATGCCCTATGTGTCATTGATAGTTTCTCCCAGAATGTTTTGGTGAGCGGCTTCTTTACGAACAGCAGCGTATGCCGCCTCCGCAGAGGGAAGAGGTTCCAACCAGAGTATTTCCCGTTTAATGGGTTCATATCGCCGGTCAAGGGCATTAAGAAACTGAAAGAGTTTTTGTTCTGACCTGATTTTGGAGTATGTCTTGATGTCTTCTGGATACTTCATGAGATTTGGGTCAATTCTATCAATCTCTCCCCACACCCCCTGTAATGAGATCCAAAAATCTTCAAGAGAACTATTGTTTTGTTTGATATCGTTAGCCTTAACATGAAGGTTAAAGGTTTGTAGTTTGTCTCTTCCACTGCTATAAGTAACCACCAGGGCGTCCCACAACATTTTTGCGGTGGGATACTCGGTTAGGTTGCCTGCGAGTGTGGGTTCAATATTTTGAATGAGCCATGAAAAACGATCAAATCTTCTTGTTCCCATTGCTCATAATCTTCACTTGTTTGATCTGGAGGATCTTTGGTCAAGTGAGATAACAAGGATTTGGATTTTCCGCCTATGGCGACTCGGATCATCCGGGTCCATAGTGCATAGTTTTGACTATCGAGTTTGAGGTTGATTTGGAGATTATCGGATAGTTTTGGGTTTTGAGGCTGTTGATTAAGACCGTTCTTTAACAGGTTTGCGAGTTGTAGTGTTAGATCAGAACCTGAGTCATCTCCGCTCATGGTAGCTGGTTTTGGATTTATTAATTTGAGGGTACTAGAATCAGAAGGTATATAAGGATCGAGCCTGCTCTGGTACCATGTTACCAAGAGGCCTTTTGTTATTATTGACTGAATTATTTATTTTACAATGATAGACAACTTTATATACAGAATTACAATGGTTTATATATGGAAAACTATAAACTGTTTGCTGTCTATTTGGAGAAAAAAGGAAACTAGAGATTTGCACTCCTAAATCAATGGCATATGTACCAATCTAGCTGATCTCTTCAATCTTTCTGTTTTAATAGTACCTGGAATGATTGGATAAACAACCCAACGTCATGAAATTTGTTGATAAAGAAAATGCAATCGATAATAGTCTATTCTGATGCACATCTAGCTACTCAGTATAAACTCTTAACGATATTATCATACATCTTAGTTTTAAATAATATCAAAATTGTTTTAAAATAATTTAATTTGTATATTTAAGTTTAATTTGTTTCATTTTAAGCTTTAAGATGTTTTGTGTTTATATATTATCCTTATACTTCTTGAACAATTTCAATATTGTATTTGATATCTTTCATTATATTTTTATAATTATGTTATTGAGGTCCACTTTGACATGGTTAAGGATATGGAGGTCCACTTTAACCTGACTTTGAGGCAGAAAGCGGTTTTTTAGTGTTTACGCGCGTCAAATGCTCAGGATTTCCTACTAGCAATCCCTATAAACGGGCTTGGTCAACATATGTCACCAGTGGAATACCGTTCTATTCTTAAGTATCGCCTCATGATCCCATTATTTCCTGCTGATACAATGTGCCCTGTTTGTCGCAAGGCATGTTTGGATTCTTTTGGGGAACATGCAGTTCATTGTAAAGAGCTCCTGGGCTTCAAGTATCGACACGATATGGTTAGAGATGTTCTTTTTTACATATGTAGGCGTGTTGGTATCTCCCCCAAGAAAGAAGCACCTGTGAACTTCTTGACTGACCTCGTAGATGGAAGATCCACACTCAGACCGACGGATATTCTGGTTTTTGGATGGGTTGGAGGAAAACATGCGTGTGTGGATCTGACTGGGGTTTCTCCTCTTGTGGGGTTGAGTAGCCGTGGTTTTACAGCGGGTCAGGCTGCTTTGAAATCCGCCTCATGCAAAGTGACAAAACACGAAAAAGCATGCATTGAAAATCAACACGTGTTTATTCCTTTTGCATTTGATACATTTGGTTCCCTTGCACCTGAATTGGTGGAGCTTCTGAAGAGAGTTCAGCGCGTTATGAATAGCAACGTTGTGACTCCTAAATCCACAAATGTGATTTTTACTAGAATTAGCTTTGCAATTCAAAAAAGGTTTGCGGCGCAGCTTGTTGCTCGCTTGCTTTCTACAGTTATGTAATTAACCTTTTAATATTATTAGTTTTAATAGCGAGGATTATTAATACAGTTAACATCTACTTAAACAATTACAAAAATATAAGATGTGGATTTTTAAGACAATTAAAAGAAGTTTTAGACAACATATGACAAGCAAAAATTTACACAACATTATCACCTCACTGGTCGTTCACTTGCAAATATATGTAAAAAGAAAAATAGATTTAATAAAATATATACCGATGAAAGGGCATCTGAACTACAAGCAAAATAAATCAATAATTAATGTATTTTCTTACATATATACGACTTTATAAAAAAAATATTAAAATTTAATACATATTTTTTAAAAAAGAAAATAAAAAAACACCCTTAACTAACTATGGAACAAAAAACCCCGAACCCGATGCGGAAACCCGAAACCCAAAATAATGGGACGGGGCGGGTTATCTTTATCGGGTTATGGGGTGGGTTTGGGGCTTAAACTGAGATTTTTAATCGGGTATGAGGCTAAAGCGGGGAATAAGGTCCCCGACCCGCCCCGCCCGATTAATATATACACATATACAAATATAAGTATTATTATATAGTATTTTTATATATTATTTTCTTACTATTTGCGTCATAATAAATATTTCTTTAGTATTTATTCTTTTCAATATTGCAAATTGTTATTATAGAAATTTGTTTAATGTATTGTAAGTTTTTTGTGGTGTAACGTAACACTAATTATGTATAATAGTATCTAAAACCTTATAAGTCTTGCTTGTAATCAATATATTATTAGTAAGTTTTTGATACTTCAAGCTTATTTTTAGCGGCATAAAAATAATTATCAATGTAAAATAGTGCGGTTTTGATAAAAAATTTCACCCAAAGAGGGCACCCGATAAGATCCTAGATTAGTATGTGGCGGGTTTGGGGGAGCATTGCGCCCCAACGGGGCACCCGGATTAAATCCTCGACGGAGATTGGGGCAGGTTTGGGGAGAACTTTATTATTCGGGTTTGGGGATGGGAATGGTCGCCTCGCCCCAAACCAGCCCCGTTGCCATACCTATAACTAACCCATTAACTTTGAAAGTATCCTAAAATTTGTTCAAAAGCAGATCGAATAAAAAAAACTACAATAACACCTTGTACCTTTGAGGGCCCGTTTGGTATTTCATTTTTGATGGGTTTTGGCCGAAAGGCATGTCTGTTTGAGCACTGAGGTGCTAGCAAGTGCGACTTGCCCAAACAGGGATGTCAGTCCCCAAATAGTACTATTTACAATATCAACGCTCATTTTCAAGAAATAATTAGTGGTTCACAATTAAAAAGGGACTTTCATGGCAGCAGTAAACATAGTGTCAATAATCATATCTAGGATAAATTTGTCAAATATTTTATTTTCTCTCTTTGTTTATTTCAAACCTATACAAAACCCCAAACCAAATTCAAATCTTTTAATCCATGTTTTAACGAGTATTTATCGATTTTCTTATAAAAAGATGATTTAGGTTCATTTGGATACCAAACTTATTTAAGATATGGGGGGACTCATCCCATCTCCCATCTCCCTAGCATCCAATGACCGGGATTAAATCCTCATTTTATACTACAGAGGTATTTCGGTCATTTTACCGTGTGATTAATAAGGTTTTTTCTTCTTTCCCCTCTCATAAAATACACACACACATCCACTCTCTCTTTCTCTTTCTACCCCCGATCTTCTTTACCTCTCTACCCCGATCCATCACTAACCGATCATTAATCTATCATTAATCCATCCCGACGCGATTATAATGAATCAACGATGAATTCATCACGAAGCGTTCAACAGAAACATCTATAATCACGAATCGATGCATCCATCATGAAACAACAAAGGGAAACTTATCACGAACCAGCACTTGTCCCTCCAAGCTCTTCGAGCTCTGAAATCCATAGTACGTCTCTTACACTCGTCGAAATAGAGGTTCCAAAAGAACTTCCTCCCGTAAGTATGGTGTATATAAGCTTGATTAAGCTAAAACAATGCTTTACCGATTTTGAAAAGGTCATTTTGGAACGTATGGATCCGACGCCTCAAACCGCACTAACATGGGGTTTTGAACATACAAAGGTTTCCTTTTGTGATAAGATTATTCCGTTTGTGAAAAATCTTAAAGCCGATTTCAATGCTCTCGATCATAATTTGGTTTCTTAAATTAAAGAAGTTCAAACCATTTTTAATCAATGCTGCCGAGCAACACCGTCTTGAGAAAGAAAAAAATTTGTATCAATATGACTGACTCTTGGAGCAAGTGATGTCCCATGACATTGTGAAAGCTTTTGTGAATAATTTTGTTGACATGAATGATTCTCTTGTGTATAATGTCGATAATATTGATACGGTGGTAGATAACCAAACTTGTCACAAATTTGACGCTAAACTTGCAACGCTTCACGATTCCTTTAACTCACTTTCAAAACATTTTGCTAAACTCCAACAGCATTGTATTTCTCTTGAAGTTGAGAAACAATCTAAACATGAGATTATTCAATTAAACAACGATTGTGATAATAAATATGCTCCAACTTTCGAAAAACTTTTTCAATTAAACAAAGATACGTTTAAGCGTCAAAAACGTGAGAAGGAGGTTAAAGCATTAGAGGAGGAAATTATGAGACTTAAGAGCGAGATACCCATAGACTCTGTGAAATTAGAATAGAGGCCATTGAGACATAAAACCTCGAATTGGACAATGGGGTTTTCCATCTTTTGAAAGAACTTAGCCAGGTAAAGGAGGAATATATACAACTTTACGATTCAGTAAAGACCGCATTCTGATGCATAAAGAAAATCTTCGATTGAAAAACTGAATCAAAGGTATGTGGACGTTTTTTATTTAACCGTGCAACTTAAAGATAAAGATATGATTTTAGCTGAGTTAAAGAAATACTTCGAATTTTTAAAGGGAAGGAAATTTTTGATAACGCATCTACTATCTCAGCACCATCCTCTAGTGCCCCCAAAGTGAAACCAATAATGATTTCTAGGAATCCCGCGCATAAGCACAATATGTCAAGCTATACGTGAGATATGAAAAATACTATAGATAGTGTGGAAACCGTAAAGGAGATTGTCGAGGAACTATGTGCTTTAGATCCCTCATATAGAAATTATAATGCGATCCGTTAATATCTAGTGCGAATTCAAGAATCATTTGCATGGATTGAATATATTTTCCTGAGGATTCCCGAACCACCCCAATATAAGTTAGTTGCTGTCAAACCTATTCACAACGCCCCGAAAGTTAAACCATCTCAACCACTAGTCCAAACCACTAAGGCAACTTCAATACCAGATTCTAATGTTCTCGTGTTGCCTTCTACAGGAGTAAAATCAACTACTATGGATCGAAGGTCACATTCTAAAGCAATGCAAAGAAAGATAGGATCTTGTCCTCAAATAGTATAAAAGTGAAGAAGAATGTAGAAGCCCAGCCTAGGAATGTTATTTCTGATTTGAATAAAAATAATCATGTAGCTAAACCTAAAGGTCATGTGATTGTGCACCGTCCTAGCCTAAAATGAATTATGCGTTAAGATGTTGGAATTGTAATGAATGCATGTTTTATGCGCGTCACGATTCTTGCCTTATTGATCATGCGAATGAGATGTATGCCCGTAAGTATAATTTAGAATGAAACCAACTACAATAGTGTTACACAAGTTGGTTGGATGTGACACCCCACTGGTAGGACTTTCACTATAGTCGGAAATACTTGCCCTTTAACTAGGATCAACTCCACTAAAGTAAAAACTTCGTGTCCTTTAACTAGGAACACCACCACTAAATCAAGGAAAAAGTGCCCTTTAATTAGGTCCACCCCTACCGTAGTGCCTATTAGTGAACAAATACCTAAAGAGGTTAGACCATTTAAGCCTGTCGTAAAGCCGCTATATAGAAAGAAACCTTGGATATCTAGGGAACAAATACCTAGAGATTCTGATGCATTGTATTTTTGCCTGATAATTACAGGTTGTCCAAATCATCTTGTGGTATTTGGACTCTGGTTGCTCCAAGCACATGACTGGAGATCCTCTCAGCTCAAAAACTTCGTCAGCAAGTTTCCTGGCACGGTAAAATTTGGAAATGACTATATTGTAAAGATAATGGGTTATGGTGAATATCAAATTGGAAATGTCACGGTCTCTAGAGTGTAATACGTGGAAGGACTTGGTCATAATTTATTCTCCGTGGGACAATTTTGTGATTCTAACCTTGAGGTCGCCTTTCGACAACATACATGATTCATTCGTAATTTGGAAGGGGTTGACTTATTAAAAGGTTCTCGAGGGGATAATTTTTATACTTTTTCCTTAAGTGATTTGAACGCCGCTTCTTCCATATGTCTTCTATCCATAGCATTGAAGAATAAGTCATGGTTATGGCATCGATAGTTATATCATCTTAACTTTGGCGCTATTAATCATGAAAGTCCCTAAACCAAGCTTGAAACAATAAACTTAACTAATCAACACACTTAAATACTTTTCAAACGTAATAAGTATTATTGTATAATAAAGAATTACAAGTGTTATGGATAACACCGTTTGATGACAATGTGTTGTGCACACTTTGGACAAACTAAAACCTAACTTATGAACACAGTCGCAGTTGTTTGGTTCAACAAGTTCTAAGAGTTAATGTGTCAAAGTGTTGAACATTAACTCTAGGCTACATAACCTATTTATAGTGGTACGAGGTTGGCTCCAAGTACTGGTTGATGGTGACTACACTAGACAGACACTTGTCAGACCTCTATCACAAGATGCTCTTCTATTCTTGGTAGTCTGCCACAATGCTTTAGGGAAACAGAGTTGACATAGTTTCCCTTTTCTTCATAGTCTCGTACACACTAAGGTATGTCCAAAGTCTACTGAGTGTTAACAGGGTATTGCCACCCCTGTTAACCCTCAACCCCTCAGTGTTCCTGATACATCTTGGTTGTTATCCATCACAGCCAATGAGTATGTCTTCAAGTAATCTTCGACTTCTTTGACAATGTCTCTGACATGGACTCCTCTGAGGTTGCTCACAGAGACTTAGATCTCTGTGAGTCTTGCAATACTTGCCTGCCTCCCAGGCACAGCCAATTTAATATCAAACAGCTTGATTTGTGTTTAAATCTATGATACAGGGAATCTAACAAACTTAGATTCCCGACAATCTCCCCCTATTTAAACATAAATACAGCTAGATCTACATAAGTTAAGGTAAGTGAGATGACAACTTCTTCTTACTCATAACAGATCTAAACAAACATACCTCATGATTTTATTATGACTTACAAGAAATTACAAGTACAAAGCATAAGTGAAACAAAATATGAAAGTAAAGTTCAGCTATGAAACACTTCAATAATCATCATTCTTGATTCTTTCTTAAGCTTCAGCTAAGTCTGTTCTGGTATCCAATTCGGCCTACGAAAGCTTGTGCAAATACTTTGGAATACTCTGTGTTGATTTTAAGTGCATTTTTAAGACAAATAAGCTGAATAGTTGATGCTAATCCCAGCTCTTCTTCCCTTTAGAACGCATATTGACATGCCATGTTCATGAAGGCTGATTGAATGGTTGTGTGTATCTCTTTGAAGTGTTGTTCGTACTCGATTTAGTTCGAATTGATCACGGTTTAGGGTGGAATTATTGGTGTTGGTCACTAAAAAAGGGGGAGCTTGATTAACTAAGTCTACAAATAACATAAATGTAAAAGCTATTAAAAATAAAGCAGAATGTCTAACCTTTACTGCTTTTCCAGAATGAATGCTGCACAGTAGAACTTGGTGAAAGAAACTAAAGATAATTATCTATTTTAAAATAAAGGTGAAAATGTAAAACTCGTTGAGTAAAAATGAAGACTTAAAAAAAATAAACTAAAAATTAAGATTTAAAAATAAAAGATGACAAATTAAAACTTTTTAAAGTAAACTTAAAACTTTATAAAGATGCAAACTTGAAATTTAAAATAAGGTAAAACAATTCAAAATGATACTTAAGAAAAATGGCGGGAAAAATTAAAGTTTGAAAACAAGTTTGAAAATAAGTCGGGAAACTAGTACCAAAACATAAGTCAGGAAATCAAATACCAGACCTAATTCGGAATACACCTTTCCTGCTCTTAATCTGGAATCTGAGTCCTTGACCTAAGTCGGAATGTGGCCAAGTATCTAATCCGGAATCCATGTTGAGCACACTATCCGGAATACGTATCCTTAACCTAATCCGGAATCCGTGTTTCTCACTTAATCCGGAATGCTTGAGTTTATACTCAATTCGGAATAATGCTCTTGAAGTAATTCGGGATCCTGGCTGGTATGCAATTCGGAATCCAATATCCACTCCTAGTTCGGAATGTTGGATTCACACACAATCCGGAATTTAAGATCCGGATGTAATTCGGAATGTATGTTTAGATCTCAATTCGGAATGCACGTCACACATGTAATTCGGGAAATGTAAATTTACAACAATCTGGAATGCAAGGTCATAAAACAATTCGGAATCAACAAATTAATTCGGGAAACTTGATGAAGATCTAATTCGGAATCCGTAGACAATTCCTAATTCGGAATACAATGTATTCCGAATTAAGTTTGGAAAGTTAAGAAGTTTACAATTCAGAAAAGCTTATACTAACTTAATTCGGATTAACCTCAAACACATAATTCGGAATGAAATGATAAAGCACTCAATTCGGGAAATTCAAGTTGCAAGCAAGTCGGGAAAATCTAATTCTCACAAGTCTGAATAATCAGTTATGATTTAATTCGGAATGAAGACGTAATACTCAGTTCGGGAAAATAGGGTTTTGCAAAATCCGGATTAACTCAAAATAAGCAAAATCATAATAAGCACTTAACTAAAACTTTAACCAAATTGAATTTTAGAAAAAAGCAAATAAGCCACAATTTTAAAACTATAAAAACACCAAATAAGCTAAATAATAAAAAGTAACTTTTTATAAAAATATTAATCTACCAAAATCAACTTATTTAAAAACTAGAAAACATAAAAATTAAACAATAAGCTCATTAATCTAAAAACCTCAAACACACCAAATCAATAAGCACAATCCAATAAGCAAATCAATCACATATTCAATAAGATTAAACCAACTCCATGATTAATAAGGAAAATCAATAGATTATGATTAAGAAAGGTAGAATGAGAATTAATTCAAATGCTTGATTATATTAAAGATTAAGATCCAAAATTACAAGATTAAGATAAAGGTTCAATAAGCTTGAAAGAAAAAGCTAGAGAGAAAAAGTAAAACACACACTAAAAATAAAACTAAAAGACTTGAAAATTAACTAACTCTTTTCTAATGACATATGTGTAATATATATATAGGGGAAGGGAGTGTGTTGTTTCTTCTCTCTTTCTTCTTGTCTTCTCGTCTTGTAAATAACTCGTCTTTCTCGATTTTGTCTCGGGATTAGTCGAATGGTAACTTGAACCTGTCTTCTAATAGTCTTCTTTTAGTAGACTTGGTTCTTCGACTTCGTTAAACTTCCGTTTTAGACTTTTTCTTTGATAAATCTTCAGAATAGGCCTTTGACTTCCGTTCTTCTTTCACTTTTGATATTTTAACTTCGTCTTTTGTCTTTTTCTTCGATAAAAGCCCGTGAAAGCCCGTGTTTTCTCCCTTTTTCACATTTTTGACCTAAAACACAATAAAAACACAAATCACGCATAATTCCACCTTTTACGATATTAAATACATGTTTTGGTCTTGTTTTTATTAGAAATAAGTGGTAAAAGGATAAGTGTTTTCACACATATTAAATCCCCTACACTTGACCATTGCAATGTCCTCATGCAATGCATTAATCTCAAAGCACATTTTACATTTCCCATCATAATTAACCCACCTTGGCCCTTATTAAAACACAAGACATTAAGGAAACTTAAAAAGATAGAAAATTGTAAAATATTTAAAGGAAGAAAACAAGTAAAAAGATCTGAGACTTACATTGGGGTTTTGGTTGTCATGAATGTTTATCACCCCCAAGTTTCACGTTCCCCAAACCAAGCTTAAAAACGAGATCATTGTTATTATAAGTTAGCAAGCTAACACGCACTCATGTGGCTCAATTATTTACTTAGACTCCCTTATTCCTAGGGCATCTCTTATATTTTATTATTGTCTTGAATGATCACGAGGATGCATTGTTGACTTATTTCGAAAATTTATTTAGGCCGAAAATAAAGTAGGACGATTTAATCAATAGTTAGCTAAAGGACAAAATCTTTTAAAACTGCTTCTCGGGACCTCATAAAGTTCATATCTTGGCATAACTCGCTTCACGATTTGAGACCTTTCTTGGACCGATATTTGGTAGTGACTTCATACTTCGAATCTTTGAGAGACATTCTTGAAATAATGATCTTCTCTTCATAATAGGAATTTCTTCACTTGAAGTTTTTGAGAGATTCTTCATACTTGGACCACGACTTCCTCATTTTTCTCCAATATTTATTTTGGATTTTGATATACAACGATCCGCCTCCTTTTCGGACTTGGATCTATTTATCCTCATGCCTTGCGAGGGCCTTTTCGGATAGACTTCTTCATGATCTTTAGGGGAGTATTTGATTTTTGTCGTGTGTCTCAATCCTTCATATTGATTTTTGATAAGTGATTCTTCACATCACTTTGGATCTTTAGCAACAAAGTGAATCCTCATGCCTTGCGAGGGCCTTTTTGGACTCGGATATCCTCATGCCTTGTTAGGGCCTTTTTGGATATGCCAATCTTCGCATCCCGCTTCAATAAGTTATGCCTTGGCTATGAACTCTAATTAATACCGAGCAACTTTTAAACGATCTTGTGCTAGAAGCTAAGTAACTTTTCAAATCGTACGACCTTATTTATTGCAATTAAATTATTAACAAGCGATGGGAGAAAAAGATCCTAATCAACTCATATAAATTTATGAACGAATACCAAACTTATAATTGACTCTATCATCTCTCGTTCTCGACAATTTAAAATCTCAAGGAATGAGACTCGTGGATGCTTAGCCAATTAAATCAAAGTTTTCGGTTTTCAAGTCATCTATAGGATCTTGCATCTTCTTAGACTTTCTCAAGTTTAGAATTTGTATTTTAAAGTTCCCTTGATAAACGACTTTATAGGATCAATTATAGGAACTTGCAAAAAGTTATTGTTCTTAACCCGTAAGAGTTAAGACTTCCGCGTTTTAAAGTTCCCTATATAAAAGCCTAGCAAAACTTAATTTAAACACGTTAAGGATACTAGCTAGAGTAAACTTGGATAAGTAAACTCGGGTAGAGTCAAAAGATTCATGACGTTGAAAAATTAAAACCATTTATTACAATTTATTCTAGCAATGAAAGTAAATAACGATAACAAAGGAAAATCTACTAGGCTAAAATAGATTAAAAATTTTAAAAAATGTCAAAAAATCAATTTTCCGGTTAAAATGAGGACAAATTAATGGAAAAGCCCACTTAACTTCAATAGAAGTCCCCCTACACTTGATATAAACATTGTCCTCAATGTTTAAGCATGTGGTTGTAAACTCCCTTACACTTAGGACATCATGCATATTGTTTAAATCTTTCTAAGGAAAGGACAACTAAAGTGATTTCAATGTTAACATATTACATATGAAATTTTGAATCACAAGAGTTTAGGATAGAACCGAGAAGACGGGAACACTGGATCACTGGTCGTAAATGTTATCAAAAGTGCTCTTTGAATCTTTAATCCCTGCACATCATAAGAAACAAGACAACAAATACCTATGTAGCTCCCCGTACACTTATTATGACAACGGGTAAAGGAAAGATCAACAGGTTGCCTCCCGAGAAGCGCTTGTTTTTGTTAACCGTGTCACGAGCCTGACTCGACCCAGAACTAATTCAAGGGAAACGTGGTGAGGGATGGAATCATCTCATGAGATATGTCCTCACCAAAGTACAACTTAACACGTTGACCATTCACCTTAAAGTTTGGCCCATTTGGTTGAGATAGCTCAATGGTGCCATAAGGGAAGACTTTAGCGACGGTGAATGGGCCGGACCAACGAGATTTAAGCTTGCCCGAAAAGATTTTCAACCGAGGGTTAAAGATTAAAACTTGATCACCAATTTTGAACTCTCGGTTTTTGATCTTAGAATCATGAATGAGCTTGGTTTTCTCCTTGTAGATCAATGAATTCTCATAAGCCTCATTCCTAAGTTCATTAAGTTCATTGAGTTGGATCTTCCTAAGATCACCGGCTTTGTTGATATCAAAATTAGCCCATTTTAAGGCCCAATAAGCCTTATGCTCCAACTCAGTGGGGAGGTGGCAGCCTTTTCGTACACAAGACGATATGGAGTGCAACCAATAGGTGTCTTATATGCGGTACGGAAAGACCACAAAGCATCATCTAACTTATCGGCCCATGAGGCACGATGCTCTCCTACAGTACGCTTTAATATTCTCTTCAGTCCACGGTTAGAAATCCCAGCTTGACCATTAGCTTGTGGATGATACGCGGTGGAAAGTCGGTGATTGACATCATACTTAGCCATGACTCGAGCAAATTGATCGTTGCAAAAATGAGTCCCGCGATCACTAATGATAGCACGAGGAACACCAAATCGAGCAAATAGTTGTTTCAGAAAGTTCACAACCACCCTCGCATCGTTAGTAGGTAGAGCTTTTGCTTCAACCCATTTAGATACGTATTCAATGGCTACGAGGATGTACTTGTTCCCTTTGGATGATGGAAATGGTCCTATAAAGTCGATACCCCATACGTAAAAGATTTCACATTCTTGGATGAAATTTTGAGGCATCTTATCTTTATGTGTGATCTTGCCTTGTCTTTGGAAAGCATCACAATGCTTAACCATTTCATGAGCGTCATGATAAATGGTGGGCCAATAAAATCTGGAGTCGAAAACTTTCTTCACGGTGTAGTTAGGACCAAAGTGACCACCGGTGGGTCCTTTGTGGCAAGCTTCCAAGATTAGTAAATCTGCCGGCCCATCAACACACCTACGAATGACAAGACCCGCACATTGTTTGAAAAGGTAAGGGTCGTCCCAATAATAGTGTTTAATATCCTTGAAGAACTTTTTCTTTCGTTGGGACGTTAACCCTTCCATAAGAACACCACCCGCTAAATAGTTTGCAATGTCCGCAAACCATGGGGTATCAGCGAGATTGGAATTGATGACATCAAGTCCTCAAGGGGAAAAGATTCATTAATCTCTTGATTTGGAAGTTCCCCTTGATAAGGATCCTCGAGTCTACTAAAATGGTCCGCGACTAGGTTTTCGGCTCCCCTTTTATCACGAATTTCAATTTTGAATTCTTGAAGGAGTAAAACCCAACGAAGAAGTCTTGGTTTAGAATCTTTTTTTGTTAACAAGTACTTCAACGCGGAATGATCGGTATACACAATGGTGGTGGAAAGGACAAGATATGGGCGAAATTTCTCAAAAGCATATACAACGGCTAAAAGCTCTTTTTCGGTTGTAGTGTAATGCAATTGGGCCCCCGTCATTGTCTTGCTAGCGTAATGGATTGGTAGGAAATGTTTGTTGATTCGTTTTCCCAACACCGCTCCAATAGCAAAGTCGCTAGCATCGCACTTCAATTCAAAAGGTAACTCCCAATTGGGGGTAACTAAGACCGATGCCTTAGTTAATTTATCCTTAAGAAGATTGAAAGATTTGATACACTCTTTAGAAAAGATAAAAGGAGTATCTTTTTCCAAGAGGTGGGTCATCGGGCGAGCGATCTTAGAAAAATCCTGAATGAATCGACGATAGAATCCCGCATGACCAAGAAAACTTCTCACACCCTTCACAGTTGAAGGAGGAGGTAATTTAGCAATCACGTCGACTTTAGCACGGTCGACTTCAAGACCGGCTTTGGAGATTTTATGACCTAGAACAATGCCTTCTTTTACTATGAAATGGCATTTTTCCCAATTTTGAACAAGACGAGTGTCTTCACACCGTTTGAGCATACGTTCTAAATTGGCAAGGCAAGATGAGAAAGAATCACCATAGACCGAGAAATCGTCCATAAAGACTTCCATAGTTTCTTCAACCATGTCATGGAATATAGCCATCATACACCTTTGGAAAGTCCCAGGAGCATTGCATAAGCCGAAAGGCATTCTTTTGTAAGCAAATGTTCCATAAGGACAAGTGAATGTGGTTTTCTCTTGGTCTTTTGGATCGATGGGAATTTGAAAATACCCGGAGAAACCGTCGAAGAAAAAATAGTAGTCATTACCCGCTAAACGCTCGAGCATTTGATCCATGAAAGGAAGAGGAAAATGGTCCTTACGGGTGGCATCATTGAGCTTGCGATAGTCTATTAAAACTCGCCAACCCGTGACAATTCGAGTAGGAATCAACTCGTTGTTTTCACTGGGAACGACGGTTATTCCGCCTTTCTTAGGCACACAATGGACGGGACCAACCCATGGAGAATCCGAAATAGGGTAAATCATTCCGGCATCTAGAAGTTTGATAACTTCTTTCTTGATGAAGTCATGAATTTTTGGATTAACCCTTCTTTGATTTTGGATTGCGGGTTTAAATTCATCTTCCATGAGAATATTATGAGTGCAAAAGTTAGGATCAATTCCGCGGATGTCGGAGATTTTCCAAGCAATTGCTTTCTTATGATTCTTTAGCACATCGACAAGTCGAGATTTTTCATCCTCTTTTAAGTCCTTTGCAATGATGACGGGTAACTTCTTGTTGTCTTCTAGGAAAACGTATTCAAGATAAGACAGTAAATCCTTAAGCTCTAAATCCGGAGGATTGTCAATTGAAGGCAAGTCAAATTCGGATCATCATTAGCAATTTCCTTAGGTGATGGTGGAGAAATATGGTCCTCATTGAGAAGTTTCTCAATGGTACAAATGTCTACATCCCAATCGGAGGGAGAATCCTCATATTTTAAGTCCACATCCCCTAAAGTTGCTTCAAATTCTTTCAATAGGAAATCACTTTCTCTGAAAGGAGTCAATGATGGAGCAATAGAGGCAACGGTCTCAACAATGGGTAGAGAAGAAAGACCACTTTTACAAGCGTCATTGAAGTGTTCTTCACAAGCCTCATCAAGAACATCAATGTAATTAACGCTCCCGTGTTCATAAGGTTGCTTAGAAAGTTTACCCCTGTTGAAAACGATTTTGTCGTCACCAACTCTCATGATTAATTCGCCTGTGGCTACATCAATGAGAGTATGACCGGTCCTCAAGAATGGACGTCCAATGATTAATGGAACACGGGGATCTATCTCGTAGTCAACGACAACAAAATCCGCTGGAAAGGTGAATTTATCGACACCGACGAAGACATCTTCGGCTATCCCCACCGGATAAGCAACCATACAGGTAGCTAATTCCATGGTCATTCGTGTGGGGACTAGCTCGGGTAGAGATAATTGTTTCCAAACACTTGGCATTAAGTTGATACTAGCACCTAGATCGGCTAGGGCCATACAATTCTCTACCCCAGGAAAGTTGAAAGGAATGAGAAAGCGACTTGGATCACTAAGTTTGGTTGGTAATTTCCTTAAGAGAACCGCGGAGCAATTCTCATTAAGTTGGGTCTGAGCAATATCAAGAAGTTTCTCCTTATCATTGAGAAGATCTTTAAACATTTTAGCATATTTAGGCATGTGAGCGAGCGCCTCGGCAAAGGAGATGTTGAAATTCAATTGTTTAAACATTTTAACTTGAATATCATCCTTGTTCTTTAACTTCTCTTTCCTCAACCTTGAAGGATAAGGTATATTGGGTTGAGATGAAGGCTTTGGAATGGATTGCTCACTCACATCCTTGAGTGGAGGAGGGGTAGAAATAGAAGGTAGAGGAATTGGTGAAGGGGGCTTGTTCTTTGTCACAATCACCGGAGTAGGTTTAGGAATCTCGGGTTCCTTATAACCTTTCCCACTTTGGGTGGTGATTGCTTTCATCTCCCCTCTTGGATTAGCAACGGTGTTACTCGGAAGAGAACCCGAAGCAGAGGTTTGATTACCTGGGAAGAAACTATCCATCATTTCCCTTAAGTCATGCGTTTGACTACTCAAGAGTTTCGCATGTCATTCCTAAGCTCGGCTCGAAGATCATTCCCTTGTTTTGCCATGTCACCTTTCAAGTTAATAGTTTAGCTCTGAAGATTCTTCACCAGCGCGTCATTAGTCCTCATCTAAGTTTCAACCTCGTGATTAAATGATGTGGGTTGGTTGAGAGGTAGAGCTTGGTAAGCCGATGGTTGATAAGTGGGTTGTTGGTAAACTTGATTATTACCATGAGGTGGATATGGGTTTATTTGAGTTTGATATTGATTAGGAGCTCGAGGTTTTTGATTGTTGCGATTAAAGTTGTTTTGGTTTTGAGGAGGAAAACCGGATGGTGAAAGGAAGTTGTTTGATCGATAACTTAGCAAATTGCGGTCACCTTGAGGACGAGCTTGATAGCCTCCCGTGGAAAAGTTACCGTTAGCCGCATACACGTTTTCCGGATTGTCATGAGTAGAAGGACAATTGGTGTATGAATGAGAACCACCACAAATCTCACAAGAAGGTGTGACAGCTTTAACTTGTTGAAATTGGTTCGTGGCCATGGTTAAGAAATTTTTATTCATCTCAGCTATTTGGCGGGTGAGTTCGGTTAACTTGGAGGTTGATGAAGTAGAAGAAACATTTACCCTCGGATTATTTCTTGAAGATGCGGATGAATCCCAATTTTTGTGGTGAGTGGTCATGTTCTCTATAAGCTCTCTACACTCCTCAGGTCTTCTTTTCATGAATGTACCACCGGCAGCGGCATTAATCGTATCACGATCACGAAAAGTTAAACCATTGTAGAAAGTATCAATCAAAGTGACGGGGAGCATATTATGATTAGGACAACGATCAATCAAGACATTATAACGTTCCCAAGCATCGAAAAGAGACTCATCAGGTTCTTGAGTGAAGCCACTGATTTGATTCCTAAGACTAGTGACCATGGATGGTGGAAAGTAGCGCTGAAAATTTTTTTGAGTCATCTCGTCCCACGTATGAATTGAATTTTTAGGAAGACGATCAAACCATTTTTCGGCATGGTGGGATAAAGTGTGTGGAAAAAGATGAAGTCGAAGAAAATCCATGGAAACACCGGGAAATTTCATGCTTTGAGTGACGGTAATGAATTTATCGAGGTGTTTGTTGGCATCATCATCCGGTAATCCGCGAAATGGACAAGCATTTTGAACTTGTTGGATCATGTGATGCTACAACGAAAACTCTGGAGCCGTGATTTTCATCGGCACAATCGGTCCTCCACGTCCGTTCATAGTTGGTTGACAAAGCTCCTCCATCTTACGAAGGTCGGGTGGAGGGGCATGGTTGTTATTATTCATGTTTGGGTGAGGTGGGTTATTATTGTTATGCACACCGGCCATATCTAAGTCTTCAAGAGTCTCGAGCTCAGAATAAGACGAATATCGAGTACGCATACACTAAAAATGAAATACAATATTTTTGGTTTTTTTTATCTTTTTTAATCTTTTGGATTTTTTTTGGATTTTTGTGCTTGAAAATAACGTTCCCAAAAGAACGGATCCCAAAATCTAGTTTTTCTCACTAAAAACCGTTAATATTTACGAAAAGAGCCGGCAGCGGTGCCATTTGATTGAATGGTTGTGTGTATCTCTTTGAAGTGTTGTTCGTACTCGATTCAGTTCGAATTGATCACGGTTTAGGGTGGAATTATTGGTGTTGGTCACTAAAAAAGGGGGATCTTGATTAACTAAGTCTACAGACAACATAAACGTAAAAGCTATTAAAAATAAGCAGAATGTCTAACCTTTATTGCTTTTCCAGAATGAATGCTGCACAGTAGAACTTGGTGAAAGAAACTAAAGATAATTATCTATTTTAAAATAAAGGTGAAAATGTAAATGTCGTTGAGTAAAAATAAAGACTTAAAAAAAATTAAACTAAAAATTAAGATTTAAAAATAAAATATGACAAATTAAAACTTTTTAAAGTAAACTTGAAAACTAAAACTTTATAAAAATGAAAACTTGAAATTTAAAATAAGTTAAAACAATTAAAAATTATACTTAAGAAAAATGGCGGGAAAAATTAAAGTTTGAAAACAAGTTTGAAAATAAGTGGGGAAACTAGTACCAAAACATAAGTCGGGAAATCAAATACCAGACCTAATTCGGAATACACCTTTCCTGCTCTTAATCCGGAATCTGAGTCATTGACCTAAGTCGGAATATGGCCAAGTATCTAATCCGGAATCCTTGTTGAGCACACAATCCGGAATACGTATCCTTAACCTAATTCGGAATCCGTGTTTCTCACGTAATCCGGAATGCTTGAGTTTATACTCAATTCGAAATAATGCTCTTGAAGTAATTCGGGATCCTAGCTTGTATGCAATTCGGAATCCAATATCCACTCCTAGTTCGGAATGTTGGATTCACACACAATTCGAAATTTAAGATCCGGATGTAATTCGAATGTATGTTTAGATCTCAATTCATAATGCATGTCACACATGTAATTCGGGAAATGCAAATTTACAACAATCCGGAATGCAAGGTAATAAAACAATTCGGAATCAACAATGATTATTAATTCAGGAAACTTGATGAAGATCTAATTCGGAATCCGTAGACAATTCCTAATTCGGAATACAATGTATTCCGAATTAAGTTTGGAAAGTTAAGAATTTTACAGTTCAGAAAAGCTTATACTAACTTAATTCGGATTAACCTCAAACACATAATTTGGAATGAAATGATAAAGCACTCAATTCGGGAAATTCAAGTTGCAAGCAAGTCGGGAAAATCTAATTCTCACAAGTCTGAATAATCAGTTAAGATTTAATTCAGAATGAAGACGTAATACTCAGTTCGGGAAAATAGGGTTTTGCAAAATCCATGTAGAAACTAGAAGGGGGGTTGAATAGTTTCTCTTCAATTAGTCACCTAATTAAAATTACTTTCAATTAGGTTTGTATCAAAACTATCTTTTACTTGAAGCTAAGTTGCATAATGATTAGGTTCAATTCAAATGCATTAGCAATGGTAATAGGTAAGTGTAATGATAATGAAATAAGTATAGAGTAAGGAAAGAGACAACCTAATGAAAAGACACCAAGATTTATAGTGGTTCGACAACGAGGCTCTATCCTCGTTTCTACTCCATTCCTTGAGTACACCTACTCGAGATTTCCACTATATTCACAAGCTCCCTTCTTGGCGGAGAAAACCTTACATCGTCGCTTACATTATTTTCCGACACTAAGCTAAATGTCGAGACCTCATCTTTAGCTAGGACCAATCTACACAACGTTGCCTACTTCACAATTTAACGACACAAGGCTAGATGTCGAGTTCTAATCCAAAGCTAGAACCAATTTTTACGACTCTTCACTTTGAAGCTAAGTGAGAAGTTCACACAACACAACTACTAATCCTTTCAAGTTTAGTGAGAACTCACAAGACACAACCACATCACTTTATAGTTTAGTGAGAACTACTACACAATCTATTACAACTCAACTAGACATATCCAAGTACACACATGTAGCTTGGATCTACACAACATAAATCCAAGCAAACACATATGCAATAGATGTACACAACAAATCCAAGTATTCACAAATAGCTTGGATGAACACAACTAGTCCAAGTATTCATAGATACAAATGGATTAAGATAAAACAAAAAGGCTAACATGATGAACATGACTAACTCATGGATTAATCTTTATCACAACGCTAGTGAGTGATTGATCTTCTCTTTGGACAAGGTAAACGAGGGGATCAAGAGGATAATCATATGTAAACATACATAAACCATTAAGTGATCATTTACTAATGATTATGCTACAGAAAAGAGAAAGGGGGCTGAGAAAAACATCCAAGAGGGTTATTGGAAAATGAGATTTGATCCACTATTTATAGAAGACAAAGTGCAACGGCTAGCTGGGCGCGGTTCTTTAACTAGCCCGGCGGTTCCATATCGCTAGAGAACCGCCTAGCTATTTAAGGTACCGCCCCAGTAGACTACGCTCCTTTTTTTGTCTTTTAGTGGGGTAGGAATATCTGAGGTTTTTTAAACCTTCAAAGGATATTCTTATGGCATATGGAATATGCCATTTTCAAATTTACATTTTCCATTTTAATAAAACATTTTCTTAAAAAGAAAGTTTATTAAAAAATCTTTTGTCATATTAACAAAAGTGAGTTTTAAGGATAATCACTTTGATGATCACTAAGTATGATTAAGAAAAGTTAGTGATATGATTATTACCTTGAGGATAGTGTTAGTTAAATAATTCGTTTTGTGTTTTACACTAAATGTGTTGTATAGTTAGTTGTGATCAAAACAAAGAAAGATTAGTTAACCCTAATAATGTTTTTAGGCATCACTTGCATTAACAATCTCCCCCTTTTTGATTACGACAAACTATAAACTCATTTACGTAGAAACACAAAATATCGAATTATTAACGAGTTTATCACCATCATTTCTCCCCCTTTGTCATAGCAAAAAGGTAAGCACAAGTCTTTGAAGAGAACCGGACTTTGCTAGTAGCTCCCCCTTAGTGGTTGCTCTCCCTTGCTTGGGGTACCAAGTGTATAAGCTAAGGTGATATGCTACACAAAGGTTAGTAGAAAGAAAAGAAACACCAATGTATATATAATCACTACCTACTAAGTAACTTGAGAGGGAGAAGGAGAAGAAATCTCAAATTAGAAGCAAGTATTTGCTAAGTATGTCCAAGGAGGTAAATGACAAAATCAAAGTTCAATTGGTGGAATGGAGGTAGAAAAGAAACATCTAACCAATGAAGATGATAAATTTGTCAAGGGGTTAAAGTTTAGAATTGATGGAATCACCCATAATCAATTGTAAAGATTAACCACGATTAACTCAAAAGAATGATCAAATAAAGAAAACAAGCACAACACAAAGGTTTCATATTACAAAAATATGAAAGAAACAAACAAGGTAGATAGTCATACACACAATATGAGTATCTAAAGCAAAAGATATGGAAAATAAACCACAAAGCATAAGCTATTCTAATAGTGATAATTTTCCAAGATTTCTTAAAATGTTATTGACTCCAAAACAACTAAAGTATTATTGACTCCAAGAGTGATTAGTACTTTAGTTGTAAAAATAAGACGACGAGGCATCATTCGAAGTTTTGTCCACGGGAACGAAAACTTTGAGAGGAGGTCGAGTGAGGAGGAATTCAAGAAAATTTAACTTCTCATACACATGAGCAAGTTTAATTTGTTGAAATCGACAACAAGCACATGAGGATCCATGATGCAAAACAAATTCGGTTGATGGGGCAAGGCCATCACAACTAGGGTTTGGTGGTGGTGAGGAGAGTGGGTAGGAAATGTTTCACAATGCCTTGTGAGGTTTGGGAAGGTTGAAAGGTCATTAAGTTGAGGGGTGTCGAAAGGTTTTAGTGGTGGGGGAAGATTTTCCTTTTTTCCGGTGATGAGATTAATGGAGTAGGTCTCATTCCAATACTTGATTGGAGAGAAGGTAGGGTTCTTGGGTGGTTTGGATAAAGAGGGTTCATTTTTCTTGATCCAAATACGTCGAACCGAGATCTTCGGTTTCTTGGAAAGCTTGGATGAGGAAGCTTTGGGTGAGGAGGTTTGTGACAATGAAATGTCAAGGTTATGAAAGGAGGAGTTAGGCATTGTTGAGGTCTGAGAATGAAATCTTAAGGTGGGGGTATAAGAAGAAAGTAGACAAGGCAAAGGTTTGAAAATCAGATGTAAAGTGTCAAGGAATGTTTAGCCAAATTGAGTAAACAAGGAATCTTGACAGGGGATAGGGTGATGAAGAAAGACAAAAAACGAGCCAAAACTTGGCTATCTGTCCGCGGTTCCTTATAGGGACCGGCGGTTCCTTAGCACTTAAGGAACCGCGCGACTTTAATGAGCCGCGTGCAGTGGACTTGAAACCATGATTTTCTAGGGTTTTGAGAAAAACTAAGACTTTTTCAAAAAATTGCAAATCATGGAATTTTACCTCTATTAGCACTAAATTATGCTAGGGTTGCATAAAAGCAACACATTCATAAAGAATGTCTTGACAAAGGGTGACAAAATATTTAGATAACATTTTGAACCAATTTTAGTCAAGTTTTAGAGGTTGTGATAGATTTAGGTTCAATTTTAATTTAAGATTAAAGTTGATTAATTTGCACATAAAGATAGAAACACATAAAGCTAAATCCATAATTCATCCTCATGAAAGACTCATGGAGGGAAGGAGATACATTAAGGAAATGAAAAACAACTAACTAAAACAAAGTTAGCTTAAAACTAGTTCTTGATGAGTAGTCTTCCTTGGCTTGATTTTCTTCAAAAACAATTTTTTAAAGAGAAATCATCATTCATCTCCTAGGAGGATGATTGGCAAAGAGATTCAACAAAAAGTTTTGCAACTCTATGTGAGCCCTAATCATCTCCAATCTAAGGATATCAATGAGATAGTAGTTGTTGAGGCAACAAGGACAATTAGTGCCATTGTGCATGAAATACTCATAAAAGCGAGGATCACCAAGTTTGGAGTGTTTGAGGGAGGTGAAGGTGGAGGAGGTATGTTCTCCAAGGGTGATATGGGTGAGTGTGGAGGTATGTTCTCCAAGGGTGAAATGGGTGAGTTTGGAGGGGTAAAAGGTGAAGTCACTAAGGTATCAACACAGTCATTCACAATGGGAATGCTTTGAATGGGTTGAGGTTGGGTAGTCACATCCAAGAGAGTAATTGGAGTGAAGGGCGAGGTTAGATCATTCATTCTAGATTGGAATGAAGATGAGGTAGATACATAGGAATGGTGGGTACCATAGGTTGAGGTAGTCTTGCATGGAGCAAGAGGTGGTTAAGGTGATGAAGAGATGAGAATTGGAACAATCTCAATCTTGGGTGTGTGAAAGGGTGAAGAGTTAGGTTTGGGCAACTTAATCTTAATCTTAAGATTTTTCTTTGAAGTGGAGGTTTTGGATGAGTTTGAGGTTCTTGTAGAAACCATGGTTGTAATGAGTGGTTTAAGGGTTAAGGATGAATGGTTTGATGTGTGAAGAACATGGCTAACAAGGTGGGTTTAAAAGGGTGAGGGGATGATCCAAACTAGTAATGGGTTAAAAACATTTTATGTGAATAATGAATTTAGGTAACCTAGTTTAGGAAATGTGCAAGTTTTTACAAAGAATCAAGCAAGGTCTACACAGATTAGGGAAAATAGTGTAAAGCAAAGATTCTGTCGGACACTGTAGCCGGTGGTTCCCTATCTAGGGTGGGCGGTTCCTTATCAATAAGGTACCGCTGGTCGATATGGAACCGCGACCAGAGGTGTTCAAAAATGGCACTTCCTCAAACTTTGGTTAGCCCAGATTTTTACCAAAGGATTATCAAGCCAAAGTTAACTACTGACCAAAATCTAGGAAGCTAACTAACACATAGGATGCACAAAGCTATTCAAATCGTAAACACGATGGCATAGACAATCATTAGGATAAAAATAACAAGTAATCCAAACAAGTAGTATTAGTTAATACACAACCAAAATAAGGTAAAAAGAAGCAAATGTTCAACATCACATTACATGTTTACCAACATGTATACTTTGAAACAATTCAAAGTCTTCACCTTCTTTTCTTGCCTAATCCCTTGATCATGTTACCCAAGTACTTGAATCCCTTCCTTGACTCAACCCGATGTTCATGTAATTCACCTCGAGTCCTAAGATTTTCACGGTAGAGATGCTCCATATTGAGATATTCTGGTACTTCACTAGAGGAATAATGAGGTGGAGGAGCTAAGTCTTCAAGTCCATCCACGAATGAGTTTGAGGATAGGTGGGAATTACTCAAAGAGTTGAAATGAGAACTAGAACCTATGCCATCACCATCACTTATTGGCATATAGGTGTCCTCATCATCCGTCTCTTGATGATCGGATTTTCGCGAACCTCGATCACTTCTAGGCTTTCTTTCATATACCTCTTGAATAGGCAACATAACCCGATGAACCGGGTGAAAGCGAGAAAGGTCGAGGTGGGGAAAGTCACAAACAACCCTTTTGAAAAGGCGAGTAAGAAGCATAGCATAGGGAAGGTTTGTTTTGGGCTTTGAAATAGCATAAATTATTTGTCGAGCGATATAGTATGCCAAATTGTACTTGGTTGATGTAAAGATGCAACACAACATATGCACCATACAAGCCGGGATATGATCTCGGTTTCCACCAAGACAAAATACATTCCCCCCTAAGGATATTTGCCCGTTGGACCATAAAATCCTTAAGATCGCTTGAGAGCACTTAATAGCGATTCACATTTCGCACATTAGAGCTTCTCACAACGTTTCCATCGCGCTCTTTCGAAATGATATCAAGGATAAATTCCGGATCAATTTCGGCGTGGTCATTTGGAGGTTTGTCGTTGGATTCCAAGAGAGCATCAAGTCTCCATTTGTCCGTGAAACGACAAGCACCTTCATATGGCACACCAAGAATTTCACCAAAATCTTCGAGAGAGTATTGAATGATTTGATCGTTCAACAAGAATCGAATGAAGATTTCGCCATTGTATTCAAACATATAGTAAGTGCTAAAGAATTCTAGAAGAAACAAGGGGTATATATCTTCTTCTATGTAGAGCAAGCAATCAAACCCCGTATGCTCAAACATAGATTTGATATAGACATAACCCGTTATTCCCTCATCAACAACTCTACCCTCATGGAAATTTTGAGTTGAAAGAGATGAAAAGGAGTTTCGAAGATGAGTGGATGAAAGGTTTGGGAAATGTTTGGCATATATTGCTTAGTGACTTGATGATCCTTTTGGTATTATGAAGGCATGATTAGTACCTAAATAAACACAAGAAAATATTTTTCCAATCACTCATATGAAAAATAAAATCAAAAATCAAAAATCAAAATATGAGAATGTGTTATATCAATTTCTTGACAAACAAAGGACTGAATCCATATCATTCTCATGTTCATAATGTATTTATTCCATTATTAACCAAGAACATATGAACTATGTTGGATCAACAATGTACTAGAACATTGGTTTTTCAAAACAAGGTTTTTTGGTAAGCATTAACAATGCAATTACCTATTTGTTCAAGGGTTCATATCAATTCCATCTTTTAACCAAAATCATTTATCCAAAATTCGGATTTGTTCTACAAGTGGGTTTTAGTGAAATCTTAATGAATATGACCTAAGGAATCATAGTAAAATAACCATGTCAACCCATATTCCTATTAAGGTTCTAATTCTATTTCAATTTTAAAAATCCCCAATTATGAAAGGATGAACCCTAGAACAAAATAGATGAAATTGAAAGAAAATACTTACAATTAATTGATGTTTGATGAAGGATGAGTGAAACCCACAACTTGGAATCAATTAATTTGAGTGATTGAAGGTTTTTGAAGCTTCAACAATGGTGGAAAAAGTGGAACCCAACGGCTGTGTGTTTTTGGGATAGAGAGGGTTTTGTTTGAAAAAGATTAAATTAATAAAACTGGCGCTCTGACAAATTTTACTGCCCGCGGTTCCATATCGATAAAGAACCGCGGGTTTGAACCGCCAGAGATAAAGAACCGCCTACAGAGGAAGGTTTTTATCAACGAAATACGCCAAATTTTTGAAAACCAAGTTTTCTAAAATAATTAAAAATATATCTTAAACCTTTTAGAATATCATTGGATCACCATAACACTAAGCAATATTCCTTAATGAATGATTACGAGTTGAATCGAGATCGAAAAGAACCGAAACGGACAAACGACTACTCGTAGCGAAAAAGCAAAGTGGAGAGAAGTCAAGGGAAGTGAATCAAGACTAAGATCAATGCTCAAGGGATTAATGACTATCTTCAAATCGTGGAGACGAAGAGCTTGTGTCATATATAGTGGTTTAAGACGTGCCTTTCCGGCGAAGTGTTAAACGGCTTTGGTAATGAATAAACACAAAGCAAATATTGATGCATAGACTAAGATCATTTTCAATAATAGTCTTAGTCTCAACCAAAATATGAGCAAGGTATTAATTAACTTTCTCTCCCACAAAGGGCCTACTAAGCGTATGGGTGTAAACCATGGATATTATGCTTGATACTTTAAGCTACTACTAACTCACTCTACATCACCATAGTGAGTCAAGTATCCAAGAAATGAATGTTTGAGAGGATAAAAGAAAAGAATCACAAACCACAAACAAGTGTCAAGGCAAGGATGCCAAGAACAAGCACATAGTCAAGTAATGATCAAAAGAACGATCAAAGGGCGTGTGGAAGAACGAAAGCGTACCTTGGCCACAAAGAGCATTCCAATCCATCAAGGAATCAATGCAAAGCCCAACAATGACTATGATGAGTACTAAGTCTTCAAGGACTAGTATCATTCCCAATCATCATGATATCATCATTCAAAGATGTTGAAGATCAATGAAGACGAGTCTTCTACAAGTGCAAGTAACTCAATCCACAACCAATTAAATGATTGATCTTCATGAGTACCTACAGAAAGCAAAATGCAAACTAGTAGATACATTTCAAGAGTAGATCTAAAATGCATAAAATCTACTAATCTAAGAGGGATGCAATATTACCAATTAAAAGACCAAAAAAAATAGTTTTGACCAAAGAGAAACTTTAGTACAACTTGACCTTCTAATTTGAGGAGACAATGGATCGATCTAAGTTTTAAAGTACAATATACTTCAAAGATCTTGAGTGACCATCGCTTTGATACCAGTTGTAGAAACTAGAAGGGGGGTTGAATAGTTTCTCTTCGATTAGTCACCTAATTAAAATTACTTTCAATTAGGTTTGTATCAAAACTATCTTTTACTTGAAGCTAAGTTGCATAATGATTAGGTTCAATTCAAATACATTAGCAATGGTAATAGGTAAGTGTAATGCTAATGAAATAAGTAAATAGTAAGGAAAGAGACAACCTAATGACAAGACACCAAGATTTATAGTGGTTTGACAACGAGGCTCTATCCTCGTTTCTACTCCACTCCTCGAGTACACCTACTCGAGATTTCCACTATATCCACAAGCTCCCTTCTTGGCGGAGAAAACCTTACATCGTCGCTTACATTATTTTCCGACACTAAGCTAAATGTCAAGACCTAATCTTTCTACACAACGTTGCCTACTTCACAATTTAACGACACAAGGCTAGATGTCGAGTTCTAATCCAAAGCTAAAACCAATCTTCACGACTCTTCACTTTGAAGCTAAGTGAGAACTTTACACAACACAACTACTAATCACTTTCAAGTTTAGTGAGAACTCACAAGACACAACCATATCACTTTATACTTTAGTGAGAACTACTACACAATCTATTACAACTCAACTAGACATATCCAAGTACACACATGTAGCTTGGATCTACACAACATAAATCCAAGCAAACACATATGCAATGGATGTACACAACAAATCCAAGTATTCACAAATAGATTGGATGAACACAACTAGTACAAGTATTCATAGATATAAATCGATTAACATAAAACAAAAAGGCTAACATGATGAACATGACTAATTCATGGATTCATCTTTATCACAACACTAGTGAGTGAGTGATCTTCTCTTTGGACAAGGTAAAGGAGGGGATCAAGAGGATAATCATATGTAAACATACTTAAACCATGAAGTGATCATTTACTAATGATTATGCTATAGAAAAGAGAAAGGGGGCTGAGAAAAACGTCCAAGAGGGTTATTGGTAAATGAGATTTGATCCACTATTTATAGAAGACAAAGTGCAACGGCTAGCTGGGCGCGGTTCTTTAACTAGCCCAGCGGTTCCATATCGCTAGAGAACCGCCTAGCTATTTAAGGTACAGCCCAGTAGACTACGTTCCTTTTTTTTTGTCTTTTAGTGGGGTAGGAATATCTGAGGTTTTTTAAACCTTCAAAGGATATTCTTATGGCATATGGAATATGCCATTTTCAAATTTACATTTTCCATTTTAATAAAACATTTTCTTAAAAAGAAAGTTTATTAAAAATCTTTTGTCATATTAACAAAAGTGAGTTTTAAGGATAATCACTTTGATGATCACTAAGTATGATTAAGAAAAGTTAGTGATATGATTATTACCTTGATGATAGTGTTAGTTAAATAATTCGTTTTGTGTTTTACAATAAATGTGTTGTATAGTTTGTTGTGATCAAAACTAAGAAAGATTAGTTAACACTAATAATGTCTTTAGGCATCACTTGCATTAACAATCCGGATTAACTCAAAATAAGCAAAATCACAATAAGCACTTAACTAAAACTTTAACCAAATTGAATTTTAGAAAAAAGAAAATAAGCCACAATTTTAAAACTATAAAAACACCAAATAAGCTAAATAATAAAAAGAAACTTTTTATAAAAATATTAATCTACCAAAATCAACTTATTTAAAAACTAGAAAACATAAAAATTAAAAAATAAGCTCATTAATCTAAAAGCCTCAAACACCCCAAATCTATAAGCACAATCCAATAAGCAAATCAATCACATATTCAATAAGATTAAACCAACTACACGATTAATAAGGCAAATCAATAGATTATGATTAAGAAAGATAGAATGAGAATTAATTCAAAAGATTGATTAGATTAAAGATTAAGATCCAAAATTACAAGATTAAGATGAAGGTTTAATAATCTTGAAAGAAAAAGCTAGAGAGAAAAAGTAAAACACACACTAAAAATATAACTAAAAGACTTGAAAATTAACTAACTCTTTTCTAATGACATATGTGTAATATATATAGGGGAAGGGAGTGTGATGTTTCTTCTCTGTTTCTTCTTGTCTTCTCGTCTTTTAAATAACTCGTCTTTCTCGACTTTGTCTTGGGATTAGTCGAATGGTAACTTGAACTTGTCTTCTAATAGTCTTCTTTTAGTAGACTTGGTTCTTCGACTTCGTTAAACTTCCGTCTTTAGACCTTTTCTTCGATAAATCTTCATAATAGGCCTTTGACTTCCGTTCTTCTTTCACTTTTGATCTTTTGACTTCGTCTTTTGTCTTTTTCTTCGATAAAAGCCCGTGAAAGCCCGTGTTTTCTCCCTTTTTCATATTTTTGACATAAAACACAATAAAAACACAAACCACGCATAATTCCACCTTTTACGACATTAAATACACATTTTGGTCTTGTTTTTATTAGAAATAAGTGGTAAAAGGATAAGTGTTTTCAGACTTATTAAAGGCCATACCTTTCTCAGGCTCAGTATATGTCTGACCATCAATAGGGCCTACAATCCCATTTGGTAGGACCAAATCCCTGTGCATTCCATCCACTTGAACATCATCAGTAACGAAGATTTCCTTAATTAATTGAGTCATCCTTCTTCTTTTCTTTCCGGACTATGGAAGATCTTGTTCAAAGAGCTGTGGTGGCGGATCTATCTTGAGTTCAGCTGCAGTTTCTTTAACCCAATTAAACTTAGCTTTGAGGGTCTTATGAAGAGTAAAATTTGCATGTCCAGTCCTCTTAGCAGCTAAAGCCTCAAGTTTAAACCATTCAGACAATCCAAGTTTCTTTAACTTAAAGTCTTAAAAGAGATCCATATTGGCCTGTTGATTATCTCTCCACAAAATCATTTGTGGTGTATGAGTAGACTTGTGAATAGTGTACTTGAACTTGGTGATTTTTCCAGGTGCAAACCTGTTGTTAGCGCAGGCATCATAGTCAGCTTTTACCTTTTTAGTGCCTTTGTGCGTTTGACTTCCATTTCTCTCAACCTTTGTCTTTGCTCCTCCCTTTTGTTGTGGAGTCATCTTTCTCTGAGTTGCCTCATTAAGCTCCTTGGCTTTCTTGATTTCATTTAACCTTTTGAATTCAATGGTCTGTTTCTCAATTTCTTTAGCCGTTAGAGGGTTCTCATTGGTTGCTTTGAAGGTTGTGAATTGGGATAGTTCAGTTGTGGATCCTCCTGTCTCTAGCATCGCGACTATTTTCTTAGCTTGGCGTCTGAGTCTACCACAACTAATTCCTTTCCTTTCTTCGAGACAGAGGATACCACACTTGCATTTTTCAGCTCTTATGCTTGTTTGAGGAAAGCCATCTGAGCTTGGTTTTGTATAGCTTTGGGTAGGGAGCAAACAGTGAACTTAAGTTTCTTAGCAGCTGGTTCACCATCATCCACAGCCTCGTTGGTGTTAACCAGAGTCAGGTATTTAGATGTATCAACTATATCCTTTATTTGTTGCTCCCCCTTAATTTCATCCTCATCATCAAGTATAATAACTGGAGTGATGACTTGGAGAGGGATAGGTGAAGGGATAGTGTTGTCAGTTGATTCTGAGCTTTGTTTAGCAGGTTCAAGGTTAAGTACTTTTTCCTTCTCCCCCCACGTTCACCTGTCTTTTCAGACGTTTGGATAAACGTGCCTGAAAGTGTTTAGCAATCTGCTCAACAGAGGCAACCATTTCTCTTTGCCTGGTTCTTGAAGCTCTGGCAATTTTCAGTAGTTGGTTGCAATTTACATTTGTGTTGCGATGAACACGATCAACTATGAAATTGGTGTGACGAATTTGCCTGTCTCGAACAGCTTCAAACTCTCTATGCATAGTCAACTCATGAGCAGAGGAAAGTGCAGGGACCTCTGTGACGATGGCATATTTGATACGAGTGGACAAATGACTAAGTCCTTGGGACACTCCTTTTCTTGTACCATCCTATTTGGTTCAGTGACAACATCCCGAACCGCCTGTGTGATGATCTGAGGAAAGTTGACAGTGAAAGAACGCATTTCAGATTTTATGATGTCCAGCTTTCTTGACAGGCGTTCCATGTCTGATTTATGATGTTCAGGCTTAAGGTTATGGATGTTCAGACTTTTTTGTGCATAATTATCCTCTCTTGGAAACATATCAAAGTTTGTTTGTGTAGGATGATCAAACAACAAAAATTCGGCTGTCGGATCATAGGCAGACCTTTGGAACACTGTAGTGACAGAGGTAGCAGAAGTGGGAGTTACTACAGCTTCCTTGGGAGGAGGAGTGGTGTCAACGGCTGGTGTGGACACAGCTATATCCTTTGGTGGAGACAGAGACTGCTGGTCATCATCCTCTTCATCATCCTCCTCCTCAAACATCCCCTCAGGGAGAATCTCATCATCTGGCATAGATTCAGGTTTAGAGAAGCTGTCTATTAAGGCGAGCACATCCTCTTCAACATCAGGCATGGGCTCTTCCTCATTTGGCTGATCCTGAATAGATTTATCAGCACCTATATCTGGCTGCTCCAGAGATTCTACATTTGGCTGTACAACATCAGCCTGCACGTTGTTTTAAGTTAGTAACAGTGAAATAAAGAAATGGAATGGTCGCCATTTCGCTATCCCAGAGAGGTTGAGGATGATTATTCAGCCACTCCAAAGGATAAATCCTTAGGATTCTTTTAAGAGTGAAGAGTATGAGGTTAATGGTCGCCATTCGCTGCCCCTAGGAAAGCTGAGTGTGATTATTCAGCCCCTCCAAAAGGTTGAAACCTTTGGGACTCTTTTAGTTGTGAAACATATGTTGTTAAGGATCGCCATTCGCTGCCCCTAGGAAGGCTGAGGGTGATTATTCAGCCCCCCCAAAGGTTAAGAAACCTTTGGGACTCTTTTATGTGAAACATATGTAGTTAATCTTTAACATACTTTTCACTGATGCACAATCAGCTAAGTCATATTTTTAAAGTAAATCTTTAACATACTTTTCTTGACAAATTGAAATTACCTTAGGACATTGTTTAATTTGAAAACCCAAAAAGTAAGTTAATTCACCCATCATACTCATCTCATATTTCTTGGTCATTAATTTAGCAAAACGTTTACTAAGATTAACATTAGTTGACCCAAAGATGATATCATCCACATAAATCTGCACAATGATGAAATCACTCTTATCCTTGAAGGTAAAGAGTGTTTTATCAATGAACCCCTGACAAATTTATTATCAGTTAAAAAATTAGAAAGAGTTTCATACCATGCTCTTGGAGATTTTTTCAGCCCATACATGGCTTTGTGTAGTCTGTACACATGATTAGGAAACTCGTTGTTCTCAAATCCTTCAGGATGTTCAACATATACTTCCTCAGCCAAATCTCCATTGAGGAAGGCACTCTTAACATCCATCTGATACACAGTGAAGTTCATATATGCAGCATAAGCAAGGAAGATTCTAATAGCTTCAAGTCTTGCCACAGGTGCACAAGTTTCATCATAATCAATCCTTTCAGTCTGTGTATACCCCTGTGCAACCAGCCTAGCCTTATTTCTGATGATGTTTCCAATTTCACCCATCTTGTTTCTATAAATCCATCTAGTGCCTGTGATGTTCTTACCAGGTGGAGCTGGCACTAGAGTCCATACCTTGTTTCTGTTAAACTGATTAATTTCTTCTTGCATAGCAGCTACCCACCCATCTTCCACAAGAGCCTCAGCTACTCTCTTGGGTTCAATTTGAGAGAGAAATTCAGCGAAAAGACATTCGTTGGCTGAGGCAGACTCTGAGTCATGAATTCGCTGTCTAGTAGTAACCCCTGCATTAGGTTCCCCAATAATGTTGACAAGAAGAATGTGTTGATCTCTTGACCATTTAGTTTGGGGAGCTGGGGAATCATAGACAGGGACTTCTGTGGAGGTAGCTAGCACTATTTGAGTTTCATCCTGCTGAATAGGAGGACTTTCTTTAAAGATAACCTTAGCATCTGTGTCAATTTCAGCTATATCAATGGGCACAGATTCATTGTCAGCTAGAAGAGTCTTTAGGAATTTGAAGAATAGGTGAGTCATCTTCAGCAGGTGTGGAGAAAGGACTACAAGAAGGCTGTGGTTCTTCTTCATTAAGTTCCTGAAAAGAGGGAACTTCAATGTTGTGTGTTGATAGAGGGTCAAATACAGGAACATACGGAGTGAGAGTGTTGGTGTGATTATGGTGATGACAGGGAGGTCTTGGTTCTGAGAATTCATCACTTGGAAAAGACATGTTTTCATTAAAATCTATTTCATCACCTTCTGTTCCTGATCTCTGTATGACGTCATCATCTTCATTGAATCTGACATGAAAGGTTTCTTCTACTTCTTGTCTTTTATTATTGAATACTCTGAAGGCCTTGGCAGTTGGGGAATATCCTAAGAAGAAACCATCATCAGCCTTTTCATCAAATTTTCCAAGTTTATCCCTGTAGTTATAAATGAACACGGGGCATCCAAAAACATGGAAATAGCTGACATCTGGGGCTCTATTTCTGAAAACTTCATAGGAAGTTTTGCCATGTATATTGACAATGATTGACCTATTTTGAGTGTAGCAAGCAGTGTGAACAGCTTCTCCCCAAAATTGCCTTGGTAAAGCTGCACCATTTAACATAGTTCTGGCTGCTTCAATCAGAGTCCTGTTTCTTCTTTCAGCCGCACCATTTTGTTCTAGGGTGCCAGCTAAAGAGACATTTTGTGATATTCCTTTTTCATCACAAAAGAATTCAAGTTGTTGATTCTTGAATTCAGTACCATTATCACTTCTTAGAGCTTTGACTCTAACATCATTCATATTTTCAACCTGTCTGATGAAGGACATGATAGTATCAGCTGCATCACTTTTCCTTATGAGGAAGAAGACCTATGTATACCTTGAAATTTCATCAACAATGACCAAGGTATATTTGTTATGATTAATGGTCTAAGGTTTGACAGGACCAAACAAATCCATGTCAAGGAGATGTAAGAACTTGTCAATAGAGAATGATTGCCTGGTCTTAAAAGAAGACCTGTGATGCTTTCCCTTGACACAAGCTGAACAAGTCTTGTCTTTAGAAAAAGTCACTGAAGGTAGACCAGCAACCAGGTTTTGTGTGGCTATCTTGTTGATGTTTTTATAGTTGAGATGAGACAGTCTTTTGTGCCACAACCAATTAACACTTTCAGAGGCTTTGGCTAGAAAATAGTTGGAACTGTCTTCAGAGCAAGTAGCCATGTTGATGACATACACATCTCTCCTTCTTGGTGCAATAAGCACCACATCATTGTTCTTGTTGAATATGGTTCCATGAGTCTTAGTAAACAAAACCTTGTAGTCAGCATCACACAATTGGCTGATGCTAATAAGATTGTGCTTAAGACCATTCACATATGCAACCCTTGTAAATGTTATCCCATTATAGTTCACTGAGCCGTATCCCTCTGTGTCGCCTGAAGAATTATCTCCAAACACCACTTTAGGACCTGGCTCCTTTGAGTATCTGTGCAGGTATTGTCGAATCCCTGTCATGTGTCTAGAACAGCCACTGTCTAGATACCATACTGATTCCTTAAGATGTTTTTCTGAACAGATACATAGAAACAAGTTAGTTCCTATGGTGAACCCACTTTCCAGTGGGTTCCTTGAATTGCTGATTAGCAACTCTTGAGTTCCTGTAGAACTTTTGACAATGGGAAGGACAGTTAGTTGTCTCATGTGTGAACCTTCCACATATATCACATCCAGGAAAGTTACTGCACTCATCTGAGTGATGGTCTGTGAATCCACAAAATTTACAAGAAGGATAAGGTCTGTAGTTACCTAATTGTCTCCTAGATGCTTGTTGTCTATCCCTAGAAGGTGTCTGAGATCTCTTAACAGCCATTAGTCTACCATGATCTATGGTCATGTGATGAGAGTTTTTACAGACATTGCAGTAAGGTTTGACTATCCTTTCACCTTTGGGTTCTCCTAAAATAGACTTAGGTTCATGGGAAGTAGAACATTCAGCGGAAGGCTCAATATGAAGTTTCAAGAGTTCTACTTCTTTCATTAATGACAACAGGCGTTCTTTAGTTGAGGAATCAACTTTGTTCACAGATTTTGTTGAGACAGGCTTTAAGGCAACTTGCTTAACAGATTGTTTCATTGGTATAGCAAATACCTTAGCTGGTGGTTTCTCAACATCAGTTTTGGGTTCAGCCTTAGCTCCTATAGAAGAGTTGCTGGGTTTAACTCCTGAGAGTTTAGGTAAGGGTGGTAAATCAACCACATCTTCAGGGACATATACATCAGTCAAGAGGGGATCTGACATATGTCTAGTCTCTATAAATTTGAAAATAATCTCTTTAGGTTTTGTGAGAATTTTCAATTTGTTTTTCTTAGCAGAGATATCCCTTTTTATGTCAGCAGCTAGTTCATCATTAAGCAATTCATCTATAGTGAACCTACTGCACAACCATTTTTATATAACCTTATTTAACTTAGATACTTGATCATTTAAGGCACTGTTCTTTAAGGTTAACCTATTAACTTCCTTTTGAAGAGATATCTTTTCAGAATTAACCTGTTTGAGAGTTTCACATTCAGCCCTAGCAGTTAACAGTTCATGTTTAGCAGAGTGAAACTTATCAAGCAAGTTCTTTCTTTGTTCCTCAACAAAGTGTAAATCAACAATGATGTAATCAAGGACATGTTTGCGTTCATCACTTTCAGACATAGATAAAAGCCTGTGTACCTTTTTCATTGTGATGTCAACCCATTGTCCTGATCTTGCATCTCATTTCCCAACAGGTGGTTCATCCTCAGCTATTGCCATAAATGCCCTGACTCTAGTAGTATCTTCCTCATCTGAAGTCAGTGGCTCATTATTCCAGTCAGGCTTCAGCTACCAACCTTTTCTCTGTCTTCTTATCACCCTCTTTCTTCTTAGACAGAGCTTAAAGCTTCAAATTCATCTGTTCTAACTCAGCTTTAAGTGCCTTATACTTGTTCTTGTAATCCTTCTTCTCATTGTCAGAGGAGTTGAATTGGTGGGATAAGTTGTTATGTTGTGATTTGAACTTGTATGGTTTGGTGAAAGATGATGGATAAGAGGGTGAGGATGTTTTTGTGGAAGGACAGTCCTTTTGAAAGTGTCCAAGTTTTCCACAGGCAAAGCAAGTTTCTTTTGATTTGTCAGTTTTTTTGCTAGCTGATCCTACTCTCCTTGATCTTTTGTAGAATCTCCTTTGATTAGCTAGCAAGGATCTTTCATGAAACTCAGCATTAAGGTCTGTCATGAACTCTTGGCTGCTGCTTGTGTCTTCTTCAACATCAGAGTCGCTGTCGTGAGGGTGTGGGTTGGAAATTAAGGCTTTGGATGTTGCTCTTTGAACTATAAATCTTTTAGTCTCTGATTTGTATATGGTATCAATCAGCCCTTCTTCATAATTGTACTTTCCATTTAGCTGAGCTAAGGTGTCATTCTTGATGGAGTTATTAGTTCTATGAGTCTGATTCATACTCAGCCATTTTCTTAGAAGGCTGTTGACAAATGTGGCATTTACTTCAGCTTGAGCAATGGTGACGTCATTTATAGCAAGGTCATTGAGAAGAATTTTCAGCATTGTATATGTTTGTTGAACCTTTTCACCTTCAAGTGCCTTGAAAGCATTGAACTAAAGCCTAAGTGCCTGAATCTTGGTTTCTCTAGTTTCAGAGGGTCCTTCATGACCTAGGATAAGATCTGTTCACATTTGTTTGGTTGTAGGACATTGAATCACAGACTTCATGATGTGTTTAGGAAGACAGGATATAATGATGCTCTTGAGACGTTTGTCTTGGTTTGCCAATTTCCTATCAACTAGAGTCCACTGCTTGAGAGGTTTGGAAAGAGTATTATCATCAGTAGAGGTAAGCGCCATGGGGACATAAGGTCCATTTTCTAGAATTTCTAGAAGAAATGATTCAAGACCGTCAAGATACACGAGGAATTGACTCTTCCAACATGCAAAATCATTTTCATCAAAGACTGGTACGTTGTTGACATGAGATCCGCCTCTTGAGTCAAGAAGTTGAGCTAGATCATCTTCATTTTGAGGTGGAGGAGTAAGTCTTGGTGAGGTTGGTGGAGGAGTAGTGTTGTTCCCAAAAGACGGTGGTGGTGGTGGTGTATTGCTTGTTTCAGGCATGGTGGATCTTGATTATAAAACTTAGAACGATGTTTATGAAGGTTTTAATATCAAACACCGCTCTGATACCAATTGAAAGTCCCTAAACCAAGCTTGAAACAATAAACTTAACTAATCAACACACTTAAATACTGTTCAAATGTAATACTTATTATTGTATAATAAAGAATTACAAGTGTTATGGATAACACCGTTTGATGACAATGTGTTGTGCACACTTTGGACAAACTAAAACCTAACTTATGAACACAGTCACAACTATTTGGTTCAACAAGTTCTAAGAGTTAATGTGTCAAAGTGCTGAACATTAACTCTAGGCTACATAACCTATTTATAGTGGTACGAGGTTGACTCCAAGTACTGGTTGATGGTGACTACACTAGACGGACATTTGTCAGACCTCTGTCATAAGATGCTCTTCTATTCTTGGTAGTCTGCTACAATGCTTTAGAGAAACAGAGCTGACATAGTTTCCCTTTTCTTCATAGTCTCGTACACACTAAGGTATGTCCAAAGTGTACTGAGTGTTAACAGGGTATTGCCACCCCTGTTAACCCTCAACCCCTCAAAGTCCCTGATACATCTTGGTTGTTATCCATCACAGCCAATGAGTATGTCTTCAAGTAATCTTCGACTTCCTTGACAATGTCTCTGACATGGACTCCTCTGAGGTTGCTCACAGAGACTTAGATCTCTGTGAGTCTTGCGATACTTGTCTGCCTTCTTGGCACAACCAAGTTAATATCAAATAGCTTGATTTGTGTTTAAATCTATGATACAGGGAATATACCAACTTAGATTCCCAACAAATCACTTGGCGAAAAAACACACTTGTTCGTGGTCTTCCTAAACTTAAATTTCACAAGTACCAATTGTGCTCCACGTGTTTGATGTGGAAAGCACCGAGAAAACTTATAAACCCAAAGCCGAGGAAACCAACCAAGAGAAACTTTATTTGCTGTATATGGATCTTTGCGGGCCAATGCATACTGAAAGTGTGAGTGGGAAAAGTATATCCTCGTAATTGTGGATGAATATTCTAGGTTTACATGAGTGAAGTTTTTAAGCACCAAAGATGAGGCAGGTAAATTCATCGTTAAGTTTCTCAAGATGATTCAAGTGCGTCTCAGTGCTACTGTCCGACGCATTCGTACGAATAAGGAACTGTGAGAACTCGTATTTTTTCTCAGTAATTAAATTATTCTTTTATTCGTACCTTTCAATTTTATAATGTTTAACCTGTTTCTTTTATTTTTTTATGCGTAAATCTTGAGAATTAAAGAATTTTAATTAAATTATATTTTAATTATTTTTCTAACAATAAAAAATAATTTATTTGGAATTATTAAAATTTTATTTTATTTGTCTATACATAACTAAATCAAAAGTTATGATTTAAAAGCACTCGCACGTGTTTATTAAAAGTTTACCCGATTCGATGAAACCGTTACCGATGGCTATTTCGACTCTAAGAAGTCGAAATAATTATTTTTCCATAAATATCATCGTTATGACATAGAAATATTTTTCTATTGTCGTCGTTTTAATTTTGCGTTTTACGAGCATTCTTTGTAATTTACGTTAAACTTTTAGGCGTCATTCGTTTATTGGACGTGTTAACGCTTATTATATTATAAATCCCCATTTATTTATCAAAATATCAACGTGATCTGATTATAGATGTTTTTATTTTATATTGAGAGTTTATTTTTCGTTTTTTACGTGTATCTTTTAAAGCGCGTAATTTTTAAAATATCGGGCTTTAATAATACCTGCTTTTGTAAATTTTAAAACAAAATTTACTTTTATCTTACCTCACACCAGATAACTTATATCATCTTTGGTTTGGCTCTCTCTTGTCATTCAAAACAATGCATCAAGCAAAACATTTAATCTCAAAATCTTAACTAAATTGATGATATACAATGAAGATTATTAGTTACTAGTTATGGTCTTGACATTGTTTTCTTCATTAACTTCTATCATCATCAACATTTGAAGAACATGGGGCTGAAATAAAAAGAGGTTTTTCATTTGTTTATCTTGGGTAGAAGTCAATACTTGGACACATTGATTGTTGATTTGAAAGCAAAGTTTAAAGCATGGTTGAGTTCTTGTGGTTTTTCATCATCTTTTTTTGTAAGAAATTCTTGATTTTTTGATTTTTTTTATTTTCTTTATATAATCATTCATGGGTTTTGATTAATACTTTTTATTTATACTCATATATTCATGTTTATACTTTGATTTCATTAATTATGGCATTGTATGAGATTGGATGAATTTGAATGGGTTAAAACTAGGATTCAATATGTTTTGGGTTTGAATTTCTGCACTACTGTGTTGAAAAGGGGTTTTGAGAATATTTCGTAGGGTTTACCTGTAGGAGAAAAATAGGATGAGATAGCTCCAGGTCTTAGGTTCGTTTTTCTGGCTCGTTCAATCCGAGACGAGGTCCGATGATTTAGTTATGATTTAAATGGTGAAGGTGCGCAGATTCTGCACACCTACTGTATATGGCCAATAACACAATATTTTTGTATAGAAACACCCAAATATGTAAAACTATGACCTGTAGAGGACACTTATATCTTTCATTTCCAATTGGTCTCATCTTAATTGGGTCTATATATTGGAATATACATCAATAGTAGTGGGTTGATTACATTTTCATATAGATTTTGTAGGTCTGTGATATTTGCTCGATTTCAAAAATGTTGAATGGGTTTATACAGGTAGATAAAAATATGTGAGCATAGATACAAGTCTTAGATTGATGTATCAAGAAAGCTTATTATGAGATGTGTTACGGTTATTTAATTATGATGTTTGTGATTAAAAGAGTATGATTTTGCACACTACTGATAAACGGCTAGTAAGTCAAGATTTTAGGACAAACTTTTAAAAAGAGCTTTTGATCCTTGTATAGAACTCAGAGGGTTATCACCTCCCACTGAGTTTTCTTTCATACCACTTGTAGATTTCAAATTACACCCATATTCGTAAGCCATAAAAATCAGTCACACATTTTCTTTAGAATTGTTGTGTAGTAATAAATTTATAAACTCATCTTAAATGAGAATTGAGGTTTCATAGTAATTTTTACAGAAAAGTAGACTCTTTTAGAATTATATAGATGTTAAGAAGTAGTCTAAACGATTTATGGTTTGAGAATTATGGTTTTTGCAAGTCGAATGAAGTTTCGACCAATTAGTAAACCTATTGAAGTGGAGTCTTTAAAAGTGTCGGGAACTTACTATTTTGGGAATTTGGACTTTTTGACTTTTGAAATACCTATGTACAATGTCTAATCTGTATGAATAAAATATAATCATGTTCATTCATTCCATTTTACACACATGCCTAAGACGCATAATTCGTTTCTACGTCATTCCTAAGAAACTTTCGGTTCTCCCGTCGATTTCTATCGCATCTTTTGATCTTGCGACTTAAAGTGACTTCATAGCCCCTTTTCTTATATACTTTGTTACAAATTGCGGGGTGAGAATAACATGCGTGGAATACAATCATTTAAAACTTTTAGTATGCTATTCAAGAACTGTATGCTTCCCCAGATTACACCTTTATTTATTGCATTAGTACCTTAGTCAAAAAGCCCCTACATCATGAACCGTTAATTCACATTTTGCAAGCGCGAATGTTGTGGATGGATTCATTGGGATTGACAATCCCCGTCCCGATTACCTTGATGCACTTACATTTGATTACCTAAGTATTTTGACTAGATACTTACTAGGGGTAAAACAATTATGTTAAAGCTTCGCTGTCGTGAGCTATTGCAATAATTAATTATTAATGATTTTGTACGATGGTACTAAATCATATCGTGTTGCTATTCTTATAAAGTTTATGTTTGTATTCCACACTACTACTTATTAAACCTATGAATTTCACTCAGCTTTATGTTGACCTTTTTACATGTTATTTCTCAGGTAATAATGCTAAATTTTGCTAAGGATGGGAGCCCGTAGGATATATTCGCAGCTTGGAGATTTCTGTGTTATTTTTAAAGCTTGGTTTTAATAAAAGCTGTCAGAAGTTTATTCTGTATTTTTGGTAACTATATATTACAAAACCATGTTTAAATAATAGATTTATTCGGTTATAAAACTCTGGGACCTTTGTATAAAAAATATGATGTTTTTGATGTAATGTTTATGTCTTTATTACGTCCACTTGTGTCAACAATATTTTATTGTTTTTGTACCATTACGTGGTACCCCCATATTGCCTACGTGTTCCTTGTCAAATCTCGAGGGTCTCACAGATTGATATCAAAGCTTTAGTTATAGGGAACTGAGTTGTTTTCCAAAACATAGTTTATAACCAAGAGTTCAAATATTTCATGTTTCTAAGTGTCAAACACAGAATCTGCCATTGCTGTTCGATATCTGCGCGGGTAACTCTCTAATCCTTATTATTTACTTTTAAATTATCGTTGTAGTATTTCATTTCTTGATTACATTTTGAAATATTACATTACCCTAATGACGATAATTACTATTTCTTTCCAAATCCTTTGTGCTTTACCAATTTATCATTGAATATTACTGTGATGACATATGCCCTTACTGCATTTCTTGAATTCTTGTTCTTGTGAATTGATCTTGTTGCAATAATTTTATATTGTAATGACATTATATACTTTTATTCGGAGCTCGTATGCTGCCGACTTTTCATACTCACTTTTCTGAGTACTATCGCTATTTCGTTTATGCGTGATACGACTGACATCATATACTTGTTCGTTTTGAACCACCTGTTTTTCTTGACTCACCTTTATATGTTGCGCATACTCTCGTGAAACCATTGTTTGGGATTAAGTAAGTGTTGCTTTCGATGAAACTTCCAATTTTGATTTTACTACTGTGCGTGTTACTTTCATCGTTAAACCTCTTTAAGATATATATTTAGATATCCAGTTTGTTTTCCGACCATTCGTGATTGGATGTCTAGTCTATAGACCTTTGGCTCAGTGTGTCCCGGGAAAAGACTAAAGGACATCGTGTAAGTCACACATCTCGAAGCATTCCTTGAATCCGTGTTGAATAATATCGCGATTTTTCGTAACTTTGATTGACCTTTATGTCCCCGTTTACACGACCCTCGTACATCGACTAAATATTATTTCATTGATCATTCTACGTTTCGACTTCGAATTTCAACGTTCGTTTGTACCTTGGAAACACCATCGCCATCTTGTAATTCATATCCTCTAATACGTGGCAATTGTTTTGAATACAATTCTACTTCTATAAGCTTGTATCATTCCCTTTCATTAAACCTCCACACTCCAGGAGTGCGACTAGTTAATGTTCATACTTCAAATCTTGAGAGACGTTCATGAAATAATGGTCTTCTCTTCATAATAGAAATTTCTTCACTTGAAGTTTTGAGAGATTCTTCATACTTGGACCATGACTTCTTCATTTTTCTCCAATCTTTATTTGGGATTTTGATATACAACGATCCGCCTCCTTTTCGGACTTGGATCTATTTATCCTCATACCTTGTTAGGGCCTTTTTGGATAGACTTCTCCATGATCTTTAGGGGAGTATTTGCTTTTCGTCGTGTGTCTCGATCCTTCATATTGATTTTTGATAAATGATTCTTCACATCACTTGGGATCTTTAGCAACAAAATGTAGCCCTCATGCCTTGTTAGGGCCTTTTCGGACTCGTCAATCTTCGCATCCTGCTTCAATAAGTTATGCCTTGGCTATGAACTCTAATTAATACCGAGCAACTTTTAAACGATCTTGGGCTAGAAGCTAAGTAACTTTTCAAATCGTACAACCTTATTTATTGCAATTAAATTTATTAACAAGCGATGGGAGAATAGGCTTATAATCAACTCACATAAATTCACGAAAGAAGACCAAACTTATAATTTAATCTATCATCTCTCGTTCTCCACAATTTAAAATCTCAAGAAATGAGACTCGTGGATGCTTAGCCAATTAAATTAAAGTTTTGGGATTACGAGTCATCTATAGGATCTTGCAAACTCTTAGACTTTTTCAAGTTTAGAGTTCGCATTTTAAAGTTCCCTTGATAAACGACTCTCTAGGATCAATTATAGGAACTTGCAAAAAGTTCATGTTCTTAACGCGTGAGAGTTAAGACTTTCGCGTTTTAAAGCTCCCTATATAAAAGCCTAGCAAAACTTGACTTAAACACGTTAAGGATACTAGCTAGAGTAAACTTAGATAAGTAAACTCGGGTTGAGTCAAAAGATTCACAACGATGAAAATTAAAACAACTTTATTAAAATTTATTCTAACAAAGAAAGAAAATAACTATAACAAAGGTAAATACTAATAGGCCAAAATAGATCAAAAATTTTGAAAAATGTCGAAAAATCAAATTTTCCGGTTAAAATGAGGACAAATACAAGGAAAAGACCACTTAACTTCGATAGAAGTCCCCCTACACTTAATATAAACATTGTCCTCAATGTTTAAGCATGTGGAAGTAGCCTCCCCTACACTTAGGACATTGTGCACTTTGTTTAAATCTTGCTAGGGAAGAGACAACTAAAGGGACTCCTATTTTAATATTGAAAAATATAAAATAGAGAATCAAAAGAGTTTAGGATAGAACCGGAAGATGGGTACATGGAATCGTGGGTCGTCAAAAGTCATCAAGAATGGATCTCTGTAAGCTCGAATCCCTACACATCATAAGAAAGAAAACAACAAACACATACTAGGGTCTCCCCCTACACTTAGTATAAAAACAAGAGTAAAGGGATAGATACTGCGGGTTGCCTCCCGAGAAGCGCTTGTTTTTGTTAACCGAGTCGTGAGCCTGACTCGGCCTTGATTAGCATAGGAAGAAGCTTGAAGAACATCCACCGGGATCAAATACATGGTTTTCATCCATCAAATAACACAACCTTAAGGCGAACAAGGAAAGCCAAAGAAGAGTAGGCAAGGTTCCCTTAAGCAAAGATAGAGCACGGTGGTAGCAAGGGTGATGAGGTGCAAGCATGTCTCCATAAGTTCCATAAATCTTTCCTTTTATTTCATCAGATGGATACCGAGATGGCTTAAAAATTTCAATACCGGGATCGAACACCTTTTCCTTTAGGGGAAAATAACACTCACGCTCATCAGAATTTGAAGAGGATCCGCTCATAAATCTCACAAACTCATCCGACGAAGGTGTATAGAGAGGTGTCAAAACATAAGAACTGCGGATGTTGGTGTCGTCCGATTTCTTCTCCTTTGAAACGGGTTTCTTCATATCCAAAGTAGGATAAAGACCATAATCATCAAAGTCCAAAGGAGGAGCATCACTCTCATTTGGGAAGTAAGTGTTGAGAAAAGTAGCAAAATCTTCCTTAAATGAGTAGTTATCCAAAGTAGGATCAACTGTTATTGGCGGAGGATCTTCATCATGTGAAGAATCACTCGAGAGAGTATCGGCCTCATCAAAATCATCATAAGTAGGCATGTCTGTATACTCAGAAGTAAAATCATCATAATCATCTCCATTGGAACTAGAATCGTCATCATAAGCATCAAATATCAGTGGAGAATCGTAAATTGGTGGAGGATCAGAATTGGATAGAGAATCATCCACATCATCTTGGAATAGTGGATTATCATAGTAAGAATCGAATAGAGGATTGTTGTAGATGGCAAAATCATCAAGAACATTAATCATATTCGCGGATTCTCTTCCACTATATTTGGTTGTGATCTTCCCCATTTTGAACACTTGTGCATCATTCCTAACCCTTAAGATTAACTCACCTTCGGCAACATCAACTGAAGCTTTTCCGGTTCCCAAGAATGGTTGACCAAGTATTAAAGGAATACGAGGGTCCATTTCATAATCAACAACAATAAAGTCGACCGAAAAAGTGAAGGTGCCAAATTTAATGAACACATCTTCGGCAATACCAAGAGGGTAAGCGAGAGTGCAATTTGCAAGTTCAGAGGTCATCTTTGTTGGTGTAAGGTCGGGTAATGATAATTTTTTCCAAACACTTAAAGGCATTAGATTTATACTTGCCCCGAGATCGGCTAAGACAGTAAATTCTTCGGTTTGGTGAAAAGTACATGGTAACACAAAACGACGGGATCTCCAAGTTTCTCTGGAAGTTCTTTAAGAAGGATGGCAGAACAGTTTTCATTCAACCGAGTATTAACAAACTCAGCCATCTTCTCCTTCTTGCTAAGCAATTCCTTAAACATCTTAACAAATTTAGGCATTTGTGATAGAGCTTCAACAAGGCTAAAAGTGATTTTTATGCCGGAAATCTTGTTCAAAAAGTTGGAGACTTGAACGTCATCCTTAGTAAGAATTCTACCTTTGTCCAGCCGGGAAGGGTAAGGAATGTTGGGTTTAGGTGGTGTAGGTGTATCAGGTACAGGTTGAGATGTTGAGGGTTTAGAGGTGGAAAGTGGGGTTGGTGAAGGGTTCTTCTTGGGTACTTCTTCATGACGAGGCGGAGACGGTAATGGTGAACTAATACTAGGCGTGGGAGTAGGAGGGATAAATGGTGGTGGAGGAGGTGTAGATGGAGTAACTGGGGGAGGGATAGATGGTCCTACTAAAGTTGTTCCACTACGGGTAGTAATAGCACTTACACACGAATGATTTGAAGAACATGATGGCTAGTTTGATAGAAGTTTACATATCTTGACGAAGCTCGGTTCTAATATCATTTCCTTGTTTAGTGATGTCACTTTTCAAGGTGATGATTTGGCTTTGAAGATTGTTAATTAGCTCTAGTTGGGTTTTCATGAAAGTTTCAACATCATGATTGATGGGTGGAGGTTAGGGGGCGGGTGGGTGGTATGGAGTAGAAGCTCGAGGTGGGTTTTGAGTGCTTCTATTGTAATTGTTAGGGTTGTGGTTTTGAGGAGAAAAACTGGGTGAAAGATAGTTGTTCGACCGGTAACTTAGCAAATTTCGATCATCTTGAGGTCGGGCTTGGTAATTTTCTGGTGAATAGTTACCATAAGCCGCATACACGTTTTCCGGATTACCTTGAGTAGAAGGACAATCGGTGTATGAATGAGGACCGCCGCAAGTCTCGCAAGAAATTGCTACAGCTTTAACTTGTTGTTGTTGGTTTGTAGCGATGAGCAAGATATTTTTGTTCATTTCGGCCATCATGCGGGTGAATTCGGTCATATCGGGGTTTGCTGAAGTAGAAGAAACATTGAATCTCGGGTTATTCCTTGAAGAAACGGATGAATCCCAATTTTTGTGATGAGTAGTCATGTTCTCAATAAGTTCTCTACACTCCTCGGGTTTTCTTTTCATAAATGTGCCACCGGCGGCTGCATTAATCGTATCATGATCACGAAAAGTTAAACCATTGTAGAAAGTATCAATCAACGTAATGGGGAGCATGTTGTGGTTTGGACATCGATCGATCAAAACATTATATCTTTCCCAAGCATCAAAGAGAGATTCGTCGGGTTCTTGCATGAAACCGCTGATTTGATTCCGAAGGCTCGTGACCATGGATGGTGGAAAGTAGCGCGATAAAAATCGTTGAGTCATGTCGTCCCAAGTATGAATGGAATTCTTCGGGAGACGATCGAACCATTTTTCGGCGTGGTGGGATAAAGTATGTGGAAAGAGCTGAAGGCGAAGGACATCCATAGTAACACCGGGCAACTTCATGCTTTGAGTAATAGTAATGAATTTGTCGAGGTGCTTGTTGGCATCATCATTAGGCAATCCGCGAAATGGATTAGTTTGCACTTGTTGGATCATGTGATGCTTCGACAAAAACTCCGGAGCCGTGATTTGCATCGGCACAATCGGTCCTCCTCGTCCATACATTGTGGGTTGACAAAGCTCCTCCATTGTTCTAAGGTCGGGTGGTGGAAGAACATTGTTGTTGTTATTGTTGAGGTGCGGTGGGTTATTGTTGTTGTTCACACCTGCCATATCTAAATCTTCACGAGTCTCGGGCTCTGGATAAGTTGAAGATCTAGTACGCATACACCTGCGAAAGCAAAAGAAAAAGATACCAAAGCAATAGACAATATATATACACTATAAAAATAAAAATAAAATCTTTTTGGATTTTTGAAATTTTTTAATTTTTATGGATTTTTAAGAATTTTTAAACAAGAAAATAACGTTCACGAGTGAACGGATCCCAAAATTCAACGCGTCTGTCACAGAAAACCGTTAATCTTTACGAAAAGAGCCGGCAACGGCGCCATTTGAAATTTAGTTTTTCCTCGTATGAAATTTCGTTAAACCGATCTTTTCGAATTTATTATTGGTAGAAAGTACGACTCAATTGTTCTTGGTGGAAATGAAAATGGTTTGGTTATCTATTACTAAGTAAAATGAAAATGTAAATTGCGATAAGTAAAAGGTATGCAAAGGGAATGCAAAAGGAATGTAAAAAGGAATGTAAAAGGAATGTAAAAGGAACGCTGAAAGGAATGTAAAAGGAATGCTGAAAGGAATGCTAAAAGGAATGTAAAAGGAATGCTAAAAGGAATGCAAAAGGAATGCTAAAAGGAATGCTGAAAGGAATGTAAAAGGAATGCTAAAAGGAATGTAAAAGGAATGTTGAAAGGAATGCTAAAGGGAATGCTAAAAGGAATGTAAAAGGAATGCAAAAGGAATGTAAAAAGGAATGCTAAAAAGAATGCTGAAAGGAATGTAAAACCCTTTTCCAATCAAGCTGATTGGAATGTAAAAGGAATGTATAAAAGGAATGTAAAACTGAAACTAGGATTTTTAGTCCAATTAATTAAGTTCGTTTTTCCTCGATTCGACTCAAATTTGATTTCCGGTTTAACGTTTCAACTTAACTTTGTTTTTGGTAAAATCTCTTTTTGTTGGTATTTTTTAAAACTAATTGCTATTAAATAGAAGAAACTATTAAATAAAACTAATTTTAACTATTTAAACTAATTTGAAAACAAAATAAAACTAATTAAAAATTTAAACTAAATGTAACTAATTAAAAATAAAAGAAAATTTTTAAACTAATTTGAAAGTAAAATTTGAAATAAAAATATTTAAACTAATTTAAATTTAAAAATAAAAGTAAATCTATTTTAAATAAAATGAAAACAAATTTAAAGTTATAAAAGGAAATAAAAATATTTTTTATCAGTTTATTTTTTATAAAAAACTGAATTTAAATAAAACTTTTTAATTAATATAAATAAAACTAACTTTAATTTAACTAATTTTAATTAAATAAGCTGCCAACTAAACTTCCTATATTAATTAAATGCAGGGAAATAAAACACAAATAAGTATGTAGAGCAGTTGGTTGGGACGTTGTGTAGTTGATCGAGGGGTCACTTATTCGAATCCAACCAGTGACAAAATTGGTTAATATTTTTGACTAATTTTTTTGGAACTTGTTATTTGGACAGTAGAAACCCTCAGACTAATTAAGTCTGAGGATTAAGCAGCAAACAATAAGCTAAACAAATAAACAGACAATAAGCTGAGCTCAAATAAGCATAAACCAAATAATCCAGATAAGCAGTGACAAATAGCAATATCAAAATAATCCAAAGCTGAAACTAATAAGGCTGATGACCAAATAAGCTGTTAACAATAAGCCAATCTTAAACGAGACGAGAGCCAATCAAACAGTTAAATCAGGAATAAAAATAAGCAGATTCAAACTAACACTAAAACTGAAAATTAAAACATAAGCTGATGAGCAACTAAAATCATAACAAGAAGCAGATTCAAACAGACTTAATGATTAATCAAATATTACTCAAATCCGACAAAAGCAGAAACCGAATAACCATAAAAAAAATATCATATACCAAAAATAACTTAATCAAAATGTAAGCTGAAATAACAGTAACTACAAAGACATTCGTAGAATAAAAAAAACTAGCAGACAATCAAAATTCAAGCAGATTAGATAAATAAGCTATAAAAATTAACAAAAAATTAAAGGAAAAGCAAACATGTTTGGCGAAAACCTTTTGGAAGAAGGTAAGGCGCTGAGCCCCCTTAATTCCGAAACAATAATAAACACCACCTTTAATTTGAATCCAATCACCACCCTTGTCTCGAACCAGATGAATCAACAAACAATAACAGCAGCCTTTTATATAATAATCTCCCAGTGGGGAAATTACTTTTCACTTTCTTCTTTATATATATATATATTTTCTTTTTTTTTAAATAATAATAATAATAAATGACAAACAGTAACAAATTTTTTTATAAACGAATTAAAAGAGAAACAGTACTGGAAATTTAAATGAGACAAGAATTGAACTAAATTTAATTTTTCATCAATAAATAAAAAGAGTACATCACTTGAAATTGAAAATTACAAGATTAAAACTAAGCCCTATTTTACTGAAAAATTAAAAATAAAGAAAAGTTCACTTGATTACATGATAGATGGGGGTTTTATAGGGGAACCCCGAACCTTCTAGGTCATCCTTGGTGCCCAAGGCTTGAAATCCTATCCCTCCATATCTTCTTTCTTCTTTCTCTCTTGATCATGCGGCTAAGATTCATCCTTGTGCACACGGATTGCCACCGTGGCACAAGGATGTGTTTGTTGTGCTAGTTTTCAGCCTAAGTGGCTTCTTCTCATTGGTGGGTTGGTAAATGGTGATGTGTATTAGCCAATAGAAACAAAGGATGAGATGCCACGTAGGAGTTGCTTGAGGACCACTATGGTGGATCATCCGAAAAATTGGGGGATTTATTTGTGTGAGTGTGAATCATATGTTTTTGGTAAAACACCCAATTTTCATTGGGTAATTTTGGATTAATTGTGAATTAGGGTTTGGGGTAAATGTGAGATGGTGGCTGTTATTTTGAGAGAAGGAGAAAGATATACAGTGAATGTGAAACATTGTTTGTATCGAAAATAGGGGTGAGGAGGTTTAATAAATGTGAGAGGATTTCGTTTGGTGGGGTAAAAAAAATAAAACGTGTATGTTAACACGTGTAGGGGGGAAGGTTGACCAAGTCATCCAAAGTAAATACTCCTTCACTTAATTCGTTTGTGTGTATTTGACTGGTCAAGGGATTGTATCAAGCAAAAATTGCATCATCCAGCTTCGTGCCTTTGTTTGGGCTTAAGCCCATTCCCATCCATCCGATTTAATATAAATTGGGATTGTCCCAATTTTCAGCCACCATTCATCTTCTTATTTAGCCATTTGGGCTTATTGATGGGCTTTGTCCAAATCATCTTTTTAAATTCAACTTTCCAAATGGGCTTGTGGGCCCATTAAGCAAATGTGGGACCCACAAGGCCCATTAATCTCGACTAATATTTAATCCACTAAAAACGAGCTCGATTCCGACTTTCTTGATTATTACATTAAATTCAAGTGGACTTAGCCGATTTTCGTGATCTTGGCACACTTTTGGTCTTTTGATCTTGTCTTCGACTCTTTCTTGACTTTTCTTCGACATTTGACCGTGAAATCCCGTGTTTTCTCTTCTTTTGATCATTTGTACCTATTTAAACACAAGAACACAAAACCACGCGTAATTCCGACATTTACGATATAAAACACATGATTAGGTCTTGTTTTTGATTGATTTTAGTGGCAAAAGGATAAGTGTTTACACACTTATTAAAAACCCTTTTCCAATCAAGATGACCGGGATGAAAAAGGAATGTATAAAATAAGCTAAATCTAATAAGCTATTAATCAAATAAGCACACGCCTAAAAACCTAATCAAAACACGTTTAAGAAAAGCTAATAAGCTAGAATTTAAAGACTTTTAAAAAAACACTTAAACGAAAAAGATATACGAAACCAACTTTTATATAAAAATAACTTTTATAAAAACTTAAGAAACTTTAAGATAAACACAAATAAGCTATAAAATCTAATAATCCAAGACAATCAAAAACATAAAAACATAACCTTTAATCAAATACACATAACAATAAGCACATAACATAAAGATTAAGTAAAACAAGAAAGGTAGAATGAGAGATTAAAAAAAAGAACTTGATTAAAAGAAAAGATTCAAAAATTAAAAGACTTACTTGAATTAAAGGCAAGAAATTAAAGGTGCAAGACAAGTAATTAAATGACATGAAATTAAAGGTGCAAGGAATGAAAATGGTGGAAATACTAATTTTGTCAAAATTAGCTAACAAAACTAAATAATGAGGTTAAGCCTCTATTTATAGGGAAGGAGGGGAAGTGTGGAAGCTTCCTCTCTCTTTCTTTCTTTCTTTATAGTCCTTAGTCTTTAGTCTTCTAAATTCTTCGACTTTTTTTTGCCTTTGTCTCGAGATTAATTAAACTCGTCTTGTAATTTCTTCATAAGTTAGACTTGAGTTCTTCGGCTTTATTAAACTTCCGTCTTCAGACTTGTTCTTAGATAAACCTTCAGAATAGGTCTTGGGCATCCGTTATTTTTGCACTCTTGATCTCTTGACTTCGTCTTTTGTCTTTTTTTCAATAAAAGCCCGTGAAAGCCCGTGTTTTCTTCCCTTTTTACATTTTGGTCCTAAATCACAACAAAAACACAAACCACGCATAATTCCGACATTTACGACATAAAATACACCTTTTGGCTTGGTTATTATTATAATTAAGTGGTAAAAGGATGGGTGTTTTCACACCTATCAAATCCCCTACACTTGACCATTGCAATGACCTCATGCAATGCTTAGTGACAAAGCAAGATTTACATTCTCCATCATAATCAACCTACCTTGGTCTTTATTAAACAATTGAAACTAAGGAAAATTTAAAAGATTGAAAATAACATAATGCTAGAAGGAGAAACTAGTAAAGAAATCTAAGACTTACATTAGGGCTTTGGTGTCATGAATGTTTATCACCCTCAAGTTTCACGTTCCCCATGCCAAGCTTAAAAACAAGATCATTGTTAGTACAAGTTAACACAACTAACACTTACTCATGCGGTTCAATTAATCACTTAGACTCCCTTATTCCTATGGGTAACTCTTATATTTTATTGATGTCTTGAATGATCACGAGGATGCATTGTTGACTTATTTCGATAGTTTATTAAGGCTGAAAATAAAGTAGGACGATCTAATCCATAGTTAGCTAAAGGACAAAATCTTTTAAAACTGCTTCTCGAAACCTCATAAAGTTCATATCTTGGCATAACTCGCTTCACGATTTGAGACCTTTCTCGGAACGATATATGGCATTTACTTCATACTTCAAATCTTGAGAAGACGATCTTGAAATTATGGTCTTCTCTTCATATATAGTGTATATCTATACTTGGGGTAGTTGAGATATTTTCTTCAAATGTTGACCACGACTTCTTCATTATTTATTCAATCCTTATTTGGGATTCCGATATACAACGATCCGCCTCCTTTTCGGACTTGGATCTATTTATCCTCATACCTTGTTAGGGTCTTTTCGGATAGATTTCTCCATGATCTTTATGGGAGTAATTGCTTTTCGTCGTGTGTCTTGATCCTTCATATTGATTTTGTAATAATGCTTTTCACATCATCTTGGATCTTTAGCAACAAAATGGAATCCTCATGCCTTGTTAGGGCCTTTTTGGACTCTCCAATCTTCGCGTCCCGTTTCAATAAGTTATGCCTTGGCTATGAACTCTAATCAATACCGAGCAACTTTTAAACGATCTTGGGCTAGAAGCTAAGTAATTTTTCAGACCGTACGACCTTACTTATTGCATTTATTTATTTACAAGCGATGGGAGAAAAAGATCATAATTAACTCACATAAGTTAGTGAAAGAATATCAAACTTATAACTAACTCTATCATTTCTCGTTCTCCACAATTTAAAATCTCAAGGAATGAGACTCGCGGATGCTTAGCCTAATAAACCAATTAAGGTCTACATGGTTAAGGATACTAGCTAGAGTAAACTTGGATAAGTAAACTTGGTTTGAGTCAAAATATTCACGACGTGCCTAATATATCTAAGATATCTAAACTCGCTAAAACCATTTTATTTTAATAAGAGAAAATAACAAAAAATAAAGGAAACTACAACTAGGCCAAAATAGATTAAAAATTTTGAAAAATGTCAAAAAATCGAATTTTCGGTTAAAATGAGGTCAAATTCATGGAAAAGTCCGCTTAACTTCGATAGAAGTCCCCCATACTTTTTGCTAGGTTAAAAGTTCGTTGTTCTCGGTGTCTAATCGAATTGATTTCCGGTTCAAAGTGCGACTCAATTGTTTTTGGTTAAGAAAAAGGGAAGTTGATTATCTATAACTAATTAAAATGAAAATGTAAATTGCGATAAGTAAAAGGAATGCAAAATGAATATAAAAAGGAATGTAAAAGGAATGTAAAAGGAATGCTGAAAGGAATGTAAAAGAAATGCTGAAAGGAATGCTAAAAGGAATGTAAAAGGAATGCAAAAGGAATGTAAAAGGAATGCTGAAAGGAATGCAAAAGGAATGCTAAAAGAAATGCTGAAAGGAATGTAAAAGGAACGCTGAAAGGAATGCTAAAAGGAATGTAAAAGGAATGCTAAAAGGAATGCTAAAAGGAATGTAAAAGGAATGAAAAAGGAATGTAAAAAGGAATGCTAAAAGGAATGCTAAAAGGAATGTAAAACCCTTTTCCAATCAAGATGATTGGAATGTAAAAGGAATGCATAAAAGGAATGTAAAACCCTTTTCCAATCAAGATAACCGAGATGAAAAAGGAATGTATAAAATAAGCTAAATCTAATAAGCTATTAATCAAATAAGCACACGCCTAAAAACCTAATCAAAACACGTTTAAGAAAAGCTAATAAGCTAGAATTTAAATACTTTTAAAAAAACACTTAAACGAAAAAGATATACGAAACCAACTTTTATATAAAAATAACTTTTATAAAAACTTAAGAAACTTTAAGATAAACACAAATAAGCTATAAAATCCAATAATCCAAGACAATCAAAAACATAAAAACATAACCTTTAATAAAATTATAACAATAAGCACATAAACATAAAGATTAAGTAAAACAAGAAAGGTAGAATGAGAGATTAAAAAAAAGAACTTGATTAAAAGAAAAGATTCAAAAATTAAAAGACTTACTTGAATTAAAGGCAAGAAATTAAAGGCGCAAGACAAGTAATTAAATGACAATTAAGTAAATGACATGAAATTAAAGGTGCAAGGAATGAAAATGGTGGAAAGACTAATTTTGTCAAAATTAGCTAACAAAACTAAATAATGAGGTTAAGCCTCTATTTATAGGGAAGGAGGGGAGGTGTGGAAGCTTCCTCTCTGTTTCTTTCTTTCTTTATAGTCCTTAGTCTTTAGTCTTCTAAATTCTTCGACTTTTTTTTACTCTTCCGGGATTAATTAAACTCGTCTTGTAATTTCTTCATAAATTAGACTTGAGTTCCTCGGCTTTATTAAACTTCCGTCTTTGGACTTGTTCTTCGATAAATCTTTAGAGTAGGCCTTGGACTTCCGTTCTTTTCGCATTCTTGATCTCTTGACGTCGTCTTTTGTCTTTATCTTCGATAAAAGCCCGTGAAAGCCCATGTTTTCTTCCTTTTTCATATTTTGGTCCTAAATCACAACAAAACACAAACCACGCATAATTCCGACATTTACGACATAAAATACACGTTTTGGCTTGGTTATTATTATAATTAAGTGGTAAAAGGATAAGTTTTTTCACACTTATTACTTTTGAAACCTTATCACATTGTAACTATTTCATATACTTTCTTACGAACTACTCCATACTACTCTCGTGTAAACCAGTCGCTATTATATAAGCTACCATCATGTCACCATATAAATTTAAACTGGTATTGTTTGCGAATAATTTTACAAAATGTTCTACTTGAGCTTTACAAAATACTTGAATGTTACTTTATAAAGTTATTTGATATTATTTCTTTACGATGTATTTTCACGAATTACTTACTCTTGAGAACGTTTCATAAATTATTTTGATTCATGTCTTACAAATGGTATTTTTTATATATTTTTTAAATATATGGCATGTAATACTGGTTTGACAAAGCTGAGCATCGCATTGCTAGTCCTAATATGCATGGCCTGATCACCTATGCATAATCTAGAAGGAGCCATGTGAGGCCGAATAGTAGTCACCTTAAATATTTAGCCAAGAACCAAATTTTTACTTGTGTTTCTGAAAAGTTAGGTAAATTAAAATTTTGAAAACTTTTACATATTATGCGAGTAGCACCTGTTCATGATATACGCATATGTTTCCTTATCTCTTGAACGAATTACGTGCCTACAAGCACATATTTCTTTACTTAACAATCTTTGTTTTACTTGTTACCTCATCTTCTATCGTGATACAATTCTCGCTACCACTCGTCTAACTACTGACCATTGATGCCAGACTTGGAAGTTTCATGTTTTTATGCTTTTTCATCAACTAACCTTCTCTATCTACTTTGGTAGACCTTCGAAACGTCTCTGGACGCGAATAATGATTTATGACTAGATGCGAAAGAGGATTTCGTATGTTTTGTCATGATGTGTCTTTGACTCTATCGTCTCAAAATTCATTCGTGTTAACCATGTGTCGACTTTGCTCTCTCTTTGCTAATGTTTTTCATTTTGCTGAAATTACTCTCAAGTGACTTCTTAAGAACTTTCTTTGATTCGAAAATTTATTGTGTGGCTTTTATCTTTCGATCGTGTCACCGAGAACTTAATAAGCCGTTGTTGGTGACGACAACCACACTCGTGAATTAATCTTGCTAAATCCTCTGTTCTTATTATTTTTATCATCGATGCCTCTATTCTATCATGCTCGTTAAAAAATTGGTACAAATTTCGTTTTATTCCCTCTTGTCATTGCTTGCATACTAATTGCTGACAATTATTTGCTTCATATTCGTTTGCTATCTTGTCATCTCTGAAAATTGAATGTGTCCCATGTTTACTATTTGATGTATTAAACACCTTTATGGATTTCTATAAATTATTCTAAATTTTTAAAATGTTTTACACATTTTATCAAGCGTTAAGATTACCAAAATACCCTTTTCGAGTTAAACATCAGATCTATACATCCTCTTTGCTAGATTATAACTAGTGTTTAAAAGGACGCCATACCTTATCTTTTAAAGTATTTGAATTTATATCATACTTCCAATTTAATGAAATTACTGATGTAATTTATATTTATGTTAATGATTCTAAATAATATCGAAATTTGATTTTCTCTAATCGTAACCATAAAAACCCGAGTTTTAACAATAACTTTATGCAATCATCCAAAATTTCTTAAGACGATCAAAATAATATTTGAAATGTTTGACTTTTACTTTGAACACCATCTTTATCAAATAAAAGATATAGCGATTGTTTACTCATTCAATATATAATTTTGGTTTAATCCCAATGTAACATAGTTAAAATTTTCCTTTACTAATAGTTTTGATTTCAAAACACCAAACACCTTGATAAGCAAAGTATCCCTGTTTATTCCCGTCTCTTTCCATCTCTAGTTGAACTCTTAGGGAGCACAGTTCCTTTAGGGGGTCGACTGTAAGAACTCGTATTTTTTCTCGATAATTAAATTATTTTTTTATTCGTACCTTTCAATTTTATAATGTTTAACCTGTTTCTTTTAATTTTTATGCGTAAATCTTGAGAATTCAAGAATTTTAATTAAATTGTATTTTAATTATTTTTCTAACAATGCAAAATAATTTATTTACAATTATTAAATATTTATTTTATTTGTTTATATTTATTTAATCAAAAGTTTTGATTTAAAATCACTCGCACGTGTTTATTAAAAGTTTACCCGATTCGATGGAACCGTTACCGGTGGCTATTTCGACTCTAAGAAGTCAAAATAATTATGTGTCTATAAATATCATCGTTATGACATAGTGTTGTATTGTAACACACGACTTATAGATATATAGAAATGAAGATGAAGATTAAACCAAAAAAGAAAGATTAGATTAGATGAAGGAAAAGAGAAAAACAAAAGATGTGAATTCCTAGTGAGAGAAACACAAACGTTTCTCTCTCTACAAAACAAATGAAATGGAAGACACACACACAAATGAGGCTTAGGAGGCCTTTTATACTAAGTAGTAAGTGTTTAGGAGGCCTTCCTCATTTGTGTGTTCGGGACTAATTCCCGTTACATAAACATTAATAACTAAGAACTCTCAACACCGTTGAATAGTATTTTTCACGAGCTTCGCAACGGTATATTATATGACCATCACTTTAAATACGGCTAACAATCTCCCCCTAAGGGGTGGTCATGTAATATGTGACTTCACTTCGTTGGTGTTGCAGACTTTGAAGCTCGTTGTCTTGAGAGTTCTTTCATAGTTCCTTTCATGACTTGTGATCTTGAATCTTTGATCTTTGCCTTGACTTGATCTTGTAACTTTTCCAGCTTGTGTTCTTGTGTCTTTACCCACATACTCATGTTTTGAGTTGACATGAAAGCTTGTTAACAATCTCCCTTGATCATCAGAGTAGCGGAAGTCTTTGTCTTTAGATGTTCTTGAGCTTTCTTCAATAATCCTGAATATGTGGCCTTGAATTGCGACTCTTGAGATAGCGCCACCGTTTGCATTCCACCGGTTTCCCGTTATACAGTACGAATACTGTACCTGTGATCAGGTAAGTTCAAAGAACTTCCTTGACAGGATTTCCAGCTGTGGTAGCCGTTCTCAATACTTGAATATATCGAAAGATAATTCAAAGTAAGGAGTGAATCATGCAGTTCCATTCTGCTGATTAGGTCGTCAATTCACTTTCCTGGAACAAGTCTGGATCAATTAAGAATCAAGCCATCGTTGCTTTCCAGTTGACACAAGTTTGATTCATATAGAATCGCACAAGTTACCTACCGCAGTGCTGTTTGATGATGACACTGGAAGGATTTCCATTCGTCACTGTAAATACTGAAAAGTATTACTCTGAATGTTCTGGCAAGATCATAAAGATATTGCGTCGAGACCTGGAACGAGTTTGAATCAATTAAGAATCAAACCACTGTTGCTTTCCAGTTAACATATGTTTAATTCAAGTGAATCTTACATATGACCTACCGCAGTGCTGTTTGATGTTAACACTGGAAGGATTTCCATTCATCACTGTGAATACTAAAGAGTATCACTCTGAATGTTCTAGCAATACCACAAGGATAGAGCGTAGGACTCTGTAAATCATCGCTTGTGTTCTAATGATGAACAACAATTGATCTATGGAATAAGTGTCCTAATGAGATTTTTGATGAATCTCGTTGGCTCTAGACTCTATAAGTGCACGTTTATTTGGTGATCGGAGGCTGGAGCGGACTGCCACCTATTCAATATCTACTATCTCGGAGTGAGAAAGTTGATAGAAATGAGTTGAACTCCGTGACAATAAAACAAACTTCTTTTGAGAGAAGCTTGAGTAGGCTGGGAAGGGTTGTGCATTGCATCACTGGGTCCATGATGCTTTGTCTTCAGTATCAGAAATCATCAAAGTGATTCTGATAATAGATGTATTGACCCGGTTTCTGCCTAAGTTGTATGGAGGGCTTCTTTCTTTACACCCTTTATCCTTACATTTCTTTTTCATTCTTCAACCCCTTCAATGCTTACCAAGACGTCATAACTAGCACCTTGTTGTGATTGTTCCAGTGCTAGCTTAAGTCATTAGTCGGCATTATTCCCGTACACTCAACTACTCCATCTTTCCTAAGGACTTCTAAGTTCTAATGGATTGTCCCTGGGAAGATCCCTCCGATTCTGGTTGGATCATAGGACGAATACCTAACCACCTTTTGACACCAATACCATCGTGAATTTATGTGTTGAAGGGTATAGATATCGTAACCAGAAAAATCATTTGAAAATGCAGTCAAGGTGTTGAAGAAATCAATGTTTACACCTTGAAAGTTTTCTATATCACCAAAAACGCTCCCCCTACATATGTGCATCATATTAGGAAGAGAAAGCACTTATATCAAAGACCTTATTCAAGATAACACATTTTAATCACTATTCTCCCCCTCAAAAATTGCATGAAATTGAAATTTTTGTGAAACTAGTGATGAAACATGGAGAGAATAATGTGTCATGAAACTTTGGAACAAATGTTTATTCAAACATTATACTCCCCCTCGAAAAGAGATTGTATTTAAATATGGGAGTATATGAGCAAGTTGTTTTGAAATACTTTGAAAAATTGTGCTCAAAAGTCCGAGAAAAATTGTGTTCATGAGCTTAAAACTTTGAATGTTTCGATATAAGCTCATGACCGAGAAAAATGAATTTCTCGTTGTTGAGGATAAGTCAAAGACTTTCCTTTATTTAGGGACCGGGTTATAGTCTGACATGTGACTATAAGCCATTATGAGAAGAAAAATAGAAAAGACATGTTTTGAAAACATTTGAACTCTCATTCGAACTTTATGTACGTACCCGTGTCGTTATTGAACAACATTTCTAAGCACGTCCATATTATCGATGCTGAGAGACATGTCGGAGAAGAATATTTTTGGTATTTTGTGAAAGGTTTTCTCATTTTTTATTTTGTTTTTATAGGTTTTATATTTTTGTATTTTGATTTTCTGATAAATATATACAAGATTACTGCGAATGTGCAAGACGTTCAAGTTCATCAGGTGTGAAACTACGCATACCAAGTCGACGAACCAAGAATTCAAATCTGTCTTGAGAAAGAGCTTTGGTGAAGATGTCGGCTAGTTGGTAGTCCGTCTTGACAAAGAACAGTTCGATCGTTCCTTTTTCCACATGCTCCTTTATGAAATGGAATCGGACAGCTATGTGCTTGGTCTTGGAGTGTTGGACCGGGTTGCAGGATATGGCTATGGCTGATTGTGAATCACAGTAAATAGGGACTTTGTTAAAGTAAAAGCCATAATCCGTGAGTTGTGTTCTCATCCAAAGGACTTGAGCACTACACACGGATAGAGACACATATTCTGCTTCTGCGGTTGACAACGCCGTACAGTCTTGTTTCCTTGATGACCAGCTCACTAGCTTTTCGCCTAAGAATTGTGCTCCACCGGAAGTGCTCTTGAATGTATCATGACACCCTGCATGATCGGCATCTGAAAAACCCGTGAGATTAAAACCAGAATCCTTCGTATACCAGAGACCCAAGTTAATGGTTCCCCGGAGATAACGAAAGATCCTTTTAACCTCCTTGAGGTGTTTCTCGGTTGGCTGAGCCTGGTACCGAGCACATAAACAAGTAGCATGCACAATGTCCGGTCTGCTTGAGGTTAAGTACATAAGGGACCCGATCATACTTCGGTATTTTGTAGCATCTACAAATGTCCCTTTCTTATCCAAATCAAGCTTGTGTTTAGTGTCCATTGGAGTACCAATAGGATCACAGTTATCCATACCAAATTTCGTTAGAATCTCAAGCACATACTTGGACTGATTTATGAAAATACCACGGGGGGATTGGTGAACTTGGAGACCAAGAAAAAACGTCATTTCCCCCATCATGGACATTTCAAATCGACTTTTCATAAGGTCGGCAAATAATATGGAATATTTTGGGTTAGTAGAACCAAATATAATATCATCTACATAGACCTGAGCCACCAAGATGTCGTTGCCGTAGTGCTTGATAAACAACGTTGGATCAATAGTTCCTTTGCTGAAGTGATTTTGTAGAAGAAATGATGATAATTCGTCGTACCATGCCCTCGGTGCTTGTTTCAAACCATAGATTGCCTTTTTCAACTTGTAGACATGGCTTGGATGTTCAGTATTGATGAAACCTTCAGGTTGACATACATACACATCTTCTTTTAATGGCCCATGCAAGAAAGCCGTCTTCACGTCCATTTGATACACTGTGAATGATTTGTGTGCAGCGTATGCCAAGAAAATCCTAATAGCTTCCATCCGAGCAACCGGGGCAAAGGATTCTGCGAAGTCAATTCCCTCCTTTTGTTTATAACCTCTCACAACTAACCGAGTTTTGTTCCTAATGACCGTTTGCTCCTCATCCATCTTGTTTTTGAATAACCATTTCAGAGTGAGGGGACCGATATTGTCTGGTCGAGGTACTAACTCCCATACATCAAGCCGGATGAATTGATTGAGTTCTTCTTGCATAGACTCAATCCATGATGCATCGGTCATTGCTTCTTTCACACTAGCTGGTTCCATTGTGCTGACTGATAGTGCATAGATACACATATCACCATCGGTACGCAGCTGATTTCGTGTTGAGACCGGTCGTGAGAGATTGCCAATCACTTGAACCAAAGGATGATTCTTAGTCCATTTGTGTTCATGTGGAAGTGTATGAGAAACTTGATGCGAGCTCGACGGATCCACATATGGTGCTGAAGGCTGAGTAGTGCTTGTGGAAGCCGCAAATGGATTAACAAACTCGTGTTCGTTGAGCATCGCATTGTTTGCATTTTCAGCAACTATTTCATTCTGAAGATGAACATGAGTAGGAATTTGCTGAGAATGTTGTTGAGTTGCGTCAGCAATCGGAGAAGTGGTTGGAATGTTTTGAGGTACTATGGTTGAGGTTGACGTAGATGGTGCAGAGGTAGATGCCGATGGTGTAGATGCAGTCGGAGGTTCTTGAACTACCGTAGCAGGTGCAGCCGGGGCATTTTGAGGAACACCAAATGACGAAGGACCCTCCATATATTCATCATAAATAGGCCCAAATAAAACTTCCAAGTCACGTTCCGAAGGTTGTAACGATGAGATTGCTGACGGCGCAAATTGAAGCGCGAGTCCTGAACTTACGTGTCCAGAAGTCTGACCTTGAAGCTCGGGATGTGAGCTTCTATGCTGAGAGGCCATACCCGAGAGTTCATCAAAGGTAACGTTCATAGTCTCCATTACCTTTCTTGTCCTTCGATTATAAACCCTGTAAGCACAAGCAGTTGAAGAATAACCAATGAAAAAGCCAATATCACCTTTAGGTTCAAGTTTACCGATATCTTCACGATCATTCTTCGGATAACATAATGCACCGAAGACATGTAAAAATGAAATATCCGGTTTTCTTCCATTAATGATCTCATAAGGTGTTTTGTTGAAACGGGTGTGAATAATGGAGCGGTTTTGAGTATAACATGCAGTTGCTATAGCGTCGGCCCAAAGGAATAACGGTGCACTAGAGGAAAGAAGCATCGTTCGAGCTGCTTCAACTAACGTACGATTCCTCCGTTCCACAACTCCATTCTGCTCTGGAGTTCTTACAGCCGAAGTTTGATGAGAAATCCCAACTTCGTCAAAATAAGCTTTTAATTTCTGATTTCTGAATTCTGTACCGTTATCCGTTCTCACAATAATGACAGGGGCTTGCAGTAGAACTGATGTTTTCTTCAAGAAGTTAATAATTACATCAGGGGTTTCATCTTTTGAAGCAAGAAAATGAACCCATGTGTAGCGAGAATAGTCATCCACAATGACAAGGACATACCGCTTCCCATTAATACTTTTGATTCTCATTGGGCCACACAAATCCATATGTAGGAGATGTAACCTATTCGTTGAGTTGGGAACAGGTTTGGGTTTGTGAGGCTTCTTCTTACTTTTACCTTGCTCACATGAAGGACAAAGATGGTCTTTTGTATATTTGAACTTTGGAAGACCGGTAACGAGATCATCTTTCGCGAGATGGGTGATGGCATCGAAATTGAGATGAGATAACCTTTGATGCCATAACCATGACTTTGTTGATGTGGCTCGGGCCATGAGACAAATTGGAGAAGCAGCAGACATTTGAAAAAGATCAATGGTGTAAAGGTTGGTGGTACGATTTCCTTTCAACAGATCAATTCCTTCAAGATCTCTTACAAAACATGTATGACTTCTGAAAGCGACCTCCAAGTCTGAATCACAAAATTGCCCAACCGAGAACAAGTTATGTCCCAAGCCATCAACAAAGGAGACTCTGGTGATGATTATATTTCCCCAATAAAGATCACCATAGCCTAGAATTGCTGCAACATGATCATTTCCAAATCGAACAGTTCCCATGAAACGCCATACAAAGTTCTTGAGAAGGCTTCGATTCCCAGTCATATGTTTGGAACAGCCCGAGTCCACGCACCAGAGACAAATTTCAACAGCCTGCCAATGATAAGAGAAACAAATATTTTGGCAACCGATGAAATAGGTTCCTGTAGGGTTAGAAGATAATTAAGCCGTATCACATACCGACGTTTCACTGTCAGTATGAGATCTACTAGTGTTGATAATTTTGCCACTATAGTCAAAATTTCTACCAGTAGGCAACCATTTAGAGGTGAGTCTAGGGCTACTAGGCTTAGCAAGACTTTCTATGGACCCTACATGCGTACTTTTTGGAACATACACCTTAGCCTTAGGAGTGCGTTGTTGTTCACTGACTGACAACTTGTCAATTCGAGTGTAACCACCATAATTCAAACCATTCATAGTCAAACCACAAGCATCATGACTAAAAGTAAAGAAACATTTATTACATTTAGCACAAATAACTTCAGATTTTTCATTCCGAATAGCAAGCTTAAAGTCATTACATTCAGATGAATTAGGTTTCTGATTATGATTAAAAAGCGGTAAATTCCTAGGGTGTTCTTCTACTTCCACATTATTGATCTTGGGGCGACTACTTCTAGAGGCAAAAGGGACCCTATCATTCCTTGTATTGCTCGTAGGCTGTGGCCTTCTGCTCTTAGTGTAGTTGTTTATTCCTGTAGAAGAAGACACGCGTCTATTAGAATTAGCACTTTTTAAATCAATAACTTGTGGTTGAGTTATAGTGATCGGTTTTGTCCTAACGCTTGCTGTACGTTGTTTGCTAGGCACAGAGGGAGAACTAACACGAAACATTCCTGGGGCAATCACAGCAGTTTTCGTTCCAGCAACCTTGGGAAAAGGTGTCACAGCAATACGAGTGGGTCCCGAGGTTGCTGGTTTCTGGATCATCGTATCCACAATCGAGCTAGGTTCAGAAGTCTTATCTTTTAACAAGGCCTTTAACTTACAGTTCTCACAGATTTTATCAATAAGTTTCTGATAGACAGACTTACTTTGTTCAACAGCCCGCTTATATGAAACAACAACAGATTCTAAATCTGCAATCTTAGCCTTAAGCTTCTGAACATTACCACCACTAGTACTCTCTAACCTTGACAAGGCCAAATTCGTTTCCGAAGCCCCTCCTAACTGAGCCTGCAACCGTACGATAGTTTGTTGCATTTCATTGTGAGCTTTTTCATACGAAATCTTGTCATATTTGCATTCATCACATTTTTTGACAAATTTATTCCAAAGATCGGTGAATTCTTTATCCTTTTTAATGACATAAGATTCCATTTTCTCTTTCATATGATCAAGCTCAGTTTGGAGGTTCTCATTATGCGACATAGAGGTACCTAACTCGATAGGGCTACTATCAATACAATCACGAGCTTTAGAGAGGCGTTCAAGATCGTTTTCCAAAACTTTAATTTTATCAAGAGATTCATCAGCTTCCTTCGTCAATGATTTAAAGTCTTCAACAAAGTTGGCTAATTCTTTTAGAAAAGCGTTTTCCAAATTTCCTAACCGAGCATCAACTTGATTAATAATTGGATTAATATCGTTTTGAAGAATTTTTTGAACCTCAATCTGAACAGGTGATGTAAAATTACCTCCAGTTATTTTTGAATTAACAACACGTTTAAGGATGACAAAGTTATCTTTAAGCTCGTTTAGAAATCGGCGAGTGATACTCGGTTTAGGAGGGTCATCAGACAATTCCTCACTTGGTAGCAAAAGCATTTCAGTATTCGTTTTAGACCGAACAAAAACAGTTGGCGGGTTAACTTTTGGATAATAAACGGGTATCACCTCTTTATCAAGCTTTTGCATTCTTAAACGAGACTCTACAGCAAGTTCAGTAGTTTCCTCGGAATCATGCACACTAGGAGGATCATGCTCATCAGACAATAGCACACTACCATTATATAAAGTTTCATTAGTGGCCTGAACTTTCTTAAGGTATCCTGGATTAGGGGGAAGAGGACAACCTAAAGCCATTTTGTATCGAGTGTAATTTATCTCATTCACTTTTGGTGCGAGCATATTTATCGTCTGCATAGTTTGGCCACGTTTTACTAAAAGGTTGTCTAATTCTCTAATCCTATCCTGCGCTTTGCAAAAATCCTCAAGAAGCCCATCTTCTCGAATTTTGAAATCATGTTTTAGCTTTTTTCTTTCTTCTTTTAAATCAGAAACAATAGCTTTTTCAGTTGAAAGCTGTTTATTAAGAGAAGTGATTTCATCATTCAATTCGCTTATCTTTTTAGCACTACTTAAGTGTAAGGCATTTAATTTCTTAGTGGTGCATTTTTCTTGATAAACAGATGTAGCATGAGCTTGTTCAAGTTCCTTGATTTTAGCATGATGAATCTCAAAACTTTTCTCCCGTTCCTTATATCCCGCAAGCTCAGTGGTCAATTTGGCATTAGTTTCTCTAAACTTATTATTAACCACCGTAGCATGATCTACATCCTTAGCAAGCTTATCAAATAGAGATTTATAATACGCATGTGTCTCATCAGGAAGGGTTGTAGGCTGAGAAACTTGATCCACACTAAGGTCCACACTAGGCTCATTCAAAATAATATTACTATTATTCGTTTGATCCTCGTGTGTCTAAATGTAGGGCTCAAGCATCTCAGTATACTCTTCCTCCTGATTAGACATATTATATATATCATTATCATCAAAACTTGGGTGTACCTCAGAGGGACCGTTTGCATCATAAACGGGAGCTCTGTCATCATGCATTCCTGAGGTTGATGCTTGCTGTAAGTTTGCCATCAAGATGTAGTTGGCATTCACCTCTTCTTCCTCGTCATATTCTGCAGCAGAAGCCATAAGATCAAATTCCTCAGCTTGAAGTGGGATTCCTGCCTCTTCTTTTTGTGCTATGAGAAGCTGAGTCTGAAGATAAGCAGCATCCCTCTTCTTTTTGACTGTGCAATCGCGAGCATAATGACCAAATCCCCTGCAGTTGTAGCACTGAACCTGACGATTGTTGTTTCCATTTCCCGTACCAGTATTCTCAGCCCTTGCAGCCACAATGTTTCCCATCTGGTTACCAACCGCTGGCACAACTATTAACCCATTCTGATTACCCGCATTCGGAACACCCGGATTTGGACCACGGTTTTGCCCATACTGATTTCCTGCATTGCCAACGGTCTGCCCAGCATTCTGACCATATTGTTGAAACTGAGTCCCCGTGTTTCCAGCAACTACCAATTGGCGATCTTGATTCGCATTCATGAAAGGTTGAGCAATCTGCCTATTTCTAGTATTCGAGGAGATTCTCTGATTGTTGTTGGTGGGGTTAATGGTGAATTTGAATGCCTTTGCAAGAAGGGCAAGACCAGTATTAATAGCATGAGTAGGATCAGTAATGTCATCAAAACAGGCAATGGGTTGTTGTAAGTAATTCATAGCAGCAGGGTGTTGATATCCATAGGTGGTGAGTTGTTGTTGTTGTTGTTGTGGCAGGAAGTTACTTGATGAGGGTTGATGGTAGGGTACCATGGGATATGACATAGATGATGGAGAGTTTGCCATAAAATCCAATGGATCTTGTGTCTTGGCACGTCTTTCTGCCCTAACTTCGTTAGCTTCATCTTGATTCATCTTCAAATAGTCATAAACTTGAGTGTAGTCCACGACATGAAGATCCTTGGTTTGATTGACAAGAGTGACATATCGTGACCATTCAGAAGGAAGATTATCAAGAAATTTGATGTTGGCAGCAATTTGTGCAGGCTCATGTTTGTTTCTTCTAAGATGGTTCATGAGGGTTGAAAACCGATGATAATAAGGTTCAATTTGTTCCCCTTCAGTAGACGTAAATTTCTCCCATTCACGAAGCAACTTAGTTTCCTTTTCTTGTAAACCGATTTCACTGCCCTTCATCATTTTCTGAATCCTAAGCCACATCTCGTGTGCGGTTTCACAACTATCGACAGCGGCATAAACATCTTCAGGAAGTCCCATAAGAATGACTTGAATTGCTTGATCATCAGCGTCGAGTTGTTTGGATTCAGCTTCAGTTAATTCTTCATCTGTTTGCTCATGACTTGAATCAGCTACTGGGTTAGCATTCGTAGGGTCCCCAGGCACAATAATTGTTCTTCTAACGTACGGACCCTTTTGAATCGAGTTGACAATCAACTTTCCCAGAGGTTTACATTTTGCATAACGAAGGAGACGACTAGCCCATGTAGTGTAATTCTCCTTTGTAAGCATGGGTGGACGATTCTCAGTACCCGCAGCATAGATATCTTGTTGTGACGTCATCGTAGAAGTCGTGTGAACAACAGGATCTCAATTCGTAGAAAGCGTGTGGTGATGTTGAAATTCCGAAACTTCCGATTTTTTTTTTCTCAGTCCGACAATAAATTCCTCAGTCCGACAAAACGGTAAGCTGAAAAAATTATGAATCGCCAAATTTTGAAATTGAGTTCGAGATAGCCAAAAACTAGTAGGGAAAAAATTTGATTTTACTTGACCTAAAAATTTTAACTCTTTTTTTTTTTTTTTTTTTTTTTTTTTTTTTTTTTGATCTTCGTGTAAACTATGTTCTGAAACTAGTCTAGATGGTGGCTAAGACTAAAAATTACTCAAACAAAATTTCCATCGGAATGCCCATCGGAAAATTCTATCGGAATGTTCTATCGGAATGTCCTTCTATCGGAATGTTCTACGATCGGAAAGTCCTTCTATCGGAATGCTAGATCGCAATGATGATCTGTCGCAATGACGATCTGTCGGAATGCTAGATCGCAATGATGATCTGTCGGAATCTTCAGATCGGAATGTGGCTAAAATTTAGGCAGAGTAACGACTCAAAGTTCCTTAAGAGCCGTCGGAATCCCAGATCGCAAAGAACGATCGGAATGTCCAGATCGGAATAAGGTATCGAAATGTTTGGATCGCAAAGTGGAACCTAAGGTTATTGCGATCTGGCCTCACGTGCTTTGTACTTTCCGATGGTGAAACTTGCAAGAATTTCGGAAAGATGAACAAACACGAAATTTCTCAACTTTTGATCCAAAATACTTGTTTTTAAGCCAAAACCAAGATGCCCAAATCACTACTACCCGATTTAAAGAAGGTATACTTCTTAGAAACACAAACAAACACGAAATTTGTTTGATGTTTTGACGAGAAACAATCAAAATCACACGAAATGCTCAAATACGAATCCCTTGGCGAATGATACCACTTGTTGTATTGTAACACACGACTTATAGATATATAGAAATGAAGATGAAGATTAAACCAAAAAAGAAAGATTAGATTAGATGAAGGAAAAGAGAAAAACAAAAGATGTGAATTCCTAGTGAGAGAAACACAAACGTTTCTCTCTCTACAAAACAAATGAAATGGAAGACACACACACAAATGAGGCTTAGGAGGCCTTTTATACTAAGTAGTAAGTGTTTAGGAGGCCTTCCTCATTTGTGTGTTCGGGACTAATTCCCGTTACATAAACATTAATAACTAAGAACTCTCAACACCGTTGAATAGTATTTTTCACGAGCTTCGCAACGGTATATTATATGACCATCACTTTAAATACGGCTAACACATAGAAATATTTTTCTATTTTCGTCGTTTTAATTTCGCGTTTTACGAGTATTCTTTGTGATTTACATTAAACTTTTAAGCGTCATTCGTTTATTCGACGCGTTAACGCTTATTATATTATAAATCCCTATTTATTTATCAAAAAATCAACGTGATCCGATTATCGATGTTTTTATTTTATATTGAGAGTTTATTTTTCGTATTTCACGTGTATCTTTCAAAGCGCATAAATTTTAAAATATCGGGCTTTAATAATACCCGCTTTTGTAAATTTTAAAACAAAATTTACTTTTATCTTACCTCACACCAAATAACTTATCTCATCTTTGGTTGGCTCTCTCTTGTCGTTCAAAACAATGCATCAATCAAAACATTTAATCTCCAAATCTTAAATAAATTGATGATATACAATGAAGATTATTAGTTACTAGTTATGGTCTTGACATTGTTTTCTTCATTAACTTCTATCATCATCAACATTTAAAGAACATGAGGCTGAAATAAAAAGAGGTTTTTCATGTGTTTATCTTGGGTAGAAGCCAATACTTGGACACATTTATTATTGATTTGAAAGCAAGGGTTAAAGCATGGTTGAGTTCTTGTGGTGTTTCATCATCTTTTATTGTAAGAAATTCTTGATTTATTGATTTTTTTTATTTTCTTTATATAATCATTCATGGGTATTGATTAATACTTTTTATTTATACTCATATATTCATGTTTATACTTTGATTTCTGATAGGTGTGTAAACACCCATCCTTTTTACCACTTAACTACAATAATAACCGAGCCAAAACATGCATTTTATGTTGTAAATGTCGGAATTATGCGTGGTTTGTGTTTTTGTTGTGATTTAGGATGAAAATGTGAAAAGGGGAGAAAACACGGGCTTTCACAGGCTATTATCGAAGAAAAAGACAAAAGACGAAGTCAAGAAATCAAGAGTGCAAAAAGAACGGAAGTCCAAGACCAATTCTGAAGATTTATTGAAGAAAAAGTCAAAAGACTGAAGTTTACTTAAAGCCGAAGAACTCAAGTCTTATTTATGAAGAAAATTCAAAGACGAGTTTAAAAGAATCCCGAGACAAAGTCATTAAAGTCGAAGAAATAAGAAGATTAAGGACTTAATGATGCAATTAAAGAAAGAAAAAAGAGGAGAGGAAGCTTCCTAAGCACCTCCCTAATCCTCCTATAAATAGATGATTAGGATTTACATTTCATTTTGTTGGCTAGAGTGACACTAGTTCTTCCATTTTCATTTCCTTGCACATTTAAATACATGTCATTTACTTAATTGTCAAATTTAAATACTTGTCCTGCACATTAAATACCTTTAATTTCAAGTAAGTTTCCTTTTAATTATTGTTAATCTTTACTTTTAATTGTTCATCTCCTATCTACCTTTCTTGTCAATCTTTAATCTTTATGCTTTATGTTCATGTTTATGTTTTTGATGTTTTATTGATTTGATTAAAGTGGGTTTTGATTATTTTGATTAGTATTGTTAGTTTGATTGTTTTGGATTGTTTGTTTATGATTAGTAGGTGTTTATTGATTAGTTTGATTTAATCTTTTTGTTGATTTGATTAAGTTTTGTTTAGATTCGTGTATATTTATTCTTCCTTGTTCTTTGCTGCATTCTGTTTCCCAGGTACATTCCGAATCAAGACTTTATTCCGAATCAAGGTTTGTTTTTTTGGTTATTCCGGATCAAGCTATTTGTTCCGAATCAAGGTTTTGTTCAGGAAGTTCCGAATCAGTGAAAGTTCCAAATCAGCAAAGTTATTCCGAATAAAGGACTTATTCCGGATAAAGTGACATATTCCGGATCAAGGTCTTTCATTTGGAATATTCCGGATAAAGGAGTTGTTGTTGTGAAATATTCCGAATCAAATTTCTTCCGGATCAAGGTGTGTTCATTCGGAATATTCCGAACGAAAGGTTTTGAGGATTTATTCCGGATCAACAATTTCTTCCGAATTAAGGGTGTTCATTCGGAATAGTGAGTATTCCGGATAAGTGACATATTCCGGATGAACCATTATTCCGAGTGAAGCAAATATTCCGACTCAAGGCTTTTGGTAAATATTCCGAGTAAAGAAGAACATTCCGAACGAAGGTGACATTCCGGATGAATGTTTATTCCGAATGAGGGTATTATTCCGAATGAGCATTTTTAGTTTCTTTTAAGTTCCTGTTTTTAGCTTTTAAACTTTATTTTTCCCGCCTTTTTCCTTAGTCGCACTTTAAGATTACTTGCCTTAGATTTATTTTAAGCCTTGCTTTAGTTTAGGTTTTAGTTGCGTTTTAAGTTTGCCTTAGATAGATTTAAGTTTGCGTTATTTACTTTTAGTGCCCTTTAATTTCCGTCACGCTTTAATTTCTCGCCATTTATTTTAAATTAGATTTAGATTTAAATTAACGTCATTTTCATTTACGTCTTGCACCTTTAATTTTAAAACAACCAAAAATATTCTTTCTCACCAAAAACAATTGAGTCGCATTTTGAACCGGAAATCAATTCGTTAAGACACCGAGAAAACGAACTTTCATTGTTTAAATAGGATCGTTGTATATCAAAATCCTAACATTAAAATGGCGCCGCTGCCGGCTCTTTTCGTAAAGATTAACGGTTTTCTGTGAGAGACGCGTTGCTTTTTGGGATCCGTTCACTCGTGAACGTTATTTTTCGTGTCAAAAATTTTCAAAAATCCAAAAACATTTGAAAAATCATAAAAAACATTTCTTTTCCAAAGTTTTGCAACCAAAAATATATTCCTCTTTATCCTCTATTATGTTTAATTCTTTTCTTTAACCCTCTTATTTATAATTCTTCATGGATTCGTCTTGCGTACGGTGTGGGAGACCATGGCATGGTTTTCAAACATGTCAATGGTGTACTTGTGAGCGGTGTGGTTTTAATATCGATGATACACAATTTGGATTTTGTCCATTTTGTAATTCAACAAATTCGTACTTCCCCTCTTACAATACTTTCTCACCCTCTCTCGTCTATGACAATCCTTATCCTCAATATGCACCGGGTTTTTCTCCATACCCGTGGTGCTATATTTGTGGGGGCCCTCACGATGTTTCTTCTTGTGATCCGTCGAAGGTCTTTGAGAAAATTCCGTGCTATCATCCCAGTGTGTATAATTTTGAGCCCCCACGTCACACCGTCAATCATCAACCCTTTTGTGCACTTCCTCCTGCGCAAATTGCCACACTTTTTGCCAACTTTCAAAAAGTTCAAGAAGCTTGCAACAAGATCATCGAAAAATGTCAAGCGGATCAGCAACAAGAGCAAGTATCTAACCTTAGTGCTTATACTCCTCCTCTGGTGCCTCCATATTATTATGATGATGATGACGATAAGAGTCCTATTTCTTGGAACGATGAGAATTCTATTCCTTCTCCCGACTTGCCGGCTCTGGAGCCTAAGGATTCACCCATCCTAGGGGATGAGGATCTTAGCATAATTCCTGCAAAGGAATCCGACGAATTCATAAAGTCTAGTGCTGATAACCTTGTCCCAATTCCAAGTGAATCTGAGTTGACATCCGACAGTGACGATGAGTATTATGCACTTTCTTCTGATGACGTTCCTTCCACCAACACTTTGGGAGAGGTTTCTTTGGCTTTCTGTAATCCTCTTTTTGATCAAGATGATGATTTTACTTCTAGTGATGACGAGTCACTATCTGATGAAGACGTTCCGAAGGAAACTTTCAAGATTTATTCGAACCCTTTATTTGATTTTGATGACGCTTACATATCTAGTGAGGTGAATCCTCTCTTTGATGAAGGGATTGAGGACATTGATAGCTTTGATTCTCTTGCTATTGATGAGCATACTTTGTTAGCCATGCCCCCTTCTATCGCAGAGGTGGAGAGATTTGACTCTACTGGAAAGGTGACGCAGGTGGAAGGTAATTGTTCTCTTACTTCTCATACTATATTGCCACCTCATCCTACTGCGTGCACGCCCAAGTGGGTGATGTATCAATTTCCTTCTCCGGGAAATGAGGATGAGTGCTTTGACCCGGGAGGTGACAATGACCATTCTATGATTAATAACCTTACGGCTTTGCCAATTGGTCACCATCCATTGTCTTTGGAAGATGACAATGTGATTCCTTTACCCACCCCACCTCCCGTGGATCAAGATTTCACATACTTCTCGTATGTTGAAAGGACCTTCCTACCATTCAAGACTTATCCTCCTGCCTCTCCTTTATTATATTCCTTCGGGAACGAGGACAAGGTCTTTGATCCCGGTATTACATTTGAGGCTTCCCCATGGACCATTTAATTCGGGGACGAGTCAGACTCGTGACTCGGTTAACAAAAACAAGCGCTCTTTGGGAGGCAACCCGATTATCAATCTATCTTTCCCTGTTTTCACCATAAGTGTAGGGGGAGCCCCGTGGTGTTTCTTGTTTTCTTTCTTATAATGTGCAGGGATTAGCGCTTCAAAGACACACTCTTGATGACTTTTGACGAACCGTGATTTCGTGTTCCTTCTTCCCGGTTCTATCCTAAACTCTTTTCGATTCTCTATTTTATATTTCTCAATATTAAAATAGGAATCTCTTTAGTTGTCCTTTCCTTAGCAAGATTTAAACAAAGTGCACAATGTCCTAAGTGTAGGGGAGTTTACTCCCACATGCTTAAACATTTAGGACAATGTTTATCTCAAGTGTAGGGGGGACTTCTATCGAAGTTAAGTGGTCTTTTCCTTGTATTTATCGTCATTTTAATCGGAAAATCAATTTTTCGACATTTTTCAAATTTTTTGATCTATTTTGGCCTATTAGTTTTTCCTTTGTATAGTTATTTTTATTTCTTTGCTAGAATAAATTTTAATAAAGTGGTTTTAATTTTCAACGTTGTGAATCTTTTGACTCAACCCGAGTTTACTTATCTTAGTTTACTCTAGCTAGTATCCTTAACATGTTTAAGTCAAGTTTTGCTAGGCTTTTATATAGGGAGCGTTAAAACGCGAAAGTCTTAACTCTCACGAGTTAATAACAAGAACTTTTCGCAAGTTCCTATAATTGATCCTAGAGAGTCGTTTATCAAGGGAACTTTAAAATGCGATTTCTAAACTTGAAAAAGTCTAAGAATTTGCAAGATCCTATAGACGACTCGAAAACCCAAAACTTTGATTTAATAGGCTAAGCATCCACGAGTCTCATTCCGTCAGATTTTAAATTGTGGAGAACGAGAGATGATAGAGTCAATTATAAGTTTGGTATCCTTTCGTGAATTTATGTGAGTTGATTATAAGCCTATTCTCCCATCGCTTGCTAATAAATTTATCTGCAATAAATAAGGTTGTACGATTTGAAAAGTTACTTAGCTTCTAGCCCAAGATCGTTTAAAAGTTGCTCGGTATGGATTAGAGTTCATAGCCAAGGCATAACTTACTGAAGCGGGATGCGAAGATTGGCGAGTCCAAAAAGGTCCTAACAAGACATGAGGGCTCCATTTTGTTGCTAAAGATCCCAAGTGATGTGAAAGAATCATTTATCAAGAATCAATATGAAGGATCGAGACACACGACGAAAAGCAAATACTCCCGTAAAGATCATGGAGAAGTCTATCCAAAAAGACCCTAACAAGGTATGAGGATAAATAGATCTAAGTCCTAAAAGGAGGCGGATCGTTGTATATCAAAATCCCAAATAAAGATTGGAGAAAAATGAAGAAGTCGTGGTCCAAATATGAAGAATCTCTCAAAACATCAAGTGAAGAAATTCCTATTATGAAGAGAAGACCATTATTTCATGAACGTCTCTCAAGATTTGAAGTATGAAGTCGCTGCCAAATATCGGTCAGAGAAAGGTCTCAAATCGCGAAGCGAGTTATGCCAAGATATGAACTTTATGAGGTCCCGAGAAGCTGTTTTAAAAGATTTTGTCCTTTAGCTAACTATTGATTAAATCGTCCCACTTTATTTTCAGCCTTAATAATTATCGAAATAAGTCAACAATGCATCCTCGTGATCATTTAAGACAATAATAAAATATAAGAGATACACCTAGGAATAAGGGAGTCTAAGTGAATAATTGGCCCACATGAGTTCGTGTTAGTTTGCTAACTTATAATAACAATGATCTCGTTTTTAATCTTGGTTTAGAGAATGTGAAAACTTAAGGATGATGATCATTCATGAAATTTCCAAAACCCTAAGGTATGTTTTTGATTTCATTACTTACTTTCTTCCTTTGAATGTTTATAATTTTCTATCTCTTTAATAAAGTCCAATATGGATTGATTGTGATGAAAAATGTAATCGTGCTTTGTAACTAATACATTGCATGAGGACATTGCAATGATCAAGTGTAGGGGATTTGATAGGTGTGTAAACACCCATCCTTTTTACCACTTAACTACAATAATAACCGAGCCAAAACGTGTATTTTATGTCGTAAATGTCGGAATTATGCGTGGTTTGTGTTTTTGTTGTGATTTAGGACGAAAATGTGAAAAGGGGAGAAAACACGAGCTTTCACAGGCTTTTATCGAAGAAAAAGACAAAAGACGAAGTCAAGAAATCAAGAGTGCAAAAAGAATGGAAGTCCAAGACCAATTCTGAAGATTTATCAAAGAAAAAGTCAAAAGACGGAAGTTTACTTAAAGCCGAAGAACTCAAGTCTTATTTATGAAGAAAATTCAAAGACGAGTTTAAAAGAATCCCGAGACAAAGTCATTAAAGTCGAAGAACTAAGAAGATTAAGGACTTAATGATGCAATTAAAGAAAGAAGAAAGAGGGGAGGAAGCTTCCTAAGCACCTCCCTAATCCTCCTATAAATAGATGATTAGGATTTACATTTCATTTTGTTGGCTAGAGTGACACTAGTTCTTCCATTTTCATTTCCTTGCACATTTAAATACATGTCATTTACTTAATTGTCAAATTTAAATACTTGTCTTGCACATTAAATACCTTTAATTTCAAGTAAGTTTCCTTTTAATTATTATTAATCTTTACTTTTAATTGTTCATCTCCTATCTACCTTTCTTGTCAATCTTTAATCTTTATGCTTTATGTTCATGTTTATGTTTTTGATGTTTTATTGATTTGATTAAAGTGGGTTTTGATTATTTTGATTAGTATTGTTAGTTTGATTGTTTTGGATTGTTTATTTATGATTAGTAGGTGTTTATTGATTAGTTTGATTTAATCTTTTGGTTGATTTGATTAAGTTTTGTTTAGATTCGTTTATATTTGTTCTTCCTTGTTCTTCGCTGCATTCTGTTTCCCAGGTACATTCCGAATCAAGACTTTATTCCAAATCAAGGTTTGTTTTTTTGGTTATTCTAGATCAAGCTATTTGTTCCGAATCAAGGTTTTGTTCAGGAAGTTCTGAATCAGTGAAAGTTCCAAATCAGCAAAGTTATTCCAAATAAAGGACTTATTCCGGATAAAGTGACATATTCCGGATCAAGGTCTTTCATTCGGAATATTCCGGAAAAAGGAGTTGTTGTTGTGAAATATTCCGAATCAAATTTCTTCCGGATCAAGGTGTGTTCATTCGGAATATTCCGAACGAAGGGTTTTGAGGATTTATTCCGGATCAACAATTTCTTCCGAATCAAGGGTGTTCATTTGGAATAGTGAGTATTCCGGATAAGTGACATATTCCGGATGAACCATTATTCCGAGTGAAGCAAATATTCCGACTCAAGGCTTTTGGTAAATATTCCGAGTAAAGAAGAACATTCCGAACGAAGGTGACATTCCGGATGAATGTTTATTCCGAATGAGGGTATTATTCCGAATGAGAATTTTTAGTTTCTTTTAAGTTTCTGTTTTTAGCTTTTAAGCTTTATTTTTCCCGCCTTTTTCCTTAGTCGCACATTAAGATTACTTGCCTTAGATTTATTTTAAGCCTTGCCTTAGTTTAAGTTTTAGTTGCGTTTTAAGTTTGCCTTAGATAGATTTAAGTTTGTGTTATTTACTTTTAGTGCCCTTTAATTTCTGTCACGCTTTAATTTCTCGCCATTTATTTTGAATTAGATTTAGATTTAAATTAACTTCATTTTCATTTACGTCTTGCACCTTTAATTTTAAAACAACCAAAAATATTCTTTCTCACCCAAAAACAATTGAGTCGCATTTTGAACCGGAAATCAATTCGTTAAGACACCGAGAAAACGAACTTTCATTGTTTAAATAGGATCGTTGTATATCAAAATCCTAACATTAATTTCATTAATTATGACATTGTAGAGATTGGGTGAATTTGGAATGGGTTAAAACTAGGATTCAATATGTTTTGGGTTTTAATTTCTGCACTACTATGTTGAAAAGGGGTTTTGAAAATATTTCGTGGGTTTTACCTGTAGGAGAAAAATAGGATGAGATAGCTCCAAGTCTTAGGTTTGTTTTTCTGGCTCGTTCAATCCGAGACGAGGTCCAATTATTTAGTTATGATTTAAATGGTGAAGGTGCGCAGATTCTGCACACCTGCTGTATATGGCTAATAACTCGAAATTTTTGTATAGAAACACCCAAATATGTAAAACTATGAACTGTAGAGGACACTTATATCTTTCATTTCTAATTGGTCTCACCTTAAGTGGGTCTATAGATTGGAATGTACATCAATAGTAGTGGGTTGATTACATTTTCCTATAGATTTTGAAGGTCTGTGATGTTTGCTCGATTTCAAAAATGTTAAATGGGTTTACACAGGTAGATAAAAATATGTAGGCACAGATACAGGTTTTAGCTTGATGTATCAAGAAATATTATTGTGAGATGTGTTTCGGTTATTTAATTATGATGTTTGTGATTAAAAGAGTCTGATTTTGTACACTACTGATAAACGGCTAGTAAGTCAAGATTTTAGTACTAACTTTTAAAAAGAGCTTTTCATCCTTGTAGAGAACTCAGAGGGCTATCATCTCCCACTGAGTTTTCTTTCATATCGCTTGTAGATTTCAAATTACACCCATATTTGTAAGCCACAAAAATCAGTCACATATTTTCTTTAGAATTATTGTGTAGTAATAAATTTATAAGCTCATCTTAACTGAGAATTGAGGTTTCATAGTAACTTTTACAGAAATATAGACTCTTTTAGGATTCTAGGGATGTAAATAAGTAGTCTAAACGATTTATGGTTTGAGAATTATGATTTTTGCAAGTCGAATGAAGTTTCGGCCAATTAGTAAAACTATTGAAGTGAAGTCTTTAAAAGTGTCGGGAACTTACTATTTTGGGAAGTTTGACTTTTTAACTTCTGAAAATCCTATGTACAATGCCTAATCTGTATGAATCAAATATAATCATGTGCATTCATTCCATTTTACACATATGCATAAGACGCATAATTCGTTTCTAGGTCATTCCTAAGAAACTTTTGGTTCTCCCGTCGATTTCTATCGCATCTTTTGATCTTGCGGCTTAAGGTGAGTTTATAGCCCCTTTTCTTATATACTTTGTTACAAATTGCAGGGTGAGAATAACATGCGTAGAATACAATCATTTAAAACTTTTAGTATGTTATTCAAGAACTATATGCTTCCCCAGATTACACATTTATTTATTGCATTAGTACCTTAGTCAAAAAGCCCCTACATCATGAACCGTTAATTCACATTTTGCAAGCGCGAATGTTATGGATGGATCCATCGGGATTGATAATCCCCGTCCCGATTATTTTGACGCACTTACATTTGATTACCTAAGTATTTTGACTAGATACTTACTAGGGGTAAAACATTTATGTTAAAACTTCGGTGTCGTGAGCTATTGCAATAATTAATTATTAATGATTTTGTACGACGGTACTAAATCATATCATGTTGCTATTCTTGTAAAATTTATGTTTCTATTCCACATCACTACTTATTAAACCTATGAATTTCACTCAACTTTAGGTTGACCTTTTTACATGTTATTTCTCTAAAATACTAATGCTTAATTTTGCTAAGGATGGGAGCCCGTAGGATATTTTCGTAGCTTGGAGATTTCTATGTTATTTTTAAAGTTTGGTTTTAGTAAAAGCTGTCAGAAGTTTATTCTGTATTTTTGGTAACTTTACAAAACCATGTTTAAATAATAGATTAATCCGCTTATAAAACTCTGGGACCTTTGTATAAAAACTATGATGTTTTTGATGTAATGTATATGTCTTTATTACGTCAACTTGTGTCAACAGTATTTTATTGTTTCTTGTACCATGACGTGGTACCCCCATATTGCCTACGTGTTCCTTGTCATATTTCGGGGGTCTCACATGAACCAAATTTATTAATCAAACTCTGCGTGAATACTATGACGAAGTTGGCATCTCTCATGAAACACCTGTTGCTCGTGCTCTACAACAAAACGGTGTCGTAGAAAGGCGTAGTCGTACTCTCATGAAAGCATCCCGGACGATGTTAATTTACACAAAGGCTCCGTTATTCTAGGTCACCATAAGACGAAAATTTTTGGTGTTAACCAGGGAGCCTGCAATATGGCATTTTCGTGTTTCTGATGTATGGTGAAAGAAGATGACATGACACGTACTTTTCCTATAACATCACACGATGGCTCAGGACCCTATTGTGTGCTCTAATCTTTATATATACCAGGAACTTGACCAATTAGCTATGTTGACTTTATTCTAGAAGCCTGCAACTCTTGTTGACATTGATTTTTGCTTTTTTTAACAAGTATGTCACTAAATGAGTCCTAACTTTCAACAAAAATCAGAAAAAATAGCTGCTAATAAAAAATAGGGCAATTTCTTCAAATACCCCTTTACCCAAGGTTTTTTTGACAAATGCCCCTTAAATTTCGATTTTCCCAAAATTTACCGAGGCAACGTGGGCATCTGATGAGACTGCATTTATACATATTCACATCGTCCAAATCAGGCTTAAAATGCTTAAAAATATCATAAAATACCCCAAAATATGCTTGTGTTTGTTCATTGTGTATTTTAGGTACGCGTATCATGAATTCAACAAAAGAGAACCAGAATCAAGCAAAGAACGAATAGGGGAAACGAAGCCACACAAAGAACCAGGCTCGAATCATGAATTTCTAAAAAAGTCCTTAAAGTTTTAAAGATTGTCAACTTTGGTCCCTCGAGAATTGAAGACTTATCACTTTTGGCCCTTGTAAAACTCCAAAATTAAAATATTGGTCCTAAAGTTTCAAGATTTGTCATATATAGCCCTTAAAGATTGATGATATTACATAAATAGTCCTTAAACAAATTCTTAAAGTCACAAGGACCATTTATGTAATTATGGCAAAGATTTTATCAAAGGGATTTGACCTAAAAAGTTGTTGAGAATATTATGTTCGATGTGCAAAATTATAAATAAATGGAGGGTCAAAACAGCCATAAACCATAAACCATTACCCATAAACCCGGTCAAAACCCGGTCAAACCCACCCAAGCCCAACATATCATCGCCATAGCCCACTCCACACCCCTAAACCCATGCCCAAACCCGAAACCCACCATCACTGCCATGTCACAAACCATTAGCCAGCTATATATTAATTGAAGTTTAAACTGAGTTTATTAATAATATTTTTGGGCGCGTTTCACTTCCTGTTCACCATCAATATCCGTAATCCATCTCTTAAACCCTAATTGCGAATCAACATCAAACTAAAGGGCTTGGGCCGATAGCTCCAGATCCCCGATTGAGCTTATTGTCACCACATCCCTACTACCAAAAAACGTCCCGTTCATCCTATGGTCCCTCCCACATGGTGCCCTACATCACTTTTTGACTTCAAAACAAGCTTGCACAGGGAATCAACGAACCAGCAGCATTTACTTCTTCCCAAAGTCTTATTCAATGGCCTAGATGCATTCTTACAGATGGCATCTCAAGGACAATCACATGGGTATCACTTGACCAAAAAATTAAACAAGATGAAGAGGGAATTCTAGGCATTTTAGTTTTTAGGGTTACATGTTAGCTTTTCTAGATCCTTCCTAGGCATTGTATAAATACGTGTCGCCTGTGACACATATCTTTTGTTCCAAAAATCTTGTAAACCCCTTTTTTATGAATATTTAAAGTATAATTTGGGCCTTGCAAAATCTTTGTGTTCCAACTCTTAATTTATGTTCTTTAATTTAATTGCACTTTACTTTTTCTTGTTTATCAAAGATTTTTCAAAAGATTTTGTTAAATCCGTTGAGACCCTTTGGCATATAGACTGATCATAGCAATTTGTTTGACACCCAAGTTGTCGTGAAGCCTATATTTTGGTGTTACTTTTGTTCTCTTTCAATTTCTTGAAAGTTTTTGGTTCCAAAAGAGATTTTAAAAAAAAACTTGTTTTATGTTTTGTTGCTTAACCTACTGTAGCACAACCTTTTGAACAAACTTGCTTGACAAACAAGCTTGTTCAGAGGTCTTTGGTTACACTTGTCGTGTTGTTTGTTTGTTGTGTAATAGCAGGTATAATCAAGATCATATACAATTCTTAGACCTTCCTCTTTGACCTTGGGACTGTTGTAGTCTCATCAGCAAGGTCTTGCATATTTTTTCCTTTCAACAACATCAATAGCCTTCTTCATCGCAGAAAATTAAGGAGTCTTGGAGTTTGGTGGGTTCTTGGGCTTGAACAAAGCCCAAGAGTGGTAACTACTCTCTTATTTTCTAATTTTTGTGATTTTTTATGGTTTGTGAACGTATGCTAGTTAATTCAATTTATCAACTCAAATTATGTTTTTTTTATATTTATCCAACATGTTCTCATAAGTTTAGCGTGGTTTTAATTTGATTTGTTCTGATAGTCTTTGAAAAATATTGGTTTTACATATTTAAGGGGGTGTTTGGATTTGTATTTGACAAGCTATGGGTAACACTTGGTTGTCTAAATCAATTCTCGGCATGCTCTTTTAGGTTTGTTGTAGTCCTTTGTATGCTTTGATTCTAATTGATAGCATAAAATACTCAATTTGTGGTTTGCTTGTTTTCAACTTTCTTCATTAACTGAAAGTATCACACCAGTAGGCTTAAGTGGTTTTATTTTTTATGTTTCTTGGTTTAAGAACTTGTGCATAGTTAGTCCATGAGGTATTCTAAGTTTGTGGATCTTTGTTTTAGTATTTGTTCAGCTAAATATCAAGCTAGGGTAGTTTAAAACTCGTCAAAAGGTCAAAAATAATAGCATCTTACTTTTCTGTTTGCTCAATTCACCACAGAAGGTTTTAGGGCTTTTATTTGTGATTTGAGGTGTGAATTTTTGGTGATTATCTTAGGTAGGGTTAGGATAGGGTGCATATTATCTGGTTTTTAGCTTTGGATAGCTTTAGGTTGCCCAATTTGCCGTAGGATAGTCCACTGCTTGCCTCACTAACCACCAGACCTGTTGTCTCATAACGGTAGGATATTGGGGGCTATTTTTTGTGTTTTGAGGTTTTAAACTGGGTACAAAACTAGTTTAGGATTAGTTCTAGGTAGGTAGTATCTGGCCTTTAGGTTTTGTGGGCATTTGGTGGTGTAAAAATGACGTTGCAACCTACTATTTTTCCCTTCGTGTCAATAGCCCCATTTTCTTTGTTCATAGTTGGTAATTGGTGTGAATTTGTGTACTATTCTTGAGTTATTGTTATTTGTTGGTGTTTTTGTTGATTGCTTGACTCCCACAAGCTCAACTAGCTTATGGGGTGCCTTTGTAGCCCAGCAACATTCAATCACCCCATAACGGGCTTCCAAAATCCTTCATTTTAGCTTAAAGAGAAAAAAAACCAAGTATAAAAAACAAATAACCTGTTGTGTACATACAAGCACATTTTGGGTTGATTTGAAGAGAAAAACGTGTTTGTGTTAAGTAACTAAGTGAGTTGAGTGTGTTTGAGTATAGTGTAAACATAGAAAAATAAAGAAAAAAAATATTAAGCAAAAAGTGAAAGGGCAAGGACTCGAACCTGCGCCCTTTCACTCACACACCAACGTCATAACCAGTGCGCCCTAAGGTCTTAACTGGTATAAGTTTCTCTAGGGTAATATTTAAAGGTTTTTGTTTTGCTTATTTAAATTCAATTCGAGACCGATAAGCTCATTTTGAGCTTATTGGTCATTAGCATTTTGCCCTTTTCATTTTTCCTATAATTAGTTATTAGTTTAGGATTTTTTTAAAAAAAGAAATTTATTTTTTTATTATTTAATTTATTTTTACTTTAAAATCTTAAAAGGTCATTAAAAATACGAAAAAGTATTTTTAATTTTTCAAAAAATAGTTTTTAGTTATAGTTTAATATAAACTACGTTTACAAACTTGAAAATTTGTATTTTGACTTTTCTTTAATTTTATTTATTTTTAGGATTCTAATTAAACTTTAAAAATTAATAATAATTAGTTAAATCATTTTACCAATTATGGTTTTCATTTTTGTTTTAATTAGAATTTTTATAACTTAAGTTTAAAATTTGGTAATTTTTAGTTGACTTTCGTTTTCGTCACGTTTTACGATTTTACGTTTTTAACGTCTTAGTGTAATTTTTAGCGTAATTCGTCTTTATTTTACAATATTTCTCAATCAAAAATGTCACTAATACAAACTTGATTTTATACTATTGGCACACATCACACACCTCCTTGAGAACGAACTTGTATTTTCGTCTTTACGGTTTTCCTATATCGTATCGATTAATACTTGCCGCTTTATACTTGTTTTTTCTAATACTTGTATAAAAACACTACATCAATTTTGGCGCCGCTGTCGGGGAGGTGTTTTTAGTGCCATTATATTATCGTGTTTGTGTGAGTAGTACGTTTTTGCTTTTCATTTTGGAACGCGTAAATATCCTACATACTCGTTTTTTATTTTTTTATTACTATATTATAAATATCCAAATAAAACGTGTTAAATTGTTCCTCAATTAACACACAAATCTTTTTTATTTTATCGCTTTCGTTTTATTTTTGTGAATACTATATTATATTACCTAGAACAACAAATACACAATATTATTCAAATAGGCGAGAAATCGCACCTTAATTGTGGGCGTTCCGGTCACTTTTGAGCGTATCGAATTCAAAAAAAATCAAAGGAAAATAGATAAATACTCTTAGTTAATTTAATCTCAATGGATACAAATTATAAGGTGGGTATAAGGCGGGTGTTATAAAATACACCCTAAAGAAAAAGGCTCTTAAGTGTTTCGCGCCGCCTCGTTTCTCCGATCGCTTGTGCGTATTGATTTAGTGACAATTGATTAAGGGTTTTCCATTCAAGTATTAATACATCTATTTTTGTGAGTTTTAATTATTGAACCTCGAAACGTTTTGGTGTTTCGCCAACGTTTCAAAGCCGATCGAAGGTTTTTACTTGACGTAATTTCCTTCATTCTCTTTGGATTCATTAATCAAGACCTTTGATTATTGGATAAGTTTTTGTGGATTTAATTATCCATGTAAACACCAAAAATCCAAAAAAAAAAACGATCAAAAACCAAAAAATTTAAAAAACGTAAAAAACCCCAAAAGAATCTTCTTTGCTACCCCCCCCCCCCCCAATTCTCTACGTTAGTGCATGTGCATTCGATCGAAGGACTATTCGAATTCTAGCGACGTTTCGAATCGACGCAATCGAAATCGAAGGAATCGACGACGTAGACGAAATTTAGAAACGGACGTTCCTAATATCGTTGTCAAAACCTTAGACGAGATGGCCGAGAATCGTACGATGAAGGAGTTGCTCCAAGCACCCACCGAGGGTTATGGAGACGAGACCGTGATTCCCGCAATCGAAACGGAGAATTTTGAAATCAAGAGCGGAATGTTATCTTTGATTCAAGCGACGAAGTTTAGAGGTCGTGAGGCGGATAATCCTCACGATCACATTCGGAATTTTGATCGTCTTTTGGCCACGAGCAAGTTTAAGAACGTCGACATCGATGTCGTTAAGCTTATGCTATTTCCGTACTCGCTTGATGGTGCTGCCAAGGATTGGTACGAGAAAGAACCACCTAATTCCATAATTACGTGGAAGGATCTCGTTTCCAAATTCGTTATTCATTTCTTTCCACCGTCTAAGACCACGTTTTTCAAAAACGAGATCACGAGGTTCGAACAAAAGCCAAATGAATCGCTTAGAGACGCGTGATATCGTTTTAAGGAATTGCTTAGGCAATGTCCTCACCATGGATTTTCCGAGTTACACCAAATCGATACGTTTTATAACGGTCTTAGTTTTCAAGAACAAGATTCGTTAAACTCTGTCGCCGGTGGAAATTTTGTGTGTAAAACTCCGAAAGACGCTTTGATGATTGTCGAAAATCGATCCAAGGTTTTCCAACCCTGTAGCACACTGAGTGTTGCCAATGTCGCCAATATTAGTAAATTCTAATCGCGATATTGAGAGGGTTGACGCAAAAGTTGATAAGTTGAGGAATGTGTTTACATCGTTTCTCATTGAGATGCAAAAGAAAGATGCTCCCACTACGGTGAAAGCGGTTGAGGTTTTGTGTACGTTACGTGGTGGACCTTATAATTATTACGAGTGTGCGGCTACGGATGGCCAAATGGCGAGTGTAAACGCCTTAAATGGAAACAACAACTTTCAAGGGAATAATAATCAACAGGGAAATTTTTCGAATCAAGGCGTATATAATCAACGTCGTAATTTGAGTTGGCAAAGTCGAGATAACAACAACAATCAAAACTCGAATTTTCAAAACAACAATCAAAGGGATTTTCAAAGAAATAATCAAAACCCAGGGAACTTTAATTCTAATCAAAATAGTTCGTCAAACGAGTCTCAAGGTTACATGAAAACAAATGAGGCTAATATCAGACGATTAGAGGGACAAGATTGGTACTTTGAAAAATAAATTTTCCAATACGTTGAAATGTCAAAATACTAAAATTGAACAAGGACAAACTGGCATTAAAAAGATGTTTTCGGCCATAATGAACAAGACTTCGGGTGCGTCATCGAGTACGTTACCTAGTGACACCGTGACTAATCTGAAGGAACACGTCAAAGCCGCCTCGTCTCATGGAAAAGGTCGTATGATTCCCAAAAACCTTGACGAATTTAGAGTTGTGCCTTCGCGTCGACCCTCGATTTCTAAAACGCCTTCATGTTATAGAGTCGAGGCAATGAACGTGGTGACCAAGGAAAAGAGTGCACACCCTCGTGTACCTCAAGTTCCATCCACGATTTAAAAAGAGAGATTTATCGACCTTATGAAAATAACCCTTGAGGAAACTTGTGCTTCGATTCTTCTACGAAAACCAAAAAGGCATATGCCAAGAAAGGAAGAAGATCCAGGCCAATTTCTTTTACCATGTGATTTTCTCGAGATTGAGGGATGTATAGCACTTGCCGATTTAGGTGCTAGCATCAATCTCATGCCTCATTCTCTTTGGAAATTGATGAGATTGCCCAATCTTATCCCCACGAACATGACAATCGAGCTAGCAAATTGTACGCCTTTAAAACCAATTGGAATAGCCGAGGATGTTTATGTTAAAATGGGAAAGTTTATTTTTCTCGTAGACTTCGTCATTTCCGATTTTGAGTGTGATCCTAAATGTCCCATTATTTTAGGTCGACCATTTTTATCGACGGTTCCGAAGGGAGGCGTTTTGGGATGTATTCGGCGAAACTAGTGACCAAACAATTCCGAAGGGAGGCGTTAGTTCCAATACGACAATGACTAAAATTAACTCGTTTTCACCACCTTCCAAAGACCACGTCTTTGAGGCTTCAACTTCTAAACCTATTAAAGTGCCTCCATTACCTATCCCAATATCCTTTGAGGCTAAAGGTTTTATCGACACCGATCCTCTTATCATTGAAATGCCACCTAAGCATAGTCATTTGACTTGTAAGACCATGGTTGTGAGTTCTCACATCGACACTTTCTTTGATAATGACGACGATGACGATTTTGCCGAAATTGATCACATACTCAAAAATCCGCAAGCTATTTTTTATTCTCCTAAAAATAATTCTTCGTGTGGTGAGTATGATGATTTCGTCTTCGAGCCCGAGATTGAGGAAATTATTGAACGAGAGCTAGCTCTTTTACCTCTACTTCCACCTACAAGTGAGGTTGATTTTTCTAGTATCGAGGCCAAATTGATGAGTTGGAACGTCTTATTTTTAAGGACGAACCAACTCACGTGACCAAAAATCCCATCTCGAGGAGTTACCTAATCAACACTCCTCAAATGAGAATGACGTTTACCACATTCGTGAGGATCTAACTTATCAACGATCCCCACCAAAGAATGATGGTTTTGTGCTTGATCGTGATCTCTTCGAGAGAGTTTCTAAAATAATTAATGAGGGTAATGACCAAACTTGGTTTGACGACCCTATCTACGATGAAGAAATCGATGAGATCGCCGTTCATGAGGATGACGAATATGTTGACCCTGAGGGGGCGGTGTTCTTTATTGACCATCATTTTGAGAATTTGTGTAACCCACCCCCTCCCACCTATTACTTAAATGTAAGAATCCTTAGCGTCACTAATATTAATTTTGAAACGCCAAATATTTTCGACATAATCCAAACGGGTTTTCATAAAGAGTTAAAAAATGATGAAAAAGGAAAAGATTTTAAATTTGATTAAATGATTTTTCTAAAATTTTAACTCCATCATCACCGCGTTTTATGAGTGCTACCACCTCGTCTACTCCTTTTGACGAGTGTGAGTGTGGTTTTAGTGTGGAGGAAGCCCCTTATGTTTCCTCACACTTTTCCACCGAGGACGAGATATTCGATCCCGAAATCACATTTATAGGGAAATCTCGGTCTTCCACCGATGAAATAAATAGAAATCATATCTACTTGTTTGGTGTGAGTCTACCTCGAGTATCTCATTGTATTGCCTCGCCCATTGACCCACCCTTCTATCTTCTTTCTATTTTCTTTTAGCCCTTTGGGGTTTCACTATCGGTTGGAGTAGCGTTGTTTCGTCTTTCATCTGAAAACGAAGACGCTATCTTTGAACCTGGTATACGTATATCGGGTTTTTAAGCACTCCACGTACTTTTTGGGCCTTGTTTATCATGTAAGCCCTATCAAAAATGACCAAACCATGATAATCCCTAAATGATCACATTTATGGGGATTCGAGTTGAGATTTTAACTCGGTTATCAAAAACATGGTGCCTCGTTTGGGATTCTCATGCTTATCCTTGTAAATATTATTGCTTTCTTAGATTAATGTAACGCGGAGACTTGTGCTCTTCCAACCTTTGTTCCGTGGTTGTTTGTGATAGTGATCTATTAGGTTCATCGTCATCATTGAAGCCTCTCGTGTTCGTTTTACGTATCACTCGATCTCCGATCGTTGCCTTTGAAGATTCCGATATCCGATGATATCCTTTTATGTTCTAACGTTTATCTTATTAGCATAATTCATAAACGGCTTTTAGGTTATTCGTTTTACCCTTTCTATGCTCAAGATTAAGCATTCGACTTTTCTTCTCTAGTATGGGGGTGTTTCCCCCTTAGAATCGAAACATTGAGGATAATGTTTAGTTTTAATACGGGGGGTGAATAGATACTTCACCTTGCTTACGTTATCATGCAATCCAATATTCATCTTTTTGTTATCATTTTGTTGCAAAATAAGGTTAAAAATGACCAAATTTTAAAAATTTTCTCGTTTTTCATAAGTGTTTAAGACACGAATGTAGGTTTTCCGTTGGTGAGAATAAGAGTAATTTTTGAATCGACCGTGCGTGTTGAGCACTTAGCTTCGATTCCTTAACTATATTAGGCTAAGTCTCATTAAACTGAGGACAAGAAATGATAGCATTAATTATAAGTTTCTATGCTAAAGGTAGAGTATTCGTATTCTTTCAAAAACTCATGTGTCCTAATTATTTGCTTATTCTCCCCACTCTTTTATATAAAAACTATTAATAAATAGGTTTTTTGCGGTTTAGTCTTAATTGTTGGTTTCTAATTGATTCTCGTAGCTTCCATGTAATTAAATTGAGGAAACATTAAGGATTCGCCAGCGTCACGGTTTTGAAGTATTGGCACCCGAATAATCAAAGGATTCCCCAATAATAATTTTTAAGTTCCTCTTCACCTAAATCAAGCAAAAATTCAAAGCTCACAAGGCCGAAAAATCTATGCGAAAACTGAAAGTGAATGTCTTAAATCTTGAAGCCTTAATGATCCAAAATTCGTTTTAGCGTAAGGATATACGTCAAGTCATAATAAACACCTCATGGCGAGGTTAAATAAAAGACAAGGGCAAGACCAAAGCCATAATAAACACTTCATGGCGAAGTTAAATAAAAGGTGGTGGTAAACCAATCCAAAAATTGGTTATAAGTGTCATGTTCAAAACCGTTTTAAAACCGTGTTTATCGATCCTTTTTGTTGACTTAATTTTTGACATCGTTGTCTATTAGGAAAGGTTATTAATTTGATGATTTCGGTTACACCGTTAAGGCTCTATTTTTGGACCTACTCTCTATTCACGCATAAGTCAAAAATCTATCCTCGTGATCATTAAGACAAAAATAAAATATAAGAGATACACCTTAGGAACAAGGGTACGTGATTAGAGCATATGAGTAGTGTTAGCATTACTAACTTATAATGACAATGATGTTGTTTCACGCTTAGCATGGAATTGGGTGATAATCGAGAACGACGAACTTATCTCTATGAGGCATTCACGTGTTCTTATTCTTTAACCCTAAAAGTCACGTTCTCGTGATGAAAACAATACATTATGTCTAAAACACATATCATAGTTAATTTAATTTTATGTTTCAATAAATGTCATATAAAAATGAATTTTGGAAGTGCTAAGATACTTAATTCTAGCATTGCCTGAGGGCACAACAATGGTTTAGTATGGGGGAGTGATGAGACTGTATTTATACATAGTCTCATCATCCAAATCGGGCTTAAAATGCTTAAAAATATCATAAAATACCCCAATATATGCTTGTGTTTGTTCATTGTGTATTTTAGGTACGGATATCGTGAATTCAACAAAAGAGAACAAGAATCAAGCAAAGAACGAACACGGTAAATGAAGCTGCACAAAGAACCGGGCCCGAATCATGAATTTCCAAAGAAGTCCTTAAAGTTTTGAAGATTGTCAACTTTGGTCCCTCGAGAATTGAAGACTTGTCACTTTTAGCCCTTGTAAAACTCCAAAATTATAAGATTGGTCCTAAAGTTTCAAGATTTGTCGTATATAGCCCTTGAAGACTGATGATATGACATAAATAGTCCTTAAACAAATTCATAAAGTCACAAGGACCATTTATGTAATCATGGCAAAGATTTTATCAAAGGGATTTACCCTAAAAAGCTGTTGAGAATATTATGTTGGATGTGCAAAATTATACATAGATGGAGGGTCAAAACAGCCATAAACCATTACCCATAAACCTGGTCAAACCCACCCAAGCCCAACATATCATCGCCATAACCTACTCCACACCCCTAAACCCAAGCCCAAACCCGAAACCCACCATCAAGCCACGTCACAAACCATTAGCCAACTATATATTGATTAACGTTTAAACTAAGTTTATTAATAATATTTTTGGGCGCGTTTCACTTCCTGTTCACCATCAACATCCCTAATCCATCTCTTAAACCCTAATTTCGAATCAACATCAAACTAAAGGGTTTGGGCTGATTAGCTCCAGATCCCCAATTGATCTTATTGTCACCACATCCCAACTCCCAAAAAATGTCCCCTTCATCCTATGGTCCCTCCCACATGGTGCCCTACACCACTTTTTGACTTCAAGACAAGCTTGGACAGGGAATCAACGAACCGGCAGCATTTACTTCTTCCCAAAGTCTTATTCAAGGGCCTAGATGCATTCTTACAGCTGGCATCTCAAGGATAATCACATGGGTATCACTTGACCAAAACTTTAAACAAGATCAAGAGGGCATTTTGGGCATTTTAGTTTTTAGGGTTACATGTACTTTAGCTTTTCTAGATCCTTCCTATGCATTGTATAAATGTGTCGCCTGTGACACATATCTTTTGTTCCAAAAATCTTGTAAACCCCTTTTTATGAATATTTAAAATATAATTTGGGCCTTGCAAAATCTTTGTTTTCCAACTCTTAATTTATGTTCTTTAATTTAATTTCACTTTACTTTTTCTTGTTTATCAAAGATTTTTCAAAAGATTTTGTGAAATCCATTGAGACCCTTTGGAATATAGACTGGTCATAGCAATATGGTTGACACCCAAGTTGTCGTGAAGCCTATATATTGGAGTTACTTTTGTGCTCTTTCAACTTCTTGCAAGTTTTTGGTTCAATAAGATATTTTTTTTAATAATCTTGTTTTATGTTTTGTTGCTTAAACTAATGTAGCACATCCTTTTGAACAAACTTGCTTGACGAACAAGATTGTTCAGAGGTCTTTGGTAACTTCACTTGTCGTGTTATTTGTTTGTTGTGTGATAGCAGGTATAATCAAGATCATATACCATTCTTAGACCTTCCTCTTTGACCTTGGGACTGTTGTAGTCTCATCAGCAAGGTCTTGTATATTTTTTCCTTTCAACGGTATCAATAGCCTTCTTCATCACAGCAAAGTAAGGAGTGTTGGAGTTTTGGTGGGTTCATGGGCTTGAACAAAGCCTAAGAGTGGTAACTACTCTTATTTTCTAATTTTTGTGATTTTTGGTGGTTTGTGAATGTATGCTAGTTAATTCAATTTATCTGCTAAATTTTTTTTATATGTATCCAACATGTTCTCATAAGTTTAGGGTGGTTTTAAGTTGATTTGTTTTGATAGTCTTTGAAAAATATTGGTTTTTCATATTTAAGGGGGTGTTTGGATTTGTATTTGACAAGCTGTGGGTAACACTTGGTTGTCTAAATCAAGTCTAGGCATGTTCTTTTAGGTTTAGTGTAGTCATTTGTATGCTTTGATTCTAATTTATAGCATAAAATACACAATTCGTGGTTTGCTTGTTTTCAACTTTCTTTATTAATTGCAAGTATCACACCAGTAGGCTTAAGTGGTTTTATTTTTTGTGTTTCTTAGTTCAAGAACTTGTGCATAGTTAGTCCATGAGGTAGTCTAAGGTTGTGGATCTTTGTTTTAGTCTTTGTTCAGCTAAATATCAAGCTAGGGTAGTTTAAAACTCGTCAAAAGGTCAAAAGTATCAGCATCTTACTTTTCTGTTTGCTCAATTCATCACAGAAGGTTTTAGGGCTTTTATTTGTGATTTGAGGTGTGAATTTTTAGTGATTATCTTAGTTATGGTTAGGATAAGGTGCATATTATCTGTTTTTTTAGCTTTAGATAGCTTTAGGTTGCCTAATTTTCCATAGATAGTCCACTGCGTGCCTCACTAACCACCAGACTTGCTGTCTCATAACAGTAGGATATTGGGGGCTATTCTTTGTGTTTTGAGGTTTTAAATTGGGTACAAAACTAGTTTAGGATTAGTTCTAGGTAGGTAGTATCTGTCCTTTAGGTTTTGTGGGCATTTGGTGGCGTACAAATCACGTTGCAACCCATTGTTTTGCCATTTGTGTCCACATCCCCATTTTCTTTGTTCATAGTTGGTAATTGGTGTGAATTTGTGTGCTATTCTTGAGTTATTGTTATTTTTTGGTGTTTTTGTTGATTGCTTGACTCCTACAAGCTTAACTAGCTTGTGGGGTGCCTTTGTAGCCCAGCAACATTCAATCACCCCATAACGGGCTTCCAAAATTCTTCATTTTAGCTTAAAGAGGAAAAAAACCAAGTATAAAAAAGAAATAATCTGTTGTGTTCATACAAGCACAGTTTGGGTTGATTTGAAGAGAAAAACGTCTTTGTGTTAAGTAACTAAGTGATTTGAGTGTGTTTGAGTGTAGTGTAAACATAGAAAAATAAAGAAAAAAAATATTAAGCAAAAAGTAAAAGGGCCAGGACCCGAACCTGCGCCCTTTCACTCACACACCAATGTCATAACAAGTGCGCCCTAGGGTCTTAACTGGTATAACTTTCCCTAGGGTAATATTTAAAGGATTTTTGTTTTCTTATTTAAATTCAATTCGAGACTGATAAGCTCATTTTGAACTTATTGGTCATCAGTTTTTTGCCCTTTTCATTTTTCCTATAATTAGTTATTAGTTTAGGATTTTTTAAAAAGAAATTATTTTTTATTTATTATTTAAGTTTATAGGATTATTTTTACTTTAACATTTTAAAAAGTCATTAAAAATAGGAAAAAGTATTTTTAATTTTTCAAAAAATAGTTTTTGGTTATTGTTTATTATAAACTTGGTTTACAAACTTGAAAATTTTTATTTTGATTTTTATTTTATTTTATTTATTTTTAGGTTTTTAATTAAACTTTAAAAATTAATAATAACTAATTAAATCATTTTTACAAATTTTGGTTTTCATTTTTGTTTTAATTAGACTTTTTATAACTTAAGTTTAAAATTTGGTAATTTTTAGTTGGCTTTCGTTTTCGTCACGTTTTACGATTTTACGTTTTTAACGTCTTAATGTAATTTTTAGCGTAATTCGTCTTTATTTTACAATCTTTCTCAATCAAAAACGTCACTAATCCAAACTTGATTTTATACTATTGGCACACATCAAACACCTCCTTCGAGAACGAACTTGCATTTTCGTCTTTACGGTTTTCCTAAATCGTATCGATTAATACTTGCCGCTTTATACTTGTTTTTCCTAAAACTTATAAAAAACCACTACATCAGCATCCTAGGCAACCAAGGCAACAATAGGTTAATAGTTAACACGTGTCCGCGGGTTGGTGGAAGTTTTCAACATGTGTTGTATTTAAAACCAAGGCACCCTCGTATTTATACTCGAGGCAACTATAATTTTTAATTAATTAAAGATTATTTTCTTGAGGCAACCGTGTATTTTTTTCGAGACAACCTTAATGTATAATTTTACAAGATCAACATCACTCAAAAGATATTGAACAAGATCAACATCACCAGGAAGATTGAACAAAAAAATATGGTAACTTCATCTTAACTTTTAATTATCTTAAAAAAATATGATAAAGATCAATCAACATCACTCAAAACTTTTAATAAAAAGATTATCTCTTTTTGACAAACAATCTCCATGAATTTTTTTATAAGGATATGTATACATTTTATGATCTAAACAAAACCTATTGATCAACCAAAAAAATAAAAGAACATCTCAGGTTATATATTTTTCGTGGGTTGCAATAGAAAATTCTTGACCTTATAAAGATCAACCTCACGAGATATAAACTTCTTCAATGATCATATGTAAAGGTTTAACCTACTTTGATTTTCGAAGATCAAGAAGGAATTATAACAATCTTGTTATATTCGATTCTTTGTTTCGATTGAATCTCAACTAAAACAAAACAAGTAACCTACCTGAGACCTCCATATGAAGATCTTGAAGCCACAATATTTTTTAGCTCTTTGTGGGTTTTATTAAATTCGATCAAATGTGGGTGTTTAAATGATTGATTTGTTATTTGATGATAAGATAAATGTGTTTTCTTTTTTTATACTATTTATCTGATTGAAAAGAGAAGGATTTGTTGATAAGGTTAAAAAAACAGGGATGAATGACTGGATAAATATTTGTGGAAAAAGGAGGAACAGTGGAGTAGTTTATTAAAAAAATAATTTAAATACCCTAGTCGCTTTGGGTATAAAATTCAAGTTGCCTCCGTTTTAAATACACCACATGTGTAAAGCAACCACCTATCCTTGGACACGTGTCGTGTTTTGGTATAAGATGCCTCGGATGACTTTGATGCCCAGGATCCCTCGGTCTAGTTTAGGAAACAGAAAATATTAAGGATATTTAACACCTACACCCTTTGTCTAGGGGGCATTTTTTGAAATAGCCCTTAAAAATATCAGGATGTGGAGGAAAGAATGTGGCATGTGGACATATTGTGGGCATTGGTTCGTTCTACTTAGGGGTGTTCACGGTTCGGTTCGGTTTGGTTAATTAGACAATTTTAACTATCCATCGCGGTTCGGGTAGTCAATTTTACTACCCGAACCGAACCGTACAAGGCGGTTAACCGGACATGCGGTTACCCAAAATGAGCGGTTACCCGCGTTTCGGGTTACGGTTAACCATTTATAATCTTCATCGAGTTTAAGTTTATAAATAATAACATTGTTTAGAACATAGAATATCATCTTCGTATAATTCAATGACACTGAATAGATAAAAATCATATAAAAGTTATTTCATTACAAAAATGGATTCGAATATTAATAAATAACATATTAACAAAGAGTATTATTTGATGTTTATAGATTACGATCACATTAACTAAGTTTTACATATAAATGTTTAACATTAAGAGTAAAAAAGTAGTTGTAAAATAAAAATAGTGTACTAATATAATTAATACATGTGTTATTATTTGAATATTTACATAAAACTTTTCATGCATAATATGCGCAGTTCGTTTCGGTTAACCGCGGATATCTAAAAATGAAAACCGAAATCGACCCGTGATAAGCGGGTTTTTTCGGTTTCAGTTTCTTCGGTTTCGGGTTTTTTCGGTTTCGGATTAAACAGTTCGGCTCGGTTCATCGGTTTCTCGGTTTTTTTGAACACCCCTAGTTCTACTACTCGATCTAAAGATGTGCGACATGGAGTACTTATGCTTGAAAGTAATACACGTAAAAGTACCAGCTATATGACAATGTTGTTCCTGTTGGACTCTACCTAGAAACTAACTGAACTAGTATCTGTAGATTCGATAACGTAACTGAAATTGAAAGAAAATATATCTACTAGGGGAACACCTTTGGCCTCTTTGTTATTCACTGGTTACGTTATACCACGTACTTGTGCATCCTTTTACTTTCATTACTTGGAATGAACTTATCATTGTGTTGGATCTGTGATTGAACGTGTTCTTGTTAACCGAGAATTTTGACATAGTATGAGATCCTTTGGTTTCAAGTATGTTTTATTCATTTCATGAACTTTACTAGAACTTAGATGAGAATTTTGTTATGTACGCATTTTCTTTTACAATTGAAAAAGCTCAAATCCCGCGGTTTAACATTTACAATAGATTATGATTGTGGTATTTGATTATAAATACAGGACTAACGTTAACTACTTGTTTGTAGTTAACGATTTCCCGCTTGCCGAGATGCTAGCTCTTATATTTGGAGATAACAAGAATGTTGAAAATAGATGGTTTTGTTTTGTCCCACACTCATGGTGAAACAAATTATAGTCTTACAAAGTACATGATATAATTAACTAACACAAGGGTTAATTTAGACGAAGATTTATGTTATGTTATGCTCATCTTTAACCTGAGTTTGTAATTTACGTTTTCTTAACGTTTTGAGCCTTAAACATTCCCATACTTTATAAAGTCAAAATGTGTTCTTTTTTAAGAAACATCTCTAACTTTTAAAAAGCCATTATGTGTTCTATTTTAAAAGGGATTAAGCCATAACAGCGTGTTTTTTCAAATACATCGATTTAATACTTGAACTTTTTAATGTTACATAGTTTCGTATTTTGTGTTAAGTTGCACCATCGAAATTGGTTTTACCGGAACTAGCATATATTTCATTTAAAATATTAAGAATAGATTACATGGTTTGTCCTCGTGTTTGTCCACAATTGCATATACAGTCCCTAATGTAATAGTTTTAGTTTAGATAGATATAATAATAGTTTTAAGGGACAAAAATTTAGAGGTGAGCAAAAAAACTAAAAAAGTATCGAACTAATAAGCGGAAAAACTGAACCAAAATAATCGACCGAAACTAAAAACCAATGGTTTGGTTTTTCATCTTTCGAAAAACCGAGCTTTCGGTTCGGTTTCGATTTTGACATAAAAACCGAACCATCAAACCGAACCGAACCAATTTAATAAATTATAATATACATTTTTTATTAGTAGTACTAATTACAAAATGAAAAGGTACTCACTCAAATGATGGTCTGCTCGGACTCGACACCACATACATTGAGCATCTCACTGGAAAATGTAGAAAAACATTATTCAAAAGATCCCAAACACCTTTTAAATAGATTAAATGATATTTGATAAACACAACAGAATAACTTAATAAAAAGATGAGACTGCCAATGTTAATCACGTGTAGCCATATTATCTATATGATAATAGTTTTACAATAAAAAACAATAAACTAAAAAGAAAATAACTAGGGTTTCAGAGATGGAGAACAGAGAGAGTATGTGTGTGTATCAATCACACTTATGAAACAACGATGATGAAAAACAAGGAGAGACGCTCATCCTCATAAACAAAGATGTGGGCTTAAACTAGCCGTTTGGCTGGTGGGCTGATCATGGGCTTGAGTCAAAGAGGAGAATCAGAAAATGGCAAGATAAGTCCCTGGCATCCAAGTCTTCTATCACACCATGTCCAAAGCATAACTGAAAGATACAAACAACACATAATAAGTCCTTAATGTTAAATTGGGTTAGCAGATTAGACCATAATTTTAACATCCCCCCTTAATCTAATAACCCATACAGGTTTATCATGCCAAGTTTCTTGAAAAATTTTTGGTGCAAAACAATGTCCAATCCTTTAGTTAGGACATCTGTAATTTGATTTGCAGAGTCCACTTTAACAGTTTTAACAACAACATTTAAGATTTTTTCTCTTACAAAATGTAGGTCAAGTTCAAGGTGTCTAGTCCTTTCATGAAAAACAAGGTTGACTGCTATCTTAATAGCAGAATTACTATCACAATGTAGATCCACAGGTAAAATATTATAGCATTTTAAATCAACCAAAATTTTTAGGATCCAAATGACTTCACTAGTGACTGAAGCAAGAGCCCTATACTCTGCTTCAACATAGGATTTAGAGAGAGTATGTTGCTTCTTACTTTTCCAAGACACTAAATTATCATTCACCAAGACACAGTAACCAGTCACAGACCGCCTTATGACAATACACTTAGCCCAATCTACATCAGAATAAGCTTTGAGAGACATACCAGAATTTTTGGCTACATGAATACCAAGACCTGGAGATCCCTTCAAGTATCTCAAAATTTTAAAGGCAATTTTGAGGTGGGACTTCAATGGAGAATGCATAAACTGACTTAAATAATGGACAACATATGAAATGTCAGGCCTAGTATTGGTCAAGTAAATAAGTTTGCCCATAAGTTTATGGTAGTCAACAGTGTTTTCAAATAAGGGGTCAATCTCTGAAGCCTCATTGCGAAATGGACAGTTTAGACATAAGAGGAGTCTTAGATGGTTTGCAGGCAAGCATACCATATTCAGACAAGAGGTCCGACACATATTTTCTTTGATTCAAACAGACTCTAGAATTAGTATTAATAACCTCAATTCCCAAAAATAATTGCAGGTTTCCCAAATCTTTGATTTTGAATTTTCCTTTCAAATTTTTTTAAAGTTCTCAATTTCCTTTTGATTATTACCAGTAACAATGATATCATCTACATAAACAAGCAAAGCAATAAACAATTTATCATCAAACTTTGTGTAAAGAGAGTAGTCAGATTTGCTTTGAACAAATCCATTTTCCACAAGCACAGAAGTAAGTTTAGAATTCCACTGTCTTGGAGATTGTTTGAGTCCATAAATGGACTTCTTCAATCTACAAACTAAATTTTTATTTCCAGTATAGAAACCTTGAGGATGTTTCATGAAGACAGTTTCATCCAACTCATCATACAAAAAGGCATTTTTGGTATCAAGTTGGTAAATAGGCCAAGACTAGTTAACAGCTAAATTAATTAAGCATCTAACTGTTGGGTCTAAAATTATATGAGTTGATGTGGCAGAAACTCAAAACGAAGAAAACATCAAGACGTTTGTCAAAGCCGCTGACACGGCTAGTTGAGACGCTGACAGAAAGTGTTGAGACGCTGACAGATGTTTACACGTTGATGGAGAATTCTATTTAGGGAATATATTGGATATATTATAAATAATATATTCAGTATATATCTATAGAAATAGAAGATTTAGATGTTTATTTGATTTTATCTCTTGTAAATTCTGTTCCTTCCACTATAAAAGGAACAAGAGTCTTAGGTTTTTATATATTATTCATTCACAATGTAAACCTAAAGTGTGTGTCGCACTAGACGTGGGATTCAATGTATACACGTCTAGTGGTTGTTTGTTATTAATATAATAAGCAACCCAATTGTTTTAATTCGTGTTCTTTGTGCCTAAACACCTTGTTATGATCATTGTTCTATTCCGCTATGTTATCATATGAACGATGATCAACCTAGATATAATGGTTCATAACCATTGAGTCTAACGATCAAGGGATCCACAATTGGTATCAGAGCCTAAGGCTCTTGATATCTAGGTCCGACGAGGTGTTCGTGTATGGTGAAGAAAAGAAAAATTCGTATGGATTTTTCTGGACGTTTTTGTGTGCGCAGCAGTATTCAGAAGGTCATAACTTTTGTTTGAACCGTTGGATCGTCACGAAATTTTTTATGTGTGTTCTACATACATAGATCTAAACATCCACCGGAGGGATTGTCGAGTTTTATCCCCAGGCAAAAGTTATTAAGCGTCAAAGTCAGCAGCAGGGTATATGCAGTTTTCTGTGGACAGCCATGTTCAAAACACGTTTTCTCCTTCGTTAACCGTTGGATCTTCGTGATTTTGAACTGTAGGTTCTTGGCACTTGTGTCTGGAATCTCACCGAAGGGATCTTCGATCTAAGCCCTAATGAAGAAGTTATTCATGGTCGAAGTTCGCTGCAGTAAAGGTATTAATGTTTTGCTTTCACATAAAATCATGACCTAGGGTTTCTCAAACCCTAGATCTACCTAGAAAACAGAATGTTATGGTGTTCGTGGCTGTTAAAAAGTGTGAAGATACACGATCTTAGGATTATTTATAAACCCTAATTAGGGTTTCGGTACTCAAAGTTCAAAACCCTAGATCGTGTCTATATCAGAAAAGGGATGTTCGCAGCATGGTTGTGTTGTAGCAGCAGATTAAAGGTGGACGTGTGTTCACACGATTAAGGAAGTATGTTCACATGGTAAAAGGATCTTGATTGGTTATCCATGCTTCTGTTCACACGATCTGTGCTAAATCTAGCATACATTCACACGAACAAAACCCTAAGTTATTATCTAGCTTTGATCCTCTACATGCTAGGTTATGGTATTTCCGTGAGTACCTTGTTCCCATTGGTGGAGATTGTTGCGTTCACATGATTGAAGATAGCAAATTGTGTTCACATGGTGCTTCTCATATGATTGGCCAAAATCATATGTTTACACGGTTTATTTACACGAAACAAGGAAAAGATAACGTTGATACGTTTTAATTCAACGTTGACAAGTGCAAAAGACGTGGACGCTGACAAGGTTTAATTTAACGCTGACGGGAGGAAGTTTGACGCTGACAGAATAAGTCAACGCTGACAGCGTTGACAGTGTTGTCCGAGATATGTTCTTCAAACGCTGATACGCCTTGTCCGATATCGAGTAATGAATGTGGATATTGGACAGTAAGGGTTCTCGGATAACAAACGGAATAGCTGCTGTTTGAGAAAACTGGTACGTTTTAAGCATACAAAAAGGAGGATTATACACACAAAAGTACATGGAATCTCCGTTTTATTCAGAATATCATGTTGATATTTATGGCTCGGATACTTTTGAAAGGGATTAATGATTTTAAGGCGAGTTAGTAACCATTCATGGAGTTATTTATTGGAGTATGTAATCGGGATAACCTTGTAGTTATTCGTTAACATCTTTTACATATGAAGATATTGACTTGTCATGAAGAGGTGTTAGCTTAAGGGGAAGAATTCTTATGGTAAGTTTGATGATTGAAGAAGATTTTCGCGAGTTTGTGTTCTATCATATCTTCAAACTTTCAGCGGGTTTGAAGATAACTTGTTCATGCTTATATAATTGGTGACAACGGACTTGATAAAAAGATAGCAAAGGTATGGGATTTTTCTTAAGATGCTCTATGCTCATATTTGCTAGAGAACTCTTTTTGTCAAGAGACTACTCATTATAGCCGTGAGTTTTTAAGTCTGCTCATTATAGCCGTGAGTTTTGAAGTCGCATGGATACAACAAGACATGGAACATAGGTTTGGGTTGCTCTACTTCTACATCAAATATACTATAGTTATTTTTCTTCAGGATCATTACACAGAGCCTACTTTTGGAGAATTTTCAAGATTGCATACATTGTTTACTTCCTTGTTGATGTGACAAAAAGGGGAAGAAAATACGTGCTACACTTGAGGGGAAGCAATCTGAAGATCATGTACAACTTACAAGAGATATACAAAGAGTTTTGCCGACATCAACTAGGGGAAGATTGTTGGGTCTAAAATTATATGAGTTGATGTGGCAGAAACTCAAAACGAAGAAAACATCAAGACGTTTGTCAAAGCCGCTGACACGGCTAGTTGAGACGCTGACAGAAAGTGTTGAGACGCTGACAGATGTTTACACGTTGATGGAGAATCCTATTTAGGGAATATATTGGATATATTATAAATAATATATTCAGTATATATCTATAGAAATAGAAGATTTAGATGTTTATTTGATTTTATCTCTTGTAGATTCTGTTCCTTCCACTATAAAAGGAACAAGAGTCTTAGGTTTTTATATATTATTCATTCACAATGTAAACCTAAAGTGTGTGTCGCACTAGACGTGGGATTCAATGTATACACGTCTAGTGGTTGTTTGTTATTAATATAATAAGCAACCCAATTGTTTTAATTCTTGTTCTTTGTGCCTAAACACCTTGTTATGATCATTGTTCTATTCCGCTATGTTATCATATGAACGATGATCAACCTAGATATAACGGTTCATAACCATTGAGTCTAACGATCAAGGGATCCACACTAACAGTAACCATTTTAACAACAGGAGAAAAAGTTTCTTCATAATCAATTCCTTACTTTTGACCACAACCCATGGAAACAAGTCTAGTTATATACCTTTCTATTTCACCACTGGACTTAAACTTAAGTTTCCAAACCCACTTAGAATAGATAGCAGTCCTACCAGCAGGTAACTTAACCAAGTCCCAAGTGTCATTCTCAAGTAAAGCAGAAAATTCCAAGTTCACAGCATCCACCCAATGGGGCTTTGAGATGCTTCAAAAAAGATCCTAGTTTCACTATTTCTATTCAGTTCAGTCACAAAGCACAAAACATCCCCATGAGTCTAGAATACCCAACAAATTTTCAATCTAATATTTAACTTTTGAGTTAACAACAAAGTCATTATAGTTTTTAGGAAAAACAAAAGGTCTAGAAGATCTTCTCAAAACTTGGTCCTCCTGAGCATTAGTATTAGAAGTATCACATAAGTTTTTTCCATAAAAAGTAAAACTTGGATTAAACTCTAAGGTTCCCTCAGAAACTTGATTATCATCAAGTGTGACAGCTTCTATCCCATTTGAGCTAGCATATGTGGTGTCATTGCCTGAGGCAATGTCTCCACTGTCACCTAGACTCAAGGGTGGGCTGCTATCACTTGGTGACCCATTGTCACCATTATGTTCATTTGATACTTTCTCCTCATCATCAGGAAGCTCAGGATTTTCCAAGTAAAAAAAGGTTAAAACTTTATTTTTTTTTTTGAAACACATCAAACTTTTCATTATTATTCTTTTTATTCAAAATAGCATCCTTAAAAGGAAATATAGATTCAAAAAATTTAACATCTCTGGAAACAAAAAAACTGATGTTTATCAAGACTATAAAGTTTATAACCCTTTTGAGAACTAGAAAAACCCATCATAACACATTTTTCAGACCTACTGGTGAGTTTATCATGACTATTTAAAATAGTGGCAAAACAAAGACACCCAAAAGTACTAATATGAGAGATATTAAGGGATGAATTGTAAATCATCTCATAAGGAGATCTACCATTTAGCACAAAAGAAGGTAATCTACTGATAAGATAAGTAGCAGTTAGAATGCATTCAGTCTAAAATCTCAAAGGTATTCCCCCCTAAAACATAAGGCATCTAGTGACATTAAGGTGATGCATATGTTTCCTTTCAATAATCCCATTTTATTATAGAGTATAAGGACAAGAGGTCTGGTGTACAATTCCTTTTTCATGACAAAATTTTTGGAAGTTATGCTTTAAAAACTCAGTTCCATTGTCACTCTTGAAAGTTTTAACATTCCTTTTGAATTGATTTTTTAAAAGATTGTAAAATATCTCAATTGAAGAACTAACTTCATCATTGCTTTTAATTAGATACACCCAAACAGCTCTTGTGAAATCATCCACAATAGTTAGAAAATACCTATGACCAGTGTGACTGGTCACCCTATAAGGACTCCACAAATCTGAATGCACAATGTCACCAAGAAATTTTGTTTTATGGTCACTCAAAGGAAATGGTTCTCTAGTTTGTTTAGCTCTTTGACATATTTCAAAAAAAATATGTTTGATCAAAACTAGTAATGTTCAAATGATTTTTAAGAGCATTCAGAGCACGGTCAGCTGGGTGACCTAATCTAACATGCCAATCATGTTTAGACATAGAGCAAGTAACCACATTAGGATGATTCACATATTTAGTACCTTGTATATCTAAATAGTAAAGACCACCACATTTCCTACCTGTCCCTAGCACATTTTTGAGATTCAAATCCTGATTCACAAAAAAACATTTATTCTCATAAAAAATAACCAAGATTTTATTATCCTTAGCAAGTTTGTGAACAGATATCAAGGTAACACAATAATCAGGTATAACAAGAATATCAAACAAAACAAAACCATTTGAAAGTTTAAGGTTGCCAATTCTAGATATGATAGCTTCAGTCCCATTAGGATGAGCCACTCTAATGTTAAGGTGAGAAATATCAAACACATTATCCAATTCGGTATTATTATTGGTCATATACTGATTTGCCCCAGAATCAACAACCTTCCCATTATACCCAAGTTTTGATTTGATGTTGGTGTTGGAACAAAACATTTTCTCAAAATTATCATTAAAAACCTTGCTATTGTTAAAGTACATACCTGCCATATTGGCATGAACCCCTTTTCCATAATCATTAGTAGTACCCTTGTTATCGTTTATAAGAGAGAGCAAAGTGGCCAATTGTTCATCAGTAAAGCCAGAAGAAGTAGATATCCCAATAAAATTGTTGGACACACTTTTCCCTTTAACGTTCTGCCCCCCCCCCCCCCCCTTTTTTTCTTCCCAAAGTCATTAGGGTACCCAATGATTTTAGAGCATATATGAATAGTATGACCATAATTACCACAGGTTTCGCAAACAACTTTGGCATTAGAATTACCATAAGGTCTAAACACACTCCTTTTTGGAGTATTAGGTCAAAATCCAATGGTGCTAGAGTTAGGTCTAAAGTTGCCATTGTTACCATAATTAGGTCTAAAATTACTACTCTTTGAACATTGTTTGTAGCAGGCCCATTAGAAAGAAAAGCAGATGTCTGAGTCCTTTGGGAGGACCCAATAAGGGTGCCAGAAGCAAGTCTATGAGATTCTTCACTAGAGATGATAACATAAGCACCCTTGACATCTGGCAAGGTCTCCCTAGAGAGAATAGAACTCCTAATACTCATATAAGAATCATCAAGACCCATCAAAAATTGCATAAGTTTCAACAATTAATTATGTTTCTTAAAATCACCAGCAGCAGCACACAAACAATTAGGCAATTCAATCATAGCATCATACTGTTTCCAATAAGCATTCAGTTTATCATAGTAATCAGACAGATTAGACCCATATTGCTTAAGAGTGTTTATTTTATGATGAAGATTGAAAATCACAAACCCATCAACTTTATGATAAGTTTCTTTAAGTTCAGTCCAAACATGTTTAGCCTTCTTTGAAAAATTTTGACCAAGGAATAATTCCTCAGAAATGGAATTTAAAATCCACCCAAGAACAACACCATTCACTCTATCCCACTGTTTGCCCAAAATTTCATCAGATATGGATCTTTTACAAGATCCATCAATAAAACCAATTTTGTGTTTTTCCTTCCAAAGCAAGTAACATAGCATTAGTCCCAACTTGATAATTTTTAGTTCCCTTTAATTTAACAATGACAACAGTCAACACAATAGTATCATTAAGGTGCAAATGCAAAGGGTTACTCAGGTCAAGCTTACTAATAAGTGTGACTGGATCAGTCACACTTTGAGTATCATCATCACCATGTACAGACTCCTCATGGTCAGACATGGTGAAGGGTCAATAAACGAACTCACAACACTGCCAACTAGGTTCCCAGACTTCCAAAACCACTCAAGGATGGTAGGTCAAGGGCAAGTAGTGAGTGACGATCCAGATAAAGGGGTGAAATATAAATACTACCAACCCCAAGAATAATATAAAGAAACAAATAACAGCATAAAATCCAAAGAAAACAATTATTAAATAATGAGAGAGAGAAGAGAGGTGTTACAGTGCACGCAAAACAAGCTCAATCGAACTGTTACTCCCAGATTCACTTAGTCTAAGAAGTAACAAAACCTCCTAGCCACAAACCCTAATTTTTCTTCTCGGGAAAATGACCCAATTGAACAGATCAATGAACGAATCAAGCAATCCACCACAGCAACCACCACCGATCAACCAATCCTCCAAAAAAAATTGAAACCCTTATTTTTTTCTCAAGAAAAATTAGGGAAAATCACGTTAATTAACGGACAAAAGAGCTAGTAACAATAAATAGTATCAAAAGGGATAATAGGTGATAGATCTCCGAAATCCTAATTTTTTTTTCAAAAAATTTAAATTACCAAAACAGAAGATCAATAAGTAATATTAACAGATTTAGCTATCTCAATAGCATATCTACCTAAAAAAGTGTATATAAACAAAAACCCAAATTTTTATCAAACCCTAAAAAAAATTTCATCAATTTTTTAGAAACTAGTCTCTGATACCATGTAGAAAAACATGATTCAAGAGATCCCAAACACTTTTTTAATAGGTTAAATGATATTTGATAAACAATACAGAATAACTTAATAAAAGATGAGACTACATGTGCTAATCACGTGTAGCCCTATTATCTCTATGATAATAGTTTTACAAACAAAAATAATAAACTAAAAAGAAAATAACTAAGGTTTTAAAGATGGAGAACAAAGAGAGTATGTGTGTGTATCAAACACACTTATGAAACAACGATGATGAAAAACAAGGAGAGACACTCCTCCTCATAAACAAAGGTGTGGGCTTAAACTAGCCGTTTGGCTGGTGCTCATGGGCTTGAGTCCAACAGGAGAATCAGAAAATGGAAAGATAAGTCCCTAGCATCCAAGTCTTCTATCACACCATGTCCAAAGCATAACTGAAAGATACAAAAAACACATAATAAGTCCTTAATGTTAAATTGGGTTAGCAGATTAGGCCACAATTTTAACAGAAAGTATAAATTTGAAAGTAAAGTTGGCATAATCAAAAGTCAATAAGATGCGAACGCCAAAGGATGGAACAATATTGATTAATGTCAAGATGATTTAGAGGTTGTTTGATAGAACAAAATAATTTAGTGCTGAGTCATTAGTTGGTCTGAATAATTTAAATACTCTTTATAGTTAGGTTCTTGAAAAAAATGTCATGTTTGATAGTTGTTTTGAATGAATAATCTAAATACCATAAAAGTACTATATTACTCTCATACTAAGTTTACGAATACTATAAAAATATCATTTTACCGAAGTACTCCATTGACGATACGATGCACAAAGTTTATAAATCATGATGCAAATAGTAAATACATAATGGGTGTATAGAGAAAAGTAATAAAATAAGTACAAATGTCTTTCCAAGTAACTATGTACATTTATAATCCATTATTTTGTTCAACTAAGTACGCTACAAATGTGTTTCCTAGTAACTACATAAATACTTTAACAGTTATGTTTAAGTAAGTAAACTCTTTTAAAAGAATTATGGATAATAATGGTGTTATAGACTTTTGTAGTGATGTGGTCATTGAATATTTAAATGTTGCGGTATTACTTGCAAGAATTTCATAATTGTAAAGATATCATTAAACAGTTATTGGGCTAAATTGGCCCAAGTTTGGTCCAAGCCAAAAAGCAAATGGGTAATAAAGTAGTTTATAAAGAATTTGGTTAACAAGCATTTGAAGCCCACGCGCTGCTGCGGCGCATAACCTTAGAATAGTAATGTAGCAAGTGGTAGTGCGGCTATATATAACTAAAACGTTTAAAGTACAATTTAAACATCATTTTACAAAATTTGGATTCAAACTCTACTACTACAAAGGTTGCTAAAATAGCCTGTTATGACTTATGACTTCCCTCATACATGTATGTTATGAAGCTGGCGCATTTTCAAAAATAAAAACAAAATGCACCAATCTGGAGTACATGTATGTTATGTCTATAGAAAATTAGATCTTTTTGAGGAAAATGCTTCACCCATAGAAAAATAACATTAGTAATAGACTAATAGGTTATGTTACATTGTATTTAGCTCTGCAAACAAAGATGATAATCAGGTTTCAACTAGATGTTTTGTTCTAGAATGTCCGGTCCATATATTTTTGCAGCCTCGGAGCTTGCAATTGCTTTAGTGTCTCATATGACTTCAGAAGCTACAATCTACAATAAAGTTGAAACTTCAAACTAAAATTCTAAACAAATCGAGATACTTAATATAAAACGGAAAATCAAAGGTTTACCTTAGTTGCAAGAGCAATATCTTCAGCACTAACTTTAATCATACCTTTGTTAAGGGCATTCTAACATTGATCAAGTGACTGTTAAAAAACAAAAGAATAAATGTAGTTTATATTGTTTCTCAATTAAAAAAACGAATGAATATACAAACACAACATTTCTCTTCTTGGAAAGTTTCGCTTTATGTATACGACTTTTGAAAACTTGACCTAATGATAAAACTATTTTTTGTCCGATTCAGTGCAACAGTACCAAATAGATTAGAAATGTAAGCTACAAAAAAGCAAACCTAAGTGAGCCAAGACGTGGGTCGCGCCTTAAAATCTCAAGTGTCTCTAGACACATTCTAATAACATACATTTCAGCAAATGCTAATGTTAGCTGTTAAGTAAAGACCCTTTGTACCAATTTACCAAAGAAATCGGGAACCTGAAATACCTAATAGAATCAAGTAAAACAATTGAAAGTATAATCTTTTATGTGATGTCATTTTTAACATAGTAACAAATGTAATTCCATTCATCCAAAAGGTACCTCAGGTTTTGACAGTATAACACCCTTCAATTCCACATCACAGTTGTTTCTTTCCTTTTGCCTTAGTTTCTTGATATCTGGTTTTAGATAAGTAGCACAATAGTCTACGGAAATCATTTTGAATGCTGAATTAATTAAGTAGCATAATAGTTCAACAGTGTAACATTTCTTGACATTCTTAAATGACAATCAACATGATTAGCGACAATATCATAAGGGTGAAAAAGGGAGGATACATTTTCCTTGTCTTACGCCCTTAAGTGAGTGCACATTCATCACTAAAAAAATTAGGAGCTTTTAGTTAAGAATAACAAATTTAAAACGTCCATTCTACTTTTTGTAAAACAAAAGAAGAGGTTGCACATTACGTCCAATCCAACACACCCTTTCTAGGAATGGACTAAGGGCATTCATGGCTTTTATTAGTCGTTTATGTGTAAGTTTGCACGCCTGAATATATTCATAAACAAAATAGTGGTACACTACATTAAACTTTCTTATGATAATAGTGAAGCAAAGCAGTAAGTTGAGAAGCGACTAACCGTTGGCCATGTTGTTGATGATGGAAACCCATTTGCGCCAATCAGGAACATGCCCTTTTCTTCCAACTGATATTACTAAAAACAAAACCACAGATCAATGAACCTATATAAATGCAAAATCAACACAACCCCCAAATTCTAACAGCACCCTTACTTAAAATTTAAATATGTTTATTTTTGTATAGAGTTTGGTTGTAGTTTTTATGTACACAGCCGTTCATACCAACGTCAGCCAGAAAGGAAAAAGCATACCTTTGTATAAGATCAATTAGGGATCCCCAATTCCAATAACCCATCTAAACCTCTCAATTAACACACACTTTCAATGAAATCTAAAAAAATAAAGAAAAAATACCTAACAATCCATAGAAGATAGTAGTGGGTTTCGGTAGTATGGTTCCGTCGTGGTGGTTGGCTGAAGCAATAAATCAAAATTGTCGGTGAATCTCAAAGCATAAAGAATCAACCCGTAACAACCCCATCATGATTCGTTATGATTTGATTGTGTATTAAGGTTTGATCTGACGGTGTCTTCTGGAAGAGTCTGGGAAGTGTGTATGTCTTGCGGTGTTTGAGTGTGTGAGTGTGTGAGAGTGAAGAAAAAAACATATTGGGCCAGGAAATTAGCCTGGTAAAGTACGGGGGAGCCCAATCCACTGGAACGACGTCGTTTCTTACGGCAATTGAGTATATATATAATTTTAGCAGAGCAAAATAATTATTTTTTAATATATTTTTAAAATAGTTGGAGAATAACTTGGCTAGGCCGGTCTAACGACTCTCCTGGGCCGTTCATCGTCTTTCCGGGTCATGAGTAATGCTACAAAAAAAGATAAACCGGTTAGACGTGGACCCGAGGCCGGAGCCCCGGGGTCCACCTCTGACGGTCTAGTTAGTATCAGGATGATATATTGTATAAGAGGTGTAAGTATGAAGGAAAACCTGATGTAGAATGAGACCCCTAGCCTTGTTTATATAGTGCTAGGGTTTCTTGAAGGATAAGTTAGGTGTGTATGGGCCGTAGGCCTGTCGGGCCGGGCCGAGTACCAACTATACGTCGACATGTCCCCCAGTCTAGTATGATATGGTTCATAATCATGTTATGTTAGACTCATTCATGTATCACGCTTACTAAACAACCGTGTGCCGCTTGGTGCTAGGACATCCTCGTGGGTCGTCCGTAACATATGGCTCCACTCGTAATGGGCTACTGTTAGCGAAAATATAATGGACTGGGGTTACGAATAGTGAGCGTAGCCACTATACGTCATTATGTCCCCCCCATTCTAGTATGCGAGGTCATCACCAAGGTTACTAGACTTTACACCATATCCGCTACCTGTAAGCGTATCTACGTCGAAAGAAATGGGGAAGCCATATGCGTAAGACGGGTGATTGTGCTAAAATGCTTGGTTTCCCGCGATTAAACGGTAAGGATCCCGTAAGAAGAAAACGTGTTCTATAGCCGGGTTAACACTGGCATCAGCAAGGTATAATTCTTGTTCATTGCTAACGTGAGGATGATAAGCAGGTTTTACGAAGGTGGAGGTGGAACCCGTATGCTGCCTTGTGAACGTTTTGAAGACGTACTCCTTATATCCATTAATGATGAAGCATAATGCGAATATTGCATTCGTCTTAAGGCCAACAGAATTCTCACTTCTGTGGCAAAGTGATGCGGATATGACATCCGTCTTATGGCCACCACATTTGATAACGAGTACCAAAATTTGTCACGGTTTTTCATAGATTAAAAGTAGTTGATCATGCTCCATCTAATTAAGTACAAACGATATAAATTTTGGAAATCCACTCCGTATTCGTTGCGGAAGGCGTACTTCCACAGCAAAGATATGAGCCAACGAAAGAAGTACTTTCGTGGCGAAAATAATGAGCCGGTGGAAGGAGTACTTCCACGGCGAAGGATAATAAGCCAACGAAAGAAGTACTTTCATGGCGAAAATAATGAGTCGGTGGAAGGAGTACTTCCACGGCGAAGAATAATGAGCCAACGAAAGAAGTACTTTCATGGCGAAAATAATGAGCCAGTGGAAGGAGTACTTCCACAACGAAGGATAATAAGCCAACAAAAGAAGTACATTCGTGGCGAAAATAATGAGCCGATGGAAGGAGTACTTCCACGGCGAAGAATAATGAGCCAACGAAAGAAGTACTTTCATGGAGAAAATAATGAGCCAGTGGAAGGAGTACTTCCACGGCGAAGAATAATGAGCCAACGAAAGAAGTACTTTCGTGGCGAAAATAATGAGCCGGTGGAAGGAGTACTTCCACGGCGAAAGAAAAATGAGCCAACGAAATAAATACTTTTGTGGCGAAAATAGTTTGCCGGTGGAAGGAGTAATTCCACGGCGAAGACAATGAGCCAACGAAAGAAGTAATTTCGTGGCGAAAATAGTGAGCCAGTGAAAGGAGTACTTCCGCGGCGAAGAATAATGAGCCAACGAAAGAAGTACTTTCGTGGCGAAAATAATGAGCCGGTGGAAGGATTACTTCCTCGGCGAAGAATAATGAACCAACGAAAGAAGTACTTTCGTGGCGAAAATAGTGAGCCGATGGAAGGAGTACTTCCACGGCGAAGACAATGAGCCAACGACAGAAGTACTTTCGTGTCGAAAATAGTGAGCCGGCGGAAGGAGTACTTCCACGGCGAAGACAATAAGCCAGTGGAAGGAGTACTTCCACGGCGAAGATAATGAGCTGACGAAAGAAGTACTTTGGTGGCGAAAAATAGTTAGCCGGTGGAAGGAGTACTTCCACGGCAAAGACAATAAGCCAGTGGAAGGAGTACTTCCACGGCGAAGATAATGAGCCGACGAATACTTTCGTGGCGAAAATAGTGAGCTGGTGGAAGGAGTGCTTCCACGGTGAAGATAATGAGCCGACGAAAGAAGTACTTTCATGGCGAAAAATAGTGAGACGGTGGAAGGAATACTTCCACGGTGAAGACAATAAACCAGTGGAAGGAGTACTTCCACGGCGAAGATAATGAGCAAGTGGAAGGAGTACTTCCACGGGGAAGGATAATAAGCCAACAAAAGAAGTACTTTCGTGGCGAAAATAATGAGCCGGTAGAAGGAGTACTTCCACGGCGAAGGATAATGAGCCAACGAAAGAAGTACTTTCGTGGCGAAAATAGTGAGCCGGTGGAAGGAGTACTTCCATGGCGAAGACAATAAGCCAGTGTAAGGAGTACTTCCACGGCGAAGATAATGTGCCGACAAAAGAAGTACTTTAGTGGCGAAAATAGTGAGCCGGTGGAAGGATTACTTCCATGGTGAAGACAATAAGCCAGTGGAAGGAGTACTTCCACGGCGAAGATAATGAGCCGACAAAAGAAGTACTTCCGTGGCGAAAATAGTGAGCCGGTGGAAGGAGTACTTCCACGGCGAAGATAATGAGCCGACAAAAGAAGTACTTTCGTGGCGAAAATAGTGAGCCGGTGGAAGGAATACTTCCACGGCGAAGACAATAAGCCAGTGGAAGGAGTACTTCCATGTCGAAGATAATGAGCCGATGGAGGGAGTACTTCCACAGCGAAGGATAATAAGCCAATGAAAGAAGTACTTTCGTGGCGAAAATAATGAGCCGGTGGAAGGAGTACTTCCACGGAGAAGGATAATGAGCCAACGAAAGAAGTAATTTCATGGCGAAAATAGTGATCCGGTGGAAGGAGTACTTCCACGGCGAAGACAATAAGCCAGTGGAAGGAGTATTTCCACGGCGAAGATAATGTGCCGACGAAAGAAGTACTTTCGTGGCGAAAATAGTGAGCCGGTGGAAGGAGTACTTCCACGGCGAAGACAATAAGCCAGTGGAAGGAGTACTTCCACGGCGAAGATAATGAGCCGGTGGAAGGAGTACTTGCACGGAGAAGGATAATAAGCCAACGAAAGAAGTACTTTCGTGGCGAAAATAATGAGCCGGTGGAAGGAGTACTTCCACGTCGAAGACAATAAACCAGTGGAAGGAGTACTTCCACGGCGAAGATAATGAGCACGTGGAAGAATTCTTCCACGACAAATGATAATGAGCACGTGGAAGAATACTTCCACGGCGCATGATTAAGCCAACGGAAGAGATACTTTCGTGGCAAAGGAATAAAAGCTAATGGAAGAAATACTTCCATAGCGCGGAAATAAGCGCGTAGAAGGGGTACTTCCGCGCCGAAGGAATAAGCCAAATGGAAAAAAAATAATTCGATGGCAAAGAAATAAACCGGCAGAAGGCGGACTTCTGCGGCAAAGAAATATATCCAAAGATATTTGCGTGTCATGCACGGAAATAGTGGTATTATTATACCCTGGTAGCCCCCCAAGTTTAATGGTGCTATACTTGATTAGTAATATTAAACTGAATCAAGCATTCAAAAAATTAAGGTCGTGTAGACCAACGCGAATGGACATACCATATCTGCGTACAAAAGATAGAAATTGTGTTCGAACTTGCGAACTAACGCGGATGGGTCTTTCCATAACCGCGAATTGTCACATAGTATAAGACGAATCTAAACTAACTTATGGGATGAGCTATGTCATTACGTGATGCGTACCGCTACTACCATAAGGACGGTCAAAGTTTTGACAAAATATTGTTAGACGTGCACAGTGTGTCTTTTGCAAGTCCATCACGAGTCATGTGGTTTGTGTAACTTACTACAACGTCTTGATAGCAAGGTGTCTAACAAGGATACATGATCCATGGTCGTTGGGTTTGCAACCCTCTTACACGACAAGTTGAATTATTAGGTTCACTTAATCCTCTTATTCCGCTTGGGAACGATAAGTACATGTACGCCTGGAGGCTAAAGATATTCGAACGTGCGAACGAACTCGGAAGTATGGACCATAACCGCGGATAAAAAATAAAATAGAAAAATATATTAAAAGATATATGTAATATCTCCTATCGATTTAAAAGATATATAATATCTTTTATAAATAAATGATACCGAAATATAGCATATTCAAATAGAAAAAAGATAAATAATATCTTGTAGCAATTTAAAAGATATGTTTAATATCTTTTATTAATATAAACAATATATTTGATCGTGCGGATTAATACATAAGACGCGACTAATGGCCACAGTAAACAAACAAAATATGCCCAAATGTACGGGCGAGCGCGGAAGGACGGACCACCGCCCACGTTATTAACAAAGCAAAATAGTATTCGAGCATATGAACTCTCACGGAAGGACGGGTCACGATCGCGGATAAAAAACATAAATAACCGACTAAAGAAAATCTTTCTTAACATTTATAAGTTCGGATAATAGTCTTTTCTTCAACTATATGAATTTAATGAGAAAATATCTCGTGTTTAGAGAACAAAGCAATATCTCTTTTAATAATGACAATATTAATAAATACTCCCGCCGAATATTTCATAGAAGAAATAATATTAATAATGACAAATTGATAAGATCTTGTTGCTACATGCGTATCTTTTGTTATTTTAAAGGATATGTCAAAATAACTTCTTCAATGAAAAATTCTATCCGTAACATAAATTGTTTTTTAAGAATCGTGCATCCAGTTCGATGCGACAATAATGATAATATCGCCATATTGGCTTAAATCCAGTTTACTTTAATATTGCATAGTGCGGTTAGGAAAACATAACCATAGCAGATTGTAACTTTTTGATAGTACACGTAGTTAATCACGTAAACGCATGAGAGAATGTTCAATGGAAAACAAAAATACCAAGTTTTGAGAGTTACCAATTATCGACATGAATCTTTGTTTTTCGGTAATATGAGACCACGTAACATGTTTAGTCAGGGTCCCACGGATGGCGCCAACTAAAATTAAAAAAAGTTTACAAAAATTTAGTTAAGGATTTTCAACGTAACATGAAACTACAAGCGATAGTTGATGAAAATTTAGACAAACGAAAAACACAATTCATGTAATTTCCTCAAAGTATTAGATATGTCATGTAGGCTTTTTTTCTCCTTTTCAAATCTTTTAACCGATAACCTGTAAAAGTTTATGCAATTTGACAAAGGGTTAAGTCTATATATTAGTAATGTACTTTTTAACTTTTACACATTTAGGTAACCGACCCAACATATTACTAATATAGTTATTGAAACCGGCTAACTTTTTGAAATATAGGTACGTGATACTTTTCTAACAAAATAAATAATCGATTTTAAAATTCCAAGTGGATTTTTTTTACTAAATTCCACCACCATCTTCCACAACCACCGTCACTTTTAAGCTACCTGCACTCAAAACAATCACCACTACATATCCATCACCAGCTCATCACCCATCAAGTTATACATCCCGAGGCTAAAAGTGCTTTTAATCCAATATATTACACTGACATATTTGAATTTTTGCATTGAAAACTTGAATTGGTGTATTGATTGAAAACAAGTACTAGTAGCTATCTAAGTAGGTCTTTCAAAAGTTGATATAATCAAGGAAATAAGATTTGGCATATGTGGATGTTTAGAAATTAGCATGTCTTTGCTGTCCTTACACGTACGAAAAAAGATCTCCTCTTCATCAACATCAAACTTGCTTCTTTTAATTCGATTTTTAGCAAACATAAGAATTTTTCTTATATTGGACACGAGAAATTTTTCTTAAACTGGACGTGAGATTTGAAATACCTCATAATTGTTTTGTGGTTGGATGAATATAGGTGAAGAAGATGATGATTCGGATATGAGAATGTGAGAAAGATGATGTTCAAGATCTGGGAATTAAAATGGGAGTTTAAAGATTGAATAAATGAAATGACATAATTGCCCTTATTATATATCACTTAAAAATAAAAGAATATAAAAATACTCACATATGCAAAATAAAATATGACGTGTCGGTCATTTTGAAGCTGTAACCGGCTCTCAACCGGTCATATTACCTATATTTCAATAAAATTGAAAGTTCAATGGCCATATTAGTAATATATTGGGTTAGTTACCTAGATGTGTAAAAGTTGAAAAGTACATTGCTAATATATGGATTTAACCCTTTGACAAAACAGAAAATATGTAACATTAAGTAGTGGAACATAAAAAAGTTGACATATCTAAGTAAGTTGCTATTATATGGCTTAATCTTCTTTTTTAAATTTCATCTACTTTAAACATTTAAAAAAATTCCCCTACTTTAAACTTCGGCATCATATAACGTTCATTTGGCTTCGCCAGCGTAATCAGTTAATCATTGGGTGTGATGATCGAGCTTAGTAAGCCCCAAGCTAGACCTATATATTGTTACTATACTCTTCTAAATTCTTTGTCGAGTCCATCTCGATTAGCTCATTAGTAGCTCTCGGCTCTATTGCACTCTTAGATAGAGCTAAGTCGGTTGAATGCATTTTCTGTAACAACTAATCGTGGCATGGGCTCGTTTCTCTCGGGCGTTGGAGTCGTAAAACCATAAAAATTGGTTATTCGCGAAAACGTATAATAGACGACTATCATGTCCTTTCCTTTCCCAAGTTACAGAAAACCGAAAAATCGCGACAAACAAGGTTTAAACAAGGAACTAGAAGATATTGCATACTTTTGCCTAGAGCTGTAAACGAACCGAACGTTCAACGAACCGTCCACCGATCGTTTGACGGAAAACTCGTTTATGTTCGTTCATTTAATAAATGAACAAACACGATCAAGACTTTTCGTTCGTTTAGTTAAATGAACAAACATGAACATATGCTCTGTTCGTTTATTTACGTTCGTGAACGATCGACTAAGTTCGTTCGGTTACGTTCAATTAGTTAGTTCGTTTATGCTCGATTATTTTCGCTCGATTAACATCCTAAATATTGAAAAAGATGTTAATAAATGATACATTAAGTATTTCAAAGATTTATGACTTTAAATTATATAAGTTGTATATTAAGTATTTTAAAGATAATATGAATCGTTTAAAGTAAAAAACTTTAGTTTCACTCTCGTTTACGTTTATATATGACCGTTTACATTCATTTATGTGTGTTTATGTTCGTTTACGTTATTATAACTTGTTAATAAACGAACATGAACAACGATTTTGGTCCGATTACCCGTTCGTTTATTTATTCGGCTAAAACTAAATAAACGAACATGAGTATACCTCCGTTCGCGCTCGCTTGTTCGGTTCATCTTCAACCCTACTTTTGCCAAGTACTTATAATAACATTGTTGCATAAAGAGTTCCTATCCCATATCGGATGAAAAGCAAAACAAAGACATGTATATATTAGAAATATGAAACCTATTTGTTGTGTTTATAAAGAGAAGAGACAGTTGGCATCTCCCGTGCTTCCTATTACACAACCAGGGTTTTAGCTTTCGGGCTTACCTATTACCCAAAATAAAATTTCTGCTCGAGTAAAACACCATTTATTACCTTAGTGTTTGATGATTACAACAACACATCTAATGTTTGAGAAACTTATATTTTGTAGTAAAACACCAAGCATGTTTAGTCGGCTCTTGGCGTTTGCATATTACATGCTGAGTTACTGTTGTCAGAATTAGTAACGTCTCGAGAAAGTATTTTACATGCAATCAAAAAGTTATAGCAGAAATCAAAAAGCTTACAGCAGAAATTGTATGATATACAACTGGTTTTGAGGGAATATGAAATGTTATATGTGTTTCTTCTCTGCAATCTATGTATTTATCGTCCATCGTCTGATTACTTAGCTCTTCTGGAGTACAGGATGTTCGATCTAGGCTTTTGGCTTTGCATCGGCGCTTAATATGTCAAGTTTCTGTTATAAACATCATCAAGGTCCTAATGAAGAACTGAACTTACATTTACAAAGGTACATAGCAGAAATTGTAAGACATAACCTTCTATAAAAAACTTGCTAATATAGCCACTGCATACTGGTTTGCTGCATACATACAACCGAGCTACTGTACTTGGATAATGTTGATTAGATAAATGCCACCATGGTACAGAAACTGATCTGACAATCTTGATAGGCACCCGAGTTTAATTTTCTGTATAATAACCATTGAATACATTCATTAGAAGCAGAAAGAATGAAACTAATCAGAATCCAGTATGTGATCCCTATTTAGGTTCAAGAATCAAATGATAAACAGCGTTTGTCTGTAAGCATCTAACACCAATACTTATTATGCTGATCTTGAAAGCATGAATGATGTTGGTAAAAACAAAAAAATAAGACTTCTTATTATGCTGGTTTTGAGGGAATATGAAATGTTATCTGTTTCTTCTCCACCTAATTCATGTATATGTATCCGTGCATCGTCTCCTTATTAGGCTTTTGGGGGTATCCAGTTCTACCTTAATGTCGAGTTTCTGCTATCAACATTATTAAGGTCTTAATATAGGATTGAGATCCTTAACATATATAGCTACTGAATACTGGCTTGCCAGTTGCCACCATGCTACAGAAACTAATCTAACACACTGAGGGGCGAGTTAGTTTCTTAGTGATGTGCTCGTACGGGTATATTAAAAGAATGCAATTACAAATCCTAGACAATAAGCCAAAAACTTGATATGCGATCTTTCCACACATTGGGTTTTAAATTTATAAACAAGAATTACCGATATTAATTAGGAACACAAATTCGAGCAAGTATACTCTAGTCATGTTGCAATTAGGTTGGTAAGTCAAGGTCGTCCCATGGGAATTTCTTATACTCAAGTGTAGTTGTTTGTAACAATGGTAAGTATGATTATCACGATCACACCACCATGAGAATTGCATAAGGCACTAGCATACAAAAGACATACATGTATGGTTAAATGATCATATAGACATATGGATGCATAGTTTGGAAAACATATTAAAGGTAATCCTTTCGACCTATAGAACCAATAATAAGACACTAGTGCTTTATAAATCAAATATACATAAGTCTCAATCAAGTGGTCACTCATAAGCCTTATGCCTAAACCAATAACAATAAGAATCCTTTCGACCCATAGACTTGGTTATCGATTTGATAAGTTCCATTTACTTGAAAGATGATTAAAACAACATATTCAAAAGACTCCTTTCGACCTATAATCTAGATTAAACCATTACTTGTTATGTTTATTAAGTCTCTTACACAATCTTCACAAGCACAAGACCAAATCATTTGTCGATTAATAAATTGACATCAACCATGTTGAGAATAATTTCGACATATAGAATCAACAATAATTAACCAAATTGACAAACAAGAACAAGTTCTAATTCAACCAAATATAATGTTATCACCACAATCCAATGACAAGAACTAATAAAATCCAAATATCCATTTATCACAAGTTATCATATAAACAATACAAGTATCATAACATTCACAATTTCACAAACACAAGAATCACCATGAACATGAACATAAACTTTATTGAATAATAAAGAAGAAGTTACCCAACATTAGAATCCATAGCTAAAAGTATCCAAATGATTCTAACCAATAGAACAACCAAATTACAATGCATTCTACCCATAACCTTCATGGACGTCAACCTCTTGGTGCGAGTAAAGAGCCTTTTAGGGTGTTTGGGAATAAGGATTGTTGGAGATTGAATTGTTTATGGTGTATGGTTTTCTTCTCTACATCACCAATGGCTTATTACATGTACATGGCTACCAATTCCACCACCCCTCACCACTTGGGGGAGGGTTGATACCAAAATCACAAAATTATGATGGATATGAGGATGGGTTTGATAATGAAAAAGATGATTATAAACACTACCCCATGGGTCTTATTTATACTTGAATTATGCTTGGTCACCAAGCACTTTTCGTTGGCTCCAAGGGTTGTAAATGAGGTGAAGCTTGGAGGAGAGGAAACGGAGTTATGGTCGGATTGGGGAGTAAGGAGAAGAGAATGGGATGTTTAATGTGACTTTTCAAAAATCTGTCTAGGCAACTTGCCGGCGGCAACTATGCCTTGCCGGTGGCAACTGAGTGATGGTTTTTTGGCGGCAACTGAGTGTTGCCGGTGGCAACTGGGCCACCTTGCCTTATTTCTTCTTTGGTCCTTTTTCTTTGTTTCTTCCACCTTTCTTTCTTCCAAACTTTCCAAGACTCCTTATCATTGTATTATTTATCATACGAGAGCTACACTTCCATGTCTCGTTCATCTTTTCACCTCCAATTCACGTCTTTTCTTCATTTCACGTGATGTAACCATTGATGACCCTACAATAGCAAATAATCTTCATTAATTATCATATGTTCATAATAATGATACAAATATATGCATAAACACCACGAATACGCTCATATAAACATGTTAGATATGAGCGTTATCAAATCCCCTCACACTTAAGTTATGCTCGTCCTCGAGCAAGGAAAAGAAAAATTTTGCTTGCCCTCAAGCAACTAAAAGAAAATTAAAGCTAAAAACAAAATACCTAGATTCTAAAAGAAAAGAATTTTTTAAAATTCTATGAAAAAGTGAAAATCTATGAAAAATTGAAAATATTTTTGGTTTTTATAAAAAATGGATAAAGGTGCAAACCCTCTCACACTTAAGAGGTTGCTTGTCCTCAAGCAAATAAAATAAAAATACTTTCACCATGGTGCATGAAAATGGTTTAGAAAAATAAGATGAAAATCTACAAATTACAAAGAAACTAAATCAAATGGCATAAGCACCAAGTGTACACATCTAAAGAGGACTTTTATTGGGTTAAGGCTAAGGATTTGGGTTAATGGGTATGGATAAAACGTGGGATATTGGTGTCACGAATATACAAGTTAAAAGTCTAAGTCCCATGTTGCTAGTTACCGAACAAATCACAAGCCCAAAAAATATGATCATAGCTACGAGCTTTATTCAACATATATACATATCACGTGTTAGCACATTGGCTAATCGATATCTAAACATACTGCGTCTTCCTTCATCTTTATAATATAGCTCATTGGCTATTTTTTTCATCACTTTTTTTTGTTACTTTTTTTTCGATGACTTATTCTTTTTCTTTCTTTTTTCAATTTTTTCTTTTTTTTCAACATACATCACATGCTCCCCTCACACTTCGCTTAAGCACACACCACAAAAAATACAAACATAAAGGAGCTCATCTTCATCTTTGTTGGAATGACACACACACATAGCGACGACAACTAATAATCATTAAAAACGATCCACCATACAAAGCAACTAGCAACCCACCATTTAGACTTTGCCAAGGGTTAGGCTAAGGTTTAAGGTTAAATAGTTTTTTCTTTTTATTAGATTTAACAAAAATGAAAAAGAATGGCTCAACGGGTGTTCTAAGGGTATCTAGCACTAAACGAGAGTGCTAACAAATGGTTAATATGGAAGGTTAGCTAATCGATGCAACTAGGTAAGAAGAAAAATGTAAAAGGCTTTTTGGGTATAATTCCTAAGGTTGCCTCTTTATTACGCATATACACTTATATCACACAAGTGTGATCTCACTACAACTTATTTTATTTTATTCTTTTTATTATTTTAAATATTTTTTACACCATGTGGATGATTATTGAAATATATCTACATATAAACGTGTGAAAACATTTAAATCCTAAGGGCTAACAAGTGTACAAACTCTCCCCTTTTTACTTTCTTTTTTTTCTTTTTTTATAATAGCCCAAAAATTTTAGACACTAAAATTTAGTTTCATTCTCCCATTTATTTTCCCTCACACTTATGTTTTGGATTAGACTCAATATTAAAAATAAACTTCAAAGCATGAAAAGTGAGGAAAATAAATAAATACTCCAAGAGAAACAAAACTTCCCGGGCTAAGAAATTGCAATTGATCTCTCCATATGATAAGATGTCAAGTAAGGAAGATCAAGCGATTTCATCTCCATCAAGTGTATACACATACCAATCATCCATCATAACCAATCCATCATCTATAAGCTTTATTGAACCTGCAAAATAAACTAAACTACAAAACATGTTAATTTACTAAGCACACTTTCGTAGGCAACACGATTGCATTTAGCGTATGCAACAAGCCTTTAAACCCCTCGGTATCCCGAGTGGACGAGTTATAGTCTCGTGAGGGTTTCCAGTGAACACACCCACAAAGTTCATACATTAACCACATGAACTTAAAAAAACACAAACAAGCACACATGCAAACAAAATGAAACACACACAAGACAACTAACACAAACAAGAACAAACATTATGCATCTATAAAAATCACACATATGACAATTAAAAACAATCTACACACTTAAAAACATAACACGACTCAACAAAAACTAAATAAGAAAAACTATTTTTTTTTCAATAATAATAAAAAATGACTAATAATTTTAAGACGATAAAAACTTACTTTATTTGGGTGCTATGGAAATACTAAGAAAGATTAAAAACTAAAATTTAACAACTAAAAGAAATTAGATTTGAGAGCTACTTGATGCTTATGAGTTTGTATATATATTTTTTAATATTTTTTTATCTTTCACAAAAACTTACTCTAAAACTTATCCAACTCGCAAAAATATTTAGGGAACGAGTAGGGTACGTCTTAAGAAATACGAATATGATTAGTTGACATTTTTTTGTTTTTTTTTATCATGACTCAAAAATTTTACTACTCGCAGAAATTTCCAGGAAACAAATAGTATAAGTTTCGAACAATGGATTCTATAATTTGGTTTTTTTAAACCGCAACCAATAAAATGTACACAAACTCTCAACACCAACATATTTCACAAATCTAAAAATAAAACTTTATTTTTCAACTAAATGAAACAAAAAGACATAATAGAGGTTTTGTACCAAATCTATTAAACCGGATGGTTTTCAAGACTTCGGGTTCTATCCACGGGGTTTGAGAATTAACCGGGACGAATAGAAATACGAACAAGGCACAAAATGACTAAAACGGGGCGGTTGGGCGGGATATAAGCTTTATTAAGACTTGGTTTAAAAATCGATTAATGGATGTTAAACGAGTTAAAAACACAATTAGGAATGGTTTGGTGAAAGCCTAGTCTAAAATAAAAGAAGATAAAAAGAAGAAAAAAAAATTTCAAAAAATTTTAGTTACCGCCGGCAACGCAATTTTTTTTTTCTTTGCCCTGACAACCTTGCCGGCCGGCATGGGGGTGTTGCCGGCGGCAAGGTGAAACAGTGGGGTTCTTGCCGGCCGGCAAGGTCATGGTGCCGGCAGCAAGAGGAAACAGTGGGTCAGTTGCCGGCCGGCAGCCATGTCTTGCCGGCGACAACCCAAATTTTTTTAGTATTTTTTATTTTTTATTTTTTTTACAAACTTTCTTATAACATAAAAACTAACAATTTTTGTAAAAACACTTTTATTAGAATGATTAAAACATATGGGATAAAGCTTAATCCAAACACACCCTTAAGAACACAATATGCATGAAAAAACAAAAATAAGCATAAAATAAAAAAAAGACTAATAAGCTAGCAAGACTAGTAAAACCATTTTTCACAAAACATTCTAATAACAAAATAAGACATGATACAATGCACTTCTAACACATAAAATGAATCAAATGACTAAAAACTAGATTTCTAACTTTTTTTTTATTTTTCATGTATTTTCCATTTATTTTCAAAACAATTTTCTGTATTTTTATTTTAACAAATATGACTTAAGGTATCAAATACCATTTATTTTGACTAAAGGAGAATTTTTTTAGTGATCAAAATCGTTAGATAATGATTAATCCAAACACCCCCTTAAACTAGGAAAATAAGCACTAAAAGTATGCATACAATGGAAAATGCAAACAAGCACACAATCAAGCAAGGACAAAAGACATAAAAACACTTGTACACATGACACATAACAAGACACAAACTCACAAAACACAAACATACACAAAAATTCATGTGGTCAAGTAATTCTAGCCATCGACTAGAGTGATTCGGGACAAGGTTTTTGGGTTTTTGAAACAAGCACTTTGGGACACATTTAGCAATCAATCATTGAAACAAGCACTTTGAGAACACAAGAGAGGAAATCCTAACACCAAAAGCATGAATTTGGTGCCAAGATCATTTAAGCAATTTATGAGAATTAAGAGGTTTTCAGAAAAGGGTGCTCTAACCTTTGTCAAGGGCTAGAGCAAGAGAAGTCATTCATTAGAATTTGGAGCAATTCAAAGCCTCCAATTGAGTAATCAACCACCAACCGAATTCCTCCTATGCGAAATTCGTCCCCCCTATGCGGGTAAATGGGGTATAACAACTCTTCCGGGTTATGTATTAATTGGTAACGAGACGATTCAAGAAACAAGTAAGCAATCAACAAGATAACGATTCCAACTAACAAAGATACAAACAAACAAACTCAAGAGTATGAACTAGAAAGTCCCCGGCAGCGGCGCCAAAAACTTGGTGGTGACGATGCCAGATTATGAGAATGAAACAAGCAAGCAAACAAACAAACTAACAAGCGAGTATAAACTATCAAGTCCCCGGCAGCGGCGCCAAAAACTTGATGTGCTCGTACGGGTATATTAAAAGAATGCAATTACAAATCCTAGACAAGAAGCCAAAAACTTGATATGCGATCTTTCCACACATTGGGTTTTAAATTTATAAACAAGAATTACCGATATTAATTAGGAACACAAATTCAAGCAAGTATACTCTAGTCATGTTGCAATTAGGTTGGTAAGTCAAGGTCGTCCCATGGGAATTGGTTATACTCAAGTGTAGTTGTTTGTAACAATGGTAAGTATGATTGTCACGATCACACCACCATGAGAATCGTTTAAGGCACTAGCACACAAAAGACATACATGTATGGTTAAATGATCATATAGACATATGGATGAATAGTTTGGAAAACATATTAAAGGTAATCCTTTCGACCTATAGAACCAATAATAAGACACTAGTGCTTTATAAATCAAATATACATAAGTCTCAATCAAGTGGTCACTCATGAGCCTTATGCCTAAACCAATAACAACAAGAATCCTTTCGGCCCATAGACTTGGTTATCGATTTGATAAGTTCCATTTACTTGAAGATGATTAAAACAATATATTCAAAAGACTTCTTTCGACCTATAATCTAGATTAAACCATTACTTGTTATGTTTATTAAGTCTCTTGCACAATCTTCACAAGCACAAGACCAAATCATTTCTTGATTAATGAATTGACATCAACCATGTTGAGAATAATTTCGACATATAGACTCAACAATGATTAACCAAATTGACAAACAAGAACAAGTTCTAATTAAACCAAATATAATGTTATCACCACAATCCAATGACAAACACTAATAAAATCCAAACATCCATTTATCACAAGTTATCATATAAACAATACAAGTATCACAACATTCACAATATCACAAACATAAGAATCACCATGAACATGAACTAAACTTTATTGAATAATAAAGAATAAGTACCCAACATTAGAATCCATAGCTACAAAGTATCCAATTGATTCTAACCAATAGAATAACCAAATTACAATGCATTCTACCCATAACCTTCATGGACATCAACCTCTTGGTGCGAGTAAAGAGCCTTTTGGGGTGTTTGGGAATAAGGATTGTTAGAGATTGAATTGTTTATGGTGTATGGTTTTCTTCTCTACATCACCAATGGCTTATTACATGTACATGGCTACCAATTCCACCACCCCTCACCACTTGGGTGAGGGGTGATACCAAAATCACAGAATTATGATGGATATGAGGATGGGTTTGATAATGAAGAAGATGATTATAAACACTACCCCATGGGTCTTATTTATACTTGAATTATGCTTGGCCACCAAGAACTTTTCTTTGGCTCCAAGGGTTGTAAATGAGGTGTTAATGAAGCTTGGAGGAGAGGAAATGGAGTTATGGTCGGATTGGGGAGCAAGGAGAAGTGAATGGGATGTTTAATGTGACTTTTCAAAAATCTGTCTAGGCAACTTGTCGGCGGAAACTATGCCTTGCCGGTGGCAACTGAGTGATGGTTTGCCGGCGGCAACTGGGCCACCTTGCCTTATTTCTTCTTTGGTCCTTTTTCTTTGTTTCTTCCACCTTTCTTTTTCTTCCAAACTTTCCAAGACTCCTTATCATTGTATTATTTATCATACGAGAGCTATACTTCCATGTCTCGTTCATCTTTTCACCTCCAATTCACGTCTTTTCTTCATTTCTCGTGATGTAACCATTGCTCATAATAATCATAGCAAATAATCTTCATTAAGTATCATATGTTCATAATAATCATACAAATATATGCATAAACACCATGAATACGCTCATATAAACATGTTAGATTTTGCGTTATCACTTAGATAACACGAGATTCATCCTCCGAGTTGAGAATAATAATCCATCGGATAATTAACACTACCGTTACTCTTCCCACAACAATTTTCATTTTTCCAACAATCGGCATTATTATTACAAATCCTTTCACGTATGACCATCTTGCTCATAAAAAGGACACGGTAAAAGCTACATTACAAATGATCAAAAGATGTTCCTAAGGAGTTTATAACCAATAAAGAAATGTTCATTGGTCTTACTAGTATTTATATGAAATGACAAAACATATGAAAAGTTTCATAAAACTCATATCGTTTCCACTATTACTATCCAACAACAAGATTCAAAAGCTGGTAAAGCATGAATCACAGATATACAAACTTGAAAATGAGTACCACCTGCATAAATTAGCGGAGACTTATATGAAATCAGTTTCTGGGAATGAAGAAAAACGCAGAACTATGGGAGGCCGATGCTAGTCTGAGTTAGCCAAAAAATGGTTTTGAAGTATCAAGCTTGCACTCTGTCTCTCTTCCTTTGCATGAACAGATTAATTTGTAGTGATGAAAAGAGAGCTAAAAACCAGTGTTTCTATTGTGACCAAAAATACATGTCTAGGCATAAGTGCGAAGGGCAGATGTTTACAATAGAAATCACTGGAGAAGAAGAAGAGACATTTGAGGACTGTTTGGAAGAAGAAGAAAATGGCATGAATGAGTATGTTTTGCCAAAAGAAGTACCACAGTACACAACACACATTTCTTTGAATTCCTTGTCAGGAATTCCTGTTTTCAATACTATGAGAGTAAGAGGTCACGTGTTAAACCAGTTGCTCCACATACTCATGGATCCAGGAAGTACTCACAATTTTTTGGATTTCCATAAGGCTAAGAAATTGGGGTGCCACATTAGGAAAACTTGTCCTCTAAATGATTCTGTGGCTGGTGGAAGCAAGATGGTCAGTGAGTACATGGTTAAAGATTTCCAATGGCAAGTACAAGGAGTGATCTTTACCACAGATGTCATGCTATTACCATTGGGAGGTTGTGAGCTGATTTTGGGGATTCAGTTGCTGTCTACTTTGGGGACTATCCAGTGGAACTTCAAAACCTTGCACATGTAATTCTTGTTTCAGGGAAGAAAGATTATTTTGAGGGGAACCAACCAGTCTGAGTTGTCTTGGTTAACTGGAAAGGGAGTTCCTCATCAAAACAATAGAAATGTTGCTTGCTTAACAACCATTTGTTGTGTACCTGCATCTGTTGCATTACACTTAATGCAGGAGACAAATGGTTGTGATTTGGAAGAAAATGGGGAATTGCAAGACTTGTTAAAAGAGTATGTAGATGTGTTTGAATAACCCAAGGCATTACCTCCTCAGAGAAGTTTTGATCATCATATACCTCTTGAAGGAGAAGATGTTAGTGTGAACATAAGGCCCTATAGATATCCACCTGCTCAAAAAGATGTTATTGAGTCTATGGTGAAGGAATTACTTGATGATGGGGTAATTAGACCAAGTCACAGTCCCTTCTCTTCACCAATAGTTATGGTTAAAAAGAAAGATGGTTCTTGGAGGATGTGCATAGATTACATACAGTTAAACAAGTCTACTATCAAAGACAAGTTCCCAATTCCAGTCATAGAAGAGTTAATTGATGAACTTCAGGGTGCTCAAGTGTTTTCAAAGTTAGATTTGAGATCATGATACCGTCAGATTAGAATGAAGGAAGAAGACATATACAAGACTGCTTTAAAATCTCATGAGGGTCACTATGAGTTTATAGTTATGCCTTTTGCCTTAACAAATGCTCCTTCAACCTTTCAAGCTCTTATGAACTGTATCTTTAAACCCTTTTTGAGGATGTTCACATTGGTATTCTTTGATGATATTCTGGTGTATAGTCCTTCAATGGCAGAACATGTACAACATTTGAGACTGGTTTTGCAAGCCATGAGAAGCAATACTTTATTTCCTAAAAGAAGCAAGTGTGTGTTTGGGACAAGTAGATTTGAGTATTTGGGGCATGTGATCACTGGTGCAGGGGTGGAAACAGACCCTAGCAAAATTCAGGAAATGAAGGCTTGGCCTGTTCCCACCAATATCAAACAACTCAGAGGTTTCTTAGGGTTGACAGGTTATTACAGAAGGTTTATATAAAGATATGCTCTTATTAGTCAACCTCTAACTGCATTGCTCAAGAAGAATGCATTTCAATGGAGCTTGTAAGCCCAAACAGCCTTTGAGAACCTCAAGGAAGCTACGATGAAGTCTCTAGTCTTAGCATTGCCCAACTTTAATGAAGAGTTTGTTATTGAAACAAATGCCTCATGGGTGGGCATTGGAGCTGTGTTACTACAGCAAGGTCATCCAATTGCTTATTTGAGTAAAACCTTAGCAACCAAACACCAATCTTTGTCCGCATATGAAAAAGAGCTTTTGGCTGTGGTAATGGCTTTGCAGAAATGGAGAGGATACCTATTGGATAGACATTTTAAGATCAAAACAGACCATTTGAGCCTGAAATACATGCTTGACCAAAGAATTTCTACTCCCTTCCAGTATAAATGGTTACCAAAGTTGTTGGGTTTTGACTATGAAATATCGTATAAGAAAGGTAAAGACAATGTAGTAGCTGATGCCTTATCTAGGGTTGAAAGACCAGTTGAGTTATTCAGTTTGTTGACCTCTGGAGTCTCTAATGAGTTGATGGATAAGGTCATATCTACCTGGACAAGTGATGACAATTTACAAAAGATGGTTGCAGGCTTGGTAAACAAAACCTTGACTGGGAACAAATATGAATGGGTGAATGGCCAATTGCTAAGCAAGGGAAAATGGGTGGTTGGTAAGGATGACACTTTAAGAAATATGTTGATAGCTCATTTTCATGATTCTGCTATAGGTGGGTATTCATGAGTTTATGCTACCACAAAAAGACTTGCTACTTTCTTCTATTGGAAAGGGTTGAGGAAAATGGTGAAACAATGGGTAAGGAAATGTGATGTTTGTCAGAGAAATAAGTCAGATTTGGCTGCTTATCCAGGTCTTCTTCAACCTTTGCCAATTCCTAGCAGAATTTGGCAAGAAATTTCTATGGATTTCATTGATTCCTTACCTCTGTCACAAGGGAAGTCTGCTATTTTGGTGGTGGTAGACAGATTGTCTAAACAAGCACATTTTATACCACTATCTCATCCTTATATAGCTCCACAAGTGGCTCAGTTGTTCTTGGAGCACATCTACAAGTTACATGGATTACCTAAGTCAATTGTGAGTGACAGAGACAAGATATTCATGAGCCAGTTTTGGAAATCCTTATTTGAAAAGCTTCAAGTACAGCTCAAAATGTCCACAGCATGTCATCCCAAACTGATGGACAAACAGAGGTGGTTAATAAATGTTTGGAAGGGTATTTGAGGTGTATGACTGGAGAGAAACAAAGGATTGGGTCAAGTGGTTACCTTTAGCTAAATATTGGTATAACACCAATTTTCATTCATCCCTTAAGTCCACACCTTATGAAGTGGTCTATGGACAGGCTCCACCTTTGCATATTCCCTATGTGGCTAGAGATAGTAATGTGGAGTCTGTGGATAGAACTCTACAAGCTAGGGAGCAGACAATTCAATTACTCAAGTTCAATCTCAAAAAAGCTCAAGATAGAATGAAGTCACAAGTTGATAGGAAAAGGTCTGGAAGATAATTCAAAAAAGGAGATTGGGTCTACTTGAAACTTCAGCCTTATAGACAATTGTCAATAAGACAAGGGAAGCAAAACAAGTTTCAGCAAAGTTTTTTGGCCCTTTTCAAGTGATTGAGAAGATTGGAGTAGTGGCCTACAAACTACAGCTACCAAGTTATGCTATGATCCATCCTGTTTTCCATGTGTCACAGCTAAGCTTGCTATTCTAAAGATAAGGTGATGGTTCAGTTTCCCTAATGTGATAATGAAGGCATGATAGCTGCTACTCCATTCAAGTTGTTAGAAAGGAGGATTGCAAAACAAGGAAATAGAGTTGTAGTGTTTGGATTGATCCAATGGAGTAATGGAGGCATAGAAGATGCTACTTGGGAGCTGTTGTCTGACATTATCAAACGTTTTCTAGACTTTGTGATTGATCCTTGAGGACAAGGAAGATTTTAAGGAGGATGGATTGTCACATACTCAGTATGTGACACAGCCAAACACACCCTTAACAGTCTCCAACTACTTTTCCCGCCCTTTTTTACTCATTACCTCACAACTATAAATACCAGATATTGATTTCCTTTCTCTCTTTAAATTGTCTCAAGTTAATTGTCTGCTATAACAAATAAATATAAATGTTTGATTAAGTTTGTCATATCACCTTAACTTAAGGTGATAGTTACAAACTATAAATTAAAGGCAAAAATGATATTATGCAAAAAGTAAAAAGAATAAAATATAATAATGATAATATTATTAAACTGTATTTTTTGTCGTCGGATAATAATTATAAATAAAAATATTAGTAAATTTGTTATATACGTAGGGTTAGATCGCAGTCGGACCTAAGGCAGGGCAATCAAATGAGGGGCATCTGATTTCACCTTTTCATAGTTTCTTTTACGTTAACCAACTGGCTTATCTCAGTTGGCCACCGAAGTTTTACTAAGTGGTGTCCTTGGGGGAGGTTCCCTAGAGGTCTTGGGTTCAAGATCTGCCAAGAGCTTTTCTTCCAGGCGAAGCGGATAAGGAGTTTGTTAATGCAAAGCAATGCCTAAAAACATTATTAGTGTTAACTAATCTTTCTTAATTTTGATCACGACGAATTAAAAATACATTTATCGTCAAATACAATCTCAAGACGAATTATTTAACAAACACTATCATCAAGGTGATAATCATTTAAGTATTGTGCTAACATATCTTAATCATGATTAGTGATCATAAAAGTGATTAATCCTAAATTTACAATTTGTCAAATGAGACAAAAGATTTCTTAATAAACTTTCTTTTTAATAAAAGGTTTCATTAAAATGGAAAATGTCAATTTGAATATGGCATATTCCAAATGTTACAGGAATATCCTTTGAAGGTAAAAACTTAACTCAGATATTACTTCCCTACTAAAAGACAAAAGGAAACGGAGTGTATGAGCACGGTTCCTTAAAGGCCTATGTGGATCCTTAGCGATAAGGGACCACAGGAATTATGAAGGCACCGCACTCAGAGAGCCATTGGACTTTGTCTCCTATAAATAGTGAATCAAGTCTGCATTTTCCACACTCCTTTTTGGACACTCTTTCTGCTATCCTTCTCCTTTCTAATTCCTAATCATTTGTAAATGATCACTTAATGTGTTAAGTATGTTTACTTATGATTATCTCCTTGATCTCTATCTTTACCTTGTCTAATGAGAAGATCACTCACACACTTGTGATGTGATTAAAGATGAAGCCTTGATGAAGATCCTCTCCTAAAGATGTAGTCATGTTCATCATTTGTTTTATTTGAGTCTTGTGTAGATCTAATGTATTTGTGAATACATGGATCGAATCTAGTGTAAATCTGTTGTATATGTGTATACTTGGATTTGTGTTGTGTAGATCCAAGTTACATGTGTATACTTGGATATGTGTTTTATTGAGTTGTAATAGGAAAGAGTTGTGAGTTCTCACTAAATTTTAAAGTGATGTAGTTATGTCTTATGGAGTTCTCACTTAGCTTCAAAGTGAAGAGTTGTGAGTTCCCACTAAGCTATAAAGTGATGTGGTTATATCTTGTGAGTTCTCACTAAACTATAAAGTGATGTGGTTGTGTGTTGTGAGTTCTCTATAAACTCTAAAGTGATGTAGTTGTGTCTAGTGAATTTGTCACTTAGCTTCAAAGTGAAGAGTTGTGAAGATTGGTTCTACCTTTTGATTAGAACTCGACATCTATCCTTGTGCCATTAAATGGTGAAGTAGGCAACGTTGTGAAGATTGGTTCTACCTTTCGATTCGAACTCGACATCTAGCCTTGTGTCGTTAAATGGTGAAGTAGGCAACGTTGTGAAGATTGGTTCTATCTTTCTATTAGAACTCGACATCTATCCTTGTGTCGTAAAATGGTGAAGTGGGCGACGTTGTGTAGATTAGTCCTAGCTAAGATTAGGTCTCGACATTTAGCTTAGTGTCAGAAAATAATGTAAGTGACATTGTAAGGTTTTATCCGCCAAGAAGAGAGCTTGTGGATATAGTGAAAATCTCGAGTAAGGTGTACTCAAGGAGTGGAGTAGGAATGAAGATAGAGCTTCGTTGCTAGACGACAATAAATCTTGGTGTCTTCCTATTAGGTTGCTACTTTCCTTACTCTTCAGTTATTGTTACTATCATATCATTCACATCTATTACTTGTCACTGTTAATGCATTAGAATTGAACCTAATCATTATGAAACTAGCTTTCATGTAAAAGGTAGTTTTAAGACAAACCTGATTGAAATGAATTTTAATTAGGACATAAACTAAAGAGAAACTATTCAACCCCCCTTCTAGTTTCTACAATTGGTATTAGAGGGATGATCACTCAAGGTCTTTAAAGTATATTGAACTTTAAAAGTTAGATCGATCCATTGTCTCCTCAAATTAGAAGGTTTAGTTATACTAAAGTTTCTCTTTGGTCAAAACTATTTTTTATTGAAAATAGAAATTTTAATTGTTAATATTGCATCTCATCTAGATTAGTTGTATTTATACATTTTAGAATTACCTTGAAATGTATCTACTAGTTTGCATCTTGCTTTATGTAGGTACTCATGAAGATTAATCACTTAAGTGATTATGGATTGAGTTGCTTACACTTGTGGAAGACTCAGTTTCTTTGATTCTCAACATCATTGAATGATGATGCCAAGATGGATGAGAGTGATACTAGTCCTTGAAGACTTAGTAGTCACTTTAGTCAAGTTTGGGGTTTACTTTATCTCCTTGAAGTCTTGGAGTGCTCTTTGCGGCTAAGGTACGTTCTCGTCCTTCCACACGCTCTATTCATCATTCTTTTGATCATTACTTGACAATATGGTTGTTCTTGGCACCCTTGCCTTGACATTTGTTTGTGATTTGTGATTCTATTCTCATATCCTCTCAAACTTTTATTGCTTGGATACTTGACTCACTTAGGAGATGTAGAGTGAGTTAGTAGTAGCTTAAAGTATCAAGCATGATATCTATGGTTTGAACCCATACGGTTAATAGGCCGTATATCATGTGTAATGTGTGCAATTGATCTTATCTCTAGGATGATTGTTTAATCCCTTGAGATACCCAACTACTCCATAAGTTGTAATTACGATATTACACATTTGGAATTGAAATATTCCAAGGATGTTGTGATTGTAATCCCTAGCAATGATAATTGTCCGATCATATGGGAGAGAAAGTGAATCTACATTTTTCTCATTGTTTTAAATAGAATTAAGACTACTATTGAAAATGTTCTTAATCTATTTTGTACAACTTGCTTGATATAGTTCATTACCAAAGCCGTTTAAGATTTCGCCGGATAGGCACGTCTTAAACAACTATAAGTGACACAAGATCTTCGTTTCCGCTACTTAAAGTTTGTCACTTGGTTCTTGAACATTGACCTTGGTCTTGATTCACTCCCCTTGGATTCTCTCTATTTTCTTCTTTGTTACGAGTAGTCGTTTCTCCGTTTCGATCTCTTTCGGTCTCGATTACACTCGTAATCATTCACTTAGCCATTATCACCTAGTATTGAAGTGGTCTAATGATTTCCAAATGGCTTAAGATTTATTTTAAGTATTTTTAAAAAATTTAGTTTTGAAAAATTATTTGGGCTTCTTTGTTAAAAATCCGGCACTGTGCGCGGATCTTTAATTGGCATGGTGCTAAACCATTGTGCCATATCGCTAAAGCACTGCGGCCCCACCAGGCGACTAAAGTAATCAGGTTTTAATCAAAAACACTATTTCAAACCAACCCTTCATTTCTTCTCCATAGAAGGCGACAGGTTCTCTCAAAAACTCCATTGTTGAACCTTCAAAAACACCAAATCACTCAAGATTAATTGATTTCAAGTCGTAGGTTTCACTCATCCCTCTTCCAGCATAAATTATATGTAAGTAATTTCATTCAATTTCAATTAACTTGTTCTAGGGTTCTTATTTTCATAATTGGGGATTTTTAAAATTAGTTTTAAATTATAACCTTGCAAGGAATGTGGGTTGACATAGTTATTCTACTATGATTCCTTAGGTTCGAATTCATTGAGATTTCACTAAAACCCAATTGTAGAACAATCCAAATTTTGACTAAACATTTTGGTTGAATGATGGAATTGATAGGAACCTTTGAACAAATTGATAATTGCATTGTTAATGCTTACCCAAAAATATTTTTGAAAAACCTTTGTTCAAATTCATGGTTGATTTTTCATTGATCATATGTTATAGTCAATGATGAATTTAGTTCATTGTGAACATAGAAATATTAAGGATTAATCCTTCGTTTGACAAATCATTTGTTCAAACACATTTTCATGATTTTTTGGTTTTCGGTAATTATGTAAAATATGAGTGATTCGAAATTATTTTTCTTTGTGATTATAGGTAACTAACCATGCCTTCGGAATACCATAAATACCACCAAAATACTAAAAATTATTTGCCAAACCTTGCCCATTTTTGTCCCTCACCAGCCCTTGCCAATACCTTTCGTTCACTCCAAAACCGTTGCTTTCATGAGGGTAGAGTTGCCGAAGAGAACATTGGGGGTTTTTCTTACATCAAATCAATGTTTGCTCAAATTGGGTTTGATTGTTTGCTATTTATTGAAGAAGATATTTACCTCGAATTTCTCTTGGAGTTCTTTAGCGGATATTCACTTATATATAATGATAATGGAGTATTTGTTAGGTTCACCTTGAATGGTAAATTCATCCAATGCTCTCTCGAGGATTTTGGCGCGGCTCTTTGTGTGCCATTTGTGGTTACTTGTCGGTTCACCGATGCTTGGAAACTTGATGCTTTAATTGAGTCTTCCGATTGTGCTCCAAATGATGACGAAGAGCTAAACCTTGATCTCATCCTTGATGTCATTACCAAAGAGCGTAGCTCAACCGTTGTTCGAAGTAACCATTCTTCTAAGAGATCTTTAGATCGTCATGAGATACTCGAAAGCGACCTTAATGATTGTATAATGCGATGGGCCGACATTCTTAGGGAAAACGTATTTTGTCTTGGTGGAAACCAGGATCATATCCCGGCGTGTATGGCACACATGATGTGTTGCATCTTTACCAACACCAACTAAAATCTTGCATTTTACATCGCTCGACGGATTAACTATGCTCTCTCTCGACCAAAAACTAATCTCCCATATGCCATGCTCCTCACTCGTCTTTTCAAAAATGTTGGTGAAGACTTTCCCGAGCTCGATTTTTCTCGCTTTTGTCCGGTCAATCGTGTCATGATGCCTATTCGAGAGGTAAAACCACGAAAGCCGAGAAGTGATCGTGGTACGAGAAGGAATGAACCACAAGAGTTCGATGATGAGGACACTCGTATGTCACGAAGAGATGGTGGTGACTAAGGTACGAGTGCTCACTTCGGTTCTTCGAGTGACTCCACCCCATCTATGAACACTTCCATGGATGGGTTAGACCCTCTTGTTCCTCCTCATCACTATGCCACTAGTGACCTTCCGGAAAACCTCTCACTTGAGCATGTTTATCGTTCAAACCTTCAAACCCGTGGTGAGTTACATGACTTTAGAACGGAGCACAAGGGAACATTCAAGAGCTTCGGAAAGATGCCCACGAACCTTGGTATTAACTAACTAATACTTTGTGTTGGATTGCTTAGTATATTAATCCATTATTGTTTATGTCATCGTTATGGAGATTCACATATCTTTGTGCATTTCTTGTGTTAGTCAGCTCTCTAGATTTTGGATTATAATTCACTTTGTCTTGATTTAGACTTGTGAAAAATCTGGGGGTTTGAAAATTGTAGGAACGTCACTTTTCTAAGACCACTGCCCACGGTACCTTAAATACCTGCGGTTCCTTAGCGATAAAGAATCGTAGTCCTATTTAAGGAACCGTGGGCTCTGGTCACGATAGAATCTTTGGTTTACAATGTTTTCTCTAAGTCTTTCTAAACATTGATAAATTTTTTGTTAAAAGACCAGCTTTTTCCTAAATTAGCCTACCTAATTTCATTGTACACCAAATGATCACTTCTCGGCTTTCGTGGTTTATCCTAAATTAGCCTACCTAAATTAGCCTACCTAGTATTTATAAGACAAATACTAGGAAATATCCTACCTTATTTGTTAAATACAGTCATTTGTTATTCACTGTTATTAAAAAACTTGACTCATAAAGTAACTGAATGTAAATCAAGTGTGCTTCGATTGTGGGTTATTCGGAGTTGGCTTTCGATTTGAATTGGTAAACTCACCACATTATGCAGGTCAGTACTACTTGATCTATTTTAATAAACATTATTGGTAGCTTTAAAATAATGTTTTATATAAGAAGAATTATTATCAGCTAGATTGAAAAACATGTCATAATTTTTGCTACAAAACATCTTTTACATTTAACTATTTGTTTAACTGTGGTTATGTGCATGGAACTAGAGGCGGACACAGAATTTATAATGGGGTGTTGCACAACTTTTTTGTATGATTATTAGTACTAAAGTTGCCTTACATTACGTAAAAATAGGTGTTGCACGTATCGTGAAAACCCCTATTTTATAACAAATTTACCTTCAGTGACCTAAAATCGGGTGTAGCCCGCGCCACACCCGGATTCTATGTGGGTACGCCCGTGCATGAAACATTATATATACCGTAACATATTGTAATAAGATTCATTTTATAAATAATTTGCAAATCATCGATTATGAAAATTTATTTGTTATCTGATATAAATCTTGCAACATATAAAAGGTTTATGTTTGTGTACGATTTTAATTATATATGCATCTAATGATCAATTGAAAGATTGGTATTGAATTATGTTTTTCTTTAATTTACGCGAATTTCCACGTACACAACAACATTTGAGTTTAACAAAAGTATGAAGTAATTATTTAATTAGTTATGATGCGAAAAATCCGAGGTTTTTTTTATGGTAAATATTTACTAGCATTTATTCTATGGTCACAAATTAGATTAATATCTATTATGATCTTTAAAAGACAATTACTATAACATAACATCATGTTATAATTTTAATAATATTTTCATGTTCTATTTTGATTCTTGAATAGAATACCCACTAAATATGTAAGCCTTTATTTATTTGCAGTACTTATTTTCCATATGAAATTTATTCAATTTGCTTATTGCTTAATATGTTTAATAGTAATGTGTGACTATTTGTTTGGTCTATAGTCATCTTATATGTCACATTAAGGGGTATTTAACATTGTTCTATCAACTGTCCATAAGACTGTCGAATGAGTTTCGGGATTAATCTACTTCTAAATTATGATTATGATCGTATTATAAAAATATTAATCTAAGTTTAATAACCTATATATGCTTATGGGTATTAATGGATAATACTATCAACCAAATGGTCCTATATAGATGAAGATAATTATCTTCATGTATTAAAACATTACGGTTCTTTGCGTACCATATGGGGCATACATTCCAAGGCTAATGGCAAGGCATGGTTGTTTATATGTTTTAATTTGGCTACTATAGGCATCACCATAGATTTGTTGTTCTTTGCTACAATTTACATCGACTTACTTGATCACTTAAGATGTTATATGTTATTGTGAATATTATATTGAATGGTATGAAAAACATGTATGAAAGACATGAAAGAACTGATCGAGACATGTGGGCTCTCTATATTATTCAGATTTCATATATAAAATGTGCATTAAATCACATGTGGCCATAAAATAAAATTTTATGAGCCAAAATTGTTGTAGTAATTAGCATAACTTGTTGGACCATCCCGGGTCAATGATGATGCGAAAGTTATAGAAGAACCACGAGTTTCTTCAAAGATGATGTTGATTATCTCTATTGTTCTCAATGGAAATTCATTACTTATCACCACTAAATATAAATATGGACTCATTCCTTGAAATTTTAGAAAAGATATAAAGAGCATGTATGTAGGCCTATACATGTCTCATGTGGATCATTTTGAGTTATAAAATCAGTGCATCGTCAAAATGAGCATCAAATACGCAACTTCAACTTTGGCGTGATTAGTGGCTCGATGTGAGCATAATTTTCCAAATATAATTATTGAGAATGGTGATTGATACTTACAAGTTTGGGCGATTATTGAAATAAGTATTGAACTTTATAGCCCATGTTCATAAACGAATTGCTTTTGTTGAAACGTTTATAAAACGTGTTCAGTTAATTGCAAAACGAAGAATTATGAGAACAAGAGTTTTAGTTTATGGGGCATTTTATTACATATGAATTCGCATCTTGCCAACAAATTTTCATGAATACTCCCTATTAGAATGGTTTTTGGTCATAAACCATATTTCCCATATGAGATAACGTAATTGTGCGACATATATTATAGTAAATCCACACACCGCACAAAATGGGATGTTGAGAATGATAATTCATTCAGAGGGAGAATGAGTAGCGAGAAATTTAGAATGAATTATGATACTGAAAAGTTGATCCTCACAAGTAATGAATATGAACATAAAGTTCATGGGACAAATTTACATTCCAGATCTAGTAATTGCCAGACAAGGTTAGTGACCTAAATAAAGTGACTAGATCACAAACGCTGTTAGTGCTCCAATTAAAATGAGTGTCCCAACAATAAAACCAATGATTGGTAGTAAGTCTATGGCACAGCTACAACGTGATAGACTATTCGATTCCAAATAAAAATCCTCGATTGAAGAGATAATATGGAGCAAGAAAATTAAGATGGTCTTATCGAGGTAATAAAGAACCCTTGATAGTCTCCTAAAGAGACACTAGACATGAAGGTAATGGAGAAAACCCCGGGTACATGAAATACTATGAGATCTCAATAAATGATAGAATGCAATGTCTAGTAGAGTGTGGAATCAAAAATAAATAAATCGACGTCGATGGATATATATATGATTATTTGCATGATAATGATAATAAATACTAATGCGCTAAAGTGAATGTAAGGATCACGGATAGATGAATGGCCAAAATATAATGACGCAAGAAGTAATGAATAATTGAAGTATCTTGTGATGAGACATATGATTGAGACTTATAGTCTGTTTATACAATCTATTGGATATGCATCGGTCTTTATGAGAAACGAAATTGAAATATACATAAGTTACAAATGATGGCACACATATATTTTCTCAAAGACTTAAAAATGATGATGTAAATACATGTTCACATGTGGTGGATCCAATAATATTGTTAAAGTCTGGCAGTGCGATAAATTAGTGATATGCGTCTAAAAAAATATATGAATAGAGCTCAAGTGATATTGATATTTCATTATTGCATATAATATGCATGGAGCATGCTAGAGATAATTAATGCTTAAGGCATATAAGAAACGTTCTCGAGAACAATATTGATTGTATCTAACTAATCATGATTTGAGCATATATGTTATAATTACCTTAGTGTGTAGTATTCTGCCAAATAAAGAGTTATGGTTATAAAGGCGAATAAGTGCATAGAAATTAAATTTGAAACAAAAGACAAAGTTTGTCTTAGTTCCAGGATTGAACATCTTAATGATGAAATATGTATGCATCATGAAAACTAAAGATAAAGTTGTATATCTTTATGTGGATAAACAACTCATATTTATGAAGTCACATGATGTCAGAAAACTCTCTTGATTTAGAGAGTTGATGATCACAATATTGATTGAGATATGTATTATTATGCAAAGAATATGTGTAAATAATGTTCATACATATTATTTTATTAATACACCTTAATGTGTATTTTAGTGACTCGGTGAGCTTAAGTAATGTGATCATCAGGGGGAGAATATATGTGTTGTACTCTTTTTTCTTGACCATGGTTTTGTCCCCACAGGATTTTCCGGCAAGGTTTTTAACGAGGCAACATCCCTATGCATATAAAGGATTTAATTTACTATTTTCCTTCACTAGATTTTTGTCCCACTAGGTTTTATCTAGTAAGGTTTTTAACAAGAGATATGGGTTTATAATCTAACCCATCAAATAGAAGTTTAGTTGATTTTGCAGATGCAGGATATATGTTTAACCATTAAAATGGTCGGTTGCAAACTGGATATGTTGTTACAAGTGGAGGAATAACGATTTCATGGTGTTCGGAAAAGCAAATAATTGCAGCAACTTCATTCAATCAGGCATAAATCATAGCAATCCATGAGGCAAGTTGAGAATGTGTTTGTTTAAGAAATGTAATACAACAGATACGCAGGTCATGTAGTATTTCTTTAGAGAAAGAGGCACCAACAGTTTTGTATGAAGATAACGCAACATGCATTGCTCAACTTAATGGAGGTTACATCAAAGGCGATGCCGAAGTTCTTTTCACTCGTGACTTACAAAAGCGCAGTCATATTCTAGTTCAACAAGTTTGTTCAAACGATAATTTTGCGGATCTATTTACCAAAGCACTTCTTACTTCAACATTCAGGAACGTTACTCACAACATTGGAATGCGTCAACTTAAACATCTCAAGTGATGTAGTCATCAGAGGGGATAATACGCGCTGCACTCTTTTCCTTAGTCATGCTTTTGTCCCACTGGGTTTTCCTGACAAGGTTTTTAACGAGGCAGCATTCTCAAAGCGTATGACATCCAAGAGGGAGTGTTATGAATAATATGTGGATGTCTATAATAAAGCCCATGACCCAAGTAGTAATTAGGGTTTACTCTAGTATTTGTCTTATAAATACTCATGTATTTATTCTCAATGATAAATCAATTGAAGAATACATTTATTCTTTTATCTTTATTCACAACACAACACTTTTGTATATGTAGCTATTATACCCTAATTAAACTAAAAGTTTTCCTTTTTCTTGTACAACTTTAAACTCTTTTATCTTTATAATGTTCACATTACTCGTAAAAAGTTTTTTGGAAGCATCGGCCCACACTGCCTCTATATATGTAGGACAACAATGCTCATGTGATAGCAAAAATCTCAGTCGTAATATCAACTAAAAGCTTTAAATTTTGATATTGATGACACTGCCTCTCAATAAAAAGTGTCCAGGGTGGATTTGTTAAGGGACTAAGGAGGATTTTAGCGTTCTCAAAGTTTGTAACGAGTTGTGCAAAAATTATATACATTTCGTATGAAAGTTATTGTTCACACTTTTATTATGATATGTATAATACAACTCGGTTCTCTCAAAATGAATGTTCCACGTGCAAGTGTCTTACAAAATATTCATCCTCGTACTTTTTTGTGTCGATATATTTAAACATTTACCTCCAACACTTATGCCTAAACTTTTTAGCTACACAATAAAGTTTATATGGATTGAATGAGTTTCAGTTACACAAGGACGAGCGAGTGCTATAACTTGTAGCTCGCTTGCACATCAGATAGTACATAAATAAAACAAATTAAAATAAGTCTACATAAGATAGCATGTATATTTATTATAGAAATAACATTAAAAATAAGCTAACTTAAACCCAAAACTTAATGTACGCTAAACCCTTAGTTAGGCTTGGTGTTATATGTTGGGATTTTAGAATACTAGTTAACCATTAACTACGAGTGCGCAGCGGAATGGATCTAGTATAACATTTATGATTACCACATAATAAAGTAATAAAAATACTAACCTTTTAGTTTAATTGATTAAATCAATTAAATGAGTCTTGATCTTGAAATTTAACGGTAAAATAACCGTCTCTATTGGTTGCTCACACACACGTCAAGTGAGTACGTTACGGTGCTAGTAGTTGCTTCACGAATACAAACAACAAGTGTCTTTAATACTAATTCGAATATCAAATGATATTACGTTCGTATAGTATATATAAAAGAAGAACAATAATAAAGCCGAAACTGGTTCTCTGCCAATTCGTATGAGAACTAAAACAACTTTTCTTCTTTGAATATTATAAGTGCTTAGTATATATATAAAAGCTACACCAATGCATCAAAACCATCGGTATATCTAGCTTCATTTCATTTGTGTCAAAAAGGCAAGAAAAGAAACAAAACAATTAAAATATATTTCTTGTCTCTTTCTTGATCCTTACTACCGACAGAAACAAAACACACATATATGTATTCCCAAAATAAATTGTCACATGCTTCCAATAAGAAAACAAACAACTTATTTTTTATAAAATATCAAATTAGTTTGACAGTGATATATCCGCATGGAATATTAGATCAAACCTATAATTTGTATTTTGTCCTTCTTATTTAATTTTGCGGGTATTTAATTAGTTTACAACGTCTAACGCTTAAACTAAAAACCGTTAAATAAATTCGTGAAACATATTATATATTTAATAAATATAAACGAGTTACATATATAAAATATATAATAACCGTACTCTTCGTGTTTAAGTGTGTGTCCCTGATAGGCTCACGCATTTACCGATGGCTAAACGATCGCATATCCCTACAGCTCCCACTTGTGAGAGTTTAGACATACAGCGTTCATAATGAAACATCTAGCAACACTTCATTATAACCAGTAAATGTTGAGTTGATAGTTTCAAGAAAAATATCTCAAAAGTATACGATTGTATATGATTATAAAACTTGCTAATCATCCTTTTGTTTCGAGTACCTATTAAACCATGGATATGGATCCTAACTCATTCCATATAGTTTAATTTTAATTTCTCGTGATCGAATTAATTTAGATAGTCCAAATGTATCAAGAATCATCTTGATCACACTTTGGGTACGGCCATACAATTATCCAATTAATTTTGGAGAGGATCCAGTGGTACTTCACTACACTATATCAAGTGGAGGAACAAATTCTATATTGACTGCAAGTGTCTGTGGATGCTGCTTCACAACACTTCCAACTATAGCCTTTATAACTAACTCTTGCAAGCTAGCGTTTAACATATAATCAAGAAGCGATATTCACACATGCACAACTTGTTTGCATCTCAAGTCTAAGGACGACTTAATCACCATTTTCGAAAACTTACTCATGACAAGGATCCAAAAGTAATATTCGAAAGTTTGGGGTGTCCAATATTCATCCCTTATGAATAACATATGAGTTTGGTGGGAACCGTCCATTATACTCAAAGAATATAACCAACACTCATATTTGTCTTAATGTAGACAATATTCCCATATTGCTAACCGACAATGGACATGTTTAGAATAATCAAATATTCAAGGATTTAAACATACAAATATAGGACAACAATAATTATATGAATGATAACAAACATCAAATATCTTTATTCATCAGAAAATAATAATTGTCTTATAATCCCAAATTATCCAAATACTAACGTAACACAGATTACATGAGACTATTAGCTGGAAGCAAACCAATGTTATGAGAAAGCATTGAATGCTTTTTAAGTTCCAAAGCCTTCGTAAAGGGGTCAGCTAAGTTGTCATCTGTGTGAACTTTCTCCAGTGTAATATCACCCAGTTCAATCACTTCTCAGAGGTAGTGAACTTTAGCACGATAATGTTTCGCACCTTTTGCGATTCCTGGTTCATTAGCTATAGTAATAGCTCCGGTATTGTCACAATACATCTTCATAGGTTCATTATTTGTGGGAACAACACCAAGCCCAGAAATAAACTTCCTAATCCAAACTGCTTCTTTAGCAGCCTCTGAAGCGGCTATATACTCAGCCTCTTTAGATGAGATAGCATGGATGGTCTGCTTCGAGCTTTTCCAGCTTACAGCACCTCCATTCATTTTGAAAACATATCCAGTCTGAGACTTCGTGTCATCAGCGCTGTCAGATATCCAGCGTCAGTGTAGCAAGCAACCCTGAGCTCTCGTTTCATATCTCCTCCATAAACCAGAAACATGTCTTTGGTATGCCTAAGATACCTCAGAATGTTCTTAACAGCAGTCCAATGATCCTCACCAGGATTCTGTTGAAAACGGCTCGTCATGTTCTGAGAGAACGCAACATCTGGTCTAGTGCATCTAACAGCATACATGATTGATCCTACTGCCGAAGCATAAGGAACTCTCTGCATGCGTTTCACCTCAGCAGGGGTAGATGCTCCTTGAGTCTTAGATAATTTTGAATCAGTTAGCATGGGAATTAATCCACGTTTGGAATTATCCATGTTATACTTCTTCAAAATTTTATCTATGTAAGCACTTTGACATAAACCAATTAACCGTCTTGATCTATCTCGATAGATCTTGATTCCAAGAATATATGCAGCATCTCCTAGATCTTTCATAGCAAAACAGTTTCCAAGGTAAGCTTTTACACTTTGCAACGTTGGAATGTCTTTTCTCATGATTAATATGTCATCGACATACAGGATTAGGAACACCACATTACTCCCACTAGCTTTGATATATACACATGGCTCATCGGGATTCTGAGTGAAACCAAAGTTCTTGATTTCATCATCAAATCTCTTATTCCATTGCCTTGATGCTTGCTTAAGTCCATAAATGGATCTTTGAAGCTTGCATACACGGTTTGGATATTTAGGATTGACAAAACCTTCAGGTTGCTTCATATAGACCTCTTCGTAAAGATGTTCATTGAGGAAGGCGGTTTTAACATCCATTTGCCAAATCTCATAGTCATAGAACGCGGCTATGACTAAGAGAATCCTTATAGCTTTGATATCTGCAACAGGAGAGAAGGTTTCTTCATAATCAACCCCATAGGTTTGAGTGAAGCCCCTCGCTACATATCGAGCTTTAAAGGTGTGTACATTGCCATCTATGTCGGTCTTCTTCTTGTATAACCACTTGCCGCTAACGGTTCTAGCGTTAGGAGGAAGGTCAACTAAGATCCAGACATCATTGTCTTTCATGGATTGCATCTCCACATTCATAGCATCAAGCCATTTTTCAGATTCAGGATCTGCTAATGCAGCTTCATAGTTAGTAGGTTCACCATGATCCCCTAACTCATGTTCCTCAACGTCAATGTATAAACACATACGGTCAGGAGCACGGCTAGTCCTTGTAGACTTTCGAATGGGAGCTATATCACTTATAGGTTCATCAATTTCTTGATCATCCTCTTCATGATCGCTAGTGTTTTTAGAAGGATGTATATCTTCATCTTGAATTACTTCAAGATCTTCTAAACTCCCACTTGCTTCTTGATTCATAAGATTACTCTCTAGGAATTCAGCATTACGAGCAACAATAACCTTGTTCTCGGGTGGGTAATAGAAGGAGTAACCCATTGTTTCCTTTGGGTATCCTACAAAGATACACTTAATCGATCTGGGTTCAAGTTTGTCAGGTTTATTAAGCGTATCACGCTTAAAAAGAGCCTCACATCCCCAGACCTTTAAGTAAGACAACTTAGGGGCTTGCCCATGCCATACTTCGTATGGAGTCTTTTCAACCTTCTTAGTTGGAACCATATTGAGAATGCGTGCAGCAGACTCAAGAGCATAATCCCAAAAGGACTTTGGAAGAGTTGTTTGTGCCATCATGGAGCGAACCATATCTAGTAGGGTTCTATTTCTCCTCTCAGACACACCATTATGTTGTGGAGTGTATGGAGGAGTTCTATGGGCAATAATCCCATGCTCCTTAAGATGATCCAAAAATTCATAACTCATAAATTCACCCCCACGATCAGAACGTACTGCCTTTATGGTTTTACCGAGTTGATTTTCTACTTCCTTTTGAAGCACCTTAAATGTTTCAAACACTTCATGCTTATGCTTTAGCAAGTAAACATAACCATAACGACTATAGTCGTCAGTGGAAGTGACGAAGTAGCTTGCAACTTGTCTTGACACGGTTCTGAATGGGCCACATACATCGGTGTGTATAAGTCCAAGCAGATCTTTAGCCCTCTCCACTTGATGTGAATAAGGTTTACGTGCCATCTTACCAGATAAACATGAAACACACTTGTCAAAGGAATCATCATCATTTGACTTAAGCAATCCATCAGTTTGTAATTGTTTAATGCGTTTTTTGCTTATGTGGCCAAGGCGACAATGCCATAAGAGTGTAGAGTCCAAGTTAGACTTGGCCCTTTTGTTACTTACAACATAAATAGAACTATCGTTTGCATTAGAATCACACATATTAATTTCATATATACCATCAGGAGGAATAGCACGAAAATAAAACATATTATCTTTCGAAACTGAAATTATTGCATTATTCTCAAAACGGTTAACAAAACCATCGTCATACAAACGGAAAACTGAAACAATCCCTCTAGAAATAGAAGGTGCGTAATGACAATTATTCAAAATGACTACTAGTCCACTATGGAGAAATAATTGAAAAACACCAATGGCTTCGACAGCTGCACGATGACCATTGCCCACGTACAGGTTCAAAGCTCCTGGCTTCAGCTTCCTACTTATCCTTAGTCCCTGAGTAGTATTACAGATGTGAGTACCACAACCAGTGTCATAAACCCAGGATTTATTAGGAAAAGTAAAGAGTTCTATAGTGAAGATACCTGAAGTGCTAGCTCCTTGAGATAGCTTCTTCTTCTTCCACAACTCAGCGAGATACTCTGGACAGTTCCTCTTCCAATGACCAATGTCACCGCATTGGTGACAAGTGGCGTCCTTTGCAGGATTCTCTCTCTTTGGTGGAGGGGGAATCTTAGCTCTAGGAGTAAAGTTTTCTACTTTCTTCCCTTTGCCATGATTCTTACCCTTCGCAGCATTAGACGGTTTAGCCTTATTAGGCTTTTGGATCCTTCCTGCCCTAATAGCATTGATAGTATTAGCAGTAGCAGGCGCAACCTTCTTTGGCAACGTCTTCTCATGTAGCTTGAGCATGGCATGCAGCTCAGGTATTGTCTTCCCCAGGCCATGCATATTGTAATCTTGCACGAACCTATCATAATCCTTGTTCAATGAGGCTAAGATTAGGCTAACTGCAAGTTTCAGTGACACGGGATGACCGAGACGTTCCAAATTCTCTATGTAGCCCTTCATCTTTAAGACATAAGAGCTCACAGATTGTCCATCCTCATGTTTACACGCGTGAAAGGCACGTGCAACATCAAGGAGTTCTTGATCCGCTTGTTCAGTGAACATGGTTTTCAACTCCTCCATCATTGACCATGCGTCATGACCCTCCAAAAGCCTTTGGAGTTCAGGGGACATAGTCATGAGCATAAGGCCAGCAATTTCTCTGGACCTTTTAACCCAAGTATGGTGGTACTCAGGGTCTTGTTGAGGACCTTCAACACCAGGAGAAAGAAACGAGAGATCGGGAATAGGTTGCTCAAGGTATTTAACCAAGTCATCAGTTTCGAGCGCTATCCGAAGAGCACGATACCAATCAACAAAGTTAGTTTCAGTCAGCTTCATTTTCTCAAGGAAAGACTTAGCAACCGTGCTGTTTAAGCAAGAGGTAGAATTATTCATCTACAAAATAGAAGTTCAACGATTAGTATTTTCGATAATTACATTCTCAAAAGAATTAACTACCCAATTAATCATTATGAGACTAAGATCCTTGCTTGCACTCCCACTTAATATTAGAGGTCCGACCGTCTAATATCAAGTAGGGCAAGAGGTAAGCGTCGAGCGTTAATTGCATTACAAGTGCAACTCTTAGATTTATGAGACGATTCATGAATTTTATTGTTGTAGAGTGTTTGGATGGGAGTTCTCACATCTCTTTCGAGTACCATTGAACATCTCAAACAAACTTGTTCTACATGTAATAAATCATGAGTATGTTTCATCTCATCTTATGCCTCGGGTTCTGAATCTGACCGGGAACTCGACTTAAGTCGTACCAATTTAAAGCATGCAATAGTTGGCAAAGGTCTGACCAGTGACAAAAATCGCCTTGGGTGCATGATTCGCCCTAGGTCTGACCAGATGGCGAAAAACCACAACAAGTGCTATTAAATTGGATGGCATAGACTTAAAAATTCAAATAGGTATCACATAAGTTTTAGAAAACAAATTTCAAAACGTGTAAAAGATGCATGCAATCATCCTTTAGCACAAGTTAAGAAAAACCTTTTGTTAACTTTTTGGTTTTAGGCGTGTTTACCGCGGGAAAGCATTAAAGAATGATCAAACCCTATATCCTACTCTTCATGCGCCCGAAGGCGCAAGTGCTTGGGATAATTATCACATAGATGCCAAAACATTATGTGACACGGGAAACATTAAAGATCATTCAAACCCTAGATAGCTTGACTAGAACACGTAGTGCAATAGCAAGTCTATCATTAGTAAAGCACAAAATGGTGTTGTAATTTTAAGTATTATAAACCAATTAATTTTGCAAATCACGTCGTTGAGAAGATGGTTTATAAGCCATCATTATGGTATGTAAGCCCAACTCGAGTGACAATATGATTTTGCAAAATAATTAGATTATAATAAAAACAAGTTTCATAGATCTTATGTCAATATTAAGATTTGTTCAAAAAACAAGTTTTAACAAATAACACATTGCCGATTCGCAAGGAAAAATAAGTGTATTAATATGATATACTTTTAAAGCTAGTTTCGATATAAGTAGAGATCCGTTTTTATGATTTCTAGAATCTTGTATTATTACGTTTTGCAATTCATAATGGAAAACAAATAAGCATATAAAAACAGACTAGAAAGGGGTAGAAGAAGAAGACAGACTCTATGAAAGCAGTAAATCATATAAGATCCAAGATCTCAAGTGAGTCTTCCCCAATTTGAGGATCATAGACCCTCACCAAGTTGCTAGGTACTTGGTGACGAGCATGCATCACAAACGTGATTGCTAAAGTCTTTGACGGATAAAAATAAAATTTTGTTTATTAACCAATTTAATAAACCTACCCAATTTTATTAGATCAAGATCAAGATTAAAATTTTATGGCAAGAATGCATGTTATTGCCATAGAAAATAAATAAAGCGAGTATTTAAGCGGATCTAGCGTGTTTATCTATGTGTAACCCATAAATGCCATACGATGACTCGTGATGCCACTGTTGGGATTTTAGAATACTAGTTAACCATTAACTACGAGTGCGCAGCGGAATGGATCTAGTATAACATTTATGATTAACACATAATAAAGTAATAAAAATACTAACCTTTTAGTTTAATTGATTAAATCAATTAAATGAGTCTTGATCTTGAAATTTAACGGTAAAATAACCGTCTCTATTGGTTGCTCACACACACGTCAAGTGAGCACGTTACGGTGCTAGTAGTTGCTTCACGAATACAAACAACAAGTGTCTTTAATACTAATTCGAATATCAAATGATATTACGTTCGTATAGTATATATAAAAGAAGAACAATAATAAAGCCGAAACTGGTTCTCTTCCAATTCGTATGAGAACTAAAACAACTTTTCTTCTTTGAATATTATAAGTGCTTAGTATATATATAAAAGCTACACCAATGCATCAAAACCATCGGTATATATAGCTTCATTTCATTTGTGTCAAAAAGGCAAGAAAAGAAACAAAACAATTAAAATATATTTCTTGTCTCTTTCTTGATCCTTACTACCGACAGAAACAAAACACACATATATGTATTCCCAAAATAAATTGTCACATGCTTCTAATAAGAAAACAAACAACTTATTTTTTTATAAAATATCAAATTAGTTTGACAGTGATATATCCGCATGGAATATTAGATCAAATCTATAATTTGTATTTTGTCCTTCTTATTTAATTTTGCGGGTATTTAATTAGTTTACAACGTCTAACGCTTAAACTAAAAACCGTTAAATAAATTCGTGAAACATATTATATATTTAATTAATATAAACGAGTTACATATATAAAATATATAATAACCGTACTCTTCGTGTTTAAGTGTGTGCCCCCGATAGGCTCACGCATTTACCGATGGCTAAACGATCGCATATCCCTACATTATATATATATATTTTTTTGACACTCTTCTAAAGTTTGAACGATAGTTTAAATTTGATAGAATGTTAAAATGTGTTTTCTTCCTCTCCTATTTGTTGTTCATTCCTACGGAGATGGACTTGTATTTGGCGAAATATTTATATATTGCTTCACGATTTCTTGCATTTTTACCATTTATTATCTTTTTACGTCATGGTTTGATGTGCTTTTTGACTAAAACTATATCGCAGTCGCATTTGTGATTTTAACCGCACCACACTATCACTTATGACTTATATAAATAATGTGAGTTTTTATAGTTTTTGTTATAATATTGATTTTTTCGATAATAACAACGTATATATATACTGTAAGAGATACGCCACTTATATATATAATACATAGATATATGTAAGTCGACACCTTGGTGAATTAGTGTGTTTGTGTACAATATACTGCATATGTTGATTACACATAATTCAATGAGAAAACTTAGTTCAGTGAGAACTACGACGGAAATATGAAGATACATTCTAATATTACTGGGTGGTAAAGTTATTTTCAAGTTGATCTGTTCGATCGGTTTGTGGATTGACGTGTTATTATAACTTCTATCAAACATGACTCATTTATTAATTGTGTCCAGAAACTCAACCTTAAATAGACATGCATAACACGTGTAAACTGTTGTGACGTTTAATCTGTTAAGTAAATAGGATAATCTATGAATAAGGTTGATTATCTCGATTTAACTAACATAAATGAAAAAGTGGTATAACGATTAAGAAATGATAAACATAACATGCAAATAATAATTCGTCTATTTTTAATTATATATGAATTATATTCATATATATTAACTACAATCACAAGTTATTTATAAACGAGTTATATGAGTCGACCCATTTTTAATCAGAATTTGTTCATCTTCATCCAAACTCGTTTAACATCGTGACTATTCTTTTTGTATATCGTGTCGTGTCGAAAATTACAACATCCAAGTATTAGTAGGGTCGTGGTTTAATAGCAGTATACATCCACATGTTATCCTCGCATCAATTAAAAGATACATTACTGAAGTGTACTTCTTGGCTCATCTAGTAAAGTGTACCTTGTAGTGGTACATGATATGTAATTTGGGATTTAATACCTAGTTAACCATGTAACTACGAGTACGCAGCGAAATAGATCTAGTTTGAGCAATTATGATTAACACGTAATTAATAATAAACAATAAAGGAAACGCGAAAACTAACCTTCGTCCAAAAGCAATGAAACTAAAACGAGTGATAAAATATACCACCTCTACGGTTGCTCACACAACACGTCAAACGAACACGTCCGGATTGCTAGCCGAACTCCACGTATACACAAACACCAAGTGTCGTAGCCCAAAACGGATCAAAAACTAAAACAGCCTAAACTGTAGTTTTGTCCGATATCCTTCTCTGTCCAATAAGGCGGATCTCAGTGTTGTCCAATATCTGACAACACTGTGCGACTGGAAAACCCTGTTCTATCCGAGAACGACCAACAAAAGCCAAAAACCTTCAATAAGCTGTTGCACCTTTAACAGCTTATAAACCTTCGTTTAAGACTTTGTTTTAGCAAACTTAGGATTTATTCTAAGTTACCAAACCACCTTGGATTGTATAGAATGCAAGTGTTTATAATTTGAGATGTAATTCCAAATCTATAAACCCTAATATTAGGTTTATTGATTTGAATGAAAGAGATGGGAAAACAGAGATTATAGCTGTGTTTTTGTGTTTTTTAGTCGTGAGTTATGAGCAGGGGGTGAGGGGTTTATATACCCTTCAAACCCTAGTTGAGATAATGCTTAAACTTGAATTTTAAGCCTTATCCCAAACACTCCTTAACTTATCACAACTTCACTTTACTCCTTATCTCTCCTTATCTCTGCATACAAACGAATGTAGACACATTTATAATCTTTCTATAACCTTCTTGGCCAGCCAGGGACTTAAGGAACTCAATAGATTCATGTCTTAACCATTCATGTCCAAAACGGGTCAAACGGGTTGATTTGAGAAGCTTTATACGTGAAATGTCAAACGCATTCTTTTGTTCTAGTGTGTGTGCCCCCAATAGGCTCACACACCTCTAGCCACATTTGGCTCATTCCAACAAGCATGAACTAACAGCTCCCACTTGGTCGTTGGATTAGACAACACAAATGTCAACGACGGAAATGTCTAGCAACGCTCATACTCGTTATTTAACTAGAGGTGTCTCAGATATAGTTTCATAGAACATTCTCAGTAGCATGGTCATTTATGTCTTGCTTTTATCATCCTTTGTTATAGATATCGTTAAACCATGGATATGGATCCTAACTCATTTCATATAGTTTAACCATTTAGATTCTCGTTATTGAATTCAATTCAGATATACCAAATGTAACCAAGATTCATCTTGCATTACCATTTGGGTTCGGCCAAACATTTATCTGATTAATTCTAGAGAGGCGCCATGGTATCATTCTGCACATACTAAGTAGAGTAACAAATCCTTTATTGACTACAAGTGTTGTGGATGCTGCTTCACATCACTCCGAAAAATAGCTTTTATAACTACCTTATTCAGGACAACGTTTTGCATATAATTACGAAAGTGATATCCACACATGCAGAACTTGTTTGCATCTCAAGTCAAAGATGACTTAACAGACCATTTTTAATATCTTACTCATGACATGGATCCAAAAGTAAATGTTTGAAGTTGGGAATCCAGTATGCATCCCTTATGAATACATATGAGTTTGGCTTAGAACAATTCTCATTCTCACAGAGTATATCCAACACTCACATTTGCCTTATGTAAACAATATTCCCATATTGCTAACCGACAATGGATATTTAGAATGATTAAATCATTCATTGATTAAACATGCAAATATAGAATAACAAATTTTATATGAATGAAATAACAAATACCTCGTATCTTTATTTATTAGAAAATAAAACTGTCTTACAATTCCAAATTATCCAAATACTAATTAACATACAGATTTACATGAGACTACTAGCTGGTATCAAACCAATACCCCGAGTCAATTTAGAATGCTTAGGGAATGCTAACGCCTTCGCAAATGGATCAGCTAGATTGTCATCTGTATGAACTTTTGTTATCTTGACATCACCCATCCCAATGGTCTCTCGAAGATAGTGAACTTTTGCGCGGAAATGTCTAGCACCCTTGGTGACTCCGCTTTCATTAGCTATATTAATGGCTCCAGTATTTCACAATACATATCAATGGGATCTTCAATTGTGGGCATAATACCAAGCCCATAAATGAATTTACGAATCCAAACAGCCTCTTTAGCTGCATCAAAAGCAGCTATATACTCAGCTTCTGTAGATGAAGTTGCAAAAATACTTTGCTTTGTGCTTTTCCAGTCAACAACACCTCCATTTAGAACGAAAACATATCCAATATGAGATTTTAGGTCATCAGCATCTGTCAGATATCCAGCATCAGTGTAGCAAAAAACCCTGAGCTCTCGTTTTTCGTCACCACCATAGACCAGAAACATATCCTTAGTATTCCATAAATACTTAAGAATATTTTTAACAGCAGTCCAGTGAAGTTCACCAGTACTCTGTTGAAATCGGCTTGTTATGTTCTGAGCGAACGCAACATCAGGACGAGTACATCTCACAGCATACATAATTGATCCTACAGCTGAGGCATAAGGAACATTCTGCATGCGTTGCTTTTCAGCTGGTGAAACAGCACATTGTGACTTACTCAATTTAGAGCTTTCATGCATTGGGATAGTTCCACGCTTGGAATTCTCCATATGAAATCTTTTCAAGATTTTCTCAATGTAAGCACTTTGACATAAACCATTTAACTGTCTAGATCTATCTCGGTAGATCTTGATTCCAAGAATGTATGCAGCTTCTCTTAAATCTTTCATAGAAAAACATTTTCCAAGGTAGGATTTTACCCCTTTCAACATTGGAATATTGTTCCCCATGAGCAATATGTCATCAACATATAGAATTAGGAAAGTAACATTACTCCCACTGGCTTTGTGATATACACATGGCTCATCTTGATTCTGAGTGAAACCGAATTTCTTAATCTCATCATCAAAACGCTTATTCCATTGCCTAGATGCTTGCTTAAGTCCATAAATGGAGCGCTTGAGCTTGCATACTCGGTTAGGATATTTAGGATCGACAAAACCCTCAGGTTGCACCATATAGACTTCTTCGGAAAGATGTCCATTGAGGAAGGCGGTTTTGACATCCATTTGCCAAATCTCATAGTCATAGAACGCGGCTATGGCTATAAGAATCCTTATAGCTCCAATGTCTGCTACAGGAGAAAAGGTCTCTTCATAATCAATCCCGTAGGTTTGAGTGAAGCCCTTTGCTACAAGACGAGCTTTAAAGGTGTGTACTTTGCCATCCATGTCAGTCTTTTTCTTGAATAGCCACTTGCTACCAACGGTTCTACCGTTAGGAGGAAGATCAACTAATACCCAGACATCATTATCTTTCATGGATTGCATCTCCAAATTCATCGCATTAAGCCATTTTTCGAATTCAGGATCCAATAATGCAGCTTTATAGTTAGTGGGTTCTCCAAGATCCCCTAACTCATGCTCCTCAGCATCGACGTATAAACACATTCGATCTAGTGCACGGCGTGTCCTAGAGGACTTACGAATGGGATTGATATCACTTTGAGGTTCTTCAATTTCTTGATCATCCTCATCATGATCTAAGCTAGTGTCATCAGAAGGATTTGTATCTTCATCTTGAATAATTTCAAGATCTTCTATACTCCCACTTGCTTCTTGATCTAAGAGATTTCTCTCAAAGAACTCAGCATTCCGAGCAACAATAACTTTGTTCTCAGGTGGGTAGTAGAAGGAATATCCCATCGTTTCCTTTGGGTATCCTACAAAGATACACTTAATAGATCTGGGTTCCAGTTTGTCAGGTTTGGTCATCGTATCACGTTTAACCAAAGCTTCACAACCTCAGACTCTTAAGTAAGACAACTTAGGGGCTTGCCCATGCCATACTTCGTATGGTGTCTTTTCAACCTTCTTAGTTGGAACCATGTTGAGTATGCGTGCAGCAGACTCAAGGGCATAATCCCAAAAGGACTTTGGAAGAGTAGTTTGACTCATCATAGATCGAACCATGTCTAGCAGTGTTCGATTCCTCCTCTCAGACACCCCATCATGTTGAGGTGTGTAGGGAGGTGTTCGATGGGCAATAATCCTATGCTCCTTAAGATGATCCAAAAACTCTTGACTCATATATTCACCTCCACGATCAGATCGTAGTGATTTTATGGTCTTACCGAGTTGATTTTCTACTTCCTTTTGAAACACTTTAAATGTCTCAAACACTTCATGTTTATGCTTTAACAGGTAAACATAACCATACCGACTAAAGTCGTCAGTAAAAGTGACAAAGTAGTTAGCTCCTTGCCTTGACATGATTCTAAATGGGCCACAAACATCAGTATGTATTAGTCCAAGTAGATCTTTAGCCCTTTCCACTTGATGTGAATAGGGTTTTCTTGCCATCTTCCCAGACATACAAGAGACACACTTTTCAAATGACTTAATGTCAGTTGAGGTGAGAAGTCCATCATGTTTCAACTTCTCCATGCGTTTCTTGCTTATGTGTCCAAGACGACAATGCCACAAGAGAGTAGAGTCCACAGTTAATTTGACTCTTTTATTGCTAACAGCAAACATAGAACTATCATTTGTTTTAGAACAAGACATGTCATTTTCATAAATGCCATCCCCTCGGGGAGTAGCAGTAAAATAAACAACGTTATTCCTAGAAACTGAAATTGCATTATTCGAATCAAAACAGTTTACAAAACCATGTTTAAACAAACCAGAAACTGAAATAATCCTTCTAGTGATAGAGGGAGCATAATGACAATTGTTCAAAACAATAACTAATCCACTAGGGAGATATAAATGATAATTTCCAATTGCTTCGACTCCTGCACGTTGACCATTGCCCATGTACAGATTCAAAGCTCCTGGATTCAGCTTCTTACTTCCCCTTAGACCCTAAGTATTATTACAAATGTGAGTACCACAACCAGTGTCATATACCCACAAATTACTCGGAAGGGAATATAGTTCTATAGTGAAAATACCTGAAGTGTTGGCTTCTTGAGACAACCTCTTCTTTTTCTGCAACTCGGCTAAGTGCTCGGGACAGTTCCGTTTCTAATGACCTATCTGACCACATTTGTGACAGGGGTCGTCCTTAGCAGGATTATCCTTTTTAGGTGGTGGAGGATTTTGGTTCTTGGGAGCATAAGATGGTTTGTGCTCGGGAGCATAAGCCAGCTTATTCTTTCTATTACCATAATTCCCCTTCGCAGCCTTAGGTGGTTTTCTACCTTGGTTTTTCTAGACCTTGCCTGCACGCACATTATGAAGTGCAGGTGAAAAAAACTTCTTGGGAAGTGTCTGTGTATGTTGTTTAAGCATGGCATGCAGTTCATTCACTGAATTCACAGTCTTCCCCATGCCATGCATGTGGAAGTTTTGAACGAAACTGTCATACTCCTTGGAAAGGCCTATCAAGATCAGGCTTATTTCATAGCTAACAGTCATAGGGTGACCAAGACGCTCCAAGTTCTCAATGTAGCCCTTCATCTTAAGAACATATGATCCTACATTTTGACCTTCCTCAAGCTTGCACGCGTGAAATTCACGCGCAGTTTGAAGAAGTTCCTGTTCTGCTTGCTGAGAAAACATGGTTTTCAGCTCCTGTAACATGTCATATGCTCCGAGATGGGTTAGATTTCATTGGATCTCTAAGTCGATAGTCATGAGCATAAGGGCAGCAATGTCCTTTGACCCTTTGACCCAAGCAGCATGAGCTGCAAGAGCATCGGGAGGGACTTGGTGACCAGGAGTTGCAACAGGTGCAGCAAGAATTGGATGTTCCAAGTATTGTTCCTTGTCTTCAGCTGATAGGATAATGCGCAACTGGCGGTACCAATCAATGAAGTTAGGCCCAGTGAGTTTGTGTTTCTCGAAGAAACTCCTGAGTACCGAATTGTTTCCGACATTGGTAGTCATCTACAATTAAAAAGTTCAAACAATTAGTATTTTCGATAATTACATTCTTAATAGAATTAACTACCCAATTAATTACTAATTAAGACTAAGATCCATCTTGTACTCCCACTCAATACAAAAGGATTGTCCAATATGTAAACAAGTGGGGCAAGAGGTAAGCGACGAGCGTTAATTCCATAACATGCAACTCTTAGACTTTATGAGACCGTTCAAGACACTAGTAAAACGGTAGTAGTGTCATGAGCATGTTTAGTCTCATCTTATGCCTCGGGTCCAGGGTCTGACCGTGCATACTCGAGTTAAGTTAACCAAGCAAGAACATGCAAATATCACACAAGGTCTGACCGTCGTGAAAAATTTGCCATGGGTTTGACAAGGCCCTTAGGACTGTCCAGAGAAGCCAAATCAAATGCACGTGTTCTTAGTTGGCTGGCATACACTTAAATTTCACATAGGGTATAACACATAAATGTGGTAAAACATGTGTACAAAGAAGCATGTAAACAACTTTGTAGCACTATTTTTAAAAACTTTTAGTAATGACACTGTAGTGATCTACGATGGTTCACGGTAGCTCCAATCGAACTCGCAAGCAAGCGCAGGACCAGACCAGCGCAAGGCAATAGTCGGATATCCTTTAGGTGTGACTGTGCGCACCGGCTTATACCCGCCTTATAGTTTGTTCTAGTGGGTGACCCGTACATCCCATGAGTCCATAGCGTCCAATTTTTATTTTCATAAAAGCGTGTTTCAATAGTGTTTAGGTCCTTTTATTTTATAAAACACTTTTCCACGTAACACATAACCGGTCACAATGAGCGTGTATTTAGGCGTGTAAAATATTAACCTATTTTAATGTCATGTTTCTCTATAAGTATTTATCCATATTGCATGCAATTAGGTGTTTTGAAAAACATGTAACAATAATGTATTTAGGAAAACAAATACAATAAACATAAGACATTAAATAAACACATAAATCCGAGACCCCGAAGAGTCTTCCCCAAACGAAGAACCATAAGACTCTCCTTAGGTTTTCATCAAGTGCCTAAATCGCCCCATGCATCACATTACGTGATTGTAGTGAGTCTTATAGCCGGATAACACATAAAATAATCATGGCAAAACAATTAACTATTAATTTTTTTAATTATTTTATGTATTCTAATTAACCATTTAATTTTAATTATATGTTTCTAATTAACATTTAATTTTAATAATTACCATCTTGTTATTTTTTTATAATTAATGCCAAGTACACAATTTAATTGTCAAATAAAAATAAAACAAATAACTAAATTAGGTTTTGTGCATGCGGTTTCACGTGTTTATTTAAAACGTGTAACCCATCACCACCAAACGAGCATGACTCGTGATGCCACTGTTGGGATTTAATACGTAGTTAACCATGTAACTACGAGTACGCAGCCGAATGGATCTAGTTTGAGCAATTATGATTAACACGTAATTAATAATAAACAATAAAGGAAACACGAAAACTAACCTTCGTCCAAAAGAAATGAAACTAAAACGAGTGATAAAACATACCACCTCTGCGGTTGCTCACACAAACACGTCAAATGAACACTCCGGATTGCTAGCCGAACTCCACGTATACCCAAACACCAAGTGTCGTAGCCCAAAACGGATCAAAAACTAAAACAGCCTAAACTGTAGTTTTGTCCGATATCCTTCTCTGTCCAATAAGTCGGATCTCAGTGTTGTCCAATATCTGACAACACTGTGCGACTGGAAAACCCTGTTCTATCCGAGAACGACCAGCAGAAGCCAAAAACCTTCAATAAGCTGTTGCACCTTTAACAGCTTATAAACCTTCGTTTAAGACTTTGTTTAAGCAAACTTAGGATTGATTCTAAGTTACCGAACCACCTTGGATTGTATAGAATGCAAGTGTTTATAATTTGAGATGTAATTCCAAATCTATAAACCCTAATATTAGGTTTATTGATTTGAATGAAGGAGATGGGAAAACAGAGATTATCGCTGTGTTTTTGTGTTTTTTAGTCGTGAGTTATGAGCAGGGGGTGAGGGGTTTATATACCCTTCAAACCCTAGTTGAGATAATGCTTAAACTTGAATTTTAAGCCTTATCCCAAACACTCCTTAACTTATCACAACTTCACTTTACTCCTTATCTCTCCTTATCTCTGCATACAAACAAATGTAGACACATTATCTTTCTAGAACCTTCTTGGCCAGCCAGGGACTTAAGCAACTCAATAGATTCATGTCTTAACCATTCATGTCCAAAACGGGTCAAACGGGTTGATTTGAGAAGCTTTATACATGAAATGTCAAACGCATTCTTGTGTTCTAGTGTGTGTGCCCCCAATAGGCTCACACACCTCAAGCCACATTTGGCTCATTCCAACGAGCATGAACTAACATAATTTTGGCCCGAGAATCATCGATGGCTTTACACGCATCAATTCAATGATGTTGTACTTTTTGGCTAGTATTGATTTCTCTGTATTTGACATATGAAGGATTCCTGCGAATGTGGGGCCTGGTTCAACAAATCATAAGTAGGTTACTAGGTTTGTGGTCACCACACAAAACTCACTCATACATAGTAGAACATATAACACCAAACACACAAAACAATCACAAATCTCCCGTCGTAAAAAAACGTCCTGGTATGTTTTCTGTTGGGTCTAAAATTATATGAGTTGATGTGGCAGAAACTCAAAACGAAGAAAACATCAAGACGTTTGTCAAAGCCGCTGACACGGCTAGTTGAGACGCTGACGGAAAGTGTTGAGACGCTGACAGATGTTTACACGCTGATGGAGAATTCTATTTAGGGAAAATATTGGATATATTCTAAATCATATATTTAGTATATATCTATAGAAATAGAATATTTAGATGTTTATTTGATATTATCTCTTGTAGATTCTGTTCCTTCCACTATAAAAGGAACAAGAGTCTTAGGTTTTATTCATATTATTCATTCACAATGTAAACCTAAAGTGTGTGTCGCACTAGACGTGGGATTCAATGTATACACGTCTAGTGGTTGTTTATTATTAATATAATGAGCAACCCGATTGTTTTAATTCATGTGTCTTGTGCCTAAACACCTTGTTCATGATCATTGTTCTTTTCCGCTATGTTATCATATGAACGATGATCAACCTATATATAATGGTTCATAACCATTGAGTCTAACGATAATAGGGATCCACAATTGGTATCAGAGCCTAAGGCTCTTGATATCTAGGTCCGACGAGGTGTTCGTATATGGTGAAGAAGAAAAATCCGTATGGATTTTTCTGGACGTTTTTGTGTGCGCAGCAGTATTCAGAAGGTCATAACTTTTGATTGAACCGTTGGATCGTCACGAAATTTTAGATGTGTGTTCTACATACATAGATCTAAACATCCACCGGAGGGATTGTCGAGTTTTATCCCCAGGCAAAAGTTATTAAGCGTCGAAGTTGGCTGATGGTTGATTTTCAGTTTTCTGCTTTTACATAAAATCATGAACTAGGGTTCCTCAAACCCTAGATCTACTTAAAAGCAGGGAGAATTGCAGTTCGTGGCTGTTAAAACGTGTGAAGATTCACGATCTAAGGTTAATTTACAAACCCTAATTAGGGTTTCGATGCATAATGTTAAAAACCCTAGATCCATCATTTATTGTGCTAATCAAGAACGATGGTATGTTAGCTTTGGGAATCGACTCATCATGGATTCATTATAAACCCTAGCAGCATGTCATGTCACAGGTTCATGACTGCTTGTTACTATTGATGGATTGCTGCTATCTGATGTCTATTATTGATGTAGATGTGAGAGTGCAGCAGGATATCACGATGGTTTTTAAAAGGGTCAAGTTGTGATGTTGATGTGTCACAGTAACTCTTTTAAAGATAAGTATGACAGATCGTAACAAACAGTGCTTGTGATATGTGTTCAGATCAGACGTGGAAGCAAGGCATATGATTGGATGACAAATATGTGTTCACACGGTACATGATTTCTCATTGGTGGAAATTCTTTTGTTTCACACGGTTGTTTAAGCTTTGCATTCACACGATTGATTTATTCATATGATTCTAAACTGCTAATTGGTGGAAATTTTTGCATTCACACGAAGCAAATGTTTCTATTGGTTAAATCAATTGGTGTTCACATGGTACAACATTAGTTATGGTGGACTTGCAGGCATATGATTAAAACCCACGGTTTGAATATTGGATGTGATTTAGTTGCTGAAGATGAGAATTTAAGTTGCACAAAGTGTGCATCACGTGGGGATGATTGGTCTACTGCCACAATTATTATCATACACATGAGTATATAATGATACGTTGAGCATGTGATTAAGCAACGCTGACAAGAGTATGTTTTGACGCTGAAAGGATATTGACGCTGACAAGGATTTAAGGTTGGCGCTGACGTTTGTTATTTAGGCGCTGACAGGAAGGATTTCGACGCTGACAGAATAAGTCAACGCTGACAGGTTGACAGTGTTGTCCGAGATATGTGTTTCAAACGCTGACACGTGTTGTCCGATATTGGGCAATACACATGGAAGGATATTGGACAAAGAAAGATCTCGGGTAACACACTGTTTGCTGCTGTTTGAGAAAACTGGTACGTTTTAAGCATACAAAAAGGAGTTATTTACACACAAAGGTACATGGAATCTCCGTTTTAATATAGAATATCAAGTTGATATTTATGGCTCGGATATTTTTAAATGGATTAATGATTTTAAAGCGAGTTAGCAATTATTCGTGGGAATTTGATGGATATTTAAACTATGTAATCGGGATAGCCTTGCAAAAGAGTTATTCAGCATAACACTTTTACATATGGTATGAAGATGTTATTTCATTCAAATTCGTCATGAAGAGGTGTTAGCTTAAGGGGAAGAATTCTTATGGTAAGTTTGATGATTGAAGAAGATTTTCGCGAGTTTGTGTTCTATCATATCTTAAAGTCATGGACTTCCAGCCACTGACTTTAAAGGTAACTTGTTCGTGCTTTACATAGTTGGTGATGAAGACTTGTCATATCTAGCAACCCAATTGCTATCACTTGAAGGAGTTACATTATCATGCTCAGTGTCTCACAAAGGATGAGGATTTTGACAAACGGATCGAGGTCTACTTATACTTTGTACCATGAGTATAAGTTCTTCATCACATGGATAAACAAGACATGGAACATAAGATTGGGTTATTTTACTTCAACATCAAGAATACTTTATTTATTTTTCTTCAGGATCATTACATAGAGCCTACTTTTGGAGAATCTTCAAAGATTGCATACATTGTTTACTTCCCTGTTGATGTGACAAAAAAGGGGAAGATACGCATGCTACACTTGAGGGGAAGCAATTTGAAGATCATGTACAACTTACAAGAGATATACAAAGAGTTTTGCCGACATCAACTAGGGAAAGATTGTTGGGTCTAAAATTATATGAGTTGATGTGGCAGAAACTCAAAACGAAGAAAACATCAAGACGTTTGTCAAAGCCGCTGACACGGCTAGTTGAGACGCTGACGGAAAGTGTTGAGACGCTGACAGATGTTTACACGCTGATGGAGAATTCTATTTAGGGAAAATATTGGATATATTCTAAATCATATATTTAGTATATATCTATAGAAATAGAATATTTAGATGTTTATTTGATATTATCTCTTGTAGATTCTGTTCCTTCCACTATAAAAGGAACAAGAGTCTTAGGTTTTATTCATATTATTCATTCACAATGTAAACCTAAAGTGTGTGTCGCACTAGACGTGGGATTCAATGTATACACGTCTAGTGGTTGTTTATTATTAATATAATGAGAAACCCGATTGTTTTAATTCATGTGTCTTGTGCCTAAACACCTTGTTCATGATCATTGTTCTTTTCCGCTATGTTATCATATGAACGATGATCAACCTAGATATAATGGTTCATAACCCTTGAGTCTAACGATAATAGGGATCCACATTTTCTTGTCCCATTTTTTTAATGTTTTTTTCGTTTATAAAATATAGTCTTGATATCTTCTGCATAAGTTAATCAAAATCCTTAAAAAATAATGTTAATTGTAGTTTGCTTTAGAATATCTTAGCAGAACTGTTTTATATGTAGGGTTAATTAGTTTTGTAACTATACAAAGTATATATCATAAAACCTTGGAGCACAAGCAACTTAAAAATAACTATGTGATTCCTCTGTGAACTGTGAAGTTGTCATGAATAACATATATAATCATTACTTAACATAAACATTTTTTAAATCTTTTAGTTTTTTTTGTTTATAATTTGTACTTTATATATATGATTCTTCAACTGTTACAAGTTTCTTTAATAACGTTTTGTTTCATAACTATGAAATCTTACAGACTTTAATTAAGAAGGACGCGGAGATGATGATGGATATGACTCAAGTTGGGTCTATGATGGCCGCGGTTATGTTTCTCTCTGCGATATTACAACAAGTGTTTCAACAGCAGCTTAGTGGACTCGTCGAACATTACTTTTATAGGCTCAAGCGTTATTGTAGCCCTTATATCCATATCAATTTCCCTAAATTCCAAGATGAAGAATTACTAAAAAGCACAACTTATATCGCCATTGAAATGTATCTCACAACGATCCCCACTAATCGAGCTAAACACCAGAAAGCAAAAGTCACCGCTAATTTAAAAAATGTTTTCTATAGTATGGACGACTATGAGGAGGTTTTCGACGAGTTTAAAGGCATCAAGATTTGGTGGTCTTCAAGAAAGATTTTCCCACAACAACAAACTTTGTTGCTTAATGCTAGGGATGATTATGCCAGGTGGTTTTACAAGCTCACTTTCCATAAAAAACATGAAGATTTCGTTAAGAAAGAGTACTTGGACCATGTATTCAAAGAAGGAACTGCTATCTCCCAGAAGGAAAGACAACGAATTCTATATACTAATAACATCGGATCCAATTCTTACTCCGGACGGGAGCAATTGTGGAGCCATGTTATATTCGATCACCCATCTACCTTTGATACACTGGCGATGGACCCAAACAAGAAAAAAGATATTGTGGATGATCTGGAGGCATTTAGTGAATCTGAAGAATACTATAAATCGGTTGGGAGGGTGTGGAAACGAGGGTATCTTCTCTATGGTCCACCAGGAACCGGTAAGTCGAGTATGATTGCAGCAATGGCTAACTATCTTAAGTATGACATATATGACATAGAATTGAGTTCTGTGAAAAATAATGCTAACTTGAAGAAGCTTTTGACCGTTACATCAAGTAAGTCGATAATTGTCATTGAGGATATCGATTGCTCACTAGATTTAACCGGTAAAAGAAAAGAGAAGAAAGATACAATTTCTGAAAAGTTCAATGGCAATAAGAAGAAAACAAGTAAAATGACATTAGCTGGGTTACTGAACTCGGTTGATGGGATATGGTCAGTTTGTACCAGCGAAAAACTAATTGTGTTCACTACGAATCACATTGAACAGCTTGACCCTGCTCTCATCAGAAGCGGAAGGATGGATTTTCATATTGAGATGTCATATTGTTGTTTTGAAACATTTAAGGATCTTGCTAAAACCTATTTGAAGGTTGAATCGCATGAGTTATTTGCACCCATTGGTCAATTGCTTAAAGAGACCAACATTACTCCAGCTGATGTTGCAAAAAAGTTGATGATAAAGTCAGTACGTGTTAAACAAAACGCTGATACTTGCTTAAACAACTTGATCAGATGTCTCGAGGATGCAAAGGAAGAAGCACGTCAAGAAGCCATGAAGGAAGCGAGTAAATTGAGTATTGAGAATGTTGAGAAGGTGCAAGACGACGTGGAAGTCTTGAAGAAATCAAGTAATGAAAGCGACGAGGAATCAAGTGAGGAGGATTCGAGCGACTCAGATGGTTAAGACTTAAGATGCATGGCAAACTTTGATAGTACGCGTTAGTTTTGTTTATTTCCGAAGCCTCCTCATAAGTATTAGACGTATAGTTCTGATATAGTAGTTTATAAAATGTCATCTAAAGCTTCTTGGATCTTCGGTCATCAACCATTCATGAACAATTACGAAAGCTCTAATCTTTTGTCTCAACAAATTCTGATCTTTTTGTAAGTTTGTGCTATGTGTAAGATTGAGAATGATTCGTATGTTATTTCATAAAGAGTGTCAGTACATTTATAGGGTACAAGAGTTGGGCTTTAACCCAAGACAACTAATACCAAGCTATATCATACAATGTCTAGATAAGGATATCGACTAACACTCCCCGTAGTTAGAGCGAATGCTCAAACTAGAACGAAACTCCTCAAACAACGTCGAAGGCAGACCTTTAGTAAAAGTATCCGCATACTGATAACGAGATGGAACATGAAGAACTCGAACCTGATCACCAGCAACAACCAAATCTCGGATGAAATGCATATCAATCTCTATATGCTTTGTACGTTGATGTTGAACTGTATTAGAAGATAAATACACAACACTAACATTGTCACAGTAAACAAGCGTAGCGGAAGACAATGGTGTATGTAACTCACGTAATAAATACCTCAACCAACATGTCTCAGCAACAACATTGGCAACACCTCGATACTCTGCCTCTGCACTAGAACGAGAAAGCGTCGGTTGACGCTTAGCGGACCATGATAGTAAGTTGTTTCCAAGAAAAACACAATAACCAGAAGTAGACCTCCGAGTAGTAGAACAACCAGCCCAATCCGCATCGGAGTAAGCAACCAATGATGTAGGAGATTATGAAAGCAACTGTAGCCCATAGTCTAAAGTACCTCAGATATACCTCAAGATCCGTTTAAGAGCCCAGAAATGAGGCTCTCACGGATCATGCATATAAAGACAAACCTATTTTATCGCATAAGAAATATGGGTAAGAGTAAGATAGTGTAAAGAACCAACGAGACTTCGATACAACGTAGGTACAGAGACCGGATCACCACCATCTCCAAGCTTAGACTCTGTATCAACATGAGTCCGAGTAGGATTACAATTACCCATATGTGCCCTCTCAAGTAGGTCAACAACATATTTCTTTTGAGATAAAAACATCCCAGAAGAATCTCGTGTAACCGAAACCCCCAAAAAATAATTAAGGGAACCCAAATCTGTCATAGCAAACTCCTTATGCAAAGAGGCAATAATTTGTCGTAACAAAATCTCATATGAAGTAGTTGAACAATATCATCAACATATAGTAACAAGTAAGTTGTGTTAGTCCCCTGTTGATAAATAAATGATGAAGAGTCACTCCGACTCTGACTGAATCCAACACGGGTAATATATGTAGCAAATCGCTAAAACCAACCCCTGGGGGAGCCTTCTTAAGACCATATAGAGACCGCTGCAAGAGACAAACATAATCAGGATGTGTAGAATCCCGAAACCCAGGAGGCTGATGCATATATACCGTCTCAGATAAATCTCCATATAAAAAGACATTTTTCACATCAAGCTAATGTACAGGCCAATGTCGAGAAATAGCCAAAATAAGAATCGTCCGAATAGTTCTAGGTTTAACAACTGGGCTAAAAGTCTCATCAACATCAATACCCTCTACCTGTGTACTGCCATTTGCTACAAGGTAAGCCTTGTAACGACTCAGAGTGCCATCTGCTAAATACTTGTGACGAAATAACCACATACAATGAACAATATTGACATTCGCGGGTCGAGGAATAATAGTCCAAGTGTTATTTTTAATAAGTGTATTATACTCATCAGACATAGCTTTTCGCCAGTGTTGGTCACTAAACGCATCATTATACGACTTGGTTAAATGTGTGACAGTGGACACATGACAATTATACTTCGGATTAGGACGAGTAGTCCCGATAGGAGAACGTGTGACCATGGGATGAACCGATGCAGAATTCGGGTTAACATTTGTAGTGGATTGAGGTTCAGAAACAGAAACAGAAGCGGGCGTTGGGATATCATATGCATTTAGTTGATCGGATAATCTTGGTTGGGTCGGATTTGTAGGTAATACGTTGGAATGATCATCATGTATAATGGGAGCATTATTGTGGCTTGGCCTTGAGGATCTAGTAATAGGAGATGAGATTGATGATTCAGATTGGCCAGAGGGTCTAGTTGGGCTTGGGATTGTAACAATACGCGTAGGTTTTGCTGTTGAATTGATAAGTGAATTAACAATTGGAGACAAACGAATATAATTGTTTATAGCATTTGGTATTTCATCAAAAAAATCATACGCATGGCTCGAGGAAGGTGTCATCGAGGCAAATGGGAAAACTGTCTCATCAAAAGTTACATGACGTTAAATGATAATCTTGTTGGTGTTAAGGTCAAGGCACCGATAGCCACGGTGATTCATGGCATGTCCCAAAAATATTGAAGGCGTAGCTCGAGGTTCGAGTTTGTGAGAGGGATCAAGGTGTGGGTAACAAATACATCCAAAGGAACGTAAAATAGTATAGTCGGGTATATTGCCAAAAAGACGGGTAAAAGGTATTTCATTATCAGTGGTACGAGAAGTTAAGATATTTAACAAGTACACAACCATATTTAGCGTTTCAGTCCTATAATTAGGGGGAGGTGAGCTTGAAATAACAAGGTGCGGATAAGATTGTTGATAGTGCGAATCATCCTTTCGTACTTTCCATTTTGTTGATAGGTGCGCGAACATGAAACACGAAATTGAATCCCGTTATTTACAAATAGTTGATGAAAGGCATGGTTATCGAATTCAACGTCATGATCACACTGGAAAGAGTTGATTTCAAACTTAAACTGAGTGCGAACAAAGGTACGAAACAACACAACTTTTGAAAAGACTTTAGACTTGTTAACCAATGGATAAACCCAAATATATTGTGAATAATGATCCAAGAATAAAACATAGTATTTAAACCAGAAAGACTCAGAATTAGGAAAGTCCACAAATACGAGTGAATAACATCAAAACAAGACTTGACCAACGTATTAGAACTTACAAACAGAAGCCTCATGTAAGTTTTTGTTATGTGTAAGTTTGAGAATGATTCGTATGTTATTTCATCTAGAGTGTCGGTTTTATAGGGGTACAGGAGTTGGAATTTAACACAAGACAACTAATACCAAGCTATCATACAACTGTAACATACCTATATCCAAGTGTAATACATCAATCACATCTAATATCCTATAATGTCTAGATAAGGATATCGACTAACACTTTTGTCTTCAACAAGCACTAAAATAAACTGAAAGCTCTGATCTTTTGTCTTCAACAAGCTCGTAAATAACGAAAAAGAAAACTTTAATCTCACAATTAAGAAGTAAAGAGGGGTTTTAGAGGTTGATTATGGGATCACATAACAAGTTCACTCCTAATTAACCGAAGCTAATGATTTAAAGCACTAGTTTATGTTCAAGCTAACATTTTCCTCCGAATTTGCTCTCAAAATTTATCCAAAAATGAAAAACGACAGCAACCTTCCAAATCAAACGAATTACTTTAATAACTTCAAAATTAACTTAAAAGCCATTACAAAAGTTATTGGCACACCCCTCAAACTCATAGTCAGCCTATAACAGACATCTAATTTGAATTTACAAGCTAGCAAACTTGACTTAAAATAAGTACACACCAAGCAATTTTTTAACCCTTAACCTCTTGTTTTAATCTAAAAAATCACTTCCAAAAGTTACTTAAAGTCACCATTTTGCGAAAAATATCAAGTTATTTTATGTTTAGGTAAGATTAAACACATCTTTCTTTTTGGTAATAACACAGTTATTAAGCATATATACCTCTGTTAGATCGTCCTAGCAAATATCTACACACACAACTTGTTTGAATCCAGCCGTATGATTTTTTTGTCAAATTTTTTCCACTCCTGAGAAAACAAGATACACAATATTGAATGATGAGCTCTAATATTAGTTGACGATGCAAAGTAGGTGAATACCTACACGAATTCACTTTTGAGAGAAAGCATGCACACACCAAACCACACCAACTTTTACTGCAAGGGATTTTCTAATGTCATGTTTTTTCAGTGATTCTTCAACGAAGCCTTAAACCTGCAGTGTGACAATACCTTGAGATAACATTCAAAAGCAATAAAACTGAAGCAACATAGCTATCACTATAAAAGAGACAGAAACTATTATAAATAAAACATAATCAAAGATCAAAGTACGTAATAGCGGAAGCGATTTAAACAAGATCCTAATAATAACACATTCATAATTAATTGAATTAGTGTTACGTACCTTTTGCAATAAATTCCAACGAACAAGAACAATTCTCAATTTAGGGTTTATGTGGATCAATGATTAACCCCTTACCGTTTTGTTAATCGATCCCAAAATATGAGGGTAATCGCACGATCGAACAAAAGAGAGGTGAAAAATTATAAGGGATATCTTAATCTCATGGGTATTTATAGGGATATTAAACTTGGAGCTCAAGATTAAATAAACGCAAATTAAGAAATAAAATCTTCTCCTCCTTGCCCCCTTATACCCACCGACCGGATCACCCTTCTAGGGGGTGTTCCAGATCCTTCTTTCCTCTTCTAATTTATTCCACGTTAATCATTAATTTCTAACTATTAAAACATAACGACCGTTAAATGTTTAAAGCTCGTTTTAATTAATAAATATATAAAATATATTTATTAATAAATCAACTATTTACGTATTTTGTACAATCTCGTAATCCCGAGTTCGATCCTACCACACGACTATTAAAATTTAAGTCCATAAAACTTACAGCTCCCACTGGGACATACTTTAATAGTGTGATCACATCGGTTAGCGTGTAGTCACACGCCGATGCCTCTAGTACTATACAACTCGAGTAAGGTCTCCTAGATAAAACCTTTTAATGATTCATCATTATTATTATCTTTTCATTTCTAATACAATGTTAATAAGAATATGGATTTTAGTCATTCCTTAATTAAATATTCTATTTCTCATTTATCCGATTAAGCAAGATATATGACCAAAACTTCTAAACATACTTCAGAATAACTTTGGGTGTGGCCCACAAACATCTTGCTAATCCCACGAGGGGTCCAACTATATTAAACTCCAAAATAAATTTGAAGGAAACAAATCCCATATTGAATACAAGCAAAACTTATGAATTTTACAACACTTCTGAAAATAACCCTTATGGCCACCAGTTACGTATAGCTTTAGTTTATCTCACATAAATACACTAGGTCCATGACAGTTTTCTGGCATCTCAGGTTTGAGGATAACTATTTATGATTTACTTGATGACAAAGATCTATAAAGTATAATCATATAGTTGAGATAAGTCCTATATTCAATTCATATTGAATAGCATCTAAATCTGATATGTAAAACAAACATTTTCAAATACACAATAATTTACAAATTAAGCAACCTTAAAATGGCGGCGACACCCCTCTTGGATCTCCCATCCCAATCTTGATTTACTAACCTTCGTGTATTTATATGTCTAATGAACATGTAGTCTGTGTCTATCATCCTTAAGTTTGACACCTAGAACGAGCTTCTTTATTCACCTGTCATCTGGAGCCAGATATATCGATTTTCTTATGGGTTTGTTTCCTTCTGTGTTGCTGTTCGTTTCCGTGGTAGTTTTTCAAACCCTATTTTAATTGAATCTTTGTTTGTTAGTCATTCCTTGGAAACGTCAGATCTCTGTCTTTATTGCCATTCTTGTTTTCTCAATGGGGTTGATGAGGGTTCGACATAGTTGCAGAACTAGGGCTTTATCCTCAGATTAGATCCCTGTTGGTGTGATATTTATCTTCATCACTTTCGTTGGATTACTCGTTAGTATTCGGCGTAGATCTTTCTTTATTTGAGTCGACATATTCATTAGGTATGTTTTTTAATTTTTAGGGTTTTGTTTGGCTGTTGTGACGTTTCATCTTTTTTAGGATTTATTTATTTATTTTTTTTTTAATTTTTGGAAAGGCGATCTTTTTTAGGATTTATTGTTCATCTCGATTCAAATTAAATTTTGGTTGTGTTTGGTTGTCTTCATGGGGAGATCTTATTCTATGGAAGATGATGTGGCACGGATTGCTAAATCTGTGTTTGTAACTAATTTCCCCGATTCGTTTGGATCTTGCGATCTTTGGAATCTTTGTCAGGCCTATGGTAAGGTCGTGGACGTCTTCATTCCTTATCGTAAACCTAAATCTTGGAAATGATATGCGTTCTTTCGTTTCATCAGGGTAGATAATCTTGATAGGTTGATCGGAAACTTATGCACTCTTTGGGCGGGTAGAATGATATTCATGCAAATGCTGTCCGTTATGAGCGGCCGAGTAAAATGGTTCCAAAATCCACTAGAAATCCTCCTTCGAAGCAGGCAGGTAATTCCTCTTATGTTAATGTCATTAATAATGTCAAACCGACAAACAGGTTTTCTGCCCTTGATGATCCAGCCTTAGTGCTCGATGATAGTTGTGGTAATGATGTGGATATTTCGAGACATGCTTTTGGTAATATTAAAGACTTTAAGTCTATCAATATTTTGAATCTGATTCTCGATAAAGATGGGTTGGATGATATTAATATTTTCTTATCTTGGTGGCTTACGGGTAATGATTGAACTGCACAATGTAGAGGCACGAAACATTTTCTTATTACATTCTGGGGTTAAATCTTGGTTTCATGATCTTGTGGCTGCATACACTGATTTCATTAGTACTGAACGTATTGTGTGGGTTGATGTTAAAGGGGTTCCAATGAATGCCTGGTCTTCCAACACGTTTCCTAGAACTGGGAATAAATGGGGGCAGGTTATGGATATTGAAGAAGCTAAGGGGTCGTCTTTCCCTCGTAAACGTTTGTATATCAAAACAAGTTTGGCAAATAATATTCTAGAATAATTTAAGATTATCTTCAAAGGTAAAACTTTTAGGGTTCGTGCTAAGGAGTTGTATACGTGGTCTCCTAGTTTTGCTGATCTCAATGAGACTAAGTATTCATCGGGTAAGGAATCTCAGGCTAGAGATATTACTAAACCTGATGCAAGTGATGACGAGGAGATCTCTGAAACAAATTTTGATTCTCGATTTACTCCGGAGAATGAACTTGGGGTTAACGAACATGACGAGGAGTTAATCAATGATGGTAAGGTACAAGAAGGGGTTCAAAAGTCAGATGATCCTTTCGACATTTATGACATGCTCAATAAACCACTTGCTAAAAATGTCGTTTCAGATCCTTCTATACCTCATCCTCCGGGTTATACTCTTGAGCAGCCAATCCCTGAGACTCCTGTTGTAAAGTCTTGTGCAATCGAGGATGCACCCGTCCTCCAGGAAGCTGCATCACGGGATGATGTAGTTAAAAATGTTGGGAATAATGTTAGTGATTCTGTAAGTGAGTTCTCTTATAATATCCCTACTCGCACTAAATCTCATAGAGGTTCTATGTTAGATATGTTGGATGATATTATCAAGGTTAGAAAGTTTATGGGTTATGTGATGGAAGGTTGTGCCAAAGATTTTAAACGTATTATTAGTTCAAAAGGAGTTGATGAGGGTTTTTTTCTGAAGATCCTTTCTCTAAATGTCCAAGTTCTAGGCTACAAGACCAAAAAGGAGTGGATTAAGGAGCTTACTTTTATACATATGACTAATTTATTAGCTATTCAGGAGAAGAAGTTGGAATGTATTTCGGTTATGGAGGTAAATTTTATGTGGGGTAATTCTAATTATCAATATGTCTATAGTGACTCACATGGTAATTCGGGTGGCATATTATGTGTTTGGTAAAAATCCGTCTTTCATAAGAATGGGGCTTCGGTTTCGGATAATTTTATAGCGATTTATGGTACTTGGCTTCCTACAGGTACCAAGATGCTCATAATCGTAATATATGCTACTCAATCTTATGCTCTTAAACGTACATGATGGGAGTATATCTCTTCATTGATTAATCGCTGGGATGGTGAGTCTATTGTGATAGGGGATTTTAATGTGGTTCGTGTAGAAGAGGAGTGATTTGGATCAGTTTTTAATGACCTTTGTGCACGCAATTTCAACCATTTTATATCGTCATCAGGCTTAACTGATATTAAGATGGAGGGATACTCGTTTACCTAGTCTCTTCCTTCAGCCGTAAAAATGAGTAAGTTGGATCGGTTTTTAATCTCTAATGGTCTTTTAACGGTGTTTCCTTCCTTGTCAGCTATTTGTTTGGATCGTCATTTATCTGATCAAATATCGAATGTGCTTAATGAAGTTTCTACTGATTATGGGTCGACGCCTTTCCGTATGTATCACTCGTGGTTCTTTTGGGAGGGTTTTGATGAGTTGGTTACTCAGGCGTGGCAATATTTTACTCACATTGATGCTAATAATCTCATACGTTTTAAGAAGAAACTTTAAGAGCTGGAAAAAATTATTCGTGGATGGACTTTCCAGCAGAATATGTCAAAAAAAGAAAAAATATTCGTTATTGAAGCAGCTGGTTGATATTGACATTAAGCTGGATAGTGGTGTCAAGTCAGACGAGATACTTTTGAATCATTTGGAGGTCTCTAGGAGGTTGCACAATCTTAAACAGTCGGACCTATATGACGTGGTTCAAAGGGCCAAAGTTAAGTGGGCTATTAAGGGGGAAGAAAATACAAAATTTTACCATGGGATTATTAATAAAAAGCGCGTGCTTGCTATTCGGGGTGTCTTTAATAATGGGACATGGTGTACTGCTCTGAATACGGTTAAACAGGCGTTTGTCTTACATTTTGCTTCACGATTTAAGCAGCCTATTTCTTCTCGTTTTAAGCTTAGTATGACGTTTAATAATCAGCATACGGAGGACCTAGTACGGGATTTAGACAATTTAGTGTCATTGGATGAGATTAAATATGCTATTTGGGACTGTGGTGCTAACAAATCCCCTGGCCCTGATGGATTTACTTTCGAATTTTTTAAACATTTTTGGGATTTTATTGGTGTGGGTTTATGTGCTGCGGTTCAACAATTTTTCGAGAAAGGTATGCTCCCTCAGGGTTGTAATTCTTCGTTCATTTCTTTAATACCTAAAGTGCCAGATCCCAAATTTGTTTTGGACTTTAGACCAATAGCTTAATTGGAAGTATCTATAAAGTTATTACAAAGATTCTCGCAAACCGTCTAGGCTCTGTTATTTCGGGTCTAGTGTCAAACACACAGTCAGCGTTTATTAAGAACTGGCAAATCCTTGATGGTCCATTCATTCTTAATGAAGTTATTTCTTGGTGCAAGCGGAAGAAGAAACAATCGTTAATTTTTAAAGTAGACTTGCTAAGGCGTATGATTAAGTTAGATGGGATTTTCTTTTAGAGGTGCTTCACGCGTTTGGTTTTGGTCCTAGATGGTGTTCTTGGATTAAAAGCATTTTATCTTCCAACATGGCTTCGATTCTTATTAATGGCAGCCCCACTAGAGAGTTTCCTATATCTTGTGGCCTCAAACAAGGAGATCCTTTGGCGCCTTTGCTTTAAATTTTGGTCATGGAGGCTCTTCACCTCTCGGTATCTAGGGCGGTTAATGAGGGTATTTTACTGGCCTTCAACTTCAAGATCAGTTGACACTCTCTCATCTTTTCTATGCAGATGATGTTATCTTCTTAGGGGCATGGTCCGACGCTAATTTGGCTAACCTTATTAAAATCCTCAAATGTTTTCATCTCGCTTAAGGTTTAACGATTAATATCCAAAAGAGCCATTTGATGGGTATTGGTGTTTCTGAGGAGCTCGTTCATCATGGTGCTGCTTCTATTGGTTATGCGGTTTTATCTACTCCGCTCAAATATCCAGGAGTCGACGTGGGTGGTCTTATGACTAGGCACTGTGCATGGTCTAGCATTATTTAGAAAATTCAGACTCGTTTATCTAGATGGAAAGCTAATACTCTTTCAATGGGAGGCAGATTAACTCTTCTGAAAGCTGTTCTTGGTGCCACGTCACTGTTCACCATGTCAATCTATAAAGTGCCTCTAGGGGTCCTGCGTGATTTTGAGAGGATTCAAAGTAAGTTTTTTATTGGCGATAAACAGTCAAATAGAAAGATCTTTTAGGTTGCATGGGAGCAAGTCTTGGCCTACTAAAAAACATGGAGGTTTAGGGGTCTCTAGTTTCTTTGCGTCAAACTGTGCTTTACTTCTTAAGTGGGTGTGGCGTTTCATTTCTTAAGATGGTTCCCTATGGTATCATGTCATTCATGCTATTTATGGTACCTCACTAGCTAATCACATATTTTGTTCAACCTCTTGCTGGAGCTCCATCCTTCGTGAGGTGCAGATTTTGGATGCTAAAGGTTTTAAGTTCCTATCTCTTACTGTAGAATTCGTGTGGCAAATGGTTCTAAGACCAAATTTTGGGTAGACCCGTGGATTTCAGAAGTGGCGCTATGTGATCTGTTTCCTCGTATGTTCGCTTTTGAGTCTATAAGGAGGTTTTGGTTGTTGATAAAATGGGAGCTCCGTCGTTGTGTTTTTCTTTTCGCAGGCAGATTCGAGATGGGACTGAGAACCAACAATTGACTGATCTTATGTCCACTCTTGAGTCCATTAGGCTGTCACCATCCTCTGACAGGTAGATTTGTGATCTAAGTGGTGAAGGTTTATTTCGTGTTAAAGATATCAGAGTGGTCCTAGATGAGTTGCATCTTCCTGCGTCGATTGATGCTACTCATTGGGTGAAATGCGTCCCTATTAAAGTTAACGTGTTCGCTTGGAGGGCTCGTCATGATCGTCTCCCAACTTGGCTTAACATTAGTAATAGAGGTATGCCTGTGAATTTTATTGGTTGTCCAGTGTGTGATCTGGTTATATAAGATGCACAACATTTATTTTTGGCTGCTCTTTGGCAAAAGGTCTTTCGGTTTTGATTTATCGTTGGTGGAATATTCCTTGGTCTGAGTTCGTTTCTTTCTCATGATGGGATAGTTGGTTTCTTTCGCTTAGGTTTTCGTCCAAACTTAAATCTTTATTGGAGGGCGTGTTCATCACAGCGTGGTGGTTACTATGGTCATTTCGGAATAGGCTCATTTTTTACGCTTCTCCCCAAGGCGTGCACGGACTTGTGATGACGTGGTTTCTTTTTCTTATATTTTGTGTGCCAATCGATGTTCTAGAGTAATTTCAAAGGAGTTTTGGTTTAAGAATCCTTATTTAATTTCTTTGTAATGGTTCTAGCACCTTGCTAGTTTTTAATAAAAGTTGCCGTTGAAAATTCTAAATTTGATACGTAAACGCATCAATATACTTTCAAGTATATTCTATCACAATATTCTCATATTATTAATCGACAATGGACCTTTAGAATATAATAATATTCACGGATTAAAATATGTCTAAGATAATAATATTCACGGACACAAAATTAAATAACAAGAATAAACATAACCAATACTTCATTTCATTAAATAATAATGTCTAATATCCTTTATCTAAATATTAATCACAGATTTGCATGAAATCACTAGCTAAATGAAGCCCAATTCTATTGACATGTTCGATGGCCTTTCCTCTAGGCAAAGTCTTAGTAAAATGATCTCCTACGTTATCATCTGTGTGAATTTTTAGTAATCTGATTTCACCAGCCTCGACTTGTTCTCGAACATAGTGATATCTACGTTTAAAGTGTCTAGCGCCCCTCATGACTCCAGGATTATTGGAGAATATGATTGCGACAAAATTGTCACAATACATGTAATAGGTTCTTTGATTGAAAGCATCACTCCAAGATCTCCAATAAACTTCCTAATCCAAACCACATTCAGTTATGTATATGGCTTCCCTCTTAGCACTAAGACCATATCTTTTGTACTCCTCAAGTACATTAGAATATGTGTAACAGCAACCCAGTGGAGCTTCCCTGGATTCTATTGGTAACGACTGACTAAGTTCTGAGCAAACACCACATCTGGCCTTGTGTATCTTACGACATACATGATAGATCCTACAACCGAAGCATAAGGTACTTTCTTCATGTGTGCCACCTCTTTAGGTGTTGATGCATCCATCTCATGGCTTAACTCATGCTTAACCTCCATAGGTTGAAAACCTTTCTTGGAGTTATGCATATTATACTTCTTCAATATCTTGTCAATATAAGTACTTTGACAAAGACCAACTAACCGCTTACTCCTATCTCTATAGATTCTAATTCCCAGAGTGTATGCAGCTTCTTCTAAATCCTTCATCGAAAAACTGCTTTAAGTCTTGGAATGTTACTTCCCATGATTAATATGTCATCGACATATAAGATTAGGAACACCTCCCACTAACGCTGCATGAAATAGTGACCTCATGCGAACATCATTTTTTCTTGGTATATCAGTTTTCTCTCCCCGGCAATCTACAGGCGACCTGGTTTCCACAACAAGACGACCAAGTTCAAATTTTTTAAAAACATTACATTACATAAAAAAATATTACATTAAATAAAAAATTTACGGAATATAATAATTATAATAATAATAATAATAGTAAAACTTAAAAAAACTTAAATCCTAGATTAAGAAACTGTGGCATTTCAACCTCGTTCCATGCATGAATTTATTTCAAAATTGTACAATATTCATAAAATGCAAAATCCGAATGATAAAGAGTGCGATATTCAATTGCGGCTTCTTGATAAACAATGTTAGAAATACGTTTTTACGTATTTAGAAAGGATCGGTCACTCCAACGATATTGGGCTCGTGATCCAATATAGCCCATATAGCCCACATGTAGGGTGGGCTATATAAACCCCCCTCCTAGCATGTTAGGAGGGGTTGTTGGTTCACTTACACTTTCATAATCACATTTCCATCTTTCTTATTTTCTCTCTTTTCTCCCTCTTCTTTCTCTCTCTAAGTTTTCCACCATTTCCATCCATATCAATAGATTAAACCAACAATGATAAATCCTTAGAAAAACAAGATCCTACAATTGGTATCAAGAGCATGGTTGAATATTCGGATTAGCGTGTTTTTTATCTATTGATTTGGTAGAAAAATTTCTTCTTTTACAAATTTTTTTTCCTTCGTATAATTATTTTTCTTTAAGTTTAAGTTATTAAGAATAAAATGGTTTTTATATTCTAAAATTTTTTTTCCCTAAAAGGTCTCAAATTTATTTCCTTACCTTATCAGTATTGAATACTTTTGTTCTTAAAACTTCTCAAATATATTTTTAAGTAATCAGTATTGGCTCCATCTTTTTCCTCTATCTTTTTGTCTCTAGCAAAAGTATCAATATTGTCTCCTCGCAAGTAGAACTATATCATCAGTTTTCTCGGTGTTCATCAAGAATCCAGGCTTGTATCATTACGATCTAGACTCCATACGGTAAGGTCACCAGGTTTGTACTTGCGTTTTACACATCCATCGGAAAGTACCAAGTTTGAACATTCCGATCGCAATAACCCTCGGGTTCTACTTTGCGATCAAGGATTCCGATACCCTACTCCGACGTGGATTCCGATCGTACTTGCGATCGAGGATTGCGACGGTTTTTAAGGGACAGTAAGACGAAACTCTGCCAAAAATTTTTTAGCTATATTGCGATGGAATGAAAATATTGCGATAGAATCTTTCACATTGCGATGGGTTGTAAGTTTTGTGTATTTTGATGGAAGTGAGTTTTATAAGATATTCCGATGAGTTTTTAGATATTGCGATGAGAACTATACATATTGCGATGGTGAGATGTGTGAGTATTGCGATATTGTATACTGCGATGGCTATTTAAATTAGACACTAGACCTGACTTGACCCAGACCATACACCGACTCTGTAAAACCCGTATCTAAAAATCAGAATATTTAAATACGCAGTTTATTTTTAATAAACTATATAAGTAGTCCACGAACATTAATTACGTACAAGCACAGATTTAATTTAAACGTTACGTAATTATTTATTCAGTTAGTAAATGAAAATGTTAATTCAAGTATTACGAAAGTATTAGTCATTCAAGAAATAAATAATTCACGACATAATATTTACGAGGATAAATTTACGAACACGTACGCAATGTTTAAAGTCCACAAATATAAATATCGCGTAGTCTCAGTTTTAATAAGTATCGTGACGTAATTTAATTATTCAGGAAATACTCCCTCCGTCCCATATTAAGTGTCCATTATGGATTATTCCAAGTCATAGTTATTAAACTTTGACCATAAATATTATTATTTGTGTTATATAATACTGGATGAAAATTAAACCAATGAAAATATTTTTTAAAACCGAATCTATTCATATGACTTTCGTCAAGTATTATATAACACAAATACAAATATTTATGATCAAAGTTTAGTATCAAAGACTTTGAATATTCAGTAGTGGACACTTAATATGAGACGGAGGGAGTAATTATTAGTGAATAAAGTTACTTACTAGCTATTCCATATTAAGTGTTTATTCATTTTTTTTTAAAAATAAATAAATAAGAAAAGTAAAGAAGCTTTGGGCCGGTTTGTGAAAGAAAGAAAAAGAAAAAGAAATTGGGCTAAGCCCATTTGATTACAAAAAAAACGGGGAGCCCCCTTTCCTATTGTCACATCAGTAAACAAAAAATAAAATAAAATAAATAAGACGGGGGGGAGTTTAGTTTCAGACGAAAAAAAGGACAAAAACCCTAATCAAAAAGGGGCGGCCGCTTATACTTTGGGGTGTCTCCTTTCTGCCGTCGAGTAAATCAGCAAGATCAAAAAAAAAGAAAACATATCGTTGTTCAGTCAAGGAATCAAGGTAAATTTATTCTTGTGTTATTCGTTTTTTTTGTATGATTCACAAATCCACATCATGGGAGGTTTTGGTGGTGCTCGGACTTCAGGGAAACCGAGAGCATAAAGCTCTCGGTGGTGGTTTTTGTTGTCAGCCGAGTCCCAAAACCCCACCAAGGGGGTTCGGTGTGTTTATGTTTTTGCCAGCCGAGACAATCAGGGGTCTAAATGGTGGTCTTGGTGTCGATTGCTGTAGGCAGAAACAAACAGAAGGGTGTTTGGTTTTGTCAGGCACTAAGGGGGTGTTTGGTTCTAGCAGTGAGAACCTAAACACTAACAGTGGGAACTTGCTAAAATCAGTGGGAACACGATGTTACTCAGCGGGTATTTTTCAGGACAGAATTGGTGACTGTTAATATGGGGTTAGCGACAGTTTAGCGACAGAATGTTCTGTCGCAGTTTGTTTCGTGACAGTTTTTAATCACGGTATTAGTCACAGTTTTAGTCACAGCTTTTTGTGACAGGAATTTCTGTCGCTAATTCCAGTATGCAGATTTTAATATCTTTGGATTGTTTTAGTGCGACCGAGAAGGGGTGTCTCGGTAGGCTCGGGATTATAGATAAAACAATAAAAAGAAGATTTTAAATTATACCTTTATATTACTTATGTTTTTATAAATGTTCTAATTGTATTGTTTAAAAAAAATTAAATTATAATAGCTTTGTAATATTTTTAAAAGGGTATAATTTCATTATACGAATTAAATTGTTTTAGAAACATGCTAATTAGAAACCTTATGTATTAACGAGTTAATTATTATAGTATTAAATAACGTCAGAACACGCTTGTATCATAATTATTAGTAGGTCGTTAACATATTAGAATGAATTATTATAAGATCAGGTTTATCAGTTAAAATACAGAATTTCAGAAATAAATAAATAAAGATCAGATCACTTATTCGCGTCTATTGTTATTGTAGCTTACGTGAAGCCCGAGTAGTTTCGTTCAGTCTTCATTCAGTCAGTTACTGGACAAGAGGTACGGACTTTCCGTCCTTTCAGTAAGGACTTCCTTTCTATGCATGATTAGGATTCCCCGTCTTCAGCCAAATGTTTTCCCCAGTATATGTTTAAGTTTATCAGTAATCATATCAATAACTAAATAAACTGCCTGAGCATTATATACAAGCATGATTAGTTTATGTACTAGTTACGGAGGTACCGTAACCACGACACTAGAGGCACCAGTGTCGTGACTCACATGCAGGAGAGTGATATCCTGTATCATCCCACTCAGCTCAGCTTGGCCATTTTATCAGTATTATTAGTGGGGCGTATGGATGCATCCTAGGATACAGTTTACAGTTTAGCAGGTGAATGTGGTGTGTGCTCTACATCCTTCACATTGGAGCTGATCCCTCCACCCAGCACAGTTATTTAGAGGTCACCCCTCTACAGCATGACGAGGTCACCCCTCCAGTTATTCATGCAACGTTGTTACATCACATGACCTATATAAGCTCTGGCAATTAAAATACAGTAAATGCATGTTTTCAGATTTGATAGATAACAGTTCAGCTTTATTATTTATAAATCAGCCTTTACAGATTATACACAGATTTCCGCTGCAACTTTACTTATCAGTCTTACAGCTTCAGTATTTTATCATCAGTTCCATTTCAGTATTTTTCCTTATCATGTTTTATATCCGTTCACTGAGCGTTATGCTCAGCCGTAGTTCCTTTCATGTTCTAACGGCAGGTACACCAGGACGCTTTTAGGATTCTAAGAGTATGTGCATTGGATGGAAGCTGTCCAGACTTCTTACTTTGTGCAGTTCTTACATTATTCTACTTATCTAGACATTGTTTAGTCCTTTCATTTAGTATTTTTTTTCATGTTTTGGGCTTATGTTTGGATTGCCGATGTTTGATTCCGGTATTTCCTATATGGTCAGTAAATGTTTTAGGACATTTACCTTATGCTTTGATGACACGCCATAAATACACGTAACGGTCCACTTATCCAAGTGGGGTGTTACAATTATGGTATCAGAGCGCAAGGTTCGACCTGTAGGCTCTAAAACTTGACCTGTGACTAGTGGGTAGTCACCAGGAACTTCCCAGATTTTGGCGTTGTTATCTTTCATGTTTCTCATGGATCATTCAGTCAGTTTTCTTCATTTATCAGTCAGTTTTCTTAAAGTTTTGACTAAGTAAAAGGTTGGTACATAACTAGCCATATTTAGTCGCATGTGCTTTTTAGTGAATTTTCGTTTTGGTGAGCTGACCATAGGCGCTCACCCTTGCCCGTTCAGATTTTGTATTGGTAAACCGACCATAGGCGTTTACCCTTACTCATGACAGATTCATGCCTTCAGTCAAATATCACTTGGTGAACCAGCCATAAACGTTCACCATTTCTCGAGTCAAATTTCATGCTTTTCAGTCGAATGATGTTTTGTGCACCGATCCACAGTTGTTCACTTTTGTCATATCAGGACATTTCATAAATTTTGACAAGTATGGATTGAATTACAGCCATCCATATTTAGTCCGAGATTATAAATTTCTATACATGACAGTTCTCAGAAAATTTTGACCGGTATGGATCGAACCAGAATAGCCCATACTTAGTCTCATGTTTTCTTCTTTGAATTATGTGGATTGAACCATAGCCGTCCACATCAGTTGATATTACATCTCAGTTGATTAGGCTTTTTATGTTCCTTGTAACAGTCAAATTTTCATACCCTCACGTTGCTGCCGTCTCCATGATGATTCAGTTCATGTCTCCTTAGGAGGATTATGTTTTCAGCAAAGTAATGATGTTTTCATGTTAAGATACACAAGGATGTTAGTAAAAGCCCGTTTTCGTAATAAATCATGATTGGCCTTCATTAATCATGCTTCATGCTGACAACGGTTGGGAATTCAATTATATCATACTTTTCAGCCTCGATACAACCAGCAGTAATTAGACGCAGGAATTGTCAGCCTATCATGTTATTTAATTCAGATCCGTTTACTACCGTTTAAATCAAATTATTTCCTTGATCATGTCAAACAAGCGACACCAGTATCGATCATCCCATAAAATTTCCACCAGCTCCATGTACAGTATTTCACGTGTACTCTACGTATAGTGTCTCAGATTTGCTCCATGTGCAATATTCATTTTGTACTTCATGTACAGTAGTCCAAGTGTACTCCAGGTATCCTACTCCATGGATATCGCTTATTGTTCCATAATCATCGCGGGCGTTTCCACTTGTCGATATTCTACCAGGTGCTGATGCTGCGCGTGAGTTGAAGATTTTACCAGATGCTGATGCTGCTAACACTTTGAAGACCTCAAAAATACTGACGCTGCTGATATGTTGGAGATCTCTCACGATGCTGATGCCGTTCATACTATGAAGACTCTGCAGAACAAGGACTAAAACTATAAATTTGAAATTTCTGACAAGAATAAATTTCAACCATCAGACACTACCATCCTATTCCATGCTTTTACTTCCTCAGTTAGATGTCACACTTCACTCAGCTAATTTTCTGTCAAAAGAGTGGAAACTGGCAACCAGCCGGCCACTCAGCAAAAATAATTACATGAATCACGGTCATGATAACAACCGTCAGAAATCTGACAGACAAAGCGGTAGTGACAACCACCGTGCTTATAATTAATCAGTCAGTAAACATCGGAACTCCGGAACGGACGTGACCAGAAATACAAAGGTCAGCAGTCTAACCGGTCCGCCAATCCTAGCAGTTACCAAAAAATTTTCAGCCTTGTCCAAATTCATCCACTAAAAGACATGTCAAGACATCAGTCAGGACATAAGTCTCAGGTATCATTTCGGAAGACACATATCAGGACACCAGTCGTGGTACATGTTGTACGAATCTTTTCTCAAAATACGAGCCATAACTCATAACTCCAGTATGTTTCTAAACCAGGCCCTCAGAAATTCAGGGTACCCTTTAGAAAGGGGTATACCCGTTCTATTATGCCACACATGAATCAGATCATTAAAATTCAGTCACCACACTAGATTATTATTCAGATTAAGCACACGGTAATCTTTATGTGAGGTTGCAGACGAACCCATTCAGTGGAAGTCGCCACGTTACTCCACGTAGTCCTATGTCAGCTTTATGTAAATCAGGTATTTACCTACCTCTCAGCCAGAAAGGACTCAACAGTATCACCATATTTATTAAAGCCTTATTTTCAGTTAACAACGAGATCCGTCTTACTAAATCCCAAATATATTCATTATACTTTCGGTCAGAAAATCAGTACGAATTATTTCTGCCTTACAAGCGCATGACTTAAAAGTCCATAGCTACGAAGACTTTTAGCTACCAGTTATAAATTAACTTCTAAAATTCCTCGAATTCATGATCAGCAGATTATTCCAGAGTTCCAGATATAATTTCAGAAAGTTTTCAAGAAATTCCTCCTAATCACGAGGCAGAAATTTAACATCGAGCTAGTCTCAAGAACAGAACCTGTTTTCAGAATTCTTGATCACAGGGCTTCAGCTAAGTTAAAAGAGTTGCAGCAATTGCTGCAAGAATTACCGAAACAAGGCTTTATTCGCCCTAACGCACCACCAGGAGGCGTATCATTTCTGTCTATCAGAAAGAAGGCCGGTACCATGAGATCATGTATCGATCACCGAAAATTTACGAGATCGCCATTCATAAAACAATAATCATTCCACGAATAGGAGGTTACCTGACCTGCTACGATGTCTTAAATATTTTTTTCAGAACAATTCGCGATCATGCCACCAACAGTGGTGAGAGAAGAACATGATGTTTTCCAGATTGCTGTTGAACATGTTATAGTCTGTCTAAAATTTTGACTTATACGTCTGAGCTCCCTAATGCCCGGCTATAGTATGAAAATTATGAATAAAATTTGTCCCATGAATTTTTAGACAAAATCGTCAATATATCATGGATCACATTTTGATGTGCTAAATTCTATTGAACACGAGAATCATCTTCTCACAGTTGTACAGAATCTTCGATGGGAGAAAATTTTATACACAGCTATCCAGATATAAATCTCACTTGAACAAAGTGGCATTTCTGAGCCACCACTTTTCAACAGAAAGAAATTTCAGACAAGCGCAGGTGAAGGCCATCACCTGATGGTCCCGACTGACGCCTGTGAACGAAGTACAATCTTCTAGAACTCAATTGACTACTACCACAGAAATTGCCGATAGCTCTCACTAAAAAATTTTTATGACTATTCAACCAGATTTCCACCAGAATGTTCCATAATCCTAGAAAAAACTTTAATAGAATCCGCACCACACATTAATGCAACTATGTTCATATCTAGATGCCTGACCTACTGCAGGTTCAAGATAGAACACCGTCATGTTAGTGAGTTTACTACAACCCTTAGAAATTTCTGAACATAAATGAGACGAAATTCCATGAAATTGTTATCAGCTACCACAGGCTCAGAGAAAGTATGATACTATCTAAGTTATCATCAACCATGTAATCAGCCTGCGCGTTTCTTTCATCCGAAAGGATCACGCAGTAACAGAAAACTTTGAAATTCAGCAGTAAATCGTACAAATTCAAGGCATTCCATTGACCATCATATCAAACAGAATTCTTGTTCACGATCAAGTGTATGTTTACGCCCACTTTAATTCCATGTTTATTTTAACTTTCATGTCTACGTCTCATTCGCAGTATGATGCTGTTTCAGTTCACCTTTATGCTATCTCTTGATTTAAGCTCACGTTTGTGTCCATAACATTGATCACGTTCAAGTTCGTGTACCATTTCACGATACATGTTTCTCAATTTATTACCGAATACGATTACAGAAAACTTGAGAGACCAGACTCAAGTTTAGCACAACTATTTCCTAACCAGGCAGACGCTTCACATCTCAGGCCGTATCGTTTGGCATTCATTCCTCAGTCAGCATACGTTCATAATATGTTCTAGTATCACGTTCACAGCATGATTCACTTATCATATTCTAATTCCATGCCAGCGCTCCTCATATAATTATGAACCACGTTCGCAATTGCTCACGTTTTACGTTCGAAATTGTTCACGTAGTCACCCTTATATGTTTTCAGCAGCTTGCTCAGATATGTAAATGTTATATTTCAGGATATTTATACGTACCATTTCATGTATCCACATGCTATAGCTTGTTCATTCTATCAGATTTAGAAAATCCATCTTAAGTATGGAATCAAGAACTATTCAGTATTCATCAGGATAGGGTCATCAGGACCAAGATTTTCATTGTGTTTAGACCTTTGAAGGAATCGTTTCGAGCGGGAAGCCACTCGAAACGGAGGAGTGCATCCGGACCTCTCATCCCTTTTCCTGTAATAAATCCACTTAAGTTCTTTCAGTCATGTCACGTTACATGATCACTTCAGTCATGTCAGGTTTATACCTATCAGCAGCATTATCTCTTAATTAGAAGACAAATTATCCTTCAGCTTATTGTTCTTTTCAGTTTATGTGCTCTTTCAGTTCTTATAACTTCATCAGCTTATATCCTTAATTCGAGGACGAATTTCTTCTTTTTAGAAGGGAAGAATTGTAAAACCCAGTACAGTCGTATCCTTAATTCTAGGACGAATTATTTTTTTTAGAGGGGAAGAATTATAAAACCCGTATCTAAAAATCAGAATATTTAAATACACAGTTTAATTTTAATAAACTATATAAGTAGTCCACGAACATTAATTACGTACAAGCACAGATTTAATTTAAACGTTACGTAATTATTTATTCAGTTAGTAAATGAAAATGTTAATTCAAGTATTACGAAAGTATTAGTCATTCAGGAAATAAATAATTCACGACATAATATTTACGAGGATAAATTTACGAACACGTACGCGATGTTTAAAGTCCACAAATATAAATATCGCGTAGTCTCAGTTTTAATAAGTATCGTGACGTAATTTAATTATTCAGGAAATAATTATTAGTGAATAAAGTTAATTACTAGCTATTCCATATTAAGTGTTTATTCATTTTTTTAAAAAAAAATAAAAATAAATAAATAAGAAAAGTAAAGAATTCCACGTCTTCAGCCAAATGTTTTTCCCAGTATATGTTTAAGTTTATCAGTAATCATATCAATAACTAAATAAATTGCCTGAGCATTATATACAAGCATGATTAGTTTATGTACTAGTTACGGAGGTACCGTAACCACGGCACTAGAGGCACCGGTGTCGTGACTCACATGCAGGAGAGTGATATCCTGCATCGTCCCACTCAGCTCAGCTTGGCCATTTTATCAGTATTATTAGTGGGGTGTATGGATGCATCCTAGGCTACAGTTTACAGTTTAGCAGGTGAATATGGTGTGTGCTCTACATCCTTCATATTGGAGCTGATCCCTCCACCCAGCACAGTTATTTAGAGGTCACCCCTCTACAGCATGACGAGGTCACCCCTCCAGTTATTCATGCAACGTTGTTACAGCACATGACCTATATAAGCTCTGGCAATTAAAATACAGTAAATGCATGTTTTCAGATTTGACAGATAACAGTTCAGCTTTATTATTTATAAATCAGCCTTTACAGATTATACACAGATTTTCGCTGCAACTTTACTTATCAGTCTTACAGCTTCAGTATTTTATCATCTGTTCCATTTCAGTATTTTTCCTTATCATGTTTTATATCCATTCACTGAGCGTTATGCTCAGCCGTAGTTCCTTTCATGTTCTAACGGCAGGTACACCAGGACGCTTTTAGGATTCTAAGAGTATGTGCATTGGATGGAAGCTGTCCAGACTTCTTACTTTGTGCAGTTCTTACATTATTCTGCTTATCTGGACATTGTTTAGTCCTTTCATTTAGTATTTTGTTTTTCATGTTTTGGGCTTATGTTTGGATTGCCGATGTTAGATTCCGGTATTTCCTTTATGGTCAGTAAATATTTTAGGACATTTACCTTATGCTTTGATGACACGCCATAAATACACGTAACGGTCCACTTATCCAAGTGGGGTGTTACAGACTCACACCAACTCTCGACCAACAACACCGACTCACATAAAAGACTCGACCACAACACCCTCAAACCATACCCACCTTCGAAACTGGACTCAAATAGGACTCGAAACAGGACTCACACAGCCTCGACTCACGACTTCGACTCACGACTCATCTTACACAAACTCGCCCTGACACTCACAAACACTCGACACTCATCGAACACTCATCACACTCACCAATCAATTAGACTCGACAAACAAAGACTCACATCAATCAAACTTACACCCTCGAACACATCATCACCAAGAATTGACTCAAACCCACAAAACACTCAAGATCTCAGTTTCAAAAAACTTTCATTGATCCAAATCTGAAATAGAAACATAAAGAAATTTACACCTACCCGAGACCAATTGTTTGATCTTGAAGTTAAAACCTAGTGCTTGTTCTTCGTGGGGTTCCATCGTATCCAGACTGTTGTGTTGATTTTATTGTTTTGGGTGTATGATTATGCGATCTGTGAGGATTTCAAAATATATTGGCTTCATTTGAATAAAAGGGTTGTTTCATTTGGGTAAAAGGACTTGATAAACAGAGGGGATTGATTTGGTGGCTGTTGAGCTCAGTATAAAGTACAATGGGACGGAGGTGTTGAGGAGAACGAGAGATAAAAGCGATTAGGTTACATGATCTAATATTTAAGTGAGTATTATTTTTTGGGCGGAGGAAACCAAGAAAGATTAAATGGGTTAAAAGCAGGCCACGTATCCTATATTTTTCATACTCACATTTTGATTTGGCAAATTGCAAATATCTTTGAGGACACGTCAGCCCATTTTGGGACACGTTCTATTTAAAGAAAATGATTATTTTCAATATATCAGTTTTTTCTAATTTGAATTTTTAGTTAAGTTAAACTTTTTATATTTTATATTTTTGTTTAGTTAAGTTAATTTTGTATTATTAGTTTTTTGGTACATCATGTTGAGGCGGGTATTTTGAAAGTATTAACGTGGAAAAATATTTGTCGGGCCGATCATTATATTTACCGTAGCTTCGTTTTATTAGTTTACGGACTTTCTCTTTCGAGTAGGCCGCGGTTGAATTGGACTCCGTTTAATTTATCATCGTTTGAACCGTCAACAATATTTGAACCAAGAAGAGAGTTACTTCAACTATCGAGGATTTTTTTTAAGAGTTACTCACAGATCTTTCATTGGTTCTGTCAAATCCCGCGAATCTCATTTTTCTTGGTGTCTCCACGATCTGTCAAATATAGCATTGGTATTTCGACAATTAATCACGATCATTTTTCATCATAATTCAATGGAGTCTTTGAATTCAAAATTTCAAGAGGGAGACTTGCATCACATGCAAAACACAGCTAGAGAAAGTGGTATCATTTCATGTCGACTACTTTAGTCACATCTTAGGACTATTGCATGGGTTCAAGGAGGAAGCGAATTTGTGACACTCTTTGGTCAACATCATTATACATTCATCGATTCACTATGTCTCAACTTGAACCACCTAGCTGAGCAACTTCACAAAGAAGACTTTAATCACTCTGCATCAACAACTGCATATCAGGCTCTTGTGACACAAATCACGCCTTTCCTCCAATTCAATATCATCAAGTCTGACAATTTAGGGATATGCCGGTCATTTGTTCAATACACACAAAACGATGTTAAAGATTTCCGTGATAAACTGTTGAAATTTATGACATCAGTTTCGTCTTCGATTTATGAAAGATCCAGACTTCAGCAAGTGCATGATAATGGAGTGCAAGAATCTATGATACAGATGCAAGAGGAGAATGGTCATACGATTGACAACTTGGAGCCTAACGATGGCAAGAGCACGGAATCAGGAGGACAACATGATACCAGTGGCACGTCAGGCAATGTTCACGAGATCTCTTTTGATGACACCTTACCCGTTAATGACGAAGAGCCTGCGGACATGGTACAATGTAATGTTGATGAAATACCGCATATTGAGCATTCTGAACCTAACTATGAAAAACATGGGATGGAAAAGAGTGATAGAAATACCACTTCTGATTCATCCGATGTGAGTCATAATGGGGGAGAAAGTGTTCAAAATGCTAAACATCATGATAATTGTCTTATAACTGCTTCATTAACTGCTTCTGATTCCAAGATTAGAGAACTCGAAACGATTGTAGCTCAACACTTAAAAGATCTTGAGGATGCCAAACTTGATTTTTCTAAGAAAACGGACAAATTTGAAACATACTTTGAAAAACTTGAAAAGTCAAACGTTGTTCTTGAACGAAAATTGGATCAACAAGTTTTAGATTCTAAAGCTGAAAAGGATAATCTTTTGAAACAAATTCAGTTATTAGAGTCTAAATTGGCATCCCAAGATAGATTGCTCAAAGAAAATGAAACGTTAAAGGCTCAAGTTCAGGAAAAGGTCTTTGCTATAGCTGCTTTGAAAAATGAATTAAGGAAAAATAGAGGACCTAGTGTGGACACTAAGCTTGAAAAACCATCAATCTTGGGGAAACCGCCTACAAATCAGTTCGTCAGACAACCGACTGTCAGACAACCTACTGCATTTAGATCTGAGCGACCACAATCCTCGAGACCACGGTTTGCCTCCCAAGTTGATTTGGTTCACTTTCCTAGACCAGTCACTCCACCATCTAGGCCCAATGTGACTAAAACAGCTTTTGCAAGACCTAATCTCATGACTGCCTCTAAATTCCCTAGACATAGTCCAAAGAATACGTCTCAAACTAGTTCAAATGACGTTCGCCATACATTTGGTCTAAGGGAAGCTAAGCAAAAGACACAAGTAAGAGATAGGAATTTCAAACCTAGTCAGATGCTTTCTAGTTTACCCAACACTGCTAACCGTAGCATGTCACATCCTAGGAGCATCAATCAATCATCTAGGAATTCTAGATCTTACTCGGACATTAAATGCTACTTGTAAAACATGTAGAAAATGTGTCTTTACGGCAAATCATGATTCCTGTATCAAGAAATGGCTTAATGAGGTGAACTCCCGTGCTAGACTTAAATCCCAGTGGGTGGCTAAAATCAAACCTGTTGGTAAAATGTGGCACCCCACTGGTAGAACTTTCACCCTTGTAGAAAACGAGTGCCCTTTAACTAGGATAGTCTCCGATTCTATTAAGACTACTAGGGAGGAAATTGAAAAGGAGGATGCATCACCTAAGCATGAACTTAAGGTTTTCTATAAAAGGAAACGTTTACCAGCTAAGACAAGTGAATCATCTCCTCAGAACACCTCTAGCACAAGAAAAGAAAACTGCGAACCCCCACTTGCTTCTAAGATAGATATCGCTAACCCATATCAAAGCATGCATATTCCAAATGAGAATGCAGGTACCAAAGAGGATGTTCCAAAAGAACGAAGCAGTCCAATCATTGTATACCATTCAATTAAGGACACTCTCAGAGTTTGGTTGCTGAAGAAGCTGATATCTAAGAAACAAGTGTCTCAGGGGATTTGCAGTTAAGCTCGTGTAAAGGACTTACAGTCACATAACAGACTGTAACTCGCTCTCAAAAGACAGGAAAGTTCATCCCGATGATGACTTATCCTCAAAACGAGAAATTAAATTTTCTCGGACACGAGCTTACATTTTAAACTATTCAAGGGTTTTAAGCTCGTGTAAAGGACTTACAGTCACATAACAGACTGTAAATCGCTCTCAAAAGACAGGAAAGTTCATCCCGATGATGACTTATCCTCAAAACGAGAAATTAAATTTTCTCGGACACGAGCTTACATTTTAAACTATTCAAGGGTTTTAAGCTCGTGTAAAGGACTTACAGTCACATAACAGACTGTAACTCGCTCTCAAAAGACAGGAAAGTTCATCCCGATGATGACTTATCCTCAAAACGAGAAATTAAATTTTCTCGGACACGAGCTTACATTTTAAACTATTCAAGGGTTTTAAGCTCGTGTAAAGGACTTACATTCACATCACAGACTGTAACTCGTTCATCAAAGAAAGGAAAGTTTATCGCCGATGATATACTTATCCTAACAACGAGAAATTCAATTTTCTCGGGCATGAGCTTATATCAAAAACATTCCAAATTTTTAAGCTCATGCACTATGGCTCACATTCAAATGACAGTATGTGACCCGAACTTCAGAGAAAGGGAAGTTTATCTCGTCAACGATAACTTACCCTCTTAACGAGAAATTAAGTTTTCTCGGACACGAGCTTATATTAAAACTATTCAACGGTTTTAAGCTCGTGTAAATGGCTCCTCGTTAAATGACAGACGATGACCCGGACTTCAGAGACAGGGAAGTTTATCTACGCAATGATAACTTACCCTATTAACGAGAAATTAAGTTTTCTTGGACACGAGCTTATCCTAAAATCATTCAAAGGTTTTAAGCTCGTGTATAAGGCTCTTCATTAAATGTCAGATGATGACCCGATCTTCAAATTAAGGAAAGTTTATCACCGATGATAAACTTATCCTCACAACGAGAAATTAATTTTTCTCGGGCATGAGCTTATATTAAAAACATTCGAAGTTTTTAAGCTCATGCACAATGACTTACAGTTAAATATCAGACTGTAACTCGGACTTCAATTTTAGGAAAGCTTATCTTTAAAGATAGCTTATCCTCGTAACAGGAAATTAAATTTTCTCGGTCATTAGCTTGTATTAAAACATTCCAGGTTTTAAGCTCAGAAAGGAAAGTGAATCTTTTAAATAAGATAACTTTTCCTCATAACGAGAAATTCACCTTTCTCGGTCATGAGCTTTACGTTAAAACATTCAAAGTTTTTCAAGCTCATGAAAACGACTTCTAAGTAAATGTCAGCTTAGAACTCGTTCTTCAATTAAAAGGAAAGTTTATCGCCGATGGTAACTTATCCTTAACAACGGGAAGTTTACAACTTCTCGGACTTGAGCTCGTTTTGTAAGATATTCAACATCTTAAGCTCAAGTAATTGGTTTTCAAAACGTTGAACACAATTTTTCGAGAATTTCTCAAAAAGGTTTTCTAAATCTTTCAAAATTGTGTGTTCAAAAAATGTTTTGATAAAAAGAGCATGTCTTCTGGAATCGATAATATTTACGATACTAGAAATGTCATTCAATAATGACACAGGGTTGTAAATAAAGTTCGAGCAGAAGTTCAAATGTTTTAAAACATGCTCAAAATGGTTTGCTATTATTTCAGATAGTAACCCGCTTTTCATAATCAAGTCAAGCATTTCACCGGAAAGCTTTGACTCAACAACGGGAATTCATTTTCTCGGGCATGGTTTACTTTACAACCATGTAAGGGATTGTGTTTACTTTATAACACAATATAACACGGATATATGTACGTGTCAGTGCATTTATTTGTTAAAACAAGAGAAATCTTGTTTTTATGAAGTTATCATCTCCACCAACCGTAGCAATTTACAATTGATATCTACATACTCGACGATGCGACTACTCAAACGGTGACTACAGCTCTTTCAATAGAACACGGGTCAACAATTGAGGGGGATCAATTGTCCAGCATTCAGAATCCTTGATGCCGAGAGTGCCAAGTTCACATATTGGTGTCAAGACAACGATATCAATCATACACATGGAGTCAAGAGATAACTTCAGACGTGACGAGGTGACCAACATTCGTGAACAAGAACCATGTGAATCTTTCATATGATGTTCTCCATCATTCAGGTCCTACCTCGTAAATTGCTAATCTTGTGAATTCATTATCATATATGATCTTTGCACGTAATAAATACCTCACACTTGTGTTTAAAAGGTATTTAATTTACGTTTCAGCACACCCTCATTAATTTGAGGGGGAGTTTGTGTAATTCATGAAGACAATTGGATTTGCATTTTTCTTCCCAAATTTTCTTAAAATGCTATTAAATCAAGTGATATTAAAAACATCGATTGGGTTAATATTTTTAATATGGGGGAGAAAATGTGATTTAATATGGGATATGATCAATCATAAATGGTTTGACTTAACGTGCTAGCTCATCCCGACATGTGCAAAATGTTTTCAGATATCGTGGCATATGTTAAGAGGGAGCAAAATGGATTTGCACTTCAAAATGGATTTCATGGTGACATACACTTACCCAAAACATCTCTATTCACGACGGTGAAGATTGTGGTGACATAAGGATGGTAGGATAGGTTAAAGTCCAATGATTCCTCTAGAACCGGAGGAATCTTCCCAAGGACATTCCATAGCTAGAAATAGTAGTCCTTAGGAAAGATGGAGAAAGATTGTGAACGTAGCTGAATGCCGACAAAGTACTTAAGTTAGCACTGGAAAAATCACAACAAGGTGCTAGTGATGACGTATTGGTAAGCATTGAAGGGGTTGAAGAATGAAAAAGAATTGTAAAGATAAAGGGTGTAAAGAAAGAAGCACTCCTTACAACTTAGGCAGAAACCGGGTCAATACATATGCTATTAAGATCATTGTTTAATGATTCTTGATATTAAAGACAGACATCATGGACCCAGTGATGCAAGGCACAACCCATCCCAGCTAACTCAGATATCTCTTAAAAGATATTTGTTTTAATCACACGGAGACAACACATTATCTATTGATTTATTCACTCCGAATAAATTGGTATTGAAAAGGTGGCACTCCTCTCCAGCCTCCGATCACTAAAATCCAAAGTGCACGATCGAGTCTAGAGCCATTTGAGATCATTAAATATCTCATTAGGACACACTTTCATAATTCCTTGCTTCTTCATACACTGTGAAAAGTAAGAAAGATCTTAAGAGTCCTACGCAAAATCTTCATGATCTTGCCTGAACATCCGAGTAATACGAAAGTATTTACAATGAAGATGGAAATGCTTCTTGAGCGAATATCAAAAAGCTCATGGTAGGTGACTTGTGCGATTCTTCATGAATCAAACTTGTGATAACTGGAAAGCAACAGCTGTTTAATTCTTAACTGAATTTAAGCACGCTCCAGGCCTCTACGCAATATCTCAGTGATCTTGCCAGAACACTCAGAGTGATACCTTTGTGTTCACGGTGATGAGTGGAAATCCTTCTAGTGTTAATCTCAAACAGCACTTGGTAGGTAACTTGCAAGATTTTATACGAATCAAGCTCGTGACAACTGGAAAGCAACGATGGTGCGGTTCTTAATTGAATTTCACTTGTTCCAGGAACATGAATTGACGGCTTCAAATCATGCGGATATTATTATCCAAATGATTCACTCTTTATGTTCGCAGTCAGCTTTGGACGGTCAAATAAAGAGAACGGGTTTACCCGCGAAATCCTGTCAGGAAGTTACTTAATTGAAACTATCCGTCACGGGTACGATATCTAATATCGTCCAACGGTCTTCACCGACCGGAGGTAAAATGCTACCGATTTAGAATGAAATGTTCAAAGCCATTTCTTTCGTGTCTACTTATGTTGCGGCATTTGAAGACGGTGGCGTTGCGGAATCTAAGAAGAAGTCGTCCCCACATGCTTATACTGCATACACTCAGTACTTCAACAAATTCAAGAAAGTCTGAAGGTCAAGTCTTCCGCTGTATCAAACTCTGAAGCTTTCAAGAATTATAAAGGTATAAGTATGTGGAACATGAAGTCACGAAGAGGCGAATATCACAAGTGATGAATGCACAAGGTCAAGGCAAGAGAACATGCTCAAGACTAAAGTCAAAGATCTCATCAGCATATTCACAAGAACAAGATCGAAGACTCAAGCATAGTATGCTAGGTTTAAGATTTTGTAAAATGGTGTGACCTCCCTTTGGGGGAGATTGTTGGAAATACGTTTTTCCAAGGAAAGTCTCGGTCACATCATTATTAGCATAGATCACGAGCTATAGACTATTTAGGACATTGTAACTTGGAGTGACCTTCCTTTGGGGGAGATTGTTGGAAATACGTTTTTACGTATTTAGAAAGGATCGGTCACTCCAACGATATTGGGCTCGTGATCCAATATAGCCCGTATAGCCCACATGTAGGGTGGGCTATATAAACCCCCCTCCTAGCATGTTAGGAGGGGTTGTTGGTTCACTTACACTTTCATAATCACATTTCCATCTTTCTTATTTTCTCTCTTTTCTCCCTCTTCTTTCTCTCTCTAAGTTTTCTACCATTTCCATCCATATCAATAGATTAATCCAACAATGCTAAATCCTTAGAAAAACAAGATCCTACAAACAACAATTTCAATAGTTCCATTTTGATGCCTAAGTAAGACATTATTGTAAATCGAGGAAAATTGACCAACTTTAAAACGAATTGTAATTTCCAATTTGCTGGTAACGGAGTCATAACTTCTTTTTTCATCAATCATTTTGCTATGAAAGTACTCAGTTACCTCCGACCAAAACCCTTTTATCTGTTCACTTTTTTATGGTACGTACGTCTACAAAACATGTATCCAAGCTTCACACAAAGCTACCTCCTTATCGGGATCTACGATTGGTCTGAACCTATTTTTTAGATGGTATAAAAATTATTTGAAGTAAAATAAAGTTTTGGAAGTGTGAGAGAAATGGTGTAAAGGGTTAGGTTTTTATATGGGTAAAATGTTTAAATTTTAATTACTTTTTTTAAAATGTAACGGTAGAAATTTAATAACATTTAAAAATTTTAATTTTTAGAAAGGGTCGTAGGTAAGAACTAGTTCATCGAGTCGATCGACTCAACTCGATCTCTCCAACGTGTTCAAACGAGTTCGAAATCAATCGACGGAGTGTGAGATCGACATGTTGTCACCAACCTAATACAAATAAGTCTACTAATAGAAGTCTTAACAATTTATTAGTTATTCTTAGATGCAAATGTTTCTATGTTTCCATTTTTTGTTTTTGTTTTATATTACATTATTTGTCATTCATTTGAGATTTGTTTGGCGCCATGTACAATCTCTTCAACATTGTTAAACCTATATTTAATTGTGATGATTTCTTCACCGTAATTTACATTGACATCAAAATTTAGAAAAGAAATGTTATACAAAATGGATGTGATTCTTTGAAGCATCATGTTAAGACGGTCAAAGAGAAACTTTTGAACATGGTCCAAGTTCCTACTTATAGAAAAAGTCTAGTCTCATCCTTTATTGTTTGACATGGTCCTATTTTCTATTTTTATAAAAGGGTAGTTCTATGACTTCTATGAGTTCTATCATTTATTGTTTAACCATTTTGTAAAGGAAAAAGATTTATACATCATATTCTTTTTGCCATACACTAATAAATAATATTGATAATGCACAAAGTACAATATATAGATGCACAGTTTAGTGATGTATTGTAAAAACAAATGATGCACAAATCATCTCCCTTTTGTAAAACCACTTATTTAGTTGTTTAGTTAGATAATGGATGTTAGGGTGGGTGATTAGTTGTTGCCTCTTAGGTTACCGTAATTAATTTAATCGAGTTATGATATTTAAGTCTACATAATAGACCTACACCATACATATTTTGTCAAGTGTTAAACACTCATTCTCTCTCCTAATATTAATCAATCAAAATTTAAATTCAACCAATTATATTAGTAGGTTCATTTGTAGGCATACAACTTAGGTATATAAATCATTTTTCTAATCTATATTTGTTTCTTTCTCCGTCTTATAATTATAGCGTATTTTTTTATTTTTAAATTGTCTCAAATTAGTTGTTTACTATAACAAATAAATATAAATGTTTGATTAAGTTTATCATATCACTTTAATTTAAGGTGATAGTTACAAATTACAAATTAAAGGCAAAAATTGTTATTACGCAAAAAGTAAAATAAGATAAAAATATAATATTGATAATATTATTAAACTGTATGTTTTTTTGTTGACGGATAATAATTATAAAATAAAAATATTAGTAAATTTGTTATATACGTATGGTTAGATCACAGCGGGACCTAAGGTAGGGCAATCGAATGAAGGGCATCTGTTTTCACGTTTTCATAAGTTCTTTAACGTTAACCAACTGGCTTAGCTCAGTTGGTCACTAAGGTTCCATTAATTGACGTCCTTAGGGGATGTTACCTGGAGGTCTTGGGTTCAAAATCTATCAAGTGCTTTTCCTCCCAGACGAAGCGGATAAAGAGTTTAACATAACTAGGCGATGGTTCTAAGAAGACATTCTGCGGCTTAGATGTCATTGCACGACTTGGCCCACTAACCACTAACATTTTCTATTCTAAAAAAATAAAAAAATAAAAGTTATTTTACGTTTCAGTCATATTTTCCACGTTCTCGTCAGCTTTTAAGCTTATAGTATGTTTTTGATATTTTTGTGTTGTTAATAAGTTTTTGTCAGTTTTTTATGTTGTCGTCCTCGCTTTTTATCTTTTATCAGTTTTTCAAGGTTTCATAATTTTTTTTACGTTTTCGTCAGCCTTTTGACGTTTTTACTAGCTTTTTTAACGTTTAGTGTGTTTTCATATTTTATTTGGTTTTTTCACGATTTCTTTGTTCTTTTTCACTTTTTCGTCATGTTTTTATGAAGACATAAAAATCAAACAACAACGTAAAAAAAGAAAGAAACGTTGGGAAACATTGAAAACATAAAAAAGCGAACTAAAGCGTAAAAAAGTGGACTGAAACGTAAACAACATACAAAAACGTAAAAAAAACAGATGAAACGTAAAAAAAAACTTAAAAGAACTGAAGAACACGTAAAAAAACAAGACAAAAAAAACACCGTATCAAAAACAAGACGAAAACGTAGAAAAATGACAAAAACGTATCAAAAAACAAACGAAACGTAACAAAATGACAAAAACATTAAAAAACGAACGAATGCGTGATAAAACACACGAAACGTAAAAACCTGAAGAAAAACGTGAAAATCCGAAAAGAATGTAAAAAACAGACGAAACAGTAAAAAACTGACGAAAACGTGAAAAATGACTCAAATGTAAAAAATGACGACGATATAAAAACGTGACAAGGCATGACAAAACCAACCAAAATGTAAAAATAACTCACAATGGCATAAGAACCGAAAAAACGTATGGACCAGTACGTAAAAACGAGACGAAAACTTAAAAAACTAACGAAAACGTGAAAAAATGACGAAACGTAAGGAAAACTGGCGACAACGTGAAAAACTGACAAAATGTAAAAAATTGAAGAAAATATAAAAAAGTAACGAAAACATAAATTAGGGTTAGAAAATAATATCGTAACCGGGTTATTTTTTTATTTGATAGATGGGAGTTTGTAGACTCTAATGTTACACTTCCAAAATGTCAATGTTAACCGAAGGCATGTGACTTCTTGAATCATAAGAGGGTACGGTACGGTGAGTCGTCGCTCGGTTGCCACGACGGCGCGAGTTGACGACGACGCCAACCGTACCATGGCTCGCTTCGTGGGTTTTGGGCTGGCTACAACCAGCCGACGCCATGGTCGACGGGGCGACCCCATGGCGCAGCCAACCACACTGTGGCTCGCACCACGGGGATGAGTTATACATTTTTTTTAATTTTTTAAATTTTTTTTTGAAAATTTAAAATGTTACTGTTAGGTAACGGCTCTTTTTTTGCTTGATTTTGACCGTTTGGAAGGGTTAAATACCCTATTTTATCACCTAGTTTCACTATAAATCACACAAATATATACTATTTTCTACAATTCACACACTATTTTATCAATATGAATCCCGGAGGTTCCGATTTGTCTGCTATTTACGAAAACTATGATCAAGATGATATGGAAGATTATGCCCAATATCTTGAATATTGGGAACAAATTGAGATGTTAGATGATAAAGAACAAGAAACTAAAGGTAATGCCGATCCTCGCGTTAGATTATACATTCCACGTGAACGAGAAGATGCGGAAAGAAAACTTATGGCCAATTACTTCTGTGACCTTGAAACTCCGCCAAAGTATCCGGGGGATCGATTACGACGAAGGTATCGTATGAGTTCTACCCTTTTTAGAAAAATAGTTCATGATATAACTAGTTACAACGTTCATCCACTACCACCCTACTTCTATTTCTTTAAACAACGTTGTGATGCAACAGGTCGTTTAGGTTTTAGCGCCACTATGAAATGCACATCGGCAATACGCCAATTGGCGTATGGGACAACACCCGATTTACTAGATGAATACTTGCAAGTAGTCGAGCGTTGTTCACGTGAATGCTTATGGAACTTTACCAAATGCATTTATGTATAGTATGTTGAAAAGTATCTTAAAACGCCTACTCGTGAGGATGTAGATCATATTTATGTTTTGCACAACAGAAAACATAATCTCCCGGGTATGCTCGGGAGCATAGATTGTATGCATTGGGAATGGAGAAATTGTCCTAAAGCCTTACATGGTCAATTTAAAAGGCGTGATAAAAAATACCCAACAATTATGCTCGAGGCTGTTGCAGACCAACAGTTATGGATATGGCATTCTTATTTTGGGGTGCCTTGCACTATTACAAAAAATGGTATCCGCCACACTCAAAAAGAGTGACCGTAGGCATAAAGTCACACGCGGTTTTTTTTGTCTTTGTGACCAAAGGTCTCGCGACCGTAGGTACGCTACGGCTACGATCTTATCTTTGTGACGATAACCAGCAAAAAAATGTGACCAATACTCGTAAATGTGTGACGAACTAGGTACAATATTTGGTGTCTTAGTGAATATGTGTGACGGTAAACACTCTACAGTTACACGAGTTTTGTTTAAGAGTGACTATTGTTTATAAATTTGTCACATGAATATACAATATGTGTAACATTTTCTATGTCATTAGTGTATTTTGTGTGACTATATGCATCAAATAGTCACATGAAGGGTATGTTTGTGTTACCTTTTATGACATGTAGTCACACAAATTATGCTAATGGCTATGAGTTTGTCACATACAATTAACCAAAGAGTTACCAATAGTATTAATAAGTGTGACTGTATGTTTTGTCAAGTCAAGCCAATTGTATTTTATGTGACTATATGCATCCAATAGTCACATGAATTGTATATTGGTGTTACCTTTTATGACATGTAGTCACACAAATCATGCTAATGGTACTGAGTTTGTCACATACAATTAACCAAAGAGTTACCAATAGTAGAAATAAGTGTGACTGTATGCTTTGTCAAGTCAAGCAAATTGTATTTTGTGTGACTATATGCATCCAATAGTCACATGAATTGTATGTTTGTGTGACCTTTTATGACATGTAGTGACACAAATCATGCTAATGGCACTATGTTTTTCACATACAATTAACCAAAGAGTTACCAATAGTAGTAATAAGTGTGACTGTATGCTTTGTCAAGTCAAGCCAATTGTATTTTGTGTGACTATATGCATCCAATAGTCACATGAATTGTATGTTTGTGTTACCTTTTATGACATGTAGTCACACAAATCATGCTAATGGTACTGAGTTTGTCACATACAATTAACCAAAGAGTTACCATTAGTAGAAATAAGTGTGACTGTATGCTTTGTGAAGTCAAGCAAATTGTATTTTGTGTGACTATATGCATCAAATAGTCACATGAAGGATATGTTTGTGTGACCTTTTATGACATGTAGTCACACAAATTATGATAATGGCTCTGAGTTTGTCACATACAATTAACCAAAGAGTTACCAATAGTAGTAATAAGTGTAACTGTATGCTTTGTCAAGTCAAGCCAATTGTATTTTGTGTGACTATATGCATCCAATAGTCACATGAATTGTATGTTTGTGTTACCTTTTATGACATGTAGTCACACAAATCATGCTATTGGTACTGAGTTTGTCACATACAATTAACCAAAGAGTTACCAATAGTGGAAATAAGTGTGACTGTATGCTTTATCAAGTCAAGCAAATTGTATTTTGTGTGACTATATGCATCCAATAGTCACATGAATTGTATGTTTGTGTGACCTTTTATGACATGTAGTCACACAAATCATGCTAATGGCACTAAGTTTGTCACATACAATTAACCAAAGAGTTACCAATAGTAGTAATAAGTGTAACTGTATGCTTTGTCAAGTCAAGCAAATTGTATTTTGTATGACTATATGCATCTAATAGTCACAAAGAATTGTATGTTTGTGTGACTTTTTATGATATGTAGTCACACATTGGAATGTGAATAAGTGTGACTATGTTTCATCTTCTAGTAACCTTTTAGAATTCAATAAAACAAAAAACAAAATTCTGGAAATCAAATTTCAATTGCATTAATATATAAAGTTGAATGTACATAAGCAAATCAACAAATGTAATGTCGTATTATTCTCAAGTAACATACTTTTCACATAGAATCACATTTGTAAAGACTTTGAATCACCTTATTGTAAAGTCTTTTGAGCCTTGTTATTCCTAGCTTGTTTCTGCATATGAGGAATAGTCGTAAATGTACTGCCTGCTGGAACGTTCATCGAGCGCTTAGATCCTATCTTTGGTGCACTTTCAACAACAGCTTTTATGGTATTTGGTGGTGTTGTTTCCTGTAGGGAAAAAAAGCCGTGTATTAAACATTGAACTAAATATGAAAAGCTATGTATATGTAGGATGATAAATCAAGTGTATGTACCTCTTGTAAAAAAATAACCTTTTCCTTTGGCCATGCCACAAAAGTACCTTTTACATCCTTAACAATTTGTAAACCATTATTTCCGTCATCAGGTATGAATTTTGCATCCACTATGGAATCATCAACTGAAACTTTGTAGCAACTTTTTGGTAGTGGTTCGTTATGAATCATTACCTTGTCTCCATCCTTAGACTTGTATACCGTACCGTTACCAATGATAATTGTCCTAGATATGTTCCACAGTTTGCACTTAAATGTCTGAAGAAAATATGTTTACATGCGTTAATGAGAAATAAATTAAACAAGTAATTATATGAAAAATGATGAAATACTTACATCTGGTAGTGATGGTGGAGACTGATTTACTTTTGATTTAGAAGGTGTACGCTTCTTTCGTAATGATGAAATAGGTACGTCTTGTTGTGTCGAGGGAGACAGATTTTGTTGTGAACCGGAAGCTGGAGAAATATCTTCTTGAGATTGGGAATTTTGAAGTGGAAACTTCTTTTCTAACGATCTAGTCTTTTTTTTGCTCCCCTAGTTCTACCAGGTCCCTGCATATATATATAAAATAGTAAATAAGTCATGTATAGTACAATACAGAAACCAAACATGCTTATTTATAACTTACCTTGTTCGCAGCTGTAGTTGCAGTTGCAGTTGTAGTTGCAGCTGCAGTTGCAGTGTCCAAATCCTTGTTCAAAGTTGTAGTTGACTTAGACATTGGAATTAACATACCCTTCTGCAGACCACCACCACTGATCGACGTCCTTTGTTCTTCACTAGGTTTTGTATTTAATGTATTATTTTCTAGTTGTAATACCTGCAATATATAAGTATGTTAATTGTTATTGGTATTACAAACTGAAAATTATCAAATCAAAAATAGAAAACTAGTCTTACATTTGACTGACTTGGCACTAACTCGGCTATATTAACCCCTTGTGAAGACATAACTTTCAACATTTTCTCAATAGTTTCCTGTGTTTGTGACATCTTGGTGTTTAATTGAGCGACTGTAATCTCTTTATCTTTACGCGCCTGTCTCTCCTTCTCAAGTTCATTTTCAAGCAACGCAATCCTTACATCAGTTCCTTGTTTCCTTCTAGGTAGATCAAAGAACTTCCTGCATGTAAATTTGCCTCCCACTCCTCATGCATACCTTCCCTTTTCCTTTCCTAATACATGTGATAATGAATCTGAGCCACTATCAACCGTCAAGGTTCCATCTCTGATCTGTTCCTCTGCTTTCAGCTGCACAAAAAAAATGGTAAATAATTTATTATACAAATATAAACATTATATAAAAAAATTTGCTATAACACTTACAATCTTAGTGCCAACTTTAATTGTTTCATATTCTGTCTCTTTTCCTTCTTTTCTAACCCTTCCATTAAACCACAATACACCACAGGGGGGGGGGGGTTCTTGATCTGGTGTAATTTCTTTTTTTATGATCTTACAAACATCAAATACATACAGATGAAAAGTTAAACCAACATGGACAACAGTGTTAGGATATTACACCATTATAACCTTACCATTTGCTCTTTTATATATACATAACCACCACGTCCCATTGTATGCTGATAAAGAGACTTGGAACGCGCCAATTTATTAGCAGCTGATTTCACCTAACTAAAAAGATTATTGGATGAGAAGTTGCTAGTACGTAACAGACTGTGTTTGTCATACGGAGTTTCCAAACAATGCATACATATGGTGTTTATAAATGTAAAACGAAATAGAAATTAGCAACCTTAAATTCTTCTGTCGCCGTGTGGTTTATAAAAGCAACCCAGTGTTCGGCATTGACGATTGCTCTGTAATTCTTTGGAACTACATTTAGTTTTTCATGATTATCTATGTTGGGAACTATGTGCTTTGCTGCCAATTTACTTCTGAAATTTCTTAGCAATTCACCTAGCTTATTCATAACCAACTTTTTGTAGGACACATCAAATTCAAAGTATTGCTGCACATATTAACATAATGTTAAAGTAAATGTAGGAATACGACTAATAGTTGGGTAAAAAAATTTGTATTTGTACCGTGGTTTCAGTCCAAATTTTTTCTCTTGCTTCCTCCTTCACATCTTTCCACGATAGAATCTTCAATCCTATCTGCTCCCGAACCGTGTCTCCTAAAAAACTGATAAACAATGATCTGTTGGCCCTGATATTCTATTCAGTGCATCAAAGTTTACATTTATCTTCATGACATCTGGTTTTCCATATTTTTTCCGAAACTTGGATAACCTAGTTATACCCCTCTTATTAACAACCTTCTGTTTACTGATGTCTTCATCCTCATCTGATTGATCACCATAATCCTCTGATTCATAATCTCCTTGATTATCGTTATTTACATCATGATTATTAACCAAATAATCATCATCATTAACAATATAATCTTGATCGTTGTTTTCAGTGTTCGTGATTATTGACCACAAATCGATGTGTACAAGAACAATAAGTGGAAATGGTATGAAACTAGTGAAAAAATAATTGAGATGGAGATGGAGTTAGAAAATTATGGTATATTTTGTGATTTTGGAGAAAAATCAGGATTTGAGATGGAGATGGAATTAGAATATTATGGTAACTGCATATGCATTAACTTAGCATGGACATTCAAAATTTTTGTGAAAAATTTGGCTCCAAATACAAAAATTAAACAACCAAATATTTTGAACTCCAATTTGCCTCTAAATCAAACATTCAAACTATGTAAACTTTCCCTTTGAGTTTCTTGGTAAAAATAAATTTTGAACAGAATTTTATACTATTTTACACATTTTAACATTCAACCAAAAACCTTTGATAGATAACTGATAATTGCTTAAGTATAGATATTGAATTGTACATGAACTTATAATACTTATATTAACTAGTTAACAAACCATATTGTTGATTACAGATAATTGATAATTATTTCATAATGCTAGTAATGCATACAAATCTATTAAATTGTTGCAACCTGTAGTTTGATAATACAACAGGTGCCTAGCAATACCAGACAAACAAAACTCAAAAAAATTGTTCATATTAAACAGGGAGAACTAACATCATCCAACCTTCCTTTTGCCTTTGCTGTTGCTCCCCTTTGCAGCATTCTGATGTAGTTTAAAAAACAAAGTAACAAAGATAGATAATTTGAATCTGTTGATTCCAAAGAATGCCAGACACAATTCTTCCAACTATCGTTGATTCAAAAAGAATACCGATAATCAGGTAAACTCCAACAATCGTTGATTCAACGAATACCCGATTATTTGGATGAAATCAAACAATAAACCCTAACTCGGATTTAAGTTGATTAACAAAAGACTAAAAGTCTGTAATTTTTATTCATAACTCAAAAACTGAATACAATAAACCCTAAGCCTTATTTTTATAGGATAACTAAACTTGGAGAAAAAGTTAACAAATTATTCTAGACAAATAAATTAAGAAAACTAAATAAAATACTGACATAAAAACTAATCTCCAGCAGACATAAGATAAACCTCTTGCGTCATTTAAGGAAACTAAATAAAATGTAGACACAAACATAATCTTCAGTAGACATAAAATAATGCTCCCACATCATTCTCCCCTTCTTTGAAAAGACTCAACCTCGAGTCTTGATTGTCCTAAGACCGAACGCATCGACCATGATAGTTTGGATAATTGTATAACAAAGATTATTAGACACAATTACATTGTCTTCAATGTTGTCTTGTTCTCCACCAAATTTTTTTTTCTCAATGACATATTCAATATCTGTATCATAAACTAGCATTGGTTCTTCTTCATATTCATCAGATATGGGAGGTCCATCATAATCATCACTAGTCGCACCATAATCTTCCCATTCATCAGAAGATGAACCATCACTCTCAAAAAATGGATATTCTAACATCTTAATCAGGAACTTTGGCTCTTGATACCAATTGATGTAGTTTAAACTAGGATAAATAATTGAGTCTGTTGATTCCCATGGAATACCAATAGATAATTGAATTTGTTGATTCTAAAGAATACCAGAAACAACTCTTCCAACTATCGTTGATTCAAAAGAATACCGATAATTAGGCAAACTCCAACAATCGTTGATTCAACGAATACCCGATTATTAAGAGAAAATTGAACAATAAACCCTAACCTGGATTCAAGTCAATTAACAAAGACTAAAAGTCTGTATTTTTTTAATTCATAGTTTCATCATAATTCAATTCATAGTCTGTATTTTTTTTAATTCAGCTCTGATACCAACTGATGTCGCGAAAAACAAGGATAAATAATTGAGTCTGTTGATTCCCATGGAATACCAGAAACAATCAAAGATAGATAATTGAATCTGTTGATTCTAAAGAATACTAGAAACAACTCTTCCAACTATCGTTGATTCAAAAGAATACCGATAATTAGGCAAACTCCAACAATCGTTGATTCAACGGATTCCCGATTATTAAGAGAAAATTGAACAATAAACCCTAACCTGGATTCAAGTCAATTAACAAAGACTAAAAGTCTGTATTTTTTTTAATTCATAGTTTCATCATAATTCAATACAAAAAGTCCTAATTATATAGGAAAACTAAACTTGGGAAAAAAGAAAACAATATTCTTCCCAAAAAAACACAAAATAAGAAAATTAAATAAAAGATACCACAAAATAAAAAAACTAAATAAAAGATGTCAACCAGTTTATTCTTGTTCCCCATCATTATGGGAACAAGAATAAACTGGTTGATATCTTTTATTTAGTTTTTTTTATTTGTGGTATCTTTTATTTAATTTTCTTATTTTGTGTTTTTTTGGGAAGAATATTGTTTTCTTTTTTCCCAAGTTTAGTTTTCCTATATAATTAGGACTTTTTGTAATGAATTATGATGAAACTATGAATTAAAAAAAATACAGACTTTTAGTCTTTGTTAATTGACTTGAATCCAGGTTAGGGTTTATTGTTCAATTTTCTCTTAATAATCGGGTATTCGTTGAATCAACGATTGTTGGAGTTTGCCTAATTATCGGTATTCTTTTGAATCAATGATAGTTGGAAGAGTTGTTTCTGGTATTCTTTAGAATCAACAGATTCAATTATCTATCTTTGATTGTTTCTGGTATTCCATGGGAATCAACAGACTCAATTATTTATCCTAGTTTACGCTACATCAGTTGGTATCAAGAGCCGAAGTTCCTGATTAAGATGTTAGAATATTCATTTTTTGAGAGTGATGGTTTATCTTCTGATGAACGGGAAGATTATTGTACGGCTGGTGGTGATGATTATGATGGACCTCCCATATTTGATGAATATGAAGAAGAACCGATGTTAGTTTATGAAGATGTCATTGAGGAAAAAGAAGGATTTACGGAGAAAAAAGAATTTGGTGGGGAAAGACAACATTGAATACAGTGTAGTTGTGGCTAATAATCTTTGTTCTACAATGATCCGAACTATAATGGTCAATACATTGGGTTTGAAGACAATCAAGATTCGAGGTCGATTCATTATAAATAAAGGTAATTTGATGCAAGGGATACAAATTTGGATTCTACGAGTACAAGGGACAAGTGAGACAAACTCGAGGACGTGTTTTTTGAAGTGAGGGAGAATGATGGGGAACAAGAATAAACTGGTTGATATCTTTTATTTAGTTTTTTTTATTTTGTGGTATCTTTTATTTAATTTTCTTATTTTGTGTTTTTTTGGAAGAATATTGTTTTCTTTTTTCCCAAGTTTAGTTTTCCTATATAATTAGGACTTTTTGTATTGAATTATGATGAAACTATGAATTAAAAAATACAGACTTTTAGTCTTTGTTAATTGACTTGAATCCAGGTTAGGGTTTATTGTTCAATTTTCTCTTAATAATCGGGTATTCGTTGAATCAACGATTGTTGGAGTTTGCCTAATTATCGGTATTCTTTTGAATCAACGATAGTTGGAAGAGTTGTTTCTGGTATTCTTTAGAATCAACAGATTAAATTATCTATCTTTGATTGTTTCTGGTATTCCATGGGAATCAACAGACTCAATTAATTATCCTAGTTTACGCTACATCACATTCCTTGACCGACCCTTCTCAGCAATTTCTTTCCAAGTTTTTTTATTGGCTAGGCCAATAACGACATTTGGTCTTGGAGCTTTAGCTTGAGAAGATTGAGCTTTGTGAGTGTGCTTTGTCTAGGAGTGTGCTTTCGTCTTGGAGCATCAGCTTGAGCAACTAATTCTTCATCACTAGAGTCAAAGAAAGGACTCTTTCTAATCCAATCTATGATTTTCCATTCCACCTGATATTTGACCACATCATATGTTTAAAACAATTAATCGATGGTATAAACGTATACAGCTTTTTGCATAAACACATAACAACTTAACTATACCTTGTTTGAAATTTTCTTATATCCTTTCGAGTAAGCAGTCGGCTTTGACTTTGAACCTAACATATCATTAAGTTGAATAAATTAAAACTTCACAATGCTGTACATTAAACCATAAACTTTTAGTTTAAACAGATTTACCTTTAGAATTGCTATTCTTCTTGAGTTCTAACTCATAATCCTCATCACTCGTGTCTTTCTCCTCATCATTTGTATCTTGCTCCTCATCACTAGAATCTACATCGACATTATTAGTGTCTTCAACCTCATCAGATGAATCTGATTCATCCTCTGTAGTAGGTTTGAATAGAATAGGAGTTTTTAAACAGGGAGGACGAATAGAGGGAGGACGAACTTTTTTGGAAGATGTTGTGGTGTTAGGTATACCTAAAATTTGAGTTTGAAGCAAGGCAGGACGAACAGAGGGAGGACGAACTCGAGCGGACGAACTTGTGGCAGTAGGAGTTTGAAACAAAGAGGGACGAACAGATGAAGAACTTGTGACATTATGTATGCCTACAATAGGAGTTTGAAACAATGGAGGACGAAAACAGGGAGTACTTAAAGAACTTCTTGGCAAACTACGAATAGGACTTGTATTGCTAGGGGTGGGCGAAATTTAGCACTTTCAGAAGTAGATGATGAAGTGTCGGATTCTATATGAATTACTTCTACAAACATGTACATATTAATGTTAGTATATGTCAATGAAGGGAGTGTTTGACAGAATGTGTATCATGGTTGTGGATGCCCTAATAACATTTGGATTTAGTTATACATATGTTTGTATAGGGGACCATATCCTTAAACTATAACATACCATGGGACCATATCCAGACACATTAACAAAACCCGTATCCTAGATTGAAACATAGACCATATAAACACATTATATATAGGGTTAATTAATTTTGTAACTATACAAAGTCTATATCATAAAACCTTGGAGCACAAGCAACTTAAAAATAATTATGTGATTCCTCTGTGAATTGAAGTTGTCATGAATCAACTTAACATAAACACAAACAATTTGTTTTGCTAGAGTAAAGAATATATATGAATACAAGTTGCTAGAATGATATACTCCGTATTAGAAATCACTTGAGAAATGAAATACGGTTAACCAAACAGTTAAGTTAATCGAGATAGAAGGAAGAACGATTCACGAAAGTAGTTTGATATCAATAGTTTATAAGCTAAGTGTAGAACACCTAGACATTATAAACCATCGACCAATCCCATACTTGGCCGATGTGGGATCGTAACATAGAATAACATATATAAGCATCACTTAACATAAACATTTTTTTTAAATCTTTTATTTTTTTGTTTTTAATTTGTACTTTATATGATTCTTTAACTGTTGTACAAGTTTCTTTAATAACGTTTTGTTTCATTACTATGAAATCTTACAGACTTTAATTAAGAAGGACGCGAAGATGATGATGGATATGACTCAAGTTGGGTCTATGATGGCCGCGGTTATGTTTCTCTCTGCGATATTACAACAAGTATTTCAACAGCAGCTTAGTGGACTTGTCGAACATTACTTTTATAGACTCAAGCGTTATTGTAGCCCTTATATCCATATCAATTTCCCTAAATTCCAAGATGAAGAATTACTAAAAAGCACAGCTTATATCGCCATTGAAATGTATCTCACAACGATCCCCACTAATCGAGCTAAACACCAGAAAGCAAAAGTCACCGCTAATTTAAAAAATGTTTTCTATAGTATGGACGACTATGAGGAGGTTTTCGACGAGTTTAAAGGCATCAAGATTTGGTGGTCTTCAAGAAAGATTTTCCCACAACAACAAACTTTGTTGCTTAATGCTAGGGATGATTATGCCAGGTGGTTTTACAAGCTCACTTTCCATAAAAAACATGAAGATTTCGTTAAGAAAGAGTACTTGGACCATGTATTCAAAGAAGGAACTGCTATCTCCCAGAAGGAAAGACAACGAAGGCTATATACTAATAACTTCGGATCTAATACTTACTCCGGACGGGAACAAATGTGGAGCCACGTTATATTCGATCACCCATCAACCTTTGATACACTGGCGATGGACCCAAACAAGAAAAAAGATATTGTGGATGATCTGGAGGCATTTAGTGAATCTGAAGAATACTATAAATCGGTTGGGAGGGTGTGGAAACGAGGGTATCTTCTCTATGGTCCACCAGGAACCGGTAAGTCGAGTATGATTGCAGCAATGGCTAACTATCTTAAGTATGACATATATGACATAGAATTGAGTTCTGTGAAAAATAATGCTAACTTGAAGAAGCTTTTGATCGATACATCAAGTAAGTCGATAATTGTCATTGAGGATATAGATTGCTCACTAGTTTTAACCGGTAAAAGAAAAGAGAAGAAAGATACAATTTCTGAAAAGTTCAATGGCAATAAGAAGAAAACAAGTAAAATGACATTAGCTGGGTTACTGAACTCGGTTGATGGGCTATGGTCAGTTTGTACCAGCGAAAAACTAATTGTGTTCACTACGAATCACATTGATCAGCTTGACCCTGCTCTCATCAGAAGCGGAAGGATGGATTTTCATATTGAGATGTCATATTGCTGTTTTGAAACATTTAAGGATCTTGCTAAAACCTATTTGAAGGTTGAATCGCATGAGTTATTTGCACCCATTGGTCAATTGCTTAAAGAGACCAACATTACTCCAGCTGATGTTGCAGAAATGTTGATGAGAAAGTCAGTACGTGTTAATCAAAACGCTGATACTTGCTTAAACAGCTTGATCAGATGTCTCGAGGATGCAAAGGAAAAAGCACGTCAAGAAGCCATGAAGGAAGCAAGTAAGTTGAGTATTGAGAATGTTGAGAAGGTGCAAGACGACGTGGAAGTCTTGAAGAAATCAAGTAATGAAAGCGACGAGGAATCAAGTGAGGAGGATTCGAGCGACTCCTCAGATTAAGACTTAAGATGCATGGCTGACTTTGAAATATGTTAGTTTTGTTTATTTCCGAATCCTCCTCGATTATAAATATTAGACGTATAGTTCTGATATAGTAGTTCTCCGGGCTTTATCATTTTATTAGCTTAACCCACTAGTCATTAATATTGTATCAAAAGCCAGAAATTTTTTCTAATATATCTTAATTTGATCGTCTAATACGAACCAGGAAACACATATACAGTAGAAGATTTGTAAGTATGTTTATGAAATGTCATCTAAAGCTTCTTGGATCTTCCGTTTTCAACTATTCATGAACAATTACTAGCGAACGCTCTAATCTTTTGTACGTCTTCAACAAACTCTGATATTTTGTCTTCAACAAGCTCGTAAATAACGAAAAAGAAAACTTTGATCTCACAATCAAGAAGTAAAGAGGTTGATTATGGGATTGTCACACCCCCTCAAACTCGTAGTCAGCCTATAACACGTACATACATCTAATTTGAATTTACAAGCTAGCAAACTTGACTTAAAATAAGTACACACCAAGCAATTTTTGAACCCTTAACCTAGCTCACGCTGGAGTCATGTTGGTCTAGCCGCCTAGTAATTCTTGGCAAACGCCTTACCGATGATCAGGGCCGTCTCATCGTTTTTGGTGGCCCTGTGCCATAATAATATAAAATAGGCCCTCAAAACACTCCACATTCATATATAACGGAATTTCTTTTATCATGAATTAGTGTTACGAATATAAGGAAATTACTAAATTGAGGTGATAGGGTGTATTTGTATCTAAGCGTGTTTATATTTACGAAACACGAATAAATATTTATCTAAACTGAGATACGTGTGACACTCAGTCTCTTAAACATTTTGTGTTTTTTAAAATGAGTTATATAAATTCGTTCGAGACGGATTTTATATGTTAACAAACCTTTCCTCTGCGCTGATGAGAAGTAAAAAGTTAAGTTATATACACTTTTTAGTAAAAGAATATCTGAATCATAAGGAAAAGAAAGACCATATGCTGATACACCCATTAGTAAAAAACAATAACTAACAAAGTCTTTTATTATTCCAAGTGGCTAGCTATATAAATATTCAGTGGGTCTCATTCTCTTTCAAATATAAGCCAGTTACCCAAACTAGTTTTCTTACTAACTTGAGCTTTTCTATTTAGTTTTCTTTGCTTATAATGTATATGGCTAATATTTTGAAATTTGGAGGCCCCATAAATTATTGGGCCTGTGCCAATGCACCTATTGCACACCCCATTAGCCGGGCCTGCCGATGATTACGAATATTATGAGAATAATGTATTAACAGGGTGGTATATAAAAAAGTACCCATATGGCCATATAGTATTGCATACAGAAGTGATGACACAGTGAAATTTAATTTTATTAGTATTTGATTTCTTAATATACAAGTCACAAGTATATCAAGAAAGACATAAGCATTTGGTTTCATTTAAATGGTTTTAAGTAGAAAATATGAAAATTTATTAGTGGTTGTAAATTGGAATGTATTATTAGTTGTGTGACTTGAAATGCAACGTACACTACAACAAAACTACGGGTTAGGGTCAACATTTTCGACTCTAAACGAAAGATTTTTTCGATCCTAGAAGCTTAAAGTCGACTATGTCAACTCAAAAAGTTTGTGCCCAAAATTTCGACCCTAGAATTCTAGGGTCGACCTTCCCTTTGAAGTTTAGGGTCGACACTAGAGCCCACTGATTTTCGATGAAAAAGATTGACCAGTTTAGGGTCGACCTGTCTTTTGCATTTTAGGGTCGACTATGTTGACCCTAGGTATTTATAATTAATAAACTTTTTATAATTAAAAAAAATACATTTTTCAGGAAAAGAAATAATTAAATAAAAATCTAGGGACGACTTTATCGACCCTAAGTCTCAAAATGAAGTCAACCCCAGATTAATTAAAATAAAATAAAATATAAAGGATGGCATAAAAAACTAGGGACGACTAAGTCGACCCTAAGTTAAAAAATATGGAAAATAATGGTTATTTAGGGACGACTTAGTCGACCTTAGATATTAGGACAGGTGGCATACAAAACCTAAGGACGACTAAGTCGACCATACATTAAAGGTTCAACAAACGAGTCGATATGTTAGGGTTATACGTTAAATGTTCAACTGATGAGTCGATATGTTAGGGTTATACGTTAAAGGTTCAACTGATGAGTCGATATGTTACAGTTATACGTTAAAGGTTCAACTCATGAGTCGATATGCTAGGGTCATACGTTAAATGTTGAACTGATGAGTCGATGTGCTAGGGTTATACGTTAAATATTGAACTGATGAGTCGATGTGCTAGGGTTATACGTTAAGTGTTGAACTCATGAGTCGATATGTTAGGGTTATATGGTAAAGGTTCTACTGATGCGTCGATATGTTAGGATTATACGTTAAAGGTTCAACTGATGAGTCGATATGTTAGGGTTATACGTCAAAGGTTCAACCGATGAGTCGATATGTTAGGGTTATACGTTAAAGGTTCAATTGATGAGTCGATAAGTTAGGGTTATACGTTAAAGGTTCAACTTATGAGTCGATAGGTTAGGGTTATACGTTAAAGGTTCTATTGATGAGTCTATATGTTAAGGTTATACCTTAAAGGTTCAACTGATGAGTCGATATGTTATGGTTATACGTTAAAGGTTCAATCGACGAGTCGATATGTTAGGGTTATACGTTAAAGGTTTAACTCACGAGTTGATATGTTAGGGTTATACGTTAAAGGTTCAACTGGCGAGTCGATATGTTAGGGTTATACGTAAAAGTTTTAACTGATGAGTCGATATGTTACGGTTGTACGTTAAAGGTTCAACTGATGAGTCGATATGCTAAAGTTATACGTTAAAGGATGAACTGATGAATCGATGTGCTAGGGTTATACGTTAAATTTTGAACTGATGATTTGATGTGCTAGAGTTATACGTTAAAGGTTCAACTGATGAGTAGATATGTTAGGGTATACGTTAAAGGTTCAACTGATGAGTCGATATGTTAAGGTTATACGTTAAAGGTTCAATCGACGACTCGATATGTTAGGGTTATACGTTAAAGGTTTAACTCACGAGTCGATATATTAGGGTTATACGTTAAAGGTTCAACTGACGAGTCGACATATTAGGGTTATACGTCAAAGGTTCCAATGACGAGTCGATATGTTTGGGTTATACGTTAAAGGTTCAACTGATCAGTCGATATGTTAGTGTTATACGTTAAAGGTTCAACTGATGAGTCGATATGTTAGGGTTATACGTTAAAGGTTCAAGTGATGAGTCGATATGTTAGGGTTATACGTTAAAGGTTTCACTGATGAGTCGATATGTTACAGTTATACGTTAAAGGTTCAACTGATGAGTCGATATGCGAGGGTTATACGTGATGAATCTTAACTAACCGTGATGAATGTTTACTATTTGTGATGAATGTTTACTAATCGTGATGAATGTTAACTAATCGTGATGAATGTTAACTAACCGTGATTAACGTTGGCGGGAAAGCGTTGGCGGAAAAAAATGGCAAGAAAACATAAGCCGGGAAATGTTAACCATTTCCCTCACTCTTTTGCCATAAAAAGAAAATATGTTATCTTTATAACCACATACACTTCTTATCATCACAACCACTACCAGATCACACACACACTTATCATCACAAACACATTGTTATTATTAAGATGATGGAGTATGGAACTTTTCCGTGTAAGTGTGGACGTGGAGACTTAGTTCTTCGAGAATAGTGACAAAAATAATCCCTTTGTAGACAATATTATGCTTGTCCACGTTCACAGGTGAAACCTAAAGTTTCATATGGATGAATGTTTTTTATAGAAAGACGAACGAGTCAGACTACTAGTCAGTTCTCATGGAGCTTCAACGAGCTTTTCGCCTCGAAGCTCTTCTTCGAGCCCTTCAACGACTCAAATTTCTTCTCCAAGCTCTTCAACGTGTGCAAATTGTGTGCACTTGAAATGAAAGATAAAGGTACTTGAGAAAACAGTAGATATGTACCGCTATAACGATAGGCACAGAGTGGATTTAGCGATAATATTTCACGACTTTACGGTGACATGGGAAACATTAGTTCTAACTAGTTTGTTATGTGTTTTTTTTGTTTATGAGTCTATTATCGCTGTAATATCCATGTTTAATTAAGGGCGTGTTTAAGTGTTTGTGTCGAATAAAATATATTTTGGCATATCGATGTGTCTGTAAGTTTCACTTGTGTTTCCACAAGGGTTAAGTTATGTGTAGTATTGAAAATGTTTTTGAAGAATTGAATTGTTCAATTGTAATCACTACATACTAATTATACTTTACAAGCAGGACAATTGTTTTTTTTAAAATAATAATTATATTATTAAAGAAAATAAACAACTGCTCGATATTTTATAAATACAAACTTTTTTTAAGTATATATAAAGTTTTTTTAAATATATATAAGATTTTAAATGTGCAATTTTATATTAAAAATATTTTTTTTAAACATTATTTTAGGGTCGACTTGATCGACCTTAGATTTTTTATATACTAAATTACGTGGCGCATTGTTTAAACTTTTGGTGAAAAAAATTTGGAAAATTGAGAGAAAAATTAAGAACGAACTTGTATTTTAATTTTGGATCTACAAAGTCGACCCTAAGTTTTTTGCATATTCATTTCCCTCCGGTCTAAAACTTGTAATAGAAAAGTAATTTTTATATTAAAAATAATTAAAAGTATTAATAAAAACTAAAAAAACAATAGCAAAATATCGTTTCTCCTCTTAGGGTCTCTAGATTATCGACCCTAAATTTTTCCATCGACTTTCACTTTCGTTGAAAATGGTGGGCCACTACTTTGAGTCGACCCTAAACCCTTCTTTTGTTGTAGTGATATTAGGCTGAGCATCGGTCTGGGAACGGACCGGACCGATCAAGCCTAGACCGGACCGAGGACCGAAATGGTCTGAAATCCCGGACCGAGACTGGACCAAAATGGTCCGGTCCGGTTCGGTCCTTGGTCCGGTCCGGTCCTATTAGACATAATTGACGAGATTTTGTTAAGACCGAACCAGATCGTACCGGACCGACCAGACCGAGGACCGAATTCTTCTAAAACACCGGACCGAAGTTGTTCGTTCCGGTCCGGTTCGATTTTTCGGTCCGGTTTCGGGTCTAAGTGGTACTAAAAAGTAAATTTACTAGTGGTTATAAATTAAATGTATTATTTCTTTCATAGTAACATGTTCAATATTATACACATAGTATCAACAATTACTGATCTAGCAGCTACCTAGAGTAACTAGTTACATGTATTTTTGGTTGTGTGTAGGGCTGAGCACGGCAGATCCAAAACCGTTTTAGATCGGATAATCGAACCGGACTAGACCGGACTGGACCTGACCGAACAACTTCGGTTCGGTCCTCGGTCCGATCTTGGTCCGGGGTTTCAGACCATTTCGGTTCTCGATCCAGTCCAGTTTTGGCCGGTCCGATCTGATCCTAGACCGATGCTCAGCCCTAGTTGTTGTTGGGGTTTACTTTGTTCCAACAGGGTGAAGACAATCAATAGCCTAACTAAGTACCAATGAATGGTTACCGGATATCTCTTGAAGTCGTGTAATCACTTTCTAAAGAAGATTATTCGACCCTATGCCTGGGTTAACACGAATACCTCCTTGGGATAAAACCAAGAGTTAGTTCTTGTTTTAGGCACAAATCAAGAACTCTGTGCGTGTAAGTGTTTCTTGTTTCTGTATATTTCATCATGAAAATATGATCACTATTTATAGTGATCCTAGTCCTAGAATGATGTAACTCATAGTCAATGGTATTTAAGAGCATTAATCGGCCAATTAAGCTCATAATTACCTACATGAAAGTATAGTGGTTACATGACCATAAACCTGGTCATCAAGTCAATATTCAACCCTCATTGATGAGTCAAAGAGGTTACAAAGACTTTGTACATCACCAGGAGCAACGTTCTAACCAGGAGGAACTTCCTAACCAGGAGCAACTTCCTAACCAGGAGCAACTTCCTAACCAGGAGCAGCTTCCTACTGATGAACTTTCAACCACTATATTGATTCTAGGGAGGTCAGGGACTTAATGGGTGTACACTCCGTACCTCCAAACCCATTTACAAGTATGTCTCGATCCCACAATTGCACTAAATTTCCAACAATCCTGCCCAATTTAGTACAATTCCTTTTTGCATGAAAATTATGCATAAATGATAATGTCCCGATGATTGAATTTCCATTTTAGTACATCACTTCAAATATTCGAGAATCATGGTGTTCTAAGAATTAAACCCTTCAACTACTTTGAATACTTGAAGATAAAATACACACAAGTTTTCAAACACTTAAAACGCTCCTGACACCATACAAGCCATGTGTCCATATCTAATTCATAAATGTTGTAAGAGCCAAAGTCCATGCTCCTTGAGGCGGCGAAACCTCAACATTTACATAGGTGGTTCCTCTTTAGTTCATGCTCCTGCTTAAGCACTTTTTCAAAGAAATTAACCATTAAGAAGTTTATAACTTCATCCTTCTTTCAGCATGTACAAGCACATCCTTGGGATGATATACATGTTCTTCAGTCCCCTGAATGTTCAGCTTTCCACATTGAACTCAGCTCCTAAGTTTCCTCAGGAGGGAGTTGTGTGTCCTAGCATTCAGTGACTAGTTTGGACATTAAACACATCCCTTTAGCAGACTTTATAACCAAGTCTCTAGCCAATCCCTTTGTCAAGTGATCAGCTAAGTTTTGTTGAGACCTCACAAACTCTATTGATATCACCCCATTCATGATTAGCTCACGAATCGTACTATGTCTAACACCTAAGTGTCTAGACTTACCATTGTATATTTGGCTATAAGCCTTAGCCAATGTAGCTGCACTGTCACAACGGATAGATATGGGTGCCATAGGTTTGACCTGCAATGGAATCTCAAGAAGCAAGTTTCTCAACCATTCAGCCTCTTTACCAGCAGCTGCTAGAGCCACAAATTCAGATTCCATTGTTGAACCAGTAATGCAAGTTTGCTTCTTGGATGCCCAAGAAATTGCACCACCACCAAGAAGGAATACCCAGCCACTTGTGGATGAATTATCCTCAGTATTGTTGATCCAACTTGCATCAGTGTAACCTTCCAACACTGAAGGATATCTAGTATATGACAAACAATAATCTATTGTTCATTTTAAATACTTTATTACCCTCTGAATTGCTTGCCAATGCTAAGTACTAGGATTACTAGTGTACCTACTCAGTTTACCCACTGCAAAAGCAATATGAGCTCTAGTACTAGTCATGGCATACATCAAGCAACCAATCACCCTAGAATACTCAAGCTGGGAGACAGCCTGACCATTGTTAGGCATTAGTTTCTCACTAGTATCCATAGGTGTACTCACTGGAGTACAATCAAAGTGAATGAATTTCTTCAGGACCTTCTCAATATAAGGAGACTAAGAAATTACAATACCATCACTTTCATGTTTAACCCTTATGCCAAGGATAACATCAGCCTTCCCCATGTCTTTCATAGAGAACCTTAATGACAAAAACTCTTTAGTTAAGTCAACCTGAACTTGGTCAGTACCAAAGATTAACATGTCATCAACATATAGGCAAATGATGACTCCTTTACCAGATTCATTAAATTTGCTATATACACATTTGTCAGCTTGGTTAAGTAAATAACCATTAGACAAAACCACTTCATCAAACTTTTGATGCCATTGCTTAGGTGCTTGTTTGAGTCCAAATAAGGACTTAATCAGTTTACACACCTTACCTTCATGACCAGGCATGATGAAACCTTGAGGTTGGTTCATATAAACCTCCTCATCTAAATCACCATTCAAGAATGTTGTCTTCACATCCATCTGATGAATAATCAGATTGTGAATGCTTGCCAAGGCAATCAACATTCTTATGATACTTATGTGTGCTATAGGAGCATAAGTATCAAAGTAATCTATTCCTCACTTTTGTCTAAAGCCTTGAATGATTAACCTTGCCTTGAACTTTTCAATACTTCCACCTACCTTCATCTTTCTTTTAAAGATCCATTTGTATCCAAGTGGATTGCAACCTGGAGGTAGATCAACCAACGCCCAAGTGTTGTTGCCCATGATGGAATCTATCTCATCATTGATTGCTTCTTTCCAAAAAGCAACATCCTGGGACTTCATTGCTTCATCAAATGTTTTGGGATCATCCTCAACATTAAAGCAATAGTAGTACTGGTCAAAGACCTCATCCCTTGTTCCTTCAACTAGACATAGTTGAAATTCAGGCCCAAAATTCTTTGGAGTCCTTTTCCTTGTGCTTCTTCTAAGCTCAGGCTCAGGTTGCTAAACCACAACCTCATTAGTGACCCTTTCAGGTTCCACTTAAGCACCAATGTCCTCAGCTCCAGTAGGAGTCCTAAGGCTTAGCCTAGGGACTGATGAGAACATAGTCTCGTCAAAGTTAGCATCCCTTGATTCAATGATTGAGTTTATTGAAACTGAGTCATTAGGTTTAATAACATAGAACATATAAGCCTTGGAATGATTAGCATATCCAACAAAGATGCATTCAATGCCTCTTTCACCCAAGGTTTTCACCTTTGGATCAGGGAGTCTTACAACAGCCCTACAACCCCAAACTTTGAGGTAGTTCAAGTTTGGTTTCCTTTTAGTCCAGAGTTCATAAGGGGTAATCTTGTTCCTTTTATTAGGAACCCTATTTAATAAATAGCAAGCTGTTAACATAGCTTCTCCCAAAACCCTTGACTCAATCCTGAGTAGGACAACATGGAGTTAACCATCTCTTTTAGTACTCTATTTTTCTTTTCAGATATACCATTTTGTTGAGGAGTATAGGGAGCAGTTGTCTCATGGATGATTCCAACAGACTCAAAGTACAAAGTATCCATGTACTCACCTCCCCTATCAGTCCTAAATCTTTTGATTTGGACTCCTTGTTGTAATTCAACTTTAGTTTTAAATACTTTAAATTTATCTAATGCTTCATCCTTAGTATGTAACAAATAAACATAGCAAAACCTAGAAGCATCATCAATAAATGTTACCAAGTATTTCTTATTCCCTAATTAGGGAGTAGCATGCAAATCACATAGGTTACTATGGATTATCTCCAAAACTGTAGTTTCACGTTTTACATCCTTAAATGGTTTCTTAGTAATTTTGTTCAGCATACAAGTCTGACACCTATCAGTGTCTATGTCAAAAGCTGGAATTAACCCATCCTTAGACATATCTTGCATCCTCTCATAGTGGACATGGCCTTGTCTAGCATGCCATAGTGATGAATCATTCAGTTTAGTGGTAGTCATCAGGACAGAATCAACATTTATACTAGAATCAATATTAAGCCTGAACATTTGATTACTCAAATAGCCAAAACCAATAAACACACCATGTTTCGATAAAACAAATTTATTAGATTCAATCACTTGTTTATAACCACAATTATTCAAAACACTACTAGAAACCAAGTTCTTCCTAATATTAGGAACATGCAAAACATTAAACAAAGAAACAATCTTTCCAGAACTAAATTTTGTTGGAAATTTAGTACAATTGTGGGATCGAGTCATACTTGTAAATGGGTTTGGAGGTACGGAGTGTACACCCATTTAGTCTCTGACCTCCCTGGACTCAATATAGTGGTAGAAAGTTATTTAGTAGGAAGGTGTTCCTGGTTAGGAAGTTGCTCCTGGTAAGGAAATTGCTCCTGGTTAGGAAGTTGCTCCTGGTTAGGACGCTGCTCCTAGTGATGCACAAAGTCTTTGTAACCTCTTTGACCAATCAATGAGGGTTGAATATTGACTTGATGATCAGGTTTATGGTCATGTAACCACTATGCTTTCATGTAGGTAATTATGAGCTTAATTGGCCGATTAATGCTCTTAAATACCTTTGACTATGAGTTACATCCTTCTAGGACTAGGATCACTATAAATAGTGATCATATTTGCATGATGAAATATACAGAAACAAGAAACACTTACACGCACATAGTTCTTGATTTGTGCCTAAAACAAGAACTAACTCTTGGTTTTATCCCAAGGAGGTATTCGTGTTAACCCAGGCATAGGGTCGAATAATCTTCTTTGGAAAGTGATTACACGACTTCAAGAGATATACGGTAACCATTCATTGGTACGTAGTTAGGCTTATCTTCACCCTGTTGGAAAGAAGTAAACCCCAACAATCAAAGAAGATTATTTTGTGATAATCAATGGCGGCGGCAATGAAGCATATGGTGGCTAACTTCTCCAAACTGGACAAGTTTGAAGGGGTTGATTTTAGGAGATGACAGAAGAAGATGCACTTTCTTCTTTCTACCATGAACGTGGTGTACGTGCTGACCACTCCCATTCCTGATGGTGGTGATGATGTTACTTTGGAGGAACTGAGGAAAAGGAGCAAATGGGAGAATGATGATTATGTGTGTCGCGGCATAATTCTCAATGGTATGTCTGATTCTTTATTTGATATTTACCAAAATGTTGAATCTGCTAAAGAACTATGGGATTCCTTGGAAGCCAAATATATGGCTGATGATGCATCAAGTAAGAAGTTCCTTGTGAGTGATTTCACAAATTACAAAATGACTGATTCAAGACCAGTCATGGAACAATACAATGAACTTCTTGGAATACTTGGCAGATTTACACAACATAAAATGAACATGGATGAGACCATTCAGGTCTCGTGTGTCATTGACAAACTACCTCCTTCTTGGAAAGATTTCAAGCACACCTTGAAACATAAGAAGGAAGAGTTAACTCTTGTTGAATTGGGCAGTCATTTGCGCATTGAGGAATCCCCCAGGGTGCATGAAAGTGATAAGCCAAAGAGCAACAATGTTGCTGGTTCATCTGTTGTCAATATGGTGCAGCATAACATGTTTAAGAAAAGCTAATAAGCTATTAATCAAATAAGCACACGCCTAAAAACCTAATCAAAACACGTTTAAGAAAAGCTAATAAGCTAGAATTTAAATACTTTTAAAAAAACACTTAAACGAAAAAGATATACGAAACCAACTTTTATATAAAAATAACTTTTATAAAAACTTCAGAAACTTTAAGATAAACACAAATAAGCTATAAAATCCAATAATCCAAGACAATAAAAAACATAAAAACATAACCTTTAATAAAATCATAACAATAAGCACATAAACATAAAGATTAAGTAAAACAAGAAAGGTAGAATGAGAGATTAAAAAAAAGAACTTGATTAAAAGAAAAGATTCAAAAATTAAAAGACTTACTTGAATTAAAGGCAAGAAATTAAAGGCGCAAGACAAGTAATTAAATGACAATTAAGTAAATGACATGAAATTAAAGGTGCAAGGAATGAAAATGGTGGAAAGACTAATTTTGTCAAAATTAGCTAACAAAACTAAATAATGAGGTTAAGCCTCTATTTATAGGGAAGGAGGGGAGGTGTGGAAGCTTCCTCTCTGTTTCTTTCTTTCTTTATAGTCCTTAGTCTTTAGTCTTCTAAATTCTTCGACTTTTTTTTACTCTTCCGGGATTAATTAAACTCGTCTTGTAATTTCTTCATAAATTAGACTTGAGTTCCTCGGCTTTATTAAACTTCCGTCTTTGGACTTGTTCTTCGATAAATCTTTAGAGTAGGCCTTGGACTTTCGTTCTTTTCGCATTCTTGATCTCTTGACTTCGTCTTTTGTCTTTATCTTCGATAAAAGCCCGTGAAAGCCCATGTTTTCTTCCTTTTTCATATTTTGGTCCTAAATCATAACAAAACACAAACCACGCATAATTCCGACATTTACGACATAAAATACACGTTTTGGCTTGGTTATTATTATAATTAAGTGGTAAAAGGATAAGTTTTTTCACACTTATTACTTTTGAAACCTTATCACATTGTAACTATTTCATATACTTTCTTACGAACTACTCCATACTACTCTCGTGTAAACCACTCGCTGTTATATAAGCTACCATCATGTCACCATATAAATTTAAACTGGTATTGTTTGCGAATAATTTTACAAAATGTTCTACTTGAGCTTTACAAAATACTTGAATGTTACTTTATAAAGTTATTTGATATTATTTCTTTACGATGTATTTTCACGAATTACTTACTCTTGAGAACGTTTCATAAATTATTTTGATTCATGTCTTACAAATGGTATTTTTTATATATTTTTTAAATATATGGCATGTAATACTGGTTTGACAAAGCTGAGCATCGCATTGTTAGTCCTAATATGCATGGCCTGATCACCTATGCATAATCTAGAAGGAGCCATGCGAGGCCGAATAGTAGTCACCTTAAATATTTAGCCAAGAACCAACTTTTTACTTGTGTTTCTGAAAAGTTAGGTAAATTAAAATTTTGAAAACTTTTACATATTATGCGAGTAGCACCTGTTCATGATATACGCATATGTTTCCTTATCTCTTGAACGAATTACGTGCCTACAAGCACATATTTCTTTACTTAACAATCTTTGTTTTACTTGTTACCTCATCTTCTATCGTGATACAATTCTCGCTACCACTCGTCTAACTACTGACCATTGATGCCAGACTTGGAAGTTTCATGTTTTTATGCTTTTTCATCAACTAACCTTCTCTATCTACTTTGGTAGACCTTCGAAACGTCTCTGGACGCGAATAATGATTTATGACTAGATGCGAAAGAGGATTTCGTATGTTTTGTCATGATGTGTCTTTGACTCTATCGTCTCAAAATTCATTCGTGTTAACCATGTGTCGACTTCGCTCTCTCTTTGCTAATGTTTTTCATTTTGCTGAAATTACTCTCAAGTGACTTCTTAAGAACTTTCTTTGATTCGAAAATTTATTGTGTGGCTTTTATCTTTCTATCGTGTCACCGAGAACTTAATAAGCCGTTGTTGGTGACGACAACCACACTCGTGAATTAATCTTGCTAAATCCTCTGTTCTTATTATTTTTATCATCGATGCCTCTATTCTATCATGCTCGTTAAAAAATTGGTACAAATTTCGTTTTATTCCCTCTTGTCATTGCTTGCATACTAATTGCTGACAATTATTTGCTTTATATTCGTTTGCTATCTTGTCATCTCTGAAAATTGAATGTGTCCCATGTTTACTATTTGATGTATTAAACACCTTTATGGATTTCTATAAATTATTCTAAATTTTTAAAAATGTTTTACACATTTTATCAAGCGTTAAGATTACCCAAATACCCTTTTCGAGTTAAACATCAGATCTATACATCCCCTTTGCTAGATTATAACTAGTGTTTAAAAGGACGCCATACCTTATCTTTTAAAGTATTTGAATTTATATCATACTTCCAATTTAATGAAATTACTGATGTAATTTATATTTATGTTAATGATTCTAAATAATATCGAAATTTGATTTTCTCTAATCGTAACCATAAAAACCCGAGTTTTAACAATAACTTTATGCAATCATCCAAAATTTCTTAAGACGATCAAAATAATATTTGAAATGTTTGACTTTTACTTTGAACACCATCTTTATCAAATAAAAGATATAGCGATTGTTTACTCATTCAATATATAATTTTGGTTTAATCCCAATGTAACATAGTTAAAATTTTCCTTTACTATTAGTTTTGATTTCAAAACACCAAACACCTTGATAAGCAAAGTATCCCTGTTTATTCCTGTCTCTTTCCATCTCTAGTTGAACTCTTAGGGAGCACAGTTCCTTTAGGGGGTCGACTGTAAGAACTCGTATTTTTTCTCGATAATTAAATTATTTTTTTATTCGTACCTTTCAATTTTATAATGTTTAACCTGTTTCTTTTAATTTTTATGCGTAAATCTTGAGAATTCAAGAATTTTAATTAAATTGTATTTTAATTATTTTTCTAACAATGCAAAATAATTTATTTACAATTATTAAATATTTATTTTATTTGTTTATATTTATTTAATCAAAAGTTTTGATTTAAAATCACTCGCGCGTGTTTATTAAAAGTTTACCCGATTCGATGGAACCGTTACCGGTGGCTATTTCGACTCTAAGAAGTCAAAATAATTATGTGTCTATAAATATCATCGTTATGACATAGAAATATTTTTCTATTTTCGTCGTTTTAATTTCGCGTTTTACGAGTATTCTTTGTGATTTACATTAAACTTTTAAGCGTCATTCGTTTATTCGACGCGTTAACGCTTATTATATTATAAATCCCTATTTATTTATCAAAAAATCAACGTGATCCGATTATCGATGTTTTTATTTTATATTGAGAGTTTATTTTTCGTATTTTACGTGTATCTTTCAAAGCGCATAAATTTTAAAATATCGGGCTTTAATAATACCCGCTTTTGTAAATTTTAAAACAAAATTTACTTTTATCTTACCTCACACCAAATAACTTATCTCATCTTTGGTTGGCTCTCTCTTGTCGTTCAAAACAATGCATCAATCAAAACATTTAATCTCCAAATCTTAAATAAATTGATGATATACAATGAAGATTATTAGTTACTAGTTATGGTCTTGACATTGTTTTCTTCATTAACTTCTATCATCATCAACATTTAAAGAACATGAGGCTGAAATAAAAAGAGGTTTTTCATGTGTTTATCTTGGGTAGAAGCCAATACTTGGACACATTTATTATTGATTTGAAAGCAAGGGTTAAAGCATGGTTGAGTTCTTGTGGTGTTTCATCATCTTTTATTGTAAGAAATTCTTGATTTATTGATTTTTTTTATTTTCTTTATATAATCATTCATGGGTATTGATTAATACTTTTTATTTATACTCATATATTCATGTTTATACTTTGATTTCTGATAGGTGTGTAAACACCCATCCTTTTTACCACTTAACTACAATAATAACCGAGCCAAAACATGCATTTTATGTTGTAAATGTCGGAATTATGCGTGGTTTGTGTTTTTGTTGTGATTTAGGACGAAAATGTGAAAAGGGGAGAAAACACAGGCTTTCACGGGCTTTTATCGAAGAAAAAGACAAAAGACGAAGTCAAGAAATCAAGAGTGCAAAAAGAACGGAAGTCCAAGACCAATTCTGAAGATTTATTGAAGAAAAAGTCAAAAGACTGAAGTTTACTTAAAGCCGAAGAACTCAAGTCTTATTTATGAAGAAAATTCAAAGACGAGTTTAAAAGAATCCCGAGACAAAGTCATTAAAGTCGAAGAAATAAGAAGATTAAGGACTTAATGATGCAATTAAAGAAAGAAAAAAGAGGAGAGGAAGCTTCCTAAGCACCTCCCTAATCCTCCTATAAATAGATGATTAGGATTTACATTTCATTTTGTTGGCTAGAGTGACACTAGTTCTTCCATTTTCATTTCCTTGCACATTTAAATACATGTCATTTACTTAATTGTCAAATTTAAATACTTGTCCTGCACATTAAATACCTTTAATTTCAAGTAAGTTTCCTTTTAATTATTGTTAATCTTTACTTTTAATTGTTCATCTCCTATCTACCTTTCTTGTCAATCTTTAATCTTTATGCTTTATGTTCATGTTTATGTTTTTGATGTTTTATTGATTTGATTAAAGTGGGTTTTGATTATTTTGATTAGTATTGTTAGTTTGATTGTTTTGGATTGTTTGTTTATGATTAGTAGGTGTTTATTGATTAGTTTGATTTAATCTTTTTGTTGATTTGATTAAGTTTTGTTTAGATTCGTGTATATTTGTTCTTCCTTGTTCTTCGCTGCATTCTGTTTCCCAGGTACATTCCGAATCAAGACTTTATTCCGAATCAAGGTTTGTTTTTTTGGTTATTCCGGATCAAGCTATTTGTTCCGAATCAAGGTTTTGTTCAGGAAGTTCCGAATCAGTGAAAGTTCCAAATCAGCCAAGTTAATCCGAATAAAGGACTTATTCCGGATAAAGTGACATATTCCGGATCAAGGTCTTTCATTTGGAATATTCCGGATAAAGGAGTTGTTGTTGTGAAATATTCCGAATCAAATTTCTTCCGGATCAAGGTGTGTTCATTCGGAATATTCCGAACGAAGGGTTTTGAGGATTTATTCCGGATCAACAATTTCTTCCGAATTAAGGGTGTTCATTCGGAATAGTGAGTATTCCGGATAAGTGACATATTCCGGATGAACCATTATTCCGAGTGAAGCAAATATTCCGACTCAAGGCTTTTGGTAAATATTCCGAGTAAAGAAGAATATTCCGAACGAAGGTGACATTCCGGATGAATGTTTATTCCGTATGAGGGTATTATTCCGAATGAGCATTTTTAGTTTCTTTTAAGTTCCTGTTTTTAGCTTTTAAACTTTATTTTTTCCCGCCTTTTTCCTTAGTCGCACTTTAAGATTACTTGCCTTAGATTTATTTTAAGCCTTGCTTTAGTTTAGGTTTTAGTTGCGTTTTAAGTTTGCCTTAGATAGATTTAAGTTTGCGTTATTTACTTTTAGTGCCCTTTAATTTCCGTCACGCTTTAATTTCTCGCCATTTATTTTAAATTAGATTTAGATTTAAATTAACGTCATTTTCATTTACGTCTTGCACCTTTAATTTTAAAACAACCAAAAATATTCTTTCTCACCAAAAACAATTGAGTCGCATTTTGAACCGGAAATCAATTCGTTAAGACACCGAGAAAACGAACTTTCATTGTTTAAATAGGATCGTTGTATATCAAAATCCTAACATTAAAATGGTGCCGCTGCCGGCTCTTTTCGTAAAGATTAACGGTTTTCTGTGAGAGACGCGTTGCTTTTTGGGATCCGTTCACTCGTGAACGTTATTTTTCGTGTCAAAAATTTTCAAAAATCCAAAAACATTTGAAAAATCATAAAAAACATTTCTTTTCCAAAGTTTTGCAACCAAAAATATATTCCTCTTTATCCTCTATTATGTTTAATTCTTTTCTTTAACCCTCTTATTTATAATTCTTCATGGATTCGTCTTGCGTACGGTGTGGGAGACCATGGCATGGTTTTCAAACATGTCAATGGTGTACTTGTGAGCGGTGTGGTTTTAATATCGATGATACAGAATTTGGATTTTGTCCATTTTGTAATTCAACAAATTCGTACTTCCCCTCTTACAATACTTTCTCACCCTCTCCCGTCTATGACAATCCTTATCCTCAAGATGCACCGGGTTTTTCTCCATACCCGTGGTGCTATATTTGTGGGGGCCCTCACGATGTTTCTTCTTGTGATCCGTCGAAGGTCTTTGAGAAAATTCCGTGCTATCATCCCAGTGTGTATAATTTTGAGCCCCCACGTCACACCGTCAATCATCAACCCTTTTGTGCACTTCCTCCTGCGCAAATTGCCACACTTTTTGCCAACTTTCAAAAAGTTCAAGAAGCTTGCAACAAGATCATCGAAAAATGTCAAGCGGATCAGCAACAAGAGCAAGTATCTAACCTTAGTGCTTATACTCCTCCTCTGGTGGCTCCATATTATTATGATGATGATGACGATAAGAGTACTATTTCTTGGAACGATGAGAATTCTATTCCTTCTCCCGACTTGCCGGCTTTGGAGCCTAAGGATTCACCCATCCTAGGGGATGAGGATCTTAGCATAATTCCTGCAAAGGAATCCGACGAATTCATAAAGTCTAGTGCTGATAACCTTGTCCCAATTCCAAGTGAATCTGAGTTGACATCCGACAGTGACGATGAGTATGATGCACTTTCTTCTGATGACGTTCCTTCCACCAACACTTTGGGAGAGGTTTCTTTGGCTTTCTGTAATCCTCTTTTTGATCAAGATGATGATTTTACTTCTAGTGATGACGAGTCACTATCTGATGAAGACGTTCCGAAGGAAACTTTCAAGATTTATTCGAACCCTTTATTTGATTTTGATGACGCTTACATATCTAGTGAGGTGAATCCTCTCTTTGACGAAGGGATTGAGGACATTGATAGCTTTGATTCTCTTGCTATTGATGAGCATACTTTGTTAGCCATGCCCCCTTCTATCGCAGAGGTGGAGAGATTTGACTCTACTGGAAAGGTGACGCAGGTGGAAGGTAATTGTTCTCTTACTTCTCATACTATATTGCCACCTCATCCTACTACGTGCACGCCCAAGTGGGTGATGTATCAATTTCCTTCTCCGGGAAATGAGGATGAGTGCTTTGACCCGGGAGGTGACAATGACCATTCTATGATTGATAACCTTACGGCTTTGCCAATTGGTCACCATCCATTGTCTTTGGAAGATGACAATGTGATTCCTTTACCCACCCCACCTCCCGTGGATCAAGATTTCACATACTTCTCGTATGTTGAAAGGACCTTCCTACCATTCAAGACTTATCCTCCTGCCTCTCCTTTATTATATTCCTTCGGGAACGAGGACAAGGTCTTTGATCCCGGTATTACATTTGAGGCTTCCCCATGGACCATTTAATTCAGGGACGAGTCAGACTCGTGACTCGGTTAACAAAAACAAGCGCTCTTCGGGAGGCAACCCGATTATCAATCTATCTTTCCCTGTTTTCACCATAAGTGTAGGGGGAGCCCCGTGGTGTTTCTTGTTTTCTTTCTTATCATGTGCAGGGATTAGCGCTTCAAAGACACACTCTTGATGACTTTTGACGAACCGTGATTTCGTGTTCCTTCTTCCCGGTTCTATCCTAAACTCTTTTCGATTCTCTATTTTATATTTCTCAATATTAAAATAGGAATCTCTTTAGTTGTCCTTTCCTTAGCAAGATTTAAACAAAGTGCACAATGTCCTAAGTGTAGGGGAGTTTACTCCCACATGCTTAAACATTGAGGACAATGTTTATCTCAAGTGTAGGGGGGACTTCTATCGAAGTTAAGTGGTCTTTTCCTTGTATTTATCGTCATTTTAATCGGAAAATCAATTTTTCGACATTTTTCAAATTTTTTGATCTATTTTGGCCTATTAGTTTTTCCTCTGTATAGTTATTTTTATTTCTTTGCTAGAATAAATTTTAATAAAGTGGTTTTAATTTTCAACGTTGTGAATCTTTTGACTCAACCCGAGTTTACTTATCTTAGTTTACTCTAGTTAGTATCCTTAACATGTTTAAGTCAAGTTTTGCTAGGCTTTTATATAGGGAGCGTTAAAACGCGAAAGTCTTAACTCTCACGAGTTAATAACAAGAACTTTTCGCAAGTTCCTATAATTGATCCTAGAGAGTCGTTTATCAAGGGAACTTTAAAATGCGATTTCTAAACTTGAAAAAGTCTAAGAATTTGCAAGATCCTATAGACGACTCGAAAACCCAAAACTTTGATTTAATAGGCTAAGCATCCACGAGTCTCATTCCTTCAGATTTTAAATTGTGGAGAACGAGAGATGATAGAGTCAATTATAAGTTTGGTATCCTTTCGTGAATTTATGTGAGTTGATTATAAGCCTATTCTCCCATCGCTTGCTAATAAATTTATCTGCAATAAATAAGGTTGTACGATTTGAAAAGTTACTTAGCTTCTAGCCCAAGATCGTTTAAAAGTTGCTCGGTATGGATTAGAGTTCATAGCCAAGGCATAACTTACTGAAGCGGGATGCGAAGATTGGCGAGTCCAAAAAGGTCCTAACAAGACATGAGGGCTCCATTTTGTTGCTAAAGATCCCAAGTGATGTGAAAGAATCATTTATCAAGAATCAATATGAAGGATCGAGACACACGACGAAAAGCAAATACTCCCGTAAAGATCATGGAGAAGTCTATCCAAAAAGACCCTAACAAGGTATGAGGATAAATAGATCTAAGTCCTAAAAGGAGGCGGATCGTTGTATATCAAAATCCCAAATAAAGATTAGAGAAAAATGAAGAAGTCGTGGTCCAAATATGAAGAATCTCTCAAAACATCAAGTGAAGAAATTCCTATTATGAAGAGAAGACCATTATTTCATGAACGTCTCTCAAGATTTGAAGTAGGAAGTCGCTGCCAAATATCGGTCAGAGAAAGGTCTCAAATCGCGAAGCGAGTTATGCCAAGATATGAACTTTATGAGGTCCCGAGAAGCAGTTTTAAAAGATTTTGTCCTTTAGCTAACTATTGATTAAATCGTCCCACTTTATTTTCAGCCTTAATAATTATCGAAATAAGTCAACAATGCATCCTCGTGATCATTTAAGACAATAATAAAATATAAGAGATACACCTAGGAATAAGGGAGTCTAAGTGAATAATTGGCCCACATGAGTTCGTGTTAGTTTGCTAACTTATAATAACAATGATCTCGTTTTTAATCTTGGTTTAGAGAATGTGAAAACTTAAGGATGATGATCATTCATGAAATTTCCAAAACCCTAAGGTATGTTTTTGATTTCATTACATACTTTCTTCCTTTGAATGTTTATAATTTTCTATCTCTTTAATAAAGTCCAATATGGATTGATTGTGATGAAAAATGTAATCGTGCTTTGTAACTAATACATTGCATGAGGACATTGCAATGATCAAGTGTAGGGGATTTGATAGGTGTGTAAACACCCATCCTTTTTACCACTTAACTACAATAATAACCGAGCCAAAACGTGTATTTTATGTCGTAAATGTCGGAATTATGCGTGGTTTGTGTTTTTGTTGTGATTTAGGACGAAAATGTGAAAAGGGGAGAAAACACGAGCTTTCACAGGCTTTTATCGAAGAAAAAGACAAAAGACGAAGTCAAGAAATCAAGAGTGCAAAAAGAATGGAAGTCCAAGACCAATTCTGAAGATTTATCGAAGAAAAAGTCAAAAGACGGAAGTTTACTTAAAGCCGAAGAACTCAAGTCTTATTTATGAAGAAAATTCAAAGACGAGTTTAAAAGAATCCCGAGACAAAGTCATTAAAGTCGAAGAACTAAGAAGATTAAGGACTTAATGATGCAATTAAAGAAAGAAGAAAGAGGGGAGGAAGCTTCCTAAGCACCTCCCTAATCCTCCTATAAATAGATGATTAGGATTTACATTTCATTTTGTTGGCTAGAGTGACACTAGTTCTTCCATTTTCATTTCCTTGCACATTTAAATACATGTCATTTACTTAATTTTCAAATTTAAATACTTGTCTTTCACATTAAATACCTTTAATTTCAAGTAAGTTTCCTTTTAATTATTGTTAATCTTTACTTTTAATTGTTCATCTTCTATCTACCTTTCTTGTCAATCTTTAATCTTTATGCTTTATGTTCATGTTTATGTTTTTGATGTTTTATTGATTTGATTAAAGTGGGTTTTGATTATTTTGATTAGTATTGTTAGTTTGATTGTTTTGGATTGTTTATTTATGATTAGTAGGTGTTTAATGATTAGTTTGATTTAATCTTTTGGTTGATTTGATTAAGTTTTGTTTAGATTCGTTTATATTTGTTCTTCCTTGTTCTTCGCTGCATTCTGTTTCCCAGGTACATTCCGAATCAAGACTTTATTCCAAATCAAGGTTTGTTTTTTTGGTTATTCTAGATCAAGCTATTTGTTTCGAATCAAGGTTTTGTTCAGGAAGTTCTGAATCAGTGAAAGTTCTGAATCAGCAAAGTTATTCCAAATAAAGGACTTATTCCGGAAAAAGTGACATATTCCGGATCAAGGTCTTTCATTCGGAATATTCCGGAAAAAGGAGTTGTTGTTGTGAAATATTCCGAATCAAATTTCTTCCGGATCAAGGTGTGTTCATTCGGAATATTCCGAACGAAGGGTTTTGAGGATTTATTCCGAATCAACAATTTCTTCCGAATCAAGGGTGTTCATTTGGAATAGTGAGTATTCCGGATAAGTGACATATTCCGGATGAACCATTATTCCGAGTGAAGCAAATATTCCGACTCAAGGCTTTTGGTAAATATTCCGAGTAAAGAAGAACATTCCGAACGAAGGTGACATTCCGGATGAATGTTTATTCCGAATGAGGATATTATTCCGAATGAGAATTTTTAGTTTCTTTTAAGTTTCTGTTTTTAGCTTTTAAGCTTTATTTTTCCCGCCTTTTTCCTTAGTCGCACATTAAGATTACTTGCCTTAGATTTATTTTAAGCCTTGCCTTAGTTTAAGTTTTAGTTGCGTTTTAAGTTTGCCTTAGATAGATTTAAGTTTGTGTTATTTACTTTTAGTGCCCTTTAATTTCCGTCACGCTTTAATTTCTCGCCATTTATTTTAAATTAGATTTAGATTTAAATTAACTTCATTTTCATTTACGTCTTGCACCTTTAATTTTAAAACAACCAAAAATATTCTTTCTCACCCAAAAACAATTGAGTCGCATTTTGAACCGGAAATCAATTCGTTAAGACACCAAGAAAACGAACTTTCATTGTTTAAATAGGATCGTTGTATATCAAAATCCTAACATTAATTTCATTAATTATGACATTGTAGAGATTGGGTGAATTTGGAATGGGTTAAAACTAGGATTCAATATGTTTTGGGTTTTAATTTCTGCACTACTATGTTGAAAAGGGGTTTTGAAAATATTTCGTGGGTTTTACCTGTAGGAGAAAAATAGGATGAGATAGCTCCAAGTCTTAGGTTTGTTTTTCTGGCTCGTTCAATCCGAGACGAGGTCCAATTATTTAGTTATGATTTAAATGGTGAAGGTGCGCAGATTCTGCACACCTGCTGTATATGACTAATAACTCGAAATTTTTGTATAGAAACACCCAAATATGTAAAACTATGAACTGTAGAGGACACTTATATCTTTCATTTCTAATTGGTCTCACCTTAAGTGGGTCTATAGATTGGAATGTACATCAATAGTAGTGGGTTGATTACATTTTCCTATAGATTTTGAAGGTCTGTGATGTTTGCTCGATTTCAAAAATGTTAAATGGGTTTACACAGGTAGATAAAAATATGTAGGCACATATACAGGTTTTAGCTTGATGTATCAAGAAAGATTATTGTGAGATGTGTTTCGGTTATTTAATTATGATGTTTGTGATTAAAAGAGTCTGATTTTGCACACTACTGATAAACGGCTAGTAAGTCAATATTTTAGTACTAACTTTTAAAAAGAGCTTTTCATCCTTGTAGAGAACTCAGAGGGCTATCATCTCCCACTGAGTTTTCTTTCATATCGCTTGTAGATTTCAAATTACACCCATATTTGTAAGCCACAAAAATCAGTCACATATTTTCTTTAGAATTATTGTGTAGTAATAAATTTATAAGCTCATCTTAACTGAGAATTGAGGTTTCATAGTAATTTTTACAGAAATATAGACTCTTTTAGGATTCTAGGGATGTAAAGAAGTAGTCTAAACGATTTATGGTTTGAGAATTATGATTTTTGCAAGTCGAATGAAGTTTCGGCCAATTAGTAAAACTATTGAAGTGAAGTCTTTAAAAGTGTCGGGAACTTACTATTTTGGGAAGTTTGACTTTTTAACTTCTGAAAATCCTATGTACAATGCCTAATCTGTATGAATCAAATATAATCATGTGCATTCATTCCATTTTACACATATGCATAAGACGCATAATTCGTTTCTAGGTCATTCCTAAGAAACTTTTGGTTCTCCCGTCGATTTCTATCGCATCTTTTGATCTTGCGGCTTAAGGTGAGTTTATAGCCCCTTTTCTTATATACTTTGTTACAAATTGCAGGGTGAGAATAACATGCGTAGAATACAATCATTTAAAACTTTTAGTATGTTATTCAAGAACTATATGCTTCCCCAGATTACACATTTATTTATTGCATTAGTACCTTAGTCAAAAAGCCCCTACATCATGAACCGTTAATTCACATTTTGCAAGCGCGAATGTTATGGATGGATCCATCGGGATTGATAATCCCCGTCCCGATTATTTTGACGCACTTACATTTGATTACCTAAGTATTTTGACTAGATACTTACTAGGGGTAAAACATTTATGTTAAAACTTCGGTGTCGTGAGCTATTGCAATAATTAATTATTAATGATTTTGTACGACGGTACTAAATCATATCATGTTGCTATTCTTGTAAAATTTATGTTTCTATTCCACATCACTACTTATTAAACCTATGAATTTCACTCAACTTTATGTTGACCTTTTTACATGTTATTTCTCTAAAATACTAATGCTTAATTTTGCTAAGGATGGGAGCCCGTAGGATATTTTCGTAGCTTGGAGATTTCTATGTTATTTTTAAAGTTTGGTTTTAGTAAAAGCTGTCAGAAGTTTATTCTGTATTTTTGGTAACTTTACAAAACCATGTTTAAATAATAGATTAATCCGCTTATAAAACTCTGGGACCTTTGTATAAAAAGTATGATGTTTTTGATGTAATGTATATGTCTTTATTACGTCAACTTGTGTCAACAGTATTTTATTGTTTCTTGTACCATGACGTGGTACCCCCATATTGCCTACGTGTTCCTTGTCAGATTTCGGGGGTCTCACATGAACCAAATTTATTAATCAAACTCTGCGTGAATACTATGACGAAGTTGGCATCTCTCATGAAACACCTGTTGCTCGTGCTCTACAACAAAACGGTGTCGTAGAAAGGCGTAGTCGTACTCTCATGAAAGCATCCCGGACGATGTTAATTTACACAAAGGCTCCGTTATTCTAGGTCACCATAAGACGAAAATTTTTGGTGTTAACCAGGGAGCCTGCAATATGGCATTTTCGTGTTTCTGATGTATGGTGAAAGAAGATGACATGACACGTACTTTTCCTATAACATCACACGATGGCTCAGGACCCTATTGTGTGCTCTAATCTTTATATATACCAGGAACTTGACCAATTAGCTATGTTGACTTTATTCTAGAAGCCTGCAACTCTTGTTGACATTGACTTTTGCTTTTTTAACAAGTATGTCACTAAATGAGTCCTAACTTTCAACAAAAATCAGAAAAAATAGCTGCTAATAAAAAATAGGGCAATTTCTTCAAATACCCCTTTACCAAAGGTTTTTTTGACAAATGGCCGTTAAATTTCGATTTTCCCAAAATTTACCGAGGCAACGTGGGCATCTGATGAGACTGCATTTATACATATTCACATCGTCCAAATCAGGCTTAAAATGCTTAAAAATATCATAAAATACCCCAAAATATGCTTGTGTTTGTTCATTGTGTATTTTAGGTACGCGTATCATGAATTCAACAAAAGAGAACAAGAATCAAGCAAAGAACAAATAGGGGAAACGAAGCCACACAAAGAACCGGGCTCGAATCATGAATTTCTAAAAAAGTCCTTAAAGTTTTAAAGATTGTCAACTTTGGTCCCTCGAGAATTGAAGACTTATCACTTTTGGCCCTTGTAAAACTCCAAAATTAAAATATTGGTCCTAAAGTTTCAAGATTTGTCATATATAGCCATTAAAGATTGATGATATTACATAAATAGTCCTTAAACAAATTCTTAAAGTCACAAGGACCATTTATGTAATTATGGCAAAGATTTTATCAAAGGGATTTGCCCTAAAAAGTTGTTGAGAATATTATGTTGGATGTGCAAAATTATAAATAAATGGAGGGTCAAAACAGCCATAAACCATAAACCATTACCCATAAACCCGGTCAAAACCCGGTCAAACCCACCCAAGCCCAACATATCATCGCCATAGCCCACTCCACACCCCTAAACCCATGCCCAAACCCGAAACCCACCATCACTGCCATGTCACAAACCATTAGCCAGCTATATATTAATTGAAGTTTAAACTGAGTTTATTAATAATATTTTTGGGCGCGTTTCACTTCCTGTTTACCATCAATATCCGTAATCCATCTCTTAAACCCTAATTGCGAATCAACATCAAACTAAAGGGTTTGGGCCGATAGCTCCAGATCCCCGATTGAGCTTATTGTCACCACATCCCTACTACCAAAAAACGTCCCGTTCATCCTATGGTCCCTCCCACATGGTGCCCTGCATCACTTTTTGACTTCAAAACAAGCTTGCACAGGGAATCAACGAACCAGCAGCATTTACTTCTTCCCAAAGTCTTATTCAATGGCCTAGATGCATTCTTACAGATGGCATCTCAAGGACAATCAAATGGGTATCACTTGACCAAAAAATTAAACAAGATGAAGAGGGAATTCTAGGCATTTTAGTTTTTAGGGTTACATGTTAGCTTTTCTAGATCCTTCCTAGGCATTGTATAAATACGTGTCGCCTGTGACACATATCTTTTGTTCCAAAAATCTTGTAAACCCCTTTTTTATGAATATTTAAAGTATAATTTGGGCCTTGCAAAATCTTTGTGTTCCAACTCTTAATTTATGTTCTTTAATTTAATTGCACTTTACTTTTTCTTGTTTATCAAAGATTTTTCAAAAGATTTTGTTAAATCCGTTGAGACCCTTTGGCATATAGACTGATCATAGCAATTTGTTTGACACCCAATTTGTCGTGAAGCCTATATTTTGGTGTTACTTTTGTTCTCTTTCAATTTCTTGAAAGTTTTTGGTTCCAAAAGAGATTTTTTAAAAAAACTTGTTTTATGTTTTGTTGCTTAACCTACTGTAGCACAACCTTTTGAACAAACTTGCTTGACAAACAAGCTTGTTCAGAGGTCTTTGGTTACACTTGTCGTATTGTTTGTTTGTTGTGTAATAGCAGGTATAATCAAGATCATATACAATTCTTAGACCTTTCCTCTTTGACCTTGGGACTGTTGTAGTCTCATCAGCAAGGTCTTGCATATTTTTTCCTTTCAACAACATCAATAGCCTTCTTCATCGCAGAAAATTAAGGAGTCTTGGAGTTTGGTGGGTTCTTGGGCTTGAACAAAGCCCAAGAGTGGTAACTACTCTCTTATTTTCTAATTTTTGTGATTTTTTATGGTTTGTGAACGTATGCTAGTTAATTCAATTTATCAACTCAAATTATGTTTTTTTTATATTTATCCAACATGTTCTCATAAGTTTAGCGTGGTTTTAATTTGATTTGTTCTGATAGTCTTTGAAAAATATTGGTTTTACATATTTAAGGGGGTGTTTGGATTTGTATTTGACAAGCTATGGGTAACACTTGGTTGTCTAAATCAATTCTCGGCATGCTCTTTTAGGTTTGTTGTAGTCCTTTGTATGCTTTGATTCTAATTGATAGCATAAAATACTCAATTTGTGGTTTGCTTGTTTTCAACTTTCTTCATTAACTGAAAGTATCACACCAGTAGGCTTAAGTGGTTTTATTTTTTATGTTTCTTGGTTTAAGAACTTGTGCATAGTTAGTCCATGAGGTATTCTAAGTTTGTGGATCTTTGTTTTAGTATTTGTTCAGCTAAATATCAAGCTAGGGTAGTTTAAAACTCGTCAAAAGGTCAAAAATAACAGCATCTTACTTTTCTGTTTGCTCAATTCACCACAGAAGGTTTTAGGGCTTTTATTTGTGATTTGAGGTGTGAATGTTTGGTGATTATCTTAGGTAGGGTTAGGATAGGGTGCATATTATCTGGTTTTTAGCTTTGGATAGCTTTAGGTTGCCCAATTTGCCGTAGGATAGTCCACTGCTTGCCTCACTAACCACCAGACCTGTTGTCTCATAACGGTAGGATATTGGGGGCTATTTTTTGTGTTTTGAGGTTTTAAACTGGGTACAAAACTAGTTTAGGATTAGTTCTAGGTAGGTAGTATCTGGCCTTTAGGTTTTGTGGGCATTTGGTGGTGTAAAAATGACGTTGCAACCCACTATTTTTCCCTTCGTGTCAATAGCCCCATTTTCTTTGTTCATAGTTGGTAATTGGTGTGAATTTGTGTACTATTCTTGAGTTATTGTTATTTGTTGGTGTTTTTGTTGATTGCTTGACTCTCATAAGCTCAACTAGCTTATGGGGTGCCTTTGTAGCCCAGCAACATTCAATCACCCCATAACGGGCTTCCAAAATCCTTCATTTTAGCTTAAAGAGAAAAAAAAAACCAAGTATAAAAAACAAATAACCTGTTGTGTACATACAAGCACATTTTGGGTTGATTTGAAGAGAAAAACGTGTTTGTGTTAAGTAACTAAGTGAGTTGAGTGTGTTTGAGTGTAGTGTAAACATAGAAAAATAAAGAAAAAAAATATTAAGCAAAAAGTGAAAGGGCAAGGACTCGAACCTGCGCCCTTTCACTCACACACCAACGTCATAACCAGTGCGCCCTAAGGTCTTAACTGGTATAAGTTTCTCTAGGGTAATATTTAAAGGTTTTTGCTTTGCTTATTTAAATTCAATTCGAGACCGATAAGCTCATTTTGAGCTTATTGGTCATTAGCATTTTGCCCTTTTCATTTTTCCTATAATTAGTTATTAGTTTAGGATTTTTTTAAAAAAAGAAATTTATTTTTTTATTATTTAATTTATTTTTACTTTAAAATCTTAAAAGGTCATTAAAAATACGAAAAAGTATTTTTAATTTTTCAAAAAATAGTTTTTAGTTATAGTTTAATATAAACTACGTTTACAAACTTGAAAATTTGTATTTTGACTTTTCTTTAATTTTATTTAGTTTTAGGATTCTAATTAAACTTTAAAAATTAATAATAATTAGTTAAATCATTTTACCAATTATGGTTTTCATTTTTGTTTTAATTAGAATTTTTATAACTTAAGTTTAAAATTTGGTAATTTTTAGTTGACTTTCGTTTTCGTCACGTTTTACGATTTTACGTTTTTAACGTCTTAGTGTAATTTTTAGCGTAATTCGTCTTTATTTTACAATATTTCTCAATCAAAAATGTCACTAATACAAACTTGATTTTATACTATTGGCACACATCACACACCTCCTTGAGAACGAACTTGTATTTTCTTCTTTACGGTTTTCCTATATCGTATCGATTAATACTTGCCGCTTTATACTTGTTTTTTCTAAAACTTGTATAAAAACACTACATCAATTTTGGCGTCGCTGTCGGGGAGGTGTTTTTAGTGCCATTATATTATCGTGTTTGTGTGAGTAGTACGTTTTTGCTTTTCATTTTGGAACGCGTAAATATCCTACATACTCGTTTTTTATTTTTTTATTACTATATTATAAATATCCAAATAAAACGTGTTAAATTGTTCCTCAATTAACACACAAATCTTTTTCATTTTATCGTTTTCGTTTTATTTTTGTGAATACTATATTATATTACCTAGAACAACAAATACACAATATTATTCAAATAGGCGAGAAATCGCACCTTAATTGTGGGCGTTCCGGTCACTTTTGAGCATATCGAATTCAAAAAAAATCAAAGGAAAATAGATAAATACTCTTAGTTAATTTAATCTCAATGGATACAAATTATAAGGTGGGTATAAGGCGGGTGTTATAAAATACACCCTAAAGAAAAAGGCTCTTAAGTGTTTCGCGCCGCCTCGTTTCTCCGCTCGCTTGTGCGTATTGATTTAGTGACAATTGATTAAGGTTTTTCCATTCAAGTATTAATACATCTATTTTTGTGAGTTTTAATTATTGAACCTCGAAACGTTTTGGTGTTTCGCCAACGTTTCAAAGCCGATCGAAGGTTTTTACTTGACGTAATTTCCTTCATTCTCTTTGGATTCATTAATCAAGACCTTTGATTATTGGATAAGTTTTTGTGGATTTAATTATCCATGTAAACACCAAAAATCCAAAAAAAAAACGATCAAAAACCAAAAAATTTGAAAAACGTAAAAAACCCCAAAAGAATCTTCTTTGCTACCCCCCCCCCAATTCTCTACGTTAGTGCATGTGCATTCGATCGAAGGACTATTCGAATTCTAGCGACGTTTCGAATCGACGCAATCGAAATCGAAGGAATCGACGACGTAGACGAAATTTAGAAACGGACGTTCCTAATATCGTTGTCAAAACCTTAGACGAGATGGCCGAGAATCGTACGATGAAGGAGTTGCTCCAAGCACCCACCGAGGGTTATGGAGACGAGACCGTGATTCCCGCAATCGAAACGGAGAATTTTGAAATCAAGAGCGGAATGTTATCTTTGATTCAAGCGACGAAGTTTAGAGGTCGTGAGGCGGATAATCCTCACGATCACATTCGGAATTTTGATCGTCTTTTGGCCACGAGCAAGTTTAAGAACGTCGACATCGATGTCGTTAAGCTTATGCTATTTCCGTACTCGCTTGATGGTGCTGCCAAGGATTGGTACGAGAAAGAACCACCTAATTCCATAATTACGTGGAAGGATCTCGTTTCCAAATTCGTTATTCATTTCTTTCCACCGTCTAAGACCACGTTTTTCAAAAACGAGATCACGAGGTTCGAACAAAAGCCAAATGAATCGCTTAGAGACGCGTGATATCGTTTTAAGGAATTGCTTAGGCAATGTCCTCACCATGGATTTTCCGAGTTACACCAAATCGATACGTTTTATAACGGTCTTAGTTTTCAAGAACAAGATTCGTTAAACTCTGTCGCCGGTGGAAATTTTGTGTGTAAAACTCCGAAAGACGCTTTGATGATTATCGAAAATCGATCCAAGGTTTTCCAACCCTGTAGCACACTGAGTGTTGCCAATGTCGCCAATATTAGTAAATTTTAATCGCGATATTGAGAGGGTTGACGCAAAAGTCGATAAGTTGAGGAATGTGTTTACATCGTTTCTCATTGAGATGCAAAAGAAAGATGCTCCCACTACGGTGAAAGCGGTTGAGGTTTTGTGTACGTTACGTGGTGGACCTTATAATTATTACGAGTGTGCGGCTACGGATGGCCAAATGGCGAGTGTAAACGCCTTAAATGGAAACAACAACTTTCAAGGGAATAATAATCAACAGGGAAATTTTTCGAATCAAGGCGTATATAATCAACGTCGTAATTTGAGTTGGCAAAGTCGAGATAACAACAACAATCAAAACTCGAATTTTCAAAACAACAATCAAAGGGATTTTCAAAGAAATAATCAAAACCCAGGGAACTTTAATTCTAATCAAAATAGTTCGTCAAACGAGTCTCAAGGTTACATGAAAACAAATGAGGCTAATATCAGACGATTAGAGGGACAAGATTGGTACTTTGAAAAATAAATTTTCCAATACGTTGAAATGTCAAAATACTAAAATTGAACAAGGACAAACTGGCATTAAAAAGATGTTTTCGGCCATAATGAACAAGACTTCGGGTGCGTCATCGAGTACGTTACCTAGTGACACCGTGACTAATCTGAAGGAACACGTCAAAGCCGCCTCGTCTCATGGAAAAGGTCGTATGATTCCCAAAAACCTTGACGGATTTAGAGTTGTGCCTTCGCGTCGACCCTCGATTTCTAAAACGCCTTCATGTTATAGAGTCGAGGCAATGAACGTGGTGACCAAGGAAAAGAGTGCACACCCTCGTGTACCTCAAGTTCCATCCACGATTTAAAAAGAGAGATTTATCAACCTTATGAAAATAACCCTTGAGGAAACTTGTGCTTCGATTCTTCTACGAAAACCAAAAAGGCATATGCCAAGAAAGGAAGAAGATCCAGGCCAATTTCTTTTACCATGTGATTTTCTCGAGATTGAGGGATGTATAGCACTTGCCGATTTAGGTGCTAGCATCAATCTCATGCCTCATTCTCTTTGGAAATTGATGAGATTGCCTAATCTTATCCCCACGAACATGACAATCGAGCTAGCAAATTGTACGCCTTTAAAACCAATTGGAATAGCCGAGGATGTTTATGTTAAAATGGGAAAGTTTATTTTTCTCGTAGACTTCGTCATTTCCGATTTTGAGTGTGATCCTAAATGTCCCATTATTTTAGGTCGACCATTTTTATCGACGGTTCCGAAGGGAGGCGTTTTGGGATGTATTCGGCGAAACTAGTGACCAAACAATTCCGAAGGGAGGCGTTAGTTCCAATACGACAATGACTAAAATTAACTCGTTTTCACCACCTTCCAAAGACCACGTCTTTGAGGCTTCAACTTCTAAACCTATTAAAGTGCCTCCATTACCTATCCCAATATCCTTTGAGGCTAAAGGTTTTATCGACACCGATCCTCTTATCATTGAAATGCCACCTAAGCATAGTCATTTGACTTGTAAGACCATGGTTGTGAGTTCTCACATCGACACTTTCTTTGATAATGACGACGATGACGATTTTGCCGAAATTGATCACATACTCAAAAATCCGCAAGCTATTTTTTATTCTCCTAAAAATAATTCTTCGTGTGGTGAGTATGATGATTTCGTCTTCGAGCCCGAGATTGAGGAAATTATTGAACGAGAGCTAGCTCTTTTACCTCTACTTCCACCTACAAGTGAGGTTGATTTTTCTAGTATCGAGGCCAAATTGATGAGTTGGAACGTCTTATTTTTAAGGACGAACCAACTCACGTGACCAAAAATCCCATCTCGAGGAGTTACCTAATCAACACTCCTCAAATGAGAATGACGTTTACCACATTCGTGAGGATCTAACTTATCAACGATCCCCACCAAAGAATGATGGTTTTGTGCTTGATCGTGATCTCTTCGAGAGAGTTTCTAAAATAATTAATGAGGGGAATGACCAACCTTGGTTTGACGACCCTATCTACGATGAAGAAATCGATGAGATCGACGTTCATGAGGATGACGAATATGTTGACCCTGAGGGGGCGGTGTTCTTTATTGACCATCATTTTGAGAATTTGTGTAACCCACCCCCTCCCACCTATTACTTAAATGTAAGAATCCTTAGCGTCACTAATATTAATTTTGAAACGCCAAATATTTTCGACATAATCCAAACGGGTTTTCATAAAGAGTTAAAAAATGATGAAAAAGGAAAAGATTTTAAATTTGATTAAATGATTTTTCTACAATTTTAACTCCATCATCACCGCGTTTTATGAGTGCTACCACCTCGTCTACTCCTTTTGACGAGTGTGAGTGTGGTTTTAGTGTGGAGGAAGCCCCTTATGTTTCCTCACACTTTTCCACCGAGGACGAGATATTCGATCCCGAAATCACATTTATAGGGAAATCTCGGTCTTCCACCGATGAAATAAATAGAAATCATATCTACTTGTTTGGTGTGAGTCTACCTCGAGTATCTCATTGTATTGCCTCGCCCATTGACCCACCCTTCTATCTTCTTTCTATTTTCTTTTAGCCCTTTGGGGTTTCACTATCGGTTGGAGTAGCGTTGTTTCGTCTTTCATCTGAAAACGAAGACGCTATCTTTGAACCTGGTATACGTATATCGGGTTTTTAAGCACTCCACGTACTTTTTGGGCCTTGTTTATCATGTAAGCCCTATCAAAAATGACCAAACCATGATAATCCCTAAATGATCACATTTATGGGGATTCGAGTTGAGATTTTAACTCGGTTATCAAAAACATGGTGCCTCGTTTGGGATTCTCATGCTTATCCTTGTAAATATTATTGCTTTCTTAGATTAATGTAACGCGGAGACTTGTGCTCTTCCAACCTTTGTTCCGTGGTTGTTTGTGATAGTGATCTATTAGGTTTATCGTCATCATTGAAGCCTCTCGTGTTCGTTTTACGTATCACTCGATCTCCGATCGTTGCCTTTGAAGATTCCGATATCCGATGATATCCTTTTATGTTCTAACGTTTATCTTATTAGCATAATTCATAAACGGCTTTTAGGTTATTCGTTTTACCCTTTCTATGCTCAAGATTAAGCATTCGACTTTTCTTCTCTAGTATGGGGGTGTTTCCCCCTTAGACTCGAAACATTGAGGATAATGTTTAGTTTTAATACGGGGGGTGAATAGATACTTCACCTTGCTTACGTTATCACGCAATCCAATATTCATCTTTTTGTTATCATTTTGTTGCAAAATAAGGTTAAAAATGACCAAATTTTAAAAATTTTCTCGTTTTTCATAAGTGTTTAAGACACGAATGTAGGTTTTCCGTTGGTGAGAATAAGAGTAATTTTTGAATCGACCGTGCGTGTTGAGCACTTAGCTTCGATTCCTTAACTATATTAGGCTAAGTCTCATTAAACTGAGGACAAGAAATGATAGCATTAATTATAAGTTTCTATGCTAAAGGTAGAGTATTCGTATTCTTTCAAAAACTCATGTGTCCTAATTATTTGCTTATTCTCCCCACGCTTTTATATAAAAACTGTTAATAAATAGGCTTTTTGCGGTTTAGTCTTAATTGTTGGTTTCTAATTAATTCTCGTAGCTTCCATGTAATTAAATTGAGGAAACATTAAGGATTCGCCAGCGTCACGGTTTTGAAGTATTGGCACCCGAATAATCAAAGGATTCCCCAATAATAACTTTTAAGTTCCTCTTCACCTAAATCAAGCAAAAATTCAAAGCTCACAAGGCCGAAAAATCTATGCGAAAACTGAAAGTGAATGTCTTAAATCTTGAAGCCTTAAAGATCCAAAATTCGTTTTAGCGTAAGGATATACGTCAAGTCATAATAAACACCTCATGGCGAGGTTAAATAAAAGACAAGGGCAAGACCAAACCCATAATAAACACTTCATGGCGAAGTTAAATAAAAGGTGGTGGTAAACCAATCCAAAAATTGGTAATAAGTCTCATGTTCAAAACCGTTTTAAAACCGTGTTTATCGATCCTTTTTGTTGACTTAATTTTTGACATCGTTGTCTATTAGGAAAGGTTATTAATTTGATGATTTCGGTTACACCGTTAAGGCTCTATTTTTGGACCTACTCTCTATTCACGCATAAGTCAAAAATCTATCCTCGTGATCATTAAGACAAAAATAAAATATAAGAGATACACCTTAGGAACAAGGGTATGTGATTAGAGCATATGAGTAGTGTTAGCATTACTAACTTATAATGACAATGATCTTGTTTCACGCTTAGCATGGAATTGGGTGATAATCGAGAACGACGAACTTATCTCTATGAGGCATTCACGTGTTCTTATTCTTTAACCCTAAAAGTCACGTTCTCGTGATGAAAACAATACATTATGTCTAAAACACATATCATAGTTAATTTAATTTTATGTTTCAATAAATGTCATATAAAAATGAATTTTGGAAGTGCTAAGATACTTAATTCTAGCATTGCCTGAGGGCACAACAATGGTTTAGTATGGGGGAGTGATGAGACTGCATTTATACATAGTCTCATCATCCAAATCGGGCTTAAAATGCTTAAAAATATCATAAAATACCCCAATATATGCTTGTGTTTGTTCATTGTGTATTTTAGGTACGGATATCGTGAATTCAACAAAAGAGAACAAGAATCAAGCAAAGAACGAACACGGTAAATGAAGCTGCACAAAGAACCGGGCCCGAATCATGAATTTCCAAAGAAGTCCTTAAAGTTTTGAAAATTGTCAACTTTGGTCCCTCGAGAATTGAAGACTTGTCACTTTTAGCCCTTGTAAAACTCCAAAATTATAAGATTGGTCCTAAAGTTTCAAGATTTGTCGTATATAGCCCTTGAAGACTGATGATATGACATAAATAGTCCTTAAACAAATTCATAAAGTCACAAGGACCATTTATGTAATCATGGCAAAGATTTTATCAAAGGGATTTACCCTAAAAAGCTGTTGAGAATATTATGTTGGATGTGCAAAATTATACATAGATGGAGGGTCAAAACAGCCATAAACCATTACCCATAAACCTGGTCAAACCCACCCAAGCCCAACATATCATCGCCATAGCCTACTCCACACCCCTAAACCCAAGCCCAAACCCGAAACCCACCATCAACGCCACGTCACAAACCATTAGCCAACTATATATTGATTAACGTTTAAACTAAGTTTATTAATAATATTTTTGGGCGCGTTTCACTTCCTGTTCACCATCAACATCCCTAATCCATCTCTTAAACCCTAATTTCGAATCAACATCAAACTAAAGGGTTTGGGCTGATTAGCTCCAGATCCCCAATTGATCTTATTGTCACCACATCCCAACTCCCAAAAAATGTCCCCTTCATCCTATGGTCCCTCCCACATGGTGCCCTACACCACTTTTTGACTTCAAGACAAGCTTAGACAGGGAATCAACGAACCGGCAGCATTTACTTCTTCCCAAAGTCTTATTCAAGGGCCTAGATGCATTCTTACAGCTGGCATCTCAAGGATAATCACATGGGTATCACTAGACCAAAACTTTAAACAAGATCAAGAGGGCATTTTGGGAATTTTAGTTTTTAGGGTTACATGTACTTTAGCTTTTCTAGATCCTTCCTAGGCATTGTATAAATGTGTCGCCTGTGACACATATCTTTTGTTCCAAAAATCTTGTAAACCCCTTTTTATGAATATTTAAAATATAATTTGGGCCTTGCAAAATCTTTGTTTTCCAACTCTTAATTTATGTTCTTTAATTTAATTTCACTTTACTTTTTCTTGTTTATCAAAGATTTTTCAAAAGATTTTGTGAAATCCATTGAGACCCTTTGGAATATAGACTGGTCATAGCAATATGGTTGACACCCAAGTTGTCGTGAAGCCTATATATTGGAGTTACTTTTGTGCTCTTTCAATTTCTTGCAAGTTTTTGGTTCAATTAGATATTTTTTTAATAATCTTGTTTTATGTTTTGTTGCTTAAACTAATGTAGCACATCCTTTTGAACAAACTTGCTTGACGAACAAGATTGTTCAGAGGTCTTTGGTAACTTCACTTGTCGTGTTATTTGTTTGTTGTGTGATAGCAGGTATAATCAAGATCATATACCATTCTTAGACCTTCCTCTTTGACCTTGGGACTGTTGTAGTCTCATCAGCAAGGTCTTGTATATTTTTTCCTTTCAACGGTATCAATAGCCTTCTTCATCACAGCAAAGTAAGGAGTGTTGGAGTTTTGGTGGGTTCATGGACTTGAACAAAGCCTAAGAGTGGTAACTACTCTTATTTTCTAATTTTTGTGATTTTTGGTGGTTTGTGAATGTATGCTAGTTAATTCAATTTATCTGCTAAATTTTTTTTATATGTATCCAACATGTTCTCATAAATTTAGGGTGGTTTTAAGTTGATTTGTTTTGATAGTCTTTGAAAAATATTGGTTTTTCATATTTAAGGGGGTGTTTGGATTTGTATTTGACAAGCTGTGGGTAACACTTGGTTGTCTAAATCAAGTCTAGGCATGTTCTTTTAGGTTTAGTGTAGTCATTTGTATGCTTTGATTCTAATTTATAGCATAAAATACACAATTCGTGGTTTGCTTGTTTTCAACTTTCTTTATTAATTGCAAGTATCACACCAGTAGGCTTAAGTGGTTTTATTTTTTGTGTTTCTTAGTTCAAGAACTTGTGCATAGTTAGTCCATGAGGTATTCTAAGGTTGTGGATCTTTGTTTTAGTCTTTGTTCAGCTAAATATCAAGCTAGGGTAGTTTAAAACTCGTCAAAAGGTCAAAAGTATCAGCATCTTACTTTTCTGTTTGCTCAATTCATCACAGAAGGTTTTAGGGCTTTTATTTGTGATTTGAGGTGTGAATTTTTAGTGATTATCTTAGTTAGGGTTAGGATAAGGTGCATATTATCTGTTTTTTTAGCTTTAGGTAGCTTTAGGTTGCCTAATTTTCCATAGATAGTCCACTGCGTGCCTCACTAACCACCAGACTTGCTGTCTCATAACAGTAGGATATTGGGGGCTATTCTTTGTGTTTTGAGGTTTTAAATTTGGTACAAAACTAGTTTAGGATTAGTTCTAGGTAGGTAGTATCTGTCCTTTAGGTTTTGTGGGCATTTGGTGGCGTACAAATCACGTTGCAACCCATTGTTTTGCCATTTATGTCCACATCCCCATTTTCTTTGTTCATAGTTGGTAATTGGTGTGAATTTGTGTGCTATTCTTGAGTTATTGTTATTTTTTGGTGTTTTTGTTGATTGCTTGACTCCCACAAGCTTAACTAGCTTGTGGGGTGCCTTTGTAGCCCAGCAACATTCAATCACCCCATAACGGGCTTCCAAAATTCTTCATTTTAGCTTAAAGAGGAAAAAAACCAAGTATAAAAAAGAAATAATATGTTGTGTTCATACAAGCACAGTTTGGGTCGATTTGAAGAGAAAAACGTCTTTGTGTTAAGTAACTAAGTGATTTGAGTGTGTTTGAGTGTAGTGTAAACATAGAAAAATAAAGAAAAAAAATATTAAGCAAAAAGTAAAAGGGCCAGGACCCGAACCTGCGCCCTTTCACTCACACACCAATGTCATAACAAGTGCGCCCTAGGGTCTTAACTGGTATAAGTTTCCCTAGGGTAATATTTAAAGGATTTTTGTTTTCTTATTTAAATTCAATTCGAGACTGATAAGCTCATTTTGAACTTATTGGTCATCAGTTTTTTGCCCTTTTCATTTTTCTTATAATTAGTTATTAGTTTAGGATTTTTTAAAAAGAAATTATTTTTTATTTATTATTTAAGTTTATAGGATTATTTTTACTTTAACATTTTAAAAAGTCATTAAAAATAGGAAAAAGTATTTTTAATTTTTCAAAAAATAGTTTTTGGTTATTGTTTAATATAAACTTGGTTTACAAACTTGAAAATTTTTATTTTGATTTTTATTTAATTTTATTTATTTTTAGGTTTTAATTAAACTTTAAAAATTAATAATAACTAATTAAATCATTTTTACAAATTTTGGTTTTCATTTTTGTTTTAATTAGACTTTTTATAACTTAAGTTTAAAATTTGGTAATTTTTAGTTGGCTTTCGTTTTCGTCACGTTTTACGATTTTACGTTTTTAACGTCTTAATGTAATTTTTAGCGTAATTCGTCTTTATTTTACAATCTTTCTCAATCAAAAACGTCACTAATCCAAACTTGATTTTATACTATTGGCACACATCAAACACCTCCTTCGAGAACGAACTTGCATTTTCGTCTTTACGGTTTTCCTAAATCGTATCGATTAATACTTGCCGCTTTATACTTGTTTTTCCTAAAACTTATAAAAAACCACTACATCAGCATCCTAGGCAACCAAGGCAACAATAGGTTAATAGTTAACACGTGTCCGCGGGTTGGTGGAAGTTTTCAACATGTGTTGTATTTAAAACCAAGGCACCCTCGTATTTATACTCGAGGCAACTATACTTTTTAATTAATTAAAGATTATTTTCTTGAGGCAACCGTGTATTTTTTTTTAGACAACCTTAATGTATAATTTTACAAGATCAACATCACTCAAAAGATATTGAACAAGATCAACATCACCAGGAAGATTGAACAAAAAAATATGGTAACTTCATCTTAACTTTTAATTATCTTAAAAAAATATGATAAAGATCAATCAACATCACTCAAAACTTTTAATAAAAAGATTATCTCTTTTTGACAAACAATCTCCATGAATTTTTTTATAAGGATATGTATACATTTTATGATCTAAACAAAACCTATTGATCAACCAAAAAAATAAAAGAACATCTCAGGTTATATTTTTTTCGTGGGTTGCAATAGAAAATTCTTGACCTTATAAAGATCAACCTCACGAGGTATAAACTTCTTCAATGATCATATGTAAAGGTTTAACCTACTTTGATTTTCGAAGATCAAGAAGGAATTATAACAATCTTGTTATATTCGATTCTTTGTTTCGATTGAATCTCAACTAAAACAAAACAAGTAACCTACCTGAGACCTCCATATGAAGATCTTGAAGCCACAATCTTTTTTAGCTCTTTGTGGGTTTTATTAAATTCGATCAAATGTGGGTGTTTAAATGATTGATTTGTTATTTGTGATGATAAGATAAATGTGTTTTCTTTTTTATACTATTTATCTGATTGAAAAGAGAAGGATTTGTTGATAAGGTTTAAAAACAGGGATGAATGACTGGATAAATATTTGTGGAAAAAGGAGGAACAGTGGAGTAGTTTATTAAAAAAATAATTTAAATACCCTAGTCGCTTTGGGTATAAAATTCAAGTTGCCTCCGTTTTAAATACACCACATGTGTAAAGCAACCACCTATCCTTGGACACGTGTCGTGTTTTGGTATAAGATGCCTCGGATGACTTTGATGCCCAGGATCCCTCGATCTAGTTTAGGAAACAGAAAATATTAAGGATATTTAACACCTACACCCTTTGTCTAGGGGGCATTTTTTGAAAATAGCCCTTAAAAATATCAGGATGTGGAGGAAAGAATGTGGCATGTGGACATATTGTGGGCATTGGTTCGTCCTACTTAGGGGTGTTCACGGTTCGGTTCGGTTTGGTTAATTAGACAATTTTAACTATCCATCGCGGTTCGGGTAGTCAATTTTACTACCCGAACCGAACCGTACAAGGCGGTTAACCGGACATTCGGTTACCCAAAATGAGCGGTTACCCGCGTTTCGGGTTACGGTTAACCATTTATAATCTTCATCGAGTTTAAGTTTATAAATAATAACATTGTTTAGAACATAGAATATCATCTTCGTATAATTCAATGACACTGAATAGATAAAAATCATATAAAAGTTATTTCATTACAAAAATGGATTCGAATATTAATAAATAACATATTAACAAAGAGTATTATTTGATGTTTATAGATTACGATCACATTAACTAAGTTTTACATATAAATGTTTAACATTAAGAGTAAAAAAGTAGTTGTAAAATAAAAATAGTGTACTAATATAATTAATACATGTGTTATTATTTGAATATTTACATAAAACTTTTCATGCATAATATGCGCAGTTCGGTTCGGTTAACCGCGGATATCTAAAATTGAAAACCGAAATCGACCCGTGATAAGCGGGTTTTTTCGGTTTCAGTTTCTTCGGTTTCGGGTTTTTTCGGTTTCGGATTAAACAGTTCGGCTCGGTTCATCGGTTTCTCGGTTTTTTTGAACACCCCTAGTTCTACTACTCGATCTAAAGATGTGCGACATGGAGTACTTATGCTTGAAAGTAATACACGTAAAAGTACCAGCTATATGACAATGTTGTTCCTGTTGGACTCTACCTAGAAACTAACTGAACTAGTATCTGCAGATTCGATGACGTAACTGAAATTGAAAGAAAATATATCTACTAGGGGAACACCTTTGGCCTCTTTGTTATTCACTGGTTACGTTATACCACGTACTTGTGCATCCTTTTACTTTCATTACTTGGAATGAACTTATCATTGTGTTGGATCTGTGATTGAACGTGTTCTTGTTAACCGAGAATTTTGACATAGTATGAGATCCTTTGGTTTCAAGTATGTTTTATTCATTTCATGAACTTTACTAGAACTTAGATGAGAATTTTGTTATGTACGCATTTTCTTTTACAATTGAAAAAGCTCAAATCCCGCGGTTTAACATTTACAATAGATTATGATTGTGGTATTTGATTATAAATACAGGACTAACGTTAACTACTTGTTTGTAGTTAACGATTTCCCGCTTGCCGAGATGCTAGCTCTTATATTTGGAGATAACAAGAATGTTGAAAATAGATGGTTTTGTTTTGTCCCACACTCATGGTGAAACAAATTATAGTCTTACAAAGTACATGATATAATTAACTAACACAAGGGTTAATTTAGACGAAGATTTATGTTATGTTATGCTCATCTTTAACCTGAGTTTGTAATTTACGTTTTCTTAACGTTTTGAGCCTTAAACATTCCCATACTTTATAAAGTCAAAATGTGTTCTTTTTTAAGAAACATCTCTAACTTTTAAAAAGCCATTATGTGTTCTATTTTAAAAGGGATTAAGCCATAACAGCGTGTTTTTTCAAATACATCGATTTAATACTTGAACTTTTTAATGTTACATAGTTTCGTATTTTGTGTTAAGTTGCACCATCGAACTTGGTTTTACCGGAACTAGCATATATTTCATTTAAAATATTAAGAATAGATTACATGGATTGTCCTCGTGTTTGTCCACAATTGCATATACAGTCCCTAATGTAATAGTTTTAGTTTAGATAGATATAATAATAGTTTTAAGGGACAAAAATTTAGAGGTGAGCAAAAAAACTAAAAAAGTATCGAACTAATAAGCGGAAAAACTGAACCAAAATAATCGACCGAAACTAAAAACCAATGGTTTGGTTTTTCATCTTTCAAAAAACCGAGCTTTCGGTTCGGTTTCGATTTTGACATAAAAACCGAACCATCAAACCGAACCGAACCAATTTAATAAATTATAATATACATTTTTTATTAGTAGTAATAATTACAAAATGAAAAGGTACTCACTCAAATGATGGTCTGCTCGGACTCGACACCACATACATTGAGCATCTCACTGGAAAATGTAGAAAAACATTATTCAAAAGATCCCAAACACCTTTTAAATAGATTAAATGATATTTGATAAACACAACAGAATAACTTAATAAAAAGATGAGACTGCCAATGTTAATCACGTGTAGCCATATTATCTACATGATAATAGTTTTACAATCAAAAACAATAAACTAAAAAGAAAATAACTAGGGTTTCAGAGATGGAGAACAGAGAGAGTATGTGTGTGTATCAATCACACTTATGAAACAACGATGATGAAAAACAAGGAGAGACGCTCCTCCTCATAAACAAAGATGTGGGCTTAAACTAGCCGTTTGGCTGGTGGGCTGATCATGGGCTTGAGTCAAAGAGGAGAATCATAAAAATGGCAAGATAAGTCCCTGGCATCCAAGTCTTCTATCACACCATGTCCAAAGCATAACTGAAAGATACAAACAACACATAATAAGTCCTTAATGTTAAATTGGGTTAGCAGATTAGACCATAATTTTAACATCCCCCCTTAATCTAATAACCCATACAGGTTTATCATGCCAAGTTTCTTGACAAATTTTTGGTGCAAAACAATGTCCAATCCTTTAGTTAGGACATCTGTAATTTGATTTGCAGAGTCCACTTTAACAGTTTTAACAACAGCATTTAAGATTTTTTCTCTTACAAAATGTAGGTCAAGATCAAGGTGTATAGTCCTTTCATGAAAAACAAGGTTGACTGCTATCTTAATAGCAGAATTACTATCACAATGTAGATCCACAGGTAAAATATTATAGCATTTTAAATCAACCAAAATTTTTAGGATCCAAATGACTTCACTAGTGACTGAAGCAAGAGCCCTATACTCTGCTTCAACATAGGATTTAGAGAGAGTATGTTGCTTCTTACTTTTCCAAGACACTAGTTATCATTCACCAAGACACAGTAACCAGTCACAGACCACCTTATGACAATACACTTAGCCCAATCTACATCAGAATAAGCTTTGAGAGACATACCAGATTTTTTGGCTACATGAATACCAAGACCTGGAGATCCCTTCAAGTATCTCAAAATTTTAAAGGCAATTTTGAGGTGGGACTTCAATGGAGAATGCATAAACTGACTTAAATAATGGACAACATATGAAATGTCAGGCCTAGTATTGGTCAAGTAAATAAGTTTGCCCATAAGTTTATGGTAGTCAACAGTGTTTTCAAATAAGGGGTCAATCTCTAAAGCCTCATTGCGAAATGGACAGTTTAGACATAAGAGGAGTCTTAGATGGTTTGCAGGCAAGCATACCATATTCAGACAAGAGGTCCGACACATATTTTCTTTGATTCAAACAGACTCTAGAATTAGTATTAATAACCTCAATTCCCAAAAATAATTGCAGGTTTCCCAAATCTTTGATTTTGAATTTTCCTTTCAAATTTTTTTAAAGTTCTCAATTTCCTTTTGATTATTACCTGTAACAATGATATCATCTACATAAACAAGCAAAGCAATAAACAATTTATCATCAAACTTTGTGTAAAGAGAGTAGTCAGATTTGCTTTGAACAAATCCATTTTCCACAAGCACAGAAGTAAGTTTAGAATTCCACTGTCTTGGAGATTGTTTGAGTCCATAAATGGACTTCTTCAATCTACAAACTAAATTTTTATTTCCAGTATAGAAACCTTGAGGATGTTTCATGAAGACAGTTTCATCCAACTCATCATACAAAAAGGCATTTTTGGTATCAAGTTGGTAAATAGGCCAAGACTAGTTAACAGCTAAATTAATTAAGCATCTAACAGTAACCATTTTAACAACAGGAGAAAAAGTTTCTTCATAATCAATTCCTTACTTTTGACCACAACCCATGGAAACAAGTCTAGTTATATACCTTTCTATTTCACCACTGGACTTAAACTTATGTTTCCAAACCCACTTAGAATAGATAGCAGTCCTACCAGCAGGTAACTTAACCAAGTCCCAAGTGTCATTCTCAAGTAAAGCAGAAAATTCCAAGTTCACAGCATCCACCCAATGGGGCTTTGAGATGCTTCAAAAAAGATCCTAGTTTCACTATTTCTATTCAGTTCAGTCACAAAGCACAAAACATCCCCATGAGTCTAGAATACCCAACAAATTTTCAATCTAATATTTAACTTTTGAGTTAACAACAAAGTCATTATAGTTTTTAGGAAAAACAGAAGGTCTAGAAGATCTTCTCAAAACTTGGTCCTCCTGAGCATTAGTATTAGAAGTATCACATAAGTTTTTTCCATAAAAAGTAAAACTTGGATTAAACTCTAAGGTTCCCTCAGAAACTTGATTATCATCAAGTGTGACAGCTTCTATCCCATTTGAGCTAGCATATGTGGTGTCATTGCCTGAGGCAATGTCTCCACTGTCACCTAGACTCAAGGGTGGGATGCTATCACTTGGTGACCCATTGTCACCATTATGTTCATTTGATACTTTCTCCTCATCATCAGGAAGCTCAGGATTTTCCAAGTCAAAAAAGGTTAAAACTTTATTTTTTTTTTGAAACAAATTAAAACTTTTCATTATTATTCTTTTTATTCAAAATAGCATCCTTAAAAGGAAATATAGATTCAAAAAATTTAACATCTCTGGAAACAAAAAAACTGATGTTTATCAAGACTATAAAGTTTATAACCCTTTTGAGAACTAGAAAAACCCATCATAACACATTTTTCAGACCTACTGGTGAGTTTATCATGACTATTTAAAATAGTGGCAAAACAAAGACACCCAAAAGTACTAATATGAGAGATATTAAGGGATGAATTGTAAATCATCTCATAAGGAGATTTACCATTTAGCACAAAAGAAGGTAATCTACTGATAAGATAAGTAGCAGTTAGAATGCATTCAGTCTAAAATCTCAAAGGTATTCCCCCCTGAAACATAAGGCATCTAGTGACATTAAGGTGATGCCTATGTTTCCTTTCAATAATCCCATTTTATTATAGAGTATAAGGACAAGAGGTCTGCTGTACAATTCCTTTTTCATGACAAAAATTTTGGAAGTTATGCTTTAAAAACTCAGTTCCATTGTCACTCTTGAAAGTTTTAACATTCCTTTTGAATTGATTTTTTAAAAGATTGTAAAATATCTCAATTGAAGAACTAACTTCATCATTGCTTTTAATTAGATACACCCAAACAGCTCTTGTGAAATCATCCACAATAGTTAGAAAATACCTATGACCAGTGTGACTGGTCACCCTATAAGGACTCCACAAATCTGAATGCACAATGTCACCAAGAAATTTTGTTTTATGGTCACTCAAAGGAAATGGTTCTCTAGTTTGTTTAGCTCTTTGACATATTTCAAAAAAAATCTGTTTGATCAAAACTAATAATGTTCAAATGATTTTTAAGAGCATTCAGAGCACGGTCAGCTGGGTGACCTAATCTAACATGCCAATCATGTTTAGACATAGAGCAAGTAACCACATTAGGATGATTCACATATTTAGTACCTTGTATATCTAAATAGTAAAGACCACCACATTTCCTACCTGTCCCTAGCACATTTTTGAGATTCAAATCCTGATTCACAAAAAAACATTTATTCTCATAAAAAATAACCAAGATTTTATTATCCTTAGCAAGTTTGTGAACAGATATCAAGGTAACATAATAATCAGGTATAACAAGAATATCAAACAAAACAAAACCATTTGAAAGTTTAAGGTTGCCAATTCTAGATATGATAGCTTCAGTCCCATTAGGATGAGCCACTCTAATGTTAAGGTGAGAAATATCAAACACATTATCCAATTCGGTATTATTATTGGTCATATACTGATTTGCCCCAGAATCAACAACCTTCCCATTATACCCAAGTTTTGATTTGATGTTGGTGTTGGAACAAAACATTTTCTCAAAATTATCATTAAAAACCTTGCTATTGTTAAAGTACATACCTGCCATATTGGCATGAACCCCTTTTCCATAATCATTAGTAGTACCCTTGTTATCGTTTATAAGAGAGAGCAAAGTGGCCAATTGTTCATCAGTAAAGCCAGAAGAAGTAGATATCCCAACAAAATTGTTGGACACACTTTTCCCTTTAAAGTTCTGCCCCCCCCCCCCTTTTTTTTCTTCCCAAAGTCATTAGGGTACCCAATGATTTTAGAGCATATATGAATAGTATGACCATAATTACCACAGGTTTCGCAAACAACTTTGGCATTAGAATTACCATAAGGTCTAAACACACTCCTTTTTGGAGTATTAGGTCAAAATCCAATGGTGCTAGAGTTAGGTCTAAAGTTGCCATTGTTACCATAATTAGGTCTAAAATTACTACTCTTTGAACATTGTTTATAGCAGGCCCATTAGAAAGAAAAGCAGATGTCTGAGTCCTTTGGGAGGACCCAATAAGGGTGCCAGAAGCAAGTCTATGAGATTCTTCACTAGAGATGATAACATAAGCACCATTGACATCTGGCAAGGTCTCCCTAGAGAGAATAGAACTCCTAATACTCATATAAGAATCATCAAGACCCATCAAAAATTGCATAAGTTTCAACAATTAATTATGTTTCTTAAAATCACCAGCAGCAGCACACAAACAATTAGGCAATTCAATCATAGCATCATACTGTTTCCAATAAGCATTCAGTTTATCATAGTAATCAGACAGATTAGACCCATATTGCTTAAGAGTGTTGATTTTATGATGAAGATTGAAAATCACAGACCCATCAACTTTATGATAAGTTTCTTTAAGTTCAGTCCAAACATGTTTAGCCTTCTTTGAAAAATTTTGACCAAGGAATAATTCCTCAGAAATGGAATTTAAAATCCACCCAAGAACAACACCATTCACTCTATCCCACTGTTTGCCCAAAATTTCATCAGATATGGATCTTTTACAAGATCCATCAATAAAACCAATTTTGTGTTTTTCCTTCCAAAGCAAGTAACATAGCATTAGTCCCAACTTGATAATTTTTAGTTCCCTTTAATTTAACAATGACAACAGTCAACACAATAGTATCATTAAGGTGCAAATGCAAAGGGTTACTCAGGTCAAGCTTACTAATAAGTGTGACTGGATCAGTCACACTTTGAGTATCATCATCACCATGTACAGACTCCTCATGGTCAGACATGGTGAAGGGTCAATAAACGAACTCACAACACTGCCAACTAGGTTCCCAGACTTCCAAAACCACTCAAGGATGGTAGGTCAAGGGCAAGCAGTGAGTGACGATCCAGATAAAGGGGTGAAATATAAATACTACCAACCCCAAGAATAATATAAAGAAACAAATAACAGCATAAAATCCAAAGAAAACAATTATTAAATAATGAGAGAGAGAAGAGAGGTGTTACAGTGCACGCAAAACAAGCTCAATCGAACTGTTACTCCCAGATTCACTTAGTCTAAGAAGTAACAAAACCTCCTAGCCACAAACCCTAATTTTTCTTCTCGGGAAAATGACCCAATTGAACAGATCAATGAACGAATCAAGCAATCCACCACAGCAACCACCACCGATCAACCAATCCTCCAAAAAAAATTGAAACCCTTATTTTTTTCTCAAGAAAAATTAGGGAAAATCACGTTAATTAACGGACAAAAGAGCTAGTAACAATAAATAGTATCAAAAGGGATAATAGGTGATAGATCTCCGAAATCCTAATTTTTTTTTCAAAAAATTTAAATTACCAAAACAGAAGATCAATAAGTAATATTAACAGATTTAGCTATCTCAATAGCATATCTACCTAAAAAAGTGTATATAAACAAAAACCCAAATTTTTATCAAACCCTAAAAAAATTTTCATCAATTTTTTAGAAACTAGTCTCTGATACCATGTAGAAAAACATGATTCAAGAGATCCCAAACACTTTTTTAATAGGTTAAATGATATTTGATAAACAATACATAATAACTTAATAAAAGATGAGACTACATGTGCTAATCACGTGTAGCCCTATTATCTCTATGATAATAGTTTTACAAACAAAGATAATAAACTAAAAAGAAAATAACTAAGGTTTTAAAGATGGAGAACAAAGAGAGTATGTGTGTGTATCAAACACACTTATGAAACAACGATGATGAAAAACAAGGAGAGACACTCCTCCTCATAAACAAAGGTGTGGGCTTAAACTAGCCGTTTGGCTGGTGCTCATGGGCTTGAGTCCAACAGGAGAATCAGAAAATGGAATGATAAGTCCCTAGCATCCAAGTCTTCTATCACACCATGTCCAAAGCATAACTGAAAGATACAAACAACACATAATAAGTCCTTAATGTTAAATTGGGTTAGCAGATTAGGCCACAATTTTAACAGAAAGTATAAATTTGAAAGTAAAGTTGGCATAATCAAAAGTCAATAAGATGCGAACGCCAAAGGATGGAACAATATTGATTAATGTCAAGATGATTTAGAGGTTGTTTGATAGAACAAAATAATTTAGTGCTGAGTCATTAGTTGGTCTAAATAATTTAAATACTCTTTATAGTTAGGTTCTTGAAAAAAATGTCATGTTTGATAGTTGTTTTGAATGAATCATCTAAATACCATAAAAGTACTATTTTACTCTCATACTAAGTTTACGAATACTATAAAAATATCATTTTACCGAAGTACTCCATTGACGATACGATGCACAAAGTTTATAAATCATGATGCAAATAGTAAATACATAATGGGTGTATAGAGAAAAGTAATAAAATAAGTACAAATGTCTTTCCAAGTAACTATGTAAATTTATAATCCATTATTTTGTTCAACTAAGTACGCTACAAATGTGTTTCCTAGTAACTACATAAATACTTTAACAGTTATGTTTAAGTAAGTAAACTCTTTTAAAAGAATTATGGATAATAATGGTGTTATAGACTTTTGTAGTGATGTGGTCATTGAATATTTAAATGTTGCGGTATTACTTGCAAGAATTTCATAATTGTAAAGATATCATTAAACAGTTATTGGGCTAAATTGGCCCAAGTTTGGTCCAAGCCAAAAAGCAAATGGGTAATAAAGTAGTTTATAAAGAATTTGGTTAACAAGCATTTGAAGCCCACGCGCTGCTGCGGCGCATAACCTTAGAATAGTAATGTAGCAAGTGGTAGTGCGGCTATATATAACTACAACGTTTAAAGTACAATTTAAACATCATTTTACAAAATTTGGATTCAAACTCTACTACTACAAAGGTTGCTAAAATAGCCTGTTATGACTTATGACTTCCCTCATACATGTATGTTATGAAGCTGGCGCATTTTCAAAAATAAAAACAAAATGCACCAATCTGGAGTACATGTATGTTATGTCTATAGAAAATTAGATCTTTTTGAGGAAAATGCTTCACCCATAGAAAAATAACATTAGTAATAGACTAATAGGTTATGTTACATTGTATTTAGCTCTGCAAACAAAGATGATAATTAGGTTTCAACTAGATGTTTTGTTCTAGAATGTCCAGTCCATATATTTTTGCAGCCTCGGAGCTTGCAATTGCTTTAGTGTCTCATATGACTTCAGAAGCTACAATCTACATTAAAGTTGAAACTTCAAACTAAAATTCTAAACAAATCGAGATACTTAATATAAAACGGAAAATCAAAGGTTTACCTTAGTTGCAAGAGCAATATCTTCAGCACTAACTTTAATCATACCTTTGTTAAGGGCATTCTAACATTGATCAAGTGACTGTTAAAAAACAAAAGAATAAATGTAGTTTATATTGTTTCTCAATTAAAAAAACGAATGAATATACAAACACAACATTTCTCTTCTTGGAAAGTTTCGCTTTATGTATACGACTTTTGAAAACTTGACCTAATGATAAAACTATTTTTTGTCCGATTCAGTGCAACAGTAGCAAATAGATTAGAAATGTAAGCTACAAAAAAACAAACCTAAGTGAGCCAAGACGTGGGTCGCGCCTTAAAATCTCAAGTGTCTCTAGACACATTCTAATAACATACATTTCAGCAAATGCTAATGTTAGCTGTTAAGTAAAGACCCTTTGTACCAATTTACCAAAGAAATCGGGAACCTGAAATACCTAATAGAATCAAGTAAAACCATTGAAAGTATAATCTTTTATGTGATGTCATTTTTAACATAGTAACAAATGTAATTCCATTCATCCAAAAGGTACCTCAGGTTTTGACAGTATAACACCCTTCAATTCCACATCACAGTTGTTTCTTTCCTTTTGCCTTAGTTTCTTGATATCTGGTTTTAGATAAGTAGCACAATAGTCTATGGAAATCATTTTGAATGCTGAATTAATTAAGTAGCATAATAGTTCAACAGTGTAACATTTCTTGACATTCTTAAATGACAATCAACATGATTAGCGACAATATCATAAGGGTGAAAAAGGGAGGATACATTTTCCTTGTCTTACGCCCTTAAGTGAGTGCACATTCATCACTAAAAAAATTAGGAGCTTTTAGTTAAGAATAACAAATTTAAAACGTCCATTCTACTTTTTGTAAAACAAAAGAAGAGGTTGCACATTACGTCCAATCCAACACACCCTTTCTAGGAATGGACTAAGGACATTCATGGCTTTTATTAGTCGTTTATGTGTAAGTTTGCACGCCTGAATATATTCATAAACAAAATAGTGGTACACTACATTAAACTTTCTTATGATAATAGTGAAACAAAGCAGTAAGTTGAGAAGCGACTAACCGTTGGCCATGTTGTTGATGATGGAAACCCATTTGCGCCAATCAGGAACATGCCCTTTTCTTCCAACTGATATTACTAAAAACAAAACCACAGATCAATGAACCTATATAAATGCAAAATCAACACAACCCCCAAATTCTAACAGCACCCTTACTTAAAATTTAAATATGTTTATTTTTGTATAGAGTTTGGTTGTAGTTTTTATGTACACAGCCGTTCATACCAACGTCAGCCAGAAAGGAAAAAGCATACCTTTGTATAAGATCAATTAGGGATCCCCAATTCCAATAACCCATCTAAACCTCTCAATTAACACACACTTTCAATGAAATCTAAAAAATAAAGAAAAAATACCTAACAATCCATAGAAGATAGTAGTGGGTTTCGGTAGTATGGTTCCGTCGTGGTGGTTGGCTGAAGCAATAAATCAAAATTGTCGGTGAATCTCAAAGCATAAAGAATCAACCCGTAACAACCCCATCATGATTCGTTATGATTTGATTGTGTATTAAGGTTTGATCTGACGGTGTCTTCTGGAAGAGTCTGGGAAGTGTGTATGTCTTGCGGTGTTTGAGTGTGTGAGTGTGTGAGAGTGAAGAAAAAAACATATTGGGCCAGGAAATTAGCCTGGTAAAGTACGGGGGAGCCCAATCCACTGGAACGACGTCGTTTCTTACGGCAATTGAGTATATATATAATTTTAGCAGAGCAAAATAATTATTTTTTAATATATTTTTAAAATAGTTGGAGAATAACTTGGCTAGGCCGGTCTAACGACTCTCCTGGGCCGTTCATCGTCTTTCCGGGTCGTGAGTAATGCTGCAAAAAAAGATAAACCGGTTAGACGTGGACCCGAGGCCGGAGCCCCGGGGTCCACCTCTGACGGTCTAGTTAGTATCAGGATGATATATTGTATAAGAGGTGTAAGTATGAAGGAAAACCTGATGTAGAATGAGACCCCTAGCCATGTTTATATAGTGCTAGGGTTTCTTGAAGGATAAGTTAGGTGTGTATGGGCCGTAGGCCTGTCGGGCCGGGCCGAGTACCAACTATACGTCGACATGTCCCCCAGTCTAGTATGATATGGTTCATAATCATGTTATGTTAGACTCATTCATGTATCACGCTTACTAAACAACCGTGTGCCGCTTGGTGCTAGGACATCCTCGTGGGTCGTCCGTAACATATGGCTCCACTCGTAATGGGCTACTGTTAGCGAAAATATAATGGGCTGGGGTTACGAATAGTGAGTGTAGCCACTATACGTCATTATGTCCCCCCCATTCTAGTATGCGAGGTCATCACCAAGGTTACTAGACTTTACACCATATCCGCTACCTGTAAGCGTATCTACGTCGAAAGAAATGGGGAAGCCATATGCGTAAGACGGGTGATTGTGCTAAAATGCTTGGTTTCCCGCGATTAAACGGTAAGGATCCCGTAAGAAGAAAACGTGTTCTATAGCCGGGTTAACACTGGCATCAGCAAGGTATAATTCTTGTTCATTGCTAACGTGAGGATGATAAGCAGGTTTTACGAAGGTGGAGGTGGAACCCGTATGCTGCCTTGTGAACGTTTTGAAGACGTACTCCTTATATCCATTAATGATGAAGCATAATGTGAATATTGCATTCGTCTTAAGGCCAACAGAATTCTCACTTCTATGGCAAAGTGATGCGGATATGACATCCGTCTTATGGCCACGACATTTGATAACGAGTACCAAAATTTGTCACGGTTTTTCATGGATTAAAAGTAGTTGATCATGCTCCATCTAATTAAGTACAAACGATATAAATTTTGGAAATCCACTCCGTATTCGTTGCGGAAGGCGTACTTCCACAGCAAAGATATGAGCCAACGAAAGAAGTACTTTCGTGGCGAAAATAATGAGCCGGTGGAAGGAGTACTTCCACGGCGAAGGATAATAAGCCAACGAAAGAAGTACTTTCATGGCGAAAATAATGAGTCGGTGGAAGGAGTACTTCCACGGCGAAGAATAATGAGCCAACGAAAGAAGTACTTTCATGGCGAAAATAATGAGCCAGTGGAAGGAGTACTTCCACAGCGAAGGATAATAAGCCAACAAAAGAAGTACATTCGTGGCGAAAATAATGAGCCGATGGAAGGAGTACTTCCACGGCGAAGAATAATGAGCCAACGAAAGAAGTACTTTCATGGAGAAAATAATGAGCCAGTGGAAGGAGTACTTCCACGGCGAAGAATAATGAGCCAACGAAAGAAGTACTTTCGTGGCGAAAATAATGAGCCGGTGGAAGGAGTACTTCTACGGCGAAACAAAAATGAGCCAACGAAATAAATACTTTTGTGGCGAAAATAGTTTGCCGGTGGAAGGAGTAATTCCACGGCGAAGACAATGAGCCAACGAAAGAAGTAATTTCGTGGCGAAAATAGTGAGCCAGTGAAAGGAGTACTTCCGCGGCGAAGAATAATGAGCCAACGAAAGAAGTACTTTCGTGGAGAAAATAATGAGCCGGTGGAAGGATTACTTCCTCGGCGAAGAATAATGAACCAACGAAAGAAGTACTTTCGTGGCGAAAATAGTGAGCCGATGGAAGGAGTACTTCCACGGCGAAGACAATGAGCCAACGACAGAAGTACTTTCGTGTCGAAAATAGTGAGCCGGCGGAAGGAGTACTTCCACGGAGAAGACAATAAGCCAGTGGAAGGAGTACTTCCACGGCGAAGATAATGAGCTGACGAAAGAAGTACTTTGGTGGCGAAAAATAGTTAGCCGGTGGAAGGAGTACTTCCACGGCAAAGACAATAAGCCAGTGGAAGGAGTACTTCCACGGCGAAGATAATGAGCCGACGAATACTTTCGTGGCGAAAATAGTGAGCTGGTGGAAGGAGTGCTTCCACGGTGAAGATAATGAGCCGACGAAAGAAGTACTTTCATGGCGAAAAATAGTGAGACGGTGGAAGGAATACTTCCACGGTGAAGATAATAAACCAGTGGAAGGAGTACTTCCACGGCGAAGATAATGAGCAAGTGGAAGGAGTACTTCCATGGGGAAGGATAATAAGCCAACAAAAGAAGTACTTTTGTGGCGAAAATAATGAGCCGGTAGAAGGAGTACTTCCACGGTGAAGGATAATGAGCCAACGAAAGAAGTACTTTCGTGGCGAAAATAGTGAGCCGGTGGAAGGAGTACTTCCATGGCGAAGACAATAAGCCAGTGTAAGGAGTACTTCCACGGCGAAGATAATGTGCCGACAAAAGAAGTACTTTAGTGGCGAAAATAGTGAGCCGGTGGAAGGATTACTTCCACGGTGAAGACAATAAGCCAGTGGAAGAAGTACTTCCACGGCGAAGATAATGAGCCGACAAAAGAAGTACTTCCGTGGCGAAAATAGTGAGCCGGTGGAAGGAGTACTTCCACGGCGAAGATAATGAGCCGACAAAAGAAGTACTTTCGTGGCGAAAATAGTGAGCCGGTGGAAGGAATACTTCCACGGCGAAGACAATAAGCCAGTGGAAGGAGTACTTCCATGGCGAAGATAATGAGCCGGTGGAAGGAGTACTTCCACAACGAAGGATAATAAGCCAATGAAAGAAGTACTTTCGTGGCGAAAATAATGAGCCGGTGGAAGGAGTACTTCCACGGAGAAGGATAATGAGCCAACAAAAGAAGTAATTTCATGGCGAAAATAGTGATCCGGTGGAAGGAGTACTTCCACGGCGAAGACAATAAGCCAGTGGAAGGAGTACTTCCACGGCGAAGATAATGTGCCGACGAAAGAAGTACTTTCGTGGCGAAAATAGTGAGCCGGTGGAAGGAGTACTTCCACGGCGAAGACAATAAGCCAGTGGAAGGAGTACTTCCACGGCGAAGATAATGAGCCGGTGGAAGGAGTACTTCCACGGAGAAGGATAATAAGCCAACGAAAGAAGTACTTTCGTGGCGAAAATAATGAGCCGGTGGAAGGAGTACTTCCACGTCGAAGACAATAAACCAGTGGAAGGAGTACTTCCACGGCGAAGATAATGAGCACGTGGAAGAATTCTTCCACGGCAAATGATAATGAGCACGTGGAAGAATACTTCCACGGCGCATGATTAAGCCAACGGAAGAGATACTTTCGTGGCAAAGGAATAAAAGCTAATGGAAGAAATACTTCCATAGCGCGGAAATAAGCGCGTAGAAGGGGTACTTCCGCGCCGAAGGAATAAGCCAAATGGAAAAAAAATAATTCGATGGCAAAGAAATAAACCGGCAGAAGGCGGACTTCTGCGGCAAAGAAATATATCCAAAGATATTTGCGTGTCATGCACGGAAATAGTGGTATTATTATACCCTGGTAGCCCCCCAAGTTTAATGGTGCTATACTTGATTAGTAATATTAAACTGAATCAAGCATTCAAAAAATTAAGGTCGTGTAGACCAACGCGAATAGACATACCATATCTGCGTACAAAAGATAGAAATTGTGTTCGAACTTGCGAACTAACGCGGATGGGTCTTGCCATAACCGCGAATTGTCACATAGTATAAGACGAATCTAAACTAACTTATGGGATGAGCTATGTCATTACGTGATGCGTACCGCTACTACCATAAGGACGGTCAAAGTTTTGACAAAATATTGTTAGACGTGCACAGTGTGTCTTTTGCAAGTCCATCACGAGTCATGTGGTTTGTGTAACTTACTACAACGTCTTGATAGCAAGGTGTCTAACAAGGATACATGATCCATGGTCGTTGGGTTTGCAACCCTCTTACACGACAAGTTGAATTATTAGGTTCACTTAATCCTCTTATTCCGCTTGGGAACGATAAGTACATGTACGCCTGGAGGCTAAAGATATTCGAACGTGCGAACGATGTATGGACCATAACCGCGGATAAAAAATAAAATAGAAAAATATATTAAAAGATATATGTAATATCTCCTATCGATTTAAAAGATATATAATATCTTTTATAAATAAATGATACCGAAATATAGCATATTCAAATAGAAAAAAGATAAATAATATCTTGTAGCAATTTAAAAGATATGTTTAATATCTTTTATTAATATAAACAATATATTTGATCGTGCGGATTAATACATAAGACGCGACTAATGGCCACAGTAAACAAACAAAATATGCCCAAACGTACGGGCGAGCGCGGAAGGACGGACCACCGCCCACGTTATTAACAAAGCAAAATAGTATTCGAGCATATGAACTCTCACGGAAGGACGGGTCACGATCGCGGATAAAAAACATAAATAACCGACTAAAGAAAATCTTTCTTAACATTTATAAGTTCGGATAATAGTCTTTTCTTCAACTATATGAATTTAATGAGAAAATATCTCGTGTTTAGAGAACAAAGCAATATCTATTTTAATAATGACAATATTAATAAATACTCCCGCCGAATATTTCATAGAAGAAATAATATTAATAATGACAAATTGATATGATCTTGTTGCTACATGCGTATCTTTTGTTATTTTAAAGGATATGTCAAAATAACTTCTTCAATGAAAAATTCTATCCGTAACATAAATTGTTTTTTAAGAATCGTGCATCCAGTTCGATGCGACAATAATGATAATATCGCCATATTGGCTTAAATCCAGTTTAATTTAATATTGCATAGTGCGGTAAGGAAAACATAACCATAGCAGATTGTAACTTTTTGATAGTACACATAGTTAATCACGTAAACGCATGAGAGAATGTTCAATGGAAAACAAAAATACCAAGTTTTGAGAGTTACCAATTATCGACATGAATCTTTGTTTTTCGGTAATATGAGACCACGTAACATGTTTAGTCAGGGTCCCACGGATGGCTCCAACTAAAATTAAAAAAAGTTTACAAAAATTTAGTTAAGGATTTTCAACGTAACATGAAACTACAAGCGATAGTTGATGAAAATTTAGACAAACGAAAAACACAATTCATGTAATTTCCTCAAAGTATTAGATATGTCATGTAGGCTTTTTTTCTCCTTTTCAAATCTTTTAACCGATAACCTGTAAAAGTTTATGCAATTTGACAAAGGGTTAAGTCTATATATTAGTAATGTACTTTTTAACTTTTACACATTTAGGTAACCGACCCAACATATTACTAATATAGTTATTGAAACCGGCTAACTTTTTGAAATATAGGTACCTGATACTTTTCTAACAAAATAAATAATCGATTTTAAAATTCCAAGTGGATTTTTTTTACTAAATTCCACCACCATCTTCCACAACCACCGTCACTTTTAAGCTACCTGCACTCAAAACAATCACCACTACATATCCATCACCAGCTCATCACCCATCAAGTTATACATCCCTAGGCTAAAAGTGCTTTTAATCCAATATATTACACTGACATATTTGAATTTTTGCATTGAAAACTTGATTTGGTGTATTGATTGAAAACAAGTACTAGTAGCTATCTAAGTAGGTCTTTCAAAAGTTGATATAATCAAGGAAATAAGATTTGGCATATGTGGATGTTTAGAAATTAGCATGTCTTTGCTGTCCTTACACGTACGAAAAAAGATCTCCTCTTCATCAACATCAAACTTGCTTCTTTTAATTCGATTTTTAGCAAACATAAGAATTTTTCTTATATTGGACACGAGAAATTTTTCTTAAACTGGACGTGAGATTTGAAATACCTCATAAATGTTTTGTGGTTGGATGAATATAGGTGAAGAAGATGATGATTCGGATATGAGAATGTGAGAAAGATGATGTTCAAGATCTGGGAATTAAAATGGGAGTTTAAAGATTGAATAAATGAAATGACATAATTGCCCTTATTATATATCACTTAAAAATAAAAGAATATAAAAATACTCACATATGCAAAATAAAATATGACGTGTCAGTCATTTTGAAGCTGTAACCGGCTCTCAACCGGTCATATTACCTATATTTCAATAAAATTGAAAGTTCAATGGCCATATTAGTAATATATTGGGTTAGTTACCTAGATGTGTAAAAGTTGAAAAGTACATTGCTAATATATGGATTTAACCCTTTGACAAAACAGAAAATATGTAACATTAAGTAGTGGAACATAAAAAAGTTGACATATCTAAGTAAGTTGCTATTATATGGCTTAATCTTCTTTTTTAAATTTCATCTACTTTAAACATTTAAAAAAATTCCCCTACTTTAAACTTCGGCATCATATAACGTTCATTTGGCTTCGCCAGCGTAATCAGTTAATCATTGGGTGTGATGATCGAGCTTAGTAAGCCCCAAGCTAGACCTATATATTGTTACTATACTCTTCTAAATTCTTTGTCGAGTCCATCTCGATTAGCTCATTAGTAGCTCTCGGCTCTATTGCACTCTTAGATAGAGCTAAGTCGGTTGAATGCATTTTCTGTAACAACTAATCGTGGCATGGGCTCGTTTCTCTCGGGCGTTAGAGTCGTAAAACCATAAAAATTGGTTATTCGCAAAAACGTATAATAGACGACTATCATGTCCTTTCCTTTCCCAAGTTACAGAAAACTGAAAAATCGCGACAAACAAGGTTTAAACAAGGAACTAGAAGATATTGCATACTTTTGCCTAGAGCTGTAAACGAACCGAACGTTCAACGAACCGTCCACCGATCGTTTGACGGAAAACTCGTTTATGTTCGTTCATTTAATAAATGAACAAACACGATCAAGACTTTTCGTTCGTTTAGTTAAATGAACAAACATGAACATATGCTCTGTTCGTTTATTTACGTTCGTGAACGATCGATTATGTTCGTTCGGTTACGTTCAATTAGTTAGTTCGTTTATGCTCGATTATTTTCGCTCGATTAACATCCTAAATATTGAAAAAGATGTTAATAAATTATACATTAAGTATTTCAAAGATTTATGACTTTAAATTATATAAGTTGTATATTAAGTATTTTAAAGATAATATGAATCGTTTAAAGTAAAAAACTTTAGTTTCACTCTCGTTTACGTTTATATATGACCGTTTACATTCATTTATGTGTGTTTATGTTCGTTTACGTTATTATAACTTGTTAATAAACGAACAAGAACAACGATTTTGGTCCGATTACCCGTTCGTTTATTTATTCGGCTAAAACTAAATAAACGAACATGAGTATACCTCCGTTCGCGCTCGCTTGTTCGGTTCATCTTCAACCCTACTTTTGCCAAGTACTTATAATAACATTGTTGCATAAAGAGTTCCTATCCCATATCGGATGAAAAGCAAAACAAAGACATGTATATATTAGAAATATGAAACCTATTTTTTGTGTTTATAAAGAGAAGAGACAGTTGGCATCTCCCGTGCTTCCTATTACACAACCAGGGTTTTAGCTTTCGGGCTTACCTATTACCCAAAATAAAATTTCTGCTCGAGTAAAACACCATTTATTACCTTAGTGTTTGATGATTACAACAACACATCTAATGTTTGAGAAACTTATATTTTGTAGTAAAACACCAAGCATGTTTAGTTGGCTCTTGGCGTTTGCATATTACATGCTGAGTTACTGTTGTCAGAATTAGTAACGTCCCGAGAAAGTATTTTACATGCAATCAAAAAGTTATAGCAGAAATCAAAAAGCTTACAGCAGAAATTGTATGATATACAACTGGTTTTGAGGGAATATGAAATGTTATATGTGTTTCTTCTCTGCAATCTATGTATTTATCGTCCATCGTCTGATTACTTAGCTCTTCTGGAGTACAGGATGTTCGATCTAGGCTTTTGGCTTTGCATCGGCGCTTAATATGTCAAGTTTCTGTTATAAACATCATCAAGGTCCTAATGAAGAACTGAACTTACATTTACAAAGGTACATAGCAGAAATTGTAAGACATAACCTTCTATAAAAAACTTGCTAATATAGCCACTGCATACTGGTTTGCTGCATACATACAACCGAGCTACTGTACTTGGATAATGTTGATTAGATAAATGCCACCATGGTACAGAAACTGATCTGACAATCTTGATAGGCACCCGAGTTTAATTTTCTGTATAATAACCATTGAATACATTCATTAGAAGCAGAAAGAATGAAACTAATCAGAATCCAGTATGTGATCCCTATTTAGGTTCAAGAATCAAATGATAAACAGCGTTTGTCTGTAAGCATCTAACACCAATACTTATTATGCTGATCTTGAAAGCATGAATGATGTTGGTAAAAACAAAAAAATAAGACTCCTTATTATGCTGGTTTTAAGGGAATATGAAATGTTATCTGTTTCTTCTCCACCTAATTCATGTATATGTATCCGTGCATCGTCTCCTTATTAGGCTTTTGGGGGTATCCAGTTCTACCTTAATGTCGAGTTTCTGCTATCAACATTATTAAGGTCTTAATATAGGATTGAGATCCTTAACATATATAGCTACTGAATACTGGCTTGCCAGTTGCCACCATGCTACAGAAACTAATCTAACACACTGAGGGGCGAGTTAGTTTCTTAGTGATGTGCTCGTACGGGTATATTAAAAGAATGCAATTACAAATCCTAGACAAGAAGCCAAAAACTTGATATGCGATCTTTCCACACATTGGGTTTTAAATTTATAAACAAGAATTACCGATATTAATTAGGAACACAAATTCGAGCAAGTATACTATAGTCATGTTGCAATTAGGTTGGTAAGTCAAGGTCGTCCCATGGGAATTGCTTATACTCAAGTGTAGTTGTTTGTAACAATGGTAAGTATGATTATCACGATCACACCACCATGAGAATTGCATAAGGCACTAGCATACAAAAGACATACATGTATGGTTAAATGATCATATAGACATATGGATGCATAGTTTGGAAAACATATTAAAGGTAATCCTTTCGACCTATAGAACCAATAATAAGACACTAGTGCTTTATAAATCAAATATACATAAGTCTCAATCAAGTGGTCACTCATAAGCCTTATGCCTAAACCAATAACAATAAGAATCCTTTCGACCCATAGACTTGGTTATCGATTTGATAAGTTCCATTTATTTGAAAGATGATTAAAACAACATATTCAAAAGACTCCTTTCGACCTATAATCTAGATTAAACCATTACTTGTTATGTTTATTAAGTCTCTTACACAATCTTCACAAGCACAAGACCAAATCATTTGTCGATTAATAAATTGACATCAACCATGTTGAGAATAATTTCGACATATAGAATCAACAATAATTAACCAAATTGACAAACAAGAACAAGTTCTAATTCAACTAAATATAATGTTATCACCACAATCCAATGACAAGAACTAATAAAATCCAAATATCCATTTATCACAAGTTATCATATAAACAATACAAGTATCATAACATTCACAATATCACAAACACAAGAATCACCATGAACATGAACATAAACTTTATTGAATAATAAAGAAAAAGTTACCCAACATTAGAATCCATAGCTAAAAGTATCCAAATGATTCTAACCAATAGAACAACCAAATTACAATGCATTCTACCCATAACCTTCATGGACGTCAACCTCTTGGTGCGAGTAAAGAGCCTTTTAGGGTGTTTGGGAATAAGGATTGTTGGAGATTGAATTGTTTATGGTGTATGGTTTTCTTCTCTACATCACCAATGGCTTATTACATGTACATGGCTACCAATTCCACCACCCCTCACCACTTGGGGGAGGGGTGATACCAAAATCACAAAATTATGATGGATATGAGGATGGGTTTGATAATGAAAAAGATGATTATAAACACTACCCCATGGGTCTTATTTATACTTGAATTATGCTTGGTCACCAAGCACTTTTCGTTGGCTCCAAGGGTTGTAAATGAGGTGAAGCTTGGAGGAGAGGAAACGGAGTTATGGTCGGATTGGGGAGTAAGGAGAAGTGAATGGGATGTTTAATGTGACTTTTCAAAAATCTGTCTTGGCAACTTGCCGGCGACAACTATGCCTTGCCGGTGGCAACTGAGTGATGGTTTTTTGGCGGCAACTGAGTGTTGCCGGTGGCAACTGGGCCACCTTGCCTTATTTCTTCTTTGGTCCTTTTTCTTTGTTTCTTCCACCTTTCTTTCTTCCAAACTTTCCAAGACTCCTTATCATTGTATTATTTATCATACGAGAGCTACACTTCCATGTCTCGTTCATCTTTTCACCTCCAATTCACGTCTTTTCTTCATTTCACGTGATGTAACCATTGATGACCCTACAATAGCAAATAATCTTCATTAATTATCATATGTTCATAATAATGATACAAATATATGCATAAACACCACGAATACGCTCATATAAACATGTTAGATATGAGCGTTATCAAATCCCCTCACACTTAAGTTATGCTCGTCCTCGAGCAAGGAAAAGAAAAATTTTGCTTGCCCTCAAGCAACTAAAAGAAAATTAAAGCTAAAAACAAAATACCTAGATTCTAAAAGAAAAGAATTTTTTAAAATTCTATGAAAAAGTGAAAATCTATGAAAAATTGAAAATATTTTTGGTTTTTATAAAAAATGGATAAAGGTGCAAACCCTCTCACACTTAAGAGGTTGCTTGTCCTCAAGAAAATAAAATAAAAATACTTTCACCATGGTGCATGAAAATGGTTTAGAAAAATAAGATGAAAATCTACAAATTACAAAGAAACTAAATCAAATGGCATAAGCACCAAGTGTACACATCTAAAGAGGACTTTTATTGGGTTAAGGCTAAGGATTTGGGTTAATGGGTATGGATAAAACGTAGGATATTGGTGTCACGAATATACAAGTTAAAAGTCTAAGTCCCATGTTGCTAGTTACCGAACAAATCACAAGCCCAAAAAATATGATCATAGCTACGAGCTTTATTCAACATATATACATATCACGTGTTAGCACATTGGCTAATCGATATGTAAACATACTGCGTCTTCCTTCATCTTCATAATATAGCTCATTGACTATTTTTTTCATCACTTTTTTTTGTTACTTTTTTTTCGATGACTTATTCTTTTTCTTTCTTTTTTCAATTTTTTCTTTTTTTTCAACATACATCACATGCTCCCCTCACACTTCGCTTAAGCACACACCACAAAAAATACAAACATAAAGGAGCTCATCTTCATCTTTGTTGGAATGACACACACACATAGCGACGACAACTAATAATCATTAAAAACGATCCACCATACAAAGCAACTAGCAACCCACCATTTAGACTTTGCCAAGGGTTAGGCTAAGGTTTAAGGTTAAATAGTTTTTTCTTTTTATTAGATTTAACAAAAATGAAAAAGAATGGCTCAACGGGTGTTCTAAGGGTATCTAGCACTAAACGAGAGTGCTAACAAATGGTTAATATGGAAGGTTAGCTAATCGATGCAACTAGGTAAGAAGAAAAATGTAAAAGGCTTTTTGGGTATAATTCCTAAGGTTGCCTCTTTATTACGCATATACACTTATATCACACAAGTGTGATCTCACTGCAACTTATTTTATTTTATTCTTTTTATTATTTTAAATATTTTTTACACCATGTGGATGATTATTGAAATATATCTACATATAAACGTGTGAAAATATTTAAATCCTAAGGGCTAACAAGTATACAAACTCTCCCCTTTTTACTTTCTTTTTTTTCTTTTTTTATAATAGCCCAAAAATTTTAGACACTAAAATTTAGTTTCATTCTCCCATTTATTTTCCCTCACACTTATGTTTTGGATTAGACTCAATATTAAAAATAAACTTCAAAGCATGAAAAGTGAGGAAAATAAATAAATACTCCAAGAGAAACAAAAATTCCCGGGCTAAGAAATTGCAATTGATCTCTCCATATGATAAGATGTCAAGTAAGGAAGATCAAGCGATTTCATCTCCATCAAGTGTATACACATACCAATCATCCATCATAACCAATCCATCATCTATAAGCTTTATTGAACCTGCAAAATAAACTAAACTACAAAACATGTTAATTTACTAAGCACACTTTCGTAGGCAACACGATTGCATTTAGCGTATGCAACAAGCCTTTAAACCCCTCGGTATCCCGAGTGGACGAGTTATAGTCTCGTGAGGGTTTCCAGCGAACACACCCACAAAGTTCATACATTAACCACATGAACTTAAAAAAACACAAACAAGCACACATGCAAACAAAATGAAACACACACAAGACAACTAACACAAACAAGAACAAACATTATGCATCTATAAAAAGCACACACATGACAATTAAAGACAATCTACACACTCAAAAACATAACACGACTCAACAAAAACTAAATAAGAAAAACTATTTTTTTTCAATAATAATAAAAAATGACTAATAATTTTAAGACGATAAAAACTTACTTTATTTGGGTGCTATAGAAATACTAAGAAAGATTAAAAACTAAAATTTAACAACTAAAAGAAATTAGATTTGAGAGCTACTTGATGCTTATGAGTTTGTATATATATTTTTTTAATATTTTTTTATCTTTCACAAAAACTTACTCTAAAACTTATCCAACTCGCAAAAATATTTAGGGAACGAGTAGGGTACGTCTTAAGAAATACGAATATGATTAGTTGACGTTTTTTTGTTTTTTTTATCATGACTCAAAAATTTTACTACTCGCAGAAATTTCCAGGAAACAAATAGTATAAGTTTCGAACAATGGATTCTATAATTTGGTTTTTTTAAACCGCAACCAATAAAATGTACACAAACTCTCAACACCAACATATTTCACAAATCTAAAAATAAAACTTTATTTTTCAACTAAATGAAACAAAAAGACATAATAGAGGTTTTGTACCAAATCTATTAAACCGGATGGTTTTCAAGACTACGGGTTCTATCCACGGGGTTTGAGAATTAACCGGGACGAATAGAAATACGAACAAGGCACAAAATGACTAAAACGGGGCGGTTGGGCGGGATATAAGCTTTATTAAGACTTTGTTTAAAAATCGATTAATGGATGTTAAACGAGTTAAAAACACAATTAGGAATGGTTTGGTGAAAGCCTAGTCTAAAATAAAAGAAGATAAAAAGAAGAAAAAAAAATTTCAAAAAATTTTAGTTGCCGCCGGCAACGCAATTTTTTTTTCCTTTGCCCTGACAACCTTGCCGGCCGGCATGGGGGTGTTGCCGGAGGCAAGGTGAAACAGTGGGGTTCTTGCCGGCCGGCAAGGTCATGGTGCCGGCAGCAAGAGGAAACAGTGGGTCAGTTGCCGGCCGGCAGCCATGTCTTGCCGGCGGCAACCCAAATTTTTTTAGTATTTTTTATTTTTTATTTTTTTTTACAAACTTTCTTATAACATAAAAACTAACAATTTTTGTAAAAACACTTTTATTAGAATGATTAAAACATATGGGATAAAGCTTAATCCAAACACACCCTTAAGAACACAATATGCATGAAAAAACAAAAATAAGCATAAAATAAAAAAAAGACTAATAAGCTAGCAAGACTAGTAAAACCATTTTTCACAAAACATTCTAATAACAAAATAAGACATGATACAATGCACTTCTAACACATAAAATGAATCAAATGACTAAAAACTAGATTTCTAACTTTTTTTTTTATTTTTCATGTATTTTCCATTTATTTTCAAAACAATTTTCTGTATTTTTATTTTAACAAATATGACTTAAGGTATCAAATACCATTTATTTTGACTAAAGGAGAATTTTTGTAGTGATCAAAATTGTTAGATAATGATTAATCCAAACACCCCCTTAAACTAGGAAAATAAGCACTAAAAGTATGCATACAATGGAAAATGCAAACAAGCACACAATCAAGCAAGGACACAAGACATAAAAACACTTGTACACATGACACATAACAAGACACAAACTCACAAAACACAAACATACACAAAAATTCATGTGGTCAAGTAATTCTAGCCATCGACTAGAGTGATTCGGGACAAGGTTTTTGGGTTTTTGAAACAAGCACTTTGGGACACATTTAGCAATCAATCATTGAAACAAGCACTTTGAGAACACAAGAGAGGAAATCCTAACACCAAAAGCATGAATTTGGTGCCAAGATCATTTAAGCAATTTATGAGAATTAAGAGGTTTTCAGAAAAGGGTGCTCTAACCTTTGTCAAGGGCTAGAGCAAGAGAAGTCATTCATTAGAATTTGGAGCAATTCAAAGCCTCCAATTGAGTAATCAACCACCAACCGAATTCCTCCTATGCGAAATTCGTCCCCCCTATGCGGGTAAATGGGATATAACAACTCTTCCGGGTTATGTATTAATTGGTAACGAGACGATTCAAGAAACAAGTAAGCAATCAACAAGATAACGATTCCAACTAACAAAGATACAAACAAACAAACTCAAGAGTATGAACTAGCAAGTCCCCGGCAGCGGCGCCAAAAACTTGGTGGTGACGATGCCAGATTATGAGAATGAAACAAGCAAGCAAACAAACAAACTAACAAGCGAGTATAAACTATCAAGTCCCCGGCAGCGGTGCCAAAAACTTGATGTGCTCGTACGGGTATATTAAAAGAATGCAATTACAAATCCTAGACAAGAAGCCAAAAACTTGATATGCGATCTTTCCACACATTGGGTTTTAAATTTATAAACAAGAATTACCGATAATAATTAGGAACACAAATTCAAGCAAGTATACTCTAGTCATGTTGCAATTAGGTTGGTAAGTCAAGGTCGTCCCATGGGAATTGGTTATACTCAAGTGTAGTTGTTTGTAACAATGGTAAGTATGATTGTCACGATCACACCACCATGAGAATCGTTTAAGGCACTAGCACACAAAAGACATACATGTATGGTTAAATGATCATATAGACATATGGATGCATAGTTTGGAAAACATATTAAAGGTAATCCTTTCGACCTATAGAACCAATAATAAGACACTAGTGCTTTATAAATCAAATATACATAAGTCTCAATCAAGTGGTCACTCATGAGCCTTATGCCTAAACCAATAACAACAAGAATCCTTTCAGCCCATAGACTTGGTTATCGATTTGATAAGTTCCATTTACTTGAAGATGATTAAAACAATATATTCAAAAAACTTCTTTCGACCTATAATCTAGATTAAACCATTACTTGTTATGTTTATTAAGTCTCTTGCACAATCTTCACAAGCACAAGACCAAATCATTTCTTGATTAATGAATTGACATCAACCATGTTGAGAATAATTTCGACATATAGACTCAACAATGATTAACCAAATTGACAAACAAGAACAAGTTCTAATTCAACCAAATATAATGTTATCACCACAATCCAATGACAAGCACTAATAAAATCCAAACATCCATTTATCACAAGTTATCATATAAACAATACAAGTATCACAACATTCACAATATCACAAACACAAGAATCACCATGAACATGAACTAAACTTTATTGAATAATAAAGAATAAGTACCCAACATTAGAATCCATAGCTACAAAGTATCCAATTTATTCTAACCAATAGAATAACCAAATTACAATGCATTCTACCCATAACCTTCATGGACATCAACCTCTTGGTGCGAGTAAAGAGCCTTTTGGGGTGTTTGGGAATAAGGATTGTTAGAGATTGAATTGTTTATGGTGTATGGTTTTCTTCTCTACATCACCAATGGCTTATTACATGTACATGGCTACCAATTCCACCACCCCTCACCACTTGGGTGAGGGGTGATACCAAAATCACAGAATTATGATGGATATGAGGATGGGTTTGATAATGAAGAAGATGATTATAAACACTACCCCATGGGTCTTATTTATACTTGAATTATGCTTGGCCACCAAGAACTTTTCTTTGGCTCCAAGGGTTGTAAATGAGGTGTTAATGAAGCTTGGAGGAGAGGAAATGGAGTTATGGTCGGATTGGGGAGCAAGCAGAAGTGAATGGGATGTTTAATGTGACTTTTCAAAAATCTGTCTAGGCAACTTGTCGGCAGAAACTATGCCTTGCCGGTGGCAACTGAGTGATGGTTTGCCGGCGGCAACTGGGCCACCTTGCCTTATTTCTTCTTTGGTCCTTTTTCTTTGTTTCTTCCACCTTTCTTTCTTCCAAACTTTCCAAGACTCCTTATCATTGTATTATTTATCATACGAGAGCTATACTTCCATGTCTCGTTCATCTTTTCACCTCCAATTCACGTCTTTTCTTCATTTCTCGTGATGTAACCATTGCTCATAATAATCATAGCAAATAATCTTCATTAAGTATCATATGTTCATAATAATCATACAAATATATGCATAAACACCATGAATACGCTCATATAAACATGTTAGATTTGAGCGTTATCACTTAGATAACACGAGATTCATCCTCCGAGTTGAGAATAATAATCCATCGGATAATTAACACTACCGTTACTCTTCCCACAACAATTTTCATTTTTCCAACAATCGGCATTATTATTACAAATCCTTTCACGTATGACCATCTTGCTCATAAAAAGGACACGGTAAAAGCTACATTACAAATGATCAAAAGATGTTCCTAAGGAGTTTATAACCAATAAAGAAATGTTCATTGGTCTTACTAGTATTTATATGAAATGACAAAACATATGAAAAGTTTCATAAAACTCATATCGTTTCCACTATTACTATCCAACAACAAGATTCAAAAGCTGGTAAAGCATGAATCATAGATATACAAACTTGAAAATGAGTACCACCTGCATAAATTAGCGGAGACTTATATGAAATCAGTTTCTGGGAATGAAGAAAAACGCAGAACTATGGGAGGCCGATGCTAGTCTGAGTTAGCCAAAAAATGGTTTTGAAGTATCAAGCTTGCACTCTGTCTCTCTTCCTTTGCATGAACAGATTAATTTGTAGTGATGAAAAGAGAGCTAAAAACCAGTGTTTCTATTGTGACCAAAAATACATGTCTGGGCATAAGTGTGAAGGGCAGATGTTTACAATAGAAATCACTGGAGAAGAAGAAGAGACATTTGAGGACTGTTTAGAAGAAGAAGAAAATGGCATGAATGAGTATGTTTTGCCAAAAGAAGTACCACAGTACACAACACACATTTCTTTGAATTCCTTGTCAGGAATTCCTGTTTTCAATACTATGAGAGTAAGAGGTCACGTGTTAAACCAGTTGCTCCACATACTCATGGATCCAGGAAGTACTCACAATTTTTTGGATTTCCATAAGGCTAAGAAATTGGGGTGCCACATTAGGAAAACTTGTCCTCTAAATGATTCTGTGGCTGGTGGAAGCAAGATGGTCAGTGAGTACATGGTTAAAGATTTCCAATGGCAAGTACAAGGAGTGATCTTTACCACAGATGTCATGCTATTACCATTGGGAGGTTGTGAGCTGATTTTGGGGATTCAGTTGCTGTCTACTTTGGGGACTATCCAGTGGAACTTCAAAACCTTGCACATGTAATTCTTGTTTTAGGGAAGAAAGATTATTTTGAGGGGAACCAACCAGTCTGAGTTGTCTTGGTTAACTGGAAAGGGAGTTCCTCATCAAAACAATAGAAATGTTGCTTGCTTAACAACCATTTGTTGTGTACCTGCATCTGTTGCATTACACTTAATGCAGGAGACAAATGGTTGTGATTTGGAAGAAAATGGGGAATTGCAAGACTTGTTAAAAGAGTATGCAGATGTGTTTGAATAACCCAAGGCATTACCTCCTCAGAGAAGTTTTGATCATCATATACCTCTTGAAGGAGAAGATGTTAGTGTGAACATAAGGCCTTATAGATATCCACCTGCTCAAAAAGATGTTATTGAGTCTATGGTGAAGGAATTACTTGATGATGGGGTAATTAGACCAAGTCACAGTCCCTTCTCTTCACCAATAGTTATGGTTAAAAAGAAAGATGGTTCTTGGAGGATGTGCATAGATTACATACAGTTAAACAAGTCTACTATCAAAGACAAGTTCCCAATTCCAGTCATAGAAGAGTTAATTGATGAACTTCAGGGTGCTCAAGTGTTTTCAAAGTTAGATTTGAGATCATGATACCGTCAGATTAGAATGAAGGAAGAAGACATATACAAGACTGCTTTAAAATCTCATGAGGGTCACTATGAGTTTATAGTTATGCCTTTTGCCTTAACAAATGCTCCTTCAACCTTTCAAGCTCTTATGAACTGTGTCTTTAAACCCTTTTTGAGGATGTTCACATTGGTATTCTTTGATGATATTCTAGTGTATAGTCCTTCAATGGCAGAACATGTACAACATTTGAGATTGGTTTTGCAAGCCATGAGAAGCAATACTTTATTTGCTAAAAGAAGCAAGTGTGTGTTTGGGACAAGTAGATTTGAGTATTTAGGGCATGTGATCACTGGTGCAGGGGTGGAAACAGACCCTAGCAAAATTCAGGCAATGAAGGCTTGGCCTGTTCCCACCAATATCAAACAACTCAGAGGTTTCTTAGGGTTGACAGGTTATTACAGAAGGTTTATATAAAGATATGCTCTTATTAGTCAACCTCTAACTGCATTGCTCAAGAAGAATGCATTTCAATGGAGCTTGTAAGCCCAAACAGCCTTTGAGAACCTCAAGGAAGCTACGATGAAGTCTCTAGTCTTAGCATTGCCCAACTTTAATGAAGAGTTTGTTATTGAAACAAATGCCTCATGGGTGGGCATTGGAGCTGTGTTACTACAGCAAGGTCATCCAATTGCTTATTTAAGTAAAACCTTAGCAACCAAACACCAATCTTTGTCCGCATATGAAAAAGAGCTTTTGGCTGTGGTAATGGCTTTGCAGAAATGGAGAGGATACCTATTGGATAGACATTTTAAGATCAAAACAGACCATTTGAGCCTGAAATACATGCTTGACCAAAGAATTTCTACTCCCTTCCAGTCTAAATGGTTACCAAAGTTGTTGGGTTTTGACTATGAAATAGCGTATAAGAAAGGTAAAGACAATGTAGTAGCTGATGCCTTATCTAGGGTTGAAAGACCAGTTGAGTTATTCAGTTTGTTGACCTCTGGAGTCTCTAATGAGTTGATGGATAAGGACATATCTACCTGGACAAGTGATGACAATTTACAAAAGATGGTTGCAGGCTTGGTAAACAAAACCTTGACTGGGAACAAATATGAATGGGTGAATGGCCAATTGCTAAGGAAGGGAAAATGGGTGGTTGGTAAGGATGACACTTTAAGAAATATGTTGATAGCTCATTTTCATGATTCTGCTATGGGTGGGTATTCATGAGTTTATGCTACCACAAAAAGACTTGCTACTTTCTTCTATTGGAAAGGGTTGAGGAAAATGGTGAAACAATGGGTAAGGAAATGTGATGTTTGTCAGAGAAATAAGTCAGATTTGGCTGCTTATCCAGGTCTTCTTCAACCTTTGCCAATTCCTAGCAGAATTTGGCAAGAAATTTCTATGGATTTCATTGATTCCTTACCACTGTCACAAGGGAAGTCTGCTATTTTGGTGGTGGTAGACAGATTGTCTAAACAAGCACATTTTATACCACTATCTCATCCTTATATAGCTCCACAAGTGGCTCAGTTGTTCTTGGAGCACATCTACAAGTTACATGGATTACCTAAGTCAATTGTGAGTGACAGAGACAAGATATTCATGAGCCAGTTTTGGAAATCCTTATTTGAAAAGCTTCAAGTACAGCTCAAAATGTCCACAGCATGTCATCCCAAACTGATGGACAAACAGAGGTGGTTAATAAATGTTTGGAAGGGTATTTGAGGTGTATGACTGGAGAGAAACAAAGGATTGGGTCAAGTGGTTACCTTTAGCTAAATATTGGTATAACACCAATTTTCATTCATCCCTTAAGTCCACACCTTATGAAGTGGTCTATGGACAGGCTCCACCTTTGCATATTCCCTATGTGGCTAGAGATAGTAATGTGGAGTCTGTGGATAGAACTCTACAAGCTAGGGAGCAGACAATTCAATTACTCAAGTTCAATCTCAAAAAAGCTCAAGATAGAATGAAGTCACAAGCTGATAGGAAAAGGTCTGGAAGATAATTCAAAAAAGGAGATTGGGTCTACTTGAAACTTCAGCCTTATAGACAATTGTCAATAAGACAAGGGAAGCAAAACAAGTTTCAGCAAAGTTTTTTGGCCCTTTTCAAGTCATTGAGAAGATTGGAGTAGTGGCCTACAAACTACAGCTACCAAGTTATGCTATGATCCATCCTGTTTTCCATGTGTCACAGCTAAGCTTGTTATTCTAAAGATAAGGTGATGGTTCAGTTTCCCTAATGTGATAATGAAGGCATGATAGCTGCTACTCCATTAAAGTTGTTAGAAAGGAGGATTGCAAAACAAGGAAATAGAGTTGTAGTGTTTGGATTGATCCAATGGAGTAATGGAGGCATAGAAGATGCTACTTGGGAGCTGTTGTCTGACATTATCAAACGTTTTCTAGACTTTGTGATTGATCCTTGAGGACAAGGAAGCTTTTAAGGAGGATGGATTGTCACATACTCAATATGTGACACAGCCAAACACACCCTTAACAGTCTCCAACTACTTTTCCCGCCCTTTTTTACTCATTACCTCACAACTATAAATACCAGATATTGATTTCCTTTCTCTCTTTAAATTGTCTCAAGTTAATTGTCTGCTATAACAAATAAATATAAATGTTTGATTAAGTTTGTCATATCACCTTAACTTAAGGTGATAGTTACAAACTATAAATTAAAGGCAAAAATGATATTATGCAAAAAGTAAAAAGAATAAAATATAATAATGATAATATTATTAAACTGTATTTTTTGTCGTCGGATAATAATTATAAATAAAAATATTAGTAAATTTGTTATATACGTAGGGTTAGATCGTAGTCGGACCTAAGGCAGGGCAATCAAATGAGGGGCATCTGATTTCACCTTTTCATAGTTTCTTTTACGTTAACCAACTGGCTTATCTCAGTTGGCCACCGAAGTTTTACTAAGTGGTGTCCTTGGGGGAGGTTCCCTAGAGGTCTTGGGTTCAAGATCTGCCAAGAGCTTTTCTTCCAGGCGAAGCGGATAAGGAGTTTGTTAATGCAAAGCAATGCCTAAAAACATTATTAGTGTTAACTAATCTTTCTTAATTTTGATCACGACGAATTAAAAAGACATTTATCGTCAAATACAATCTCAAGACGAATTATTTAACAAACACTATCATCAAGGTGATAATCATTTAAGTATTGTGCTAACATATCTTAATCATGATTAGTGATCATAAAAGTGATTAATCCTAAATTTACAATTTGTCAAATAAGACAAAAGATTTCTTAATAAACTTTCTTTTTAATAAAAGGTTTCATTAAAATGGAAAATGTCAATTTGAATATGGCATATTCCAAATGTTACAGGAATATCCTTTGAAGGTAAAAACTTAACTCAGATATTACTTCCCTACTAAAAGACAAAAGGAAACGGAGTGTATGAGCACGGTTCCTTAAAGGCCTATGTGGATCCTTAGCGATAAGGGACCACAGGAATTATGAAGGCACCGCACTCAGAGAGCCATTGGACTTTGTCTCCTATAAATAGTGAATCAAGTCTGCATTTTCCACACTCCTTTTTGGACACTCTTTCTGCTATCCTTCTCCTTTATAATTCCTAATCATTTGTAAATGATCACTTAATGTGTTAAGTATGTTTACTTATGATTATCTCCTTGATCTCCTTCTTTACCTTGTCTAATGAGAAGATCACTCACACACTTGTGATGTGATTAAAGATGAAGCCTTGATGAAGATCCTCTCCTAAAGATGTAGTCATGTTCATCATTTGTTTTATTTGAGTCTTGTGTAGATCTAATGTATTTGTGAATACATGGATCGAATCTAGTGTAAATCTGTTGTATATGTGTATACTTGGATTTGTGTTGTGTAGATCCAAGTTACATGTGTATACTTGGATATGTGTTTTATTGAGTTGTAATAGGAAAGAGTTGTGAGTTCTCACTAAATTTTAAAGTGATGTAGTTATGTCTTATGGAGTTCTCACTTAGCTTCAAAGTGAAGAGTTGTGAGTTCCCACTAAACTATAAAGTGATGTGGTTATATCTTGTGAGTTCTCACTAAACTATAAAGTGATGTGGTTGTGTGTTGTGAGTTCTCTATAAACTCTAAAGTGATGTAGTTGTGTCTAGTGAATTTGTCACTTAGCTTCAAAGTGAAGAGTTGTGAAGATTGGTTCTACCTTTTGATTAGAACTCGACATCTATCCTTGTGCCATTAAATGGTGAAGTAGGCAACGTTGTGAAGATTGGTTCTACCTTTCGATTCGAACTCGACATCTAGCCTTGTGTCGTTAAATGGTGAAGTAGGCAACGTTGTGAAGATTGGTTCTATCTTTCTATTAGAACTCGACATCTATCCTTGTGTCGTAAAATGGTGAAGTGGGCGACGTTGTGTAGATTAGTCCTAGCTAAGATTAGGTCTCGACATTTAGCTTAGTGTCAGAAAATAATGTAAGTGACATTGTAAGGTTTTATCCGCCAAGAAGAGAGCTTGTGGATATAGTGAAAATCTCGAGTAAGGTGTACTCAAGGAGTGGAGTAGGAATGAAGATAGAGCTTCGTTGCTAGACGACAATAAATCTTGGTGTCTTCCTATTAGGTTGCTACTTTCCTTACTCTTCAGTTATTGTTACTATCATATCATTCACATCTATTACTTGTCACTGTTAATGCATTAGAATTGAACCTAATCATTATGAAACTAGCTTTCATGTAAAAGGTAGTTTTAAGACAAACCTGATTGAAATGAATTTTAATTAGGACATAAACTGAAGAGAAACTATTCAACCCCCCTTCTAGTTTCTACAATTGGTATTAGAGGGATGATCACTCAAGGTCTTTAAAGTATATTGAACTTTAAAAGTTAGATCGATCCATTGTCTCCTCAAATTAGAAGGTTTAGTTATACTAAAGTTTCTCTTTGGTCAAAACTATTTTTTATTGAAAATAGAAATTTTAATTGTTAATATTGAATCTCATCTAGATTAGTTGTATTTATACATTTTAGAATTACCTTGAAATGTATCTACTAGTTTGCATCTTGCTTTATGTAGGTACTCATGAAGATTAATCACTTAAGTGATTATGGATTGAGTTGCTTACACTTGTGGAAGACTCAGTTTCTTTGATTCTCAACATCATTGAATGATGATGCCAAGATGGATGAGAGTGATACTAGTCCTTGAAGACTTAGTAGTCACTTTAGTCAAGTTTGGGGTTTACTTTAGCTCCTTGAAGTCTTGGAGTGCTCTTTGCGGCTAAGGTACGTTCTCGTCCTTCCACACGCTCTATTCATCATTCTTTTGATCATTACTTGACAATATGGTTGTTCTTGGCACCCTTGCCTTGACATTTGTTTGTGATTTGTGATTCTATTCTCATATCCTCTCAAACTTTTATTGCTTGGATACTTGACTCACTTAGGAGATGTAGAGTGAGTTAGTAGTAGCTTAAAGTATCAAGCATGATATCTATGGTTTGAACCCATACGGTTAATAGGCCCTATATCATGTGTAATGTGTGCAATTGATCTTATCTCTAGGATGATTGTTTAATCCCTTGAGATACCCAACTACTCCATAAGTTGTAATTACGATATTACACATTTGGAATTGAAATATTCCAAGGATGTTGTGATTGTAATCCCTAGCAATGTTAATTGTCCGATCATATGGGAGAGAAAGTGAATCTACATTTTTCTCATTGTGTTAAATAGAATTAAGACTACTATTGAAAATGTTCTTAATCTATTTTGTACAACTTGCTTGATATAGTTCATTACCAAAGCCGTTTAAGATTTCGCCGGATAGGCACGTCTTAAACAACTATAAGTGACACAAGATCTTCGTTTCCGCTACTTAAAGTTTGTCACTTGGTTCTTGAACATTGACCTTGGTCTTGATTCACTCCCCTTGGATTCTCTCTATTTTCTTCTTTGTTACGAGTAGTCGTTTCTCCGTTTCGATCTCTTTCGGTCTCGATTACACTCGTAATCATTCACTTAGCCATTATCACCTAGTATTGAAGTGGTCTAATGATTTCCAAATGGCTTAAGATTTATTTTAAGTATTTTTTAAAAATTTAGTTTTGAAAAATTATTTGGGCTTCTTTGTTAAAAAGCCGGCACTGTGCGCGGATCTTTAATTGGCATGGTGCTAAACCATTGTGCCATATCGCTAAAGCACTGCGGCCCCACCAGGCGACTAAAGTAATCAGGTTTTAATCAAAAACACTATTTCAAACCAACCCTTCATTTCTTCTCCATAGAAGGCGACAGGTTCTCTCAAAAACTCCATTGTTGAACCTTCAAAAACACCAAATCACTCAAGATTAATTGATTTCAAGTCGTAGGCTTCACTCATCCCTCTTCCAGCATAAATTATATGTAAGTAATTTCATTCAATTTCAATTAACTTGTTCTAGGGTTCTTATTTTCATAATTGGGGATTTTTAAAATTAGTTTTAAATTATAACCTTGCAAGGAATGTGGGTTGACATAGTTATTCTACTATGATTCCTTAGGTTCGAATTCATTGAGATTTCACTAAAACCCAATTGTAGAACAATCCGAATTTTGACTAAACATTTTGGTTGAATGATGGAATTGATAGGAACCTTTGAACAAATTGATAATTGCATTGTTAATGCTTACCCAAAAATATTTTTGAAAAACCTTTGTTCAAATTCATGGTTGATTTTTCATTGATCATATGTTATACTCAATGATGAATTTAGTTCATTGTGAACATAGAAATATTAAGGATTAATCCTTCGTTTGACAAATCATTTGTTCAAACACATTTTCATGATTTTTTGGTTTTCGGTAATTATGTAAAATATGAGTGATTCGAAATTATTTTTCTTTGTGATTATAGGTAACTAACCATGCCTTCGGAATACCATAAATACCACCAAAATACTAAAAATTATTTACCAAACCTTGCCCATTTTTGTCCCTCACCAGCCCTTGCCAATACCTTTCGTTCACTCCAAAACCGTTGCTTTCATGAGGGTAGAGTTGCCGAAGAGAACATTGGGGGTTTTTCTTACATCAAATCAATGTTTGCTCAAATTGGGTTTGATTGTTTGCTATTTATTGAAGAAGATATTTACCTCGAATTTCTCTTGGAGTTCTTTAGCGGATATTCACTTATATATAATGATAATGGAGTATTTGTTAGGTTCACCTTGAATGGTAAATTCATCCAATGCTCTCTCAAGGATTTTGGCGCGGCTCTTTGTGTGCCATTTGTGGTTACTTGTCGGTTCACCGATGCTTGGAAACTTGATGCTTTAATTGAGTCTTCCGATTGTGCTCCAAATGATGACGAAGAGCTAAACCTTGATCTCATCCTTGATGTCATTACCAAAGAGCGTAGCTCAACCGTTGTTCGAAGTAACCATTCTTCTAAGCGATCTTTAGATCGTCATGAGATACTCGAAAGCGACCTTAATGATTGTATGATGCGATGGGCCGACATTCTTAGGGAAAACGTATTTTGTCTTGGTGGAAACCAGGATCATATCCCGGCGTGTATGGCACACATGATGTGTTGCATCTTTACCAACACCAACTAAAATCTTGCATTTTACATCGCTCGACGGATTAACTATGCTCTCTCTCGACCAAAAACTAATCTCCCATATGCCATGCTCCTCACTCGTCTTTTCAAAAATGTTGGTGAAGACTTTCCCGAGCTCGATTTTTCTTGCTTTTTTCCGGTCAATCGTGTCATGATGCCTATTCGAGAGGTAAAACCACGAAAGCCGAGAAGTGATCGTGGTACGAGAAGGAATGAACCACAAGAGTTCGATGATGAGGACACTCGTATGTCACGAAGAGATGGTGGTGACTAAGGTACGAGTGGTCACTTCGGTTCTTCGAGTGACTCCACCCCATCTATGAACACTTCCATGGATGGGTTAGACCCTCTTGTTCCTCCTCATCACTATGCCACTAGTGACCTTCCGGAAAACCTCTCACTTGAGCATGTTTATCGTTCAAACCTTCAAACCCGTGGTGAGTTACATGACTTTAGAACGGAGCACAAGGGAACATTCAAGAGCTTCGGAAAGATGCCCGCGAACCTTGGTATTAACTAACTAATACTTTGTGTTGGATTGCTTAGTATATTAATCCATTATTGTTTATGCCATCGTTATGGAGATTCACATATCTTTGTGCATTTCTTGTGTTAGTTAGCTCTCTAGATTTTGGATTATAATTCACTTTGTCTTGATTTAGACTTGTGAAAAATCTGGGGGTTTGAAAATTGCAGGAACGTCACTTTTCTAAGACCACTGCCCACGGTACCTTAAATACCTGCGGTTCCTTAGCGATAAAGAATCGTAGTCCTATTTAAGGAACCGTGGGCTCTGGTCACGATAGAATCTTTGGTTTACAATGTTTTCTGTAAGTCTTTCTAAACATTGATAAATTTTTTGTTAAAAGACCAGCTTTTTCCTAAATTAGCCTACCTAATTTCATTGTACAACAAATGATCACTTCTCGGCTTTCGTGGTTTATCCTAAATTAGCCTACCTAAATTAGCCTACCTAGTATTTATAAGACAAATACAAGGAAATATCCTACCTTATTTGTTAAATACAGTCATTTGTTATTCACTGTTATTAAAAAACTTGACTCATAAAGTAACTGAATGTAAATCAAGTGTGCTTCGATTGTGGGTTATTCGGAGTTGGCTTCCGATTTGAATTGGTAAACTCACCACATTATGCAGGTCAGTACTACTTGATCTATTTTAATAAACATTATTGGTAGCTTTAAAATAATGTTTTATATAAGAAGAATTATTATCAGCTAGATTGAAAAACATGTCATAATTTTTGCTACAAAACATCTTTTACATTTAACTATTTGTTTAACTGTGGTTATGTGCATGGAACTAGAGGCGGACACAGAATTTATAATGGGGTGTTGCACAACTTTTTTGTATGATTATTAGTACTAAAGTTGCCTTACATTACGTAAAAATAGGTGTTGCACGTATCGGGAAAACCCCTATTTTATAACAAATTTACCTTCAGTGACCTAAAATCGGGTGTAGCCCGCGCCACACCCGGATTCTATGTGGGTACGCCCGTGCATGAAACATTATATATACCGTAACATATTGTAATAAGATTCATTTTATAAATAATTTGCAAATCATCGATTATGAAAATTTATTTGTTATCTGATATAAATCTTGCAACATATAAAAGGTTTATGTTTGTGTACGATTTTAATTATATATGCATCTAATGATCAATTGAAAGATTGGTATTGAATTATGTTTTTCTTTAATTTACGCGAATTTCCACGTACACAACAACATTTGAGTTTAACAAAAGTATGAAGTAATTATTTAATTAGTTATGATGCGAAAAATCCAAGGTTTTTTTTATGGTAAATATTTACTAGCATTTATTCTATGGTCACAAATTAGATTAATATCTATTATGATCTTTAAAAGACAATTACTATAACATAACATCATGTTATAATTTTAATAATATTTTCATGTTCTATTTTGATTCTTGAATAGAATACCCACTAAATATGTAAGCCTTTATTTATTTGCAGTACTTATTTTCCATATGAAATTTATTCAATTTGCTTATTGCTTAATATGTTTAATAGTAATGTGTGACTATTTGTTTGGTCTATAGTCATCTTATATGTCACATTAAGGGGTATTTAACATTGTTCTATCAACTGTCCATAAGACTGTCGAATGAGTTTCGGGATTAATCTACTTCTAAATTATGATTATGATCGTATTATAAAAATATTAATCTAAGTTTAATAACCTATATATGCTTATGGGTATTAATGGATAATACTATCAACCAAATGGTCCTATATAGATGAAGATAATTATCTTCATGTATTAAAACATTACGGTTCTTTGCGTACCATATGGGGCATACATTCCAAGGCTAATAGCAAGGCATGGTTGTTTATATGTTTTAATTTGGCTACTATAGGCATCACCATAGATTTGTTGTTCTTTTCTACAATTTACATCGACTTACTTGATCACTTAAGATGTTATATGTTATTGTGAATATTATATTGAATGGTATGAAAAACATGTATGAAAGACATGAAAGAACTGATCGAGACATGTGGGCTCTCTATATTATTCAGATTTCATATATAAAATGTGCATTAAATCACATGTGGCCATAAAATAAAATTTTATGAGCCAAAATTGTTGTAGTAATTAGCATAACTTGTTGGACCATCCCGGGTCAATGATGATGCGAAAGTTATAGAAGAACCACGAGTTTCTTCAAAGATGATGTTGATTATCTCTATTGTTCTCAATGGAAATTCATTACTTATCACCACTAAATATAAATATGGACTCATTCCTTGAAATTTTAGAAAAGATATAAAGAGCATGTATGTAGGCCTATACATGTCTCATGTGGATCATTTTGAGTTATAAAATCAGTGCATCGTCAAAATGAGCATCAAATACGCAACTTCAACTTTGGCGTGATTAGTGGCTCGATGTGAGCATAATTTTCCAAATATAATTATTGAGAATGGTGATTGATACTTACAAGTTTGGGCGATTATTGAAATAAGTATTGAACTTTATAGCCCATGTTCATAAACGAATTGCTTTTGTTGAAACGTTTATAAAACGTGTTCAGTTAATTGCAAAACGAAGAATTATGAGAACAAGAGTTTTAGTTTATGGGGCATTTTATTACATATGAATTCGCATCTTGCCAACAAATGTTCATGAATACTCCCTATTAGAATGGTTTTTGGTCATAAACCATATTTCCCATATGAGATAACGTAATTGTGCGACATATATTATAGTAAATCCACACACCGCACAAAATGGGATGTTGAGAATGATAATTCATTCAGAGGGAGAATGAGTAGCGAGAAATTTAGAATGAATTATGATACTGAAAAGTTGATCCTCACAAGTAATGAATATGAACATAAAGTTCATGGGACAAATTTACATTCCAGATCTAGTAATTGCCAGACAAGGTTAGTGACCTAAATAAAGTGACTAGATCACAAACGCTGTTAGTGCTCCAATTAAAATGAGTGTCCCAACAATAAAACCAATGATTGGTAGTAAGTCTATGGCACGGCTACAACGTGATAGACTATTCGATTCCAAATAAAAATCCTCGATTGAAGAGATAATATGGAGCAAGAAAATTAAGATGGTCTTATCGAGGTAATAAAGGACCCTTGATAGTCTCCTAAAGAGACACTAGACATGAAGGTAGTGGAGAAAACCCCGGGTACATGAAATACTATGAGATCTCAATAAATGATAGAATGCAATGTCTAGTAGAGTGTGGAATCAAAAATAAATAAATCAACGTCGATGGATATATATATGATTATTTGCATGATAATGATAATAAATACTAATGCGCTAAAGTGAATGTGAGGATCACGGATAGATGAATGGCCAAAATATAATGACGCAAGAAGTAATGAATAATTGAATTCTCTTGTGATGAGACATATGATTGAGACTTATAGTCTGTTTATACAATCTATTGGATATGCATCGGTCTTTATGAGAAACGAAATTGAAATATACATAAGTTACAAATGATGGCACACATATATTTTCTCAAAGACTTAAAAATGATGATGTAAATACATGTTCACATGTGGTGGATCCAATAATATTGTTAAAGTCTGGCAGTGCGATAAATTAGTGATATGCGTCTAAAAAAATATATGAATAGAGCTCAAGTGATATTGATATTTCATTATTGCATATAATATGCATGGAGCATGCTATAGATAATTAATGCTTAAGGCATATAAGAAACGTTCTTGAGAACAATATTGATTGTATCTAACTAATCATGATTTGAGCATATATGTTATAATTACCTTAGTGTGTAGTATTCTGCCAAATAAAGAGTTATGGTTATAAAGGCGAATAAGTGCATAGAAATTAAATTTGAAACAAAAGACAAAGTTTGTCTTAGTTCCAGGATTGAACATCTTAATGATGAAATATGTATGCATCATGAAAACTAAAGATAAAGTTGTATATCTTTATGTGGATAAACAACTCATATTTATGAAGTCACATGATGTCAGAAAACTCTCTTGATTTAGAGAGTTGATGATCACAATACTGATTGAGATATGTATTATTATGCAAAGAATATGTGTAAATAATGTTCATACATATTATTTTATTAATACACCTTAATGTGTATTTTAGTGACTCGGTGAGCTTAAGTAATGTGATCATCAGGGGGAGAATATATGTGTTGTACTCTTTTTCCTTGACCATGGTTTTGTCCCCACAGGATTTTCCGGCAAGGTTTTTAACGAGGCAACATCCCTATGCATATAAAGGATTTAATTTACTATTTTCCTTCACTAGATTTTTGTCCCACTAGGTTTTATCTAGTAAGGTTTTTAACAAGAGATATGGGTTTATAATCTAACCCATCAAATAGAAGTTTAGTTGATTTTGTAGATGCAGGATATATGTTTAACCCTTAAAATGGTCGGTTGCAAACTGGATATGTTTTTACAAGTGGAGGAATAACGATTTCATGGTGTTCGGAAAAGCAAATAATTGCAGCAACTTCATTCAATCAGGCATAAATCATAGCAATCCATGAGGCAAGTTGAGAATGTGTTTGTTTAAGAAATGTAATACAACAGATACGCAGGTCATGTAGTATTTCTTTAGAGAAAGAGGCACCAACAGTTTTGTATGAAGATAACGCAACATGCATTGCTCAACTTAATGGAGGTTACATCAAAGGCGATGCCGAAGTTCTTTTCACTCATGACTTACAAAAGCGCAGTCATATTCTAGTTCAACAAGTTTGTTCAAACGATAATTTTGCGGATCTATTTACCAAATCACTTCTTACTTCAACATTCAGGAACGTTACTCACAACATTGGAATGCGTCAACTTAAACATCTCAAGTGATGTAGTCATCAGAGGGGATAATACGCGCTGCACTCTTTTCCTTAGTCATGCTTTTGTCCCACTGGGTTTTCCTGACAAGGTTTTTAACGAGGCAGCATTCTCAAAGCGTATGACATCCAAGAGGGAGTGTTATGAATAATATGTGGATGTCTATAATAAAGCCCATGACCCAAGTAGTAATTAGGGTTTACTCTAGTATTTGTCTTATAAATACTCATGTATTTATTCTCAATGATAAATCAATTGAAGAATACATTTATTCTTTTATCTTTATTCACAACACAACACTTTTGTATATGTAGCTATTATACCCTAATTAAACTAAAAGTTTGCCTTTTTCTTGTACAACATTAAACTCTTTTATCTTTATAATGTTCACATTACTCGTAAAAAGTTTTTTGGAAGCATCGGCCCACACTGCCCCTATATATGTAGGACAACAATGCTCATGTGATAGCAAAAATCTCAGTCGTAATATCAACTAAAAGCTTTAAATTTTGATATTGATGACACTGCCTCTCAATAAAAAGTGTCCAGGGTGGATTTGTTAAGGGACTAAGGAGGATTTTAGCGTTCTCAAAGTTTGTAACGAGTTGTGCAAAAATTATATACATTTCGTATGAAAGTTATTGTTCAAACTTTTATTATGATATGTATAATACAACTCGGTTCTCTCAAAATGAATGTTCCACGTGCAAGTGTCTTACAAAATATTCATCCTCGTACTTTTTTGTGTCGATATATTTAAACATTTACCTCCAACACTTATGCCTAAACTTTTTAGCTACACAATAAAGTTTATATGGATTGAATGAGTTTCAGTTACACAAGGACGAGCGAGTGCTATAACTTGTAGCTCGCTTGCACATCAGATAGTACATAAATAAAACAAATTAAAATAAGTCTACATAAGATAGCATGTATATTTATTATAGAAATAACATTAAAAATAAGCTAACTTAAACCCAAAACTTAATGTACGCTAAACCCTTAGTTAGGATTGGTGTTATATGTTGGGATTTTAGAATACTAGTTAACCATTAACTACGAGTGCGCAGCGGAATGGATCTAGTATAACATTTATGATTAACACATAATAAAGTAATAAAAATACTAACCTTTTAGTTTAATTGATTAAATCAATTAAATGAGTCTTGATCTTGAAATTTAACGGTAAAATAACCGTCTCTATTGGTTGCTCACACACACGTCAAGTGAGTACGTTACGGTGCTAGTAGTTGCTTCACGAATACAAACAACAAGTGTCTTTAATACTAATTCGAATATCAAATGATATTACGTTCGTATAGTATATATAAAAGAAGAACAATAATAAAGCCGAAACTGGTTCTCTGCCAATTCGTATGAGAACTAAAACAACTTTTCTTCTTTGAATATTATATGTGCTTAGTATATATATAAAAGCTACACCAATGCATCAAAACCATCGGTATATCTAGCTTCATTTCATTTGTGTCAAAAAGGCAAGAAAAGAAACAAAACAATTAAAATATATTTCTTGTCTCTTTCTTGATCCTTACTACCGACAGAAACAAAACACACATATATGTATTCCCAAAATAAATTGTCACATGCTTCCAATAAGAAAACAAACAACTTATTTTTTATAAAATATCAAATTAGTTTGACAGTGATATATCCGCATGGAATATTAGATCAAACCTATAATTTGTATTTTGTCCTTCTTATTTAATTTTGCGGGTATTTAATTAGTTTACAACGTCTAATGCTTAAACTAAAAACCGTTAAATAAATTCGTGAAACATATTATATATTTAATAAATATAAACGAGTTACATATATAAAATATATAATAACCGTACTCTTCGTGTTTAAGTGTGTGCCCCTGATAGGCTCACGCATTTACCGATGGCTAAACGATCGCATATCCCTACAGCTCCCACTTGTGAGAGTTTAGACATACAACGTTCATAATGAAACATCTAGCAACACTTCATTATAACCAGTAAATGTTGAGTTGATAGTTTCAAGAAAAATATCTCAAAAGTATACGATGGTATATGATTATAAAACTTGCTAATCATCCTTTTGTTTCGAGTACCTATTAAACCATGGATATGGATCCTAACTCATTCCATATAGTTTAATTTTAATTTCTCGTGATCGAATTAATTTAGATAGTCCAAATGTATCAAGAATCATCTTGATCACACTTTGGGTATGGCCATACAATTATCCAATTAATTCTGGAGAGGATCCAGTGGTACTTCACTACACTATATCAAGTGGAGGAACAAATTCTATATTGACTGCAAGTGTCTGTGGATGCTGCTTCACAACACTTCCAACTATAGCCTTTATAACTAACTCTTGCAAGCTAGCGTTTAACATATAATCAAGAAGCGATATTCACACATGCACAACTTGTTTGCATCTCAAGTCTAAGGACGACTTAATCACCATTTTCGAAAACTTACTCATGACAAGGATCCAAAAGTAATATTCGAAAGTTCGGGGTGTCCAATATTCATCCCTTATGAATAACATATGAGTTTGGTGGGAACCGTCCATTATACTCAAAGAATATAACCAACACTCATATTTGTCTTAATGTAGACAATATTCCCATATTGCTAACCGACAATGGACATGTTTAGAATAATCAAATATTCAAGGATTTAAACATACAAATATAGGACAACAATAATTATATGAATGATAACAAACATCAAATATCTTTATTCATCAGAAAATAATAATTGTCTTATAATCCCAAATTATCCAAATACTAACGTAACACAGATTACATGAGACTATTAGCTGGAAGCAAACCAATGTTATGAGAAAGCATTGAATGCTTTTTAAGTTCCAAAGCCTTCGTAAAGGGGTCAGCTAAGTTGTCATCTGTGTGAACTTTCTCCAGTGTAATATCACCCAGTTCAATCACTTCTCAGAGGTAGTGAACTTTAGCACGATAATGTTTCGCACCTTTTGTGATTCCTGGTTCATTAGCTATAGTAATGGCTCCGGTATTGTCACAATACATCTTCATAGGTTCATTATTTGTGGGAACAACACCAAGCCCAGAAATAAACTTCCTAATCCAAACTGCTTCTTTAGCAGCCTCTGAAGCGGCTATATACTCAGCCTCTTTAGATGAGATAGCATGGATGGTCTGCTTCGAACTTTTCCAGCTTACAGCACCTCCATTCATTTTGAAAACATATCCAGTCTGAGACTTCGTGTCATCAGCGCTGTCAGATATCCAGCGTCAGTGTAGCAAGCAACCCTGAGCTCTCATTTCATATCTCCTCCATAAACCAGAAACATGTCTTTGGTATGCCTAAGATACCTCAGAATGTTCTTAACAGCAGTCCAATGATCCTCACCAGGATTCTTCTGAAAACGGCTCGTCATGTTCTGAGAGAACGCAACATCTGGTCTAGTGCATCTAACAGCATACATGATTGATCCTACTACCGAAGCATAAGGAACTCTCTGCATGCGTTTCACCTCAGCAGGGGTAGATGCTCCTTGAGTCTTAGATAATTTTGAATCAGTTAGCATGGGAATTAATCCACGTTTGGAATTATCCATGTTATACTTCTTCAAAATTTTATCTATGTAAGCACTTTGACATAAACCAATTAACCGTCTTGATCTATCTCGATAGATCTTGATTCCAAGAATATATGCAGCATCTCCTAGATCTTTCATAGCAAAACAGTTTCCAAGGTAAGCTTTTACACTTTGCAACGTTGGAATGTCTTTTCCCATGATTAATATGTCATCGACATACAGGATTAGGAACACCACATTACTCCCACTAGCTTTGATATATACACATGGCTCATCGGGATTCTGAGTGAAACCAAAGTTCTTGATTTCATCATCAAATCTCTTATTCCATTGCCTTGATGCTTGCTTAAGTCCATAAATGGATCTTTGAAGCTTGCATACACGGTTTGGATATTTAGGATTGACAAAACCTTCAGGTTGCTTCATATAGACCTCTTCGTAAAGATGTTCATTGAGGAAGGCGGTTTTAACATCCATTTGCCAAATCTCATAGTCATAGAACGCGGCTATGACTAAGAGAATCCTTATAGCTTTGATATCTGCAACAGGAGAGAAGGTTTCTTCATAATCAACCCCATAGGTTTGAGTGAAGCCCCTCGCTACATATCGAGCTTTAAAGGTGTGTACATTGCCATCTATGTCGGTCTTCTTCCTGTATAACCACTTCCCGCTAACGGTTCTAGCGTTAGGAGGAAGGTCAACTAAGATCCAGACATCATTGTCTTTCATGGATTGCATCTCCACATTCATAGCATCAAGCCATTTTTCAGATTCAGGATCTGCTAATGCAGCTTTATAGTTAGTAGGTTCACCATGATCCCCTAACTCATGTTCCTCAACGTCAATGTATAAACACATACGGTCAGGAGCACGGCTAGTCCTTGTAGACTTTCGAATGGGAGCTATATCACTTATAGGTTCATCAATTTCTTGATCATCCTCTTCATGATCGCTAGTGTTTTTAGAAGGATGTATATCTTCATCTTGAATTACTTCAAGATCTTCTAAACTCCCACTTGCTTCTTGATTCATAAGATTACTCTCTAGGAATTCAGCATTACGAGCAACAATAACCTTGTTCTCGGGTGGGTAATAGAAGGAGTAACCCATTGTTTCCTTTGGGTATCCTACAAAGATACACTTAATCGATCTGGGTTCAAGTTTGTCAGGTTTATTAAGCGTATCACGCTTAACAAGAGCCTCACATCCCCAGACCTTTAAGTAAGACAACTTAGGGGCTTGCCCATGCCATACTTCGTATGGAGTCTTTTCAACCTTCTTAGTTGGAACCATATTGAGAATGCATGCAGCAGACTCAAGAGCATAATCCCAAAAGGACTTTGGAAGAGTTGTTTGTGCCATCATGGAGCGAACCATATCTAGTAGGGTTCTATTTCTCCTCTCAGACACACCATTATGTTGTGGAGTGTATGGAGGAGTTCTATGGGCAATAATCCCATGCTCCTTAAGATGATCCAAAAATTCATAACTCATAAATTCACCCCCACGATCAGAACGTACTGCCTTTATGGTTTTACCGAGTTGATTTTCTACTTCCTTTTGAAACACCTTAAATGTTTCAAACACTTCATGCTTATGCTTTAGCAATTAAACATAACCATAACGACTATAGTCGTCAGTGAAAGTGACGAAGTAGCTTGCACCTTGTCTTGACACGGTTCTGAATGGGCCGCATACATCGGTGTGTATAAGTCCAAGCAGATCTTTAGCCCTCTCCACTTGATGTGAATAAGGTTTACGTGCCATCTTACCAGATAAACATGAAACACACTTGTCAAAGGAATCATCATAATTTGACTTAAGCAATCCATCAGTTTGTAATTGCTTAATGCGTTTTTTGCTTATGTGGCCAAGGCGACAATGCCATAAGAGTGTAGAGTCCAAGTTAGACTTGGCCCTTTTGTTACTTACAACATAAATAGAACTATCGTTTGCATTAGAATCACACATATTAATTTCATATATACCATCAGGAGGAATAGCACGAAAATAAAACATATTATCTTTCGAAACTGAAATTATTGCATTATTCTCAAAACGGTTAACAAAACCATCGTCATACAAACGGAAAACTGAAACAATCCCTCTAGAAATAGAAGGTGCGTAATGACAATTATTCAAAATGACTACTAGTCCACTATGGAGAAATAATTGAAAAACACCAATGGCTTCGACAGCTGCACGATGACCATTGCCCACGTACAGGTTCAAAGCTCCTGGCTTCAGCTTCCTACTTATCCTTAGTCCCTGAGTAGTATTACAGATGTGAGTACCACAACCAGTGTCATAAACCCAGGATTTATTAGGAAAAGTAAAGAGTTCTATAGTGAAGATACCTGAAGTGCTAGCTCCTTGAGATAGCTTCTTCTGCTTCCACAACTCAGCGAGATACTCTGGACAGTTTCTCTTCCAATGACCAATGTCACCGTATTGGTGACAAGTGGCGTCCTTTGCAGGATTCTCTCTCTTTGGTGGAGGGGGAATCTTAGCTCTAGGAGTAAAGTTTGCTACTTTCTTCCCTTTGCCATGATTCTTACCCTTCGCAGCATTAGACGGTTTAGCCTTATTAGGCTTTTGGATCCTTCCTGCCCTAATAGCATTGATAGTATTAGCAGTAGCAGGCGCAACCTTCTTTGGCAACGTCTTCTCATGTAGCTTGAGCATGGCATGCAGCTCAGGTATTGTCTTCCCCAGGCCATGCATATTGTAATCTTGCACGAACCTATCATAATCCTTGTTCAGTGAGGCTAAGATTAGGCTAACTGCAAGTTTCAGTGACACGGGATGACCGAGACGTTCCAAATTCTCTATGTAGCCCTTCATCTTTAAGACATAAGAGCTCACAGATTGTCCATCCTCATGTTTACACGCGTGAAAGGCACGTGCAACATCAAGGAGTTCTTGATCCGCTTGTTCAGTGAACATGGTTTTCAACTCCTCCATCATTGACCATGCGTCATGACCCTCCAAAAGCCTTTGGAGTTCAGGGGACATAGTCATGAGCATAAGTCCAGCAATTTCTCTGGACCTTTTAACCCAAGTATGGTGGTACTCCGGGTCTTGTTGAGGACCTTCAACACCAGGAGAAAGAAACGAGAGATCGGGAATAGGTTGCTCAAGGTATTTAACCAAGTCATCAGTTTCGAGCGCTATCCGAAGAGCACGATACCAATCAACAAAGTTAGTTTCAGTCAGCTTCATTTTCTCAAGGAAAGACTTAGCAACCGTGTTGTTTAAGCAAGAGGTAGAATTATTCATCTACAAAATAGAAGTTCAACGATTAGTATTTTCGATAATTACATTCTCAACAGAATTAACTACCCAATTAATCATTATGAGACTAAGATCCTTGCTTGCACTCCCACTTAATATTAGAGGTCCGACCGTCTAATATCAAGTAGGGCAAGAGGTAAGCGTCGAGCGTTAATTGCATTACAAGTGCAACTCTTAGATTTATGAGACGATTCATGAATTTTATTGTTGTAGAGTGTTTGGATGGGAGTTCTCACATCTCTTTCGAGTACCATTGAACATCTCAAACAAACTTGTTCTACATGTAATAAATCATGAGTATGTTTCATCTCATCTTATGCCTCGGGTTCCGAATCTGACCGGGAACTCGACTTAAGTCGTACCAATTTAAAGCATGCAATAGTTGGCAAAGGTCTGACCAGTGACAAAAATCGCCTTGGGTGCATGATTCGCCCTAGGTCTGACCAGATGGCGAAAAACCACAACAAGTGCTATTAAATTGGATGGCATAGACTTAAAAATTCAAATAGGTATCACATAATTTTTAGAAAACAAATTTCAAAACGTGTAAAAGATGCATGCAATCATCCTTTAGCACAAGTTAAGAAAAACCTTTTGTTAACTTTTTGGTTTTAGGCGTGTTTACCGAGGGAAAGCATTAAAGAATGATCAAACCCTATATCCTACTCTTCATGCGCCCGAAGGCGCAAGTGCTTGGGATAATTATCACATAGATGCCAAAACATTATGTGACACGGGAAACATTAAAGATCATTCAAACCCTAGATAGCTTGACTAGAACACGTAGTGCAATAGCAAGTCTATCATTAGTAAAGCACAAAATGGTGTTGTAATTTTAAGTATTATAAACCAATTAATTTTTCAAATCACGTCGTTGAGAAGATGGTTTATAAGCCATCATTATGGTATGTAAGCCCAACTCGAGTGACAATATGATTTTGCAAAATAATTAGATTATAATAAAAACAAGTTTCATAGATCTTATGTCAATATTAAGATTTGTTCAAAAAACAAGTTTTAACAAATAACACATTGCCGATTCGCAAGGAAAAATAAGTGTATTAATATGACATACTTTTAAAGCTAGTTTCGATATAAGTAGAGATCCGTTTTTATGATTTCTAGAATCTTGTATTATTACGTTTTGCAATTCATAATGGAAAACAAATAAGCATATAAAAACAGACTAGAAAGGGGTAGAAGAAGAAGACAGACTCTATATGAAAGCAGTAAATCATATAAGATCCAAGATCTCAAGTGAGTCTTCCCCAATTTGAGGATCATAGACCCTCACCAAGTTGCTAGGTACTTGGTGACGAGCATGCATCACAAACGTGATTGCTAAAGTCTTTGACGGATAAAAATAAAATTTTGTTTATTAACCAATTTAATAAACCTACCCAATTTTATTAGATCAAGATCAAGATTAAAATTTTATGGCAAGAATGCATGTTATTGCCATAGAAAATAAATAAAGCGAGTATTTAAGCGGATCTAGCGTGTTTATCTATGTGTAACCCATAAATGCCATACGATGACTCGTGATGCCACTGTTGGGATTTTAGAATACTAGTTAACCATTAACTACGAGTGCGCAGCGGAATGGATCTAGTATAACATTTATGATTAACACATAATAAGGTAATAAAAATACTAACCTTTTAGTTTAATTGATTAAATCAATTAAATGAGTCTTGATCTTCAAATTTAACGGTAAAATAACCGTCTCTATTGGTTGCTCACACACACGTCAAGTGAGCACGTTACGGTGCTAGTAGTTGCTTCACGAATACAAACAACAAGTGTCTTTAATACTAATTCGAATATCAAATGATATTACGTTCGTATAGTATATATAAAAGAAGAACAATAATAAAGCCGAAACTGGTTCTCTGCCAATTCGTATGAGAACTAAAACAACTTTTCTTCTTTGAATATTATAAGTGCTTAGTATATATATAAAAGCTACACCAATGCATCAAAACCATCGGTATATATAGCTTCATTTCATTTGTGTCAAAAAGGCAAGAAAAGAAACAAAACAATTAAAATATATTTCTTGTCTCTTTCTTGATCCTTACTACCGACAGAAACAAAACACACATATATGTATTCCCAAAATAAATTGTCACATGCTTCTAATAAGAAAACAAACAACTTATTTTTTTTATAAAATATCAAATTAGTTTGACAGTGATATATCCGCATGGAATATTAGATCAAATCTATAATTTGTATTTTGTCCTTCTTATTTAATTTTGCGGGTATTTAATTAGTTTACAACGTCTAACGCTTAAACTAAAAACCGTTAAATAAATTCGTGAAACATATTATATATTTAATAAATATAAACGAGTTACATATATAAAATATATAATAACCGTACTCTTCGTGTTTAAGTGTGTGCCCCCGATAGGCTCACGCATTTACCGATGGCTAAACGATCGCATATCCCTACATTATATATATATATATTTTTTTGACACTCTTCTAAAGTTTGAACGAGAGTTTAAATTTGATAGAATGTTAAAATGTGTTTTCTTCCTCTCCTATTTGTCGTTCATTCCTACGGAGATGGACTTGTATTTGGCGAAATATTTATATATTGCTTCACGATTTCTTGCATTTTTACCATTTATTATCTTTTTACGTCATGGTTTGATGTGCTTTTTGACTAAAACTATATCGCAGTCGCATTTGTGATTTTAATCGCACCACACTATCACTTATGACTTATATAAATAATGTGAGTTTTTATAGTTTTTGATATAATATTGATTTTTTCGATAATAACAACGTATATATATACTGTAAGAGATACGCCACTTATATATATAATACATAGATATATGTAAGTCGACACCTTGGTGAATTAGTGTGTTTGTGTACAATATACTGCATATGTTGATTACACATAATTCAATGAGAAAACTTAGTTCAGTGAGAACTACGAAGGAAATATGAAGATACATTCTAATATTACTGGGTGGTAAAGTTATTTTCAAGTTGATCTGTTCGATCGGTTTGTGGATTGACGTGTTATTATAACTTCTATCAAACATGACTCATTTATTAATTGTGTCCAGAAACTCAACCTTAAATAGACATGCATAACACGTGTAAACTGTTGTGACGTTTAATCTGTTAAGTAAATAGGATAATCTATGAATAAGGTTGATTTTCTCGATTTAACTAACATAAATGAAAAAGTGGTATAACGATTAAGAAATGATAAACATAACATGCAAATAATAATTCGTCTATTTTTAATTATATATGAATTATATTCATATATATTAACTACAATCACAAGTTATTTATAAACGAGTTATATGAGTCGACCCATTTTTAATCAGAATTTGTTCATCTTCATCCAAACTCGTTTAACTTCGTGACTATACTTTTTTTATATCGTGTCGTGTCGAAAATTACAACATCCAAGTATTAGTAGGGTCGTGGTTTAATAGCAGTATACATCCACATGTTATCCTCGCATCAATTAAAAGATACATTACTGAAGTGTACTTCTTGGCTCATCTAGTAAAGTGTACCTTGTAGTGGTACATGATATGTAATTTGGGATTTAATACCTAGTTAACCATGTAACTACGAGTACGCAGCGAAATAGATCTAGTTTGAGCAATTATGATTAACACGTAATTAATAATAAACAATAAAGGAAACGCGAAAACTAACCTTCGTCCAAAAGCAATGAAACTAAAACGAGTGATAAAATATACCACCTCTACGGTTGCTCACACAACACGTCAAACGAACACATCCGGATTGCTAGCCGAACTCCACGTATACCCAAACACCAAGTGTCGTAGCCCAAAACGGATCAAAAACTAAAACAGCCTAAACTGTAGTTTTGTCCGATATCCTTCTCTGTCCAATAAGGCGGATCTCAGTGTTGTCCAATATCTGACAACACTGTGCGACTGGAAAACCCTGTTCTATCCGAGAACGACCAACAAAAGCCAAAAACCTTCAATAAGCTGTTGCACCTTTAACAGCTTATAAACCTTCGTTTAAGACTTTGTTTTAGCAAACTTAGGATTTATTCTAAGTTACCAAACCACCTTGGATTGTATAGAATGCAAGTGTTTATAATTTGAGATGTAATTCCAAATCTATAAACCCTAATATTAGGTTTATTGATTTGAATGAAGGAGATGGGAAAACAGAGATTATAGCTGTGTTTTTGTGTTTTTTAGTCGTGAGTTATGAGCAGGGGGTGAGGGGTTTATATACCCTTCAAACCCTAGTTGAGATAATGCTTAAACTTGAATTTTAAGCCTTATCCCAAACACTCCTTAACTTATCACAACTTCACTTTACTCCTTATCTCTCCTTATCTCTGCATACAAACGAATGTAGACACATTTATAATCTTTCTATAACCTTCTTGGCCAGCCAGGGACTTAAGGAACTCAATAGATTCATGTCTTAACCATTCATGTCCAAAACGGGTCAAACGGGTTGATTTGAGAAGCTTTATACGTGAAATGTCAAACGCATTCTTTTGTTCTAGTGTGTGTGCCCCCAATAGGCTCACACACCTCTAGCCAAATTTGGCTCATTCCAACAAGCATGAACTAACAGCTCCCACTTGGTCGTTGGATTAGACAACACAAATGTCAACGACAGAAATGTCTAGCAACGCTCATACTCGTTATTTAACTAGAGGTGTCTGAGATATAGTTTCATAGAACATTCTCAGTAGCATGGTCATTTATGTCTTGCTTTTATCATCCTTTGTTATAGATATCGTTAAACCATGGATATGGATCCTAACTCATTTCATATAGTTTAACCATTTAGATTCTCGTTATTGAATTCAATTCAGATATACCAAATGTAACCAAGATTCATCTTGCATTACCATTTGGGTTCGGCCAAAAATTTATCTGATTAATTCTAGAGAGGCGCCATGGTATCATTCTGCACATACTAAGTAGAGTAAAAAATCCTTTATTGACTACAAGTGTTGTGGATGCTGCTTCACATCACTCCGAAAAATAGCTTTTATAACTACCTTATTCAGGACAACGTTTTGCATATAATTACGAAAGTGATATCCACACATGCAGAACTTGTTTGCATCTCAAGTCAAAGATGACTTAACAGACCATTTTTAACATCTTACTCATGACATGGATCCAAAAGTAAATGTTTGAAGTTGGGAATCCAGTATGCATCCCTTATGAATACATATGAGTTTGGCTTAGAACAATTCTCATTCTCACAGAGTATATCCAACACTCACATTTGCCTTATGTAAACAATATTCCCATATTGCTAACCGACAATGGATATTTAGAATGATTAAATCATTCATTGATTAAACATGCAAATATAGAATAACAAATTTTATATGAATGAAATAACAAATACCTCGTATCTTTATTTATTAGAAAATAAAACTGTCTTATAATTCCAAATTATCCAAATACTAATTAACATACAGATTTACATGAGACTACTAGCTGGTATCAAACCAAAACCCCGAGTCAATTTAGAATGCTTAGGGAATGCTAACGCCTTCGTAAATGGATCAGCTAGATTGTCATCTGTATGAACTTTTGTTATCTTGACATCACCCATCCCAATGGTCTCTCGAAGATAGTGAACTTTTGCGCGGAAATGTCTAGCACCCTTGGTGACTCCGCTTTCATTAGCTATATTAATGGCTCCAGTATTTCACAATACATATCAATGGGATCTTCAATTGTGGGCATAATACCAAGCCCATAAATGAATTTACGAATCCAATCAGCCTCTTTAGCTGCATCAAAAGCAGCTATATACTCAGCTTCTGTAGATGAAGTTGCAAAAATACTTTGCTTTGTGCTTTTCCAGTCAACAACACCTCCATTTAGAACGAAAACATATCCAGTCTGAGATTTTAGGTCATCAGCATCTGTCAGATATCCAGCATCAGTGTAGCAAAAAACCCTGAGCTCTCGTTTTTCGTCACCACCATAGACCAGAAACATATCCTTAGTATTCCATAAATACTTAAGAATATTTTTAACAGCAGTCCAGTGAAGTTCACCAGTACTCTGTTGAAATCGGCTTGTTATGTTCTGAGCGAACGCAACATCAGGACGAGTACATCTCACAGCATACATAATTGATCCTACAGCTGAGGCATAAGGAACATTCTGCATGCGTTGCTTTTCAGCTGGTGAAACAGCACATTGTGACTTACTCAATTTAGAGCTTTCATGCATTGGGATAGTTCCACGCTTGGAATTCTCCATATGAAATCTTTTCAAGATTTTCTCAATGTAAGCACTTTGACATAAACCATTTAACTGTCTAGATCTATCTCGGTAGATCTTGATTCCAAGAATGTATGCAGCTTCTCTTAAATCTTTCATAGAAAAACATTTTCCAAGGTAGGATTTTACCCCTTTCAACATTGGAATATTGTTCCCCATGAGCAATATGTCATCAACATATAGAATTAGGAAAGTAACATTACTCCCACTGGCTTTGTGATATACACATGGCTCATCTTGATTCTGAGTGAAACCGAATTTCTTAATCTCATCATCAAAACGCTTATTCCATTGCCTAGATGCTTGCTTAAGTCCATAAATGGAGCGCTTGAGCTTGCATACTCGGTTAGGATATTTAGGATCGACAAAACCCTCAGGTTGCACCATATAGACTTCTTCGGAAAGATGTCCATTGAGGAAGGCGGTTTTGACATCCATTTGCCAAATCTCATAGTCATAGAACGCGGCTATGGCTATAAGAATCCTTATAGCTCTAATGTCTGCTACAGGAGAAAAGGTCTCTTCATAATCAACCCCGTAGGTTTGAGTGAAGCCCTTTGCTACAAGACGAGCTTTAAAGGTGTGTACTTTACCATCCATGTCAGTCTTTTTCTTGAATAGCCACTTGCTACCAACGGTTCTACCGTTAGGAGGAAGATCAACTAATACCCAGACATCATTATCTTTCATGGATTGCATCTCCAAATTCATCGCATTAAGCCATTTTTCGAATTCAGGATCCAATAACGCAGCTTTATAGTTAGTGGGTTCTCCAAGATCCCCTAACTCATGCTCCTCAGCATCGACGTATAAACACATTCGATCTAGTGCACGGCGTGTCCTAGAGGACTTACGAATGGGATTGATATCACTTTGAGGTTCTTCAATTTCTTGATCATCCTCATCATGATCTAAGCCAGTGTCATCAGAAGGATTTGTATCTTCATCTTGAATAATTTCAAGATCTTCTATACTCCCACTTGCTTCTTGATCTAAGAGATTTCTCTCAAAGAACTCAGCATTCCGAGCAACAATAACTTTGTTCTCAGGTGGGTAGTAGAAGGAATATCCCATCGTTTCCTTTGGGTATCCTACAAAGATACACTTAATAGATCTGGGTTCCAGTTTGTCAGGTTTGGTCATCGTATCACGTTTAACCAAAGCTTCACAACCTCAGACTCTTAAGTAAGACAACTTAGGGGCTTGCCCATGCCATACTTCGTATGGTGTCTTTTCAACCTTCTTAGTTGGAACCATGTTGAGTATGCGTGCAGCAGACTCAAGGGCATAATCCCAAAAGGACTTTGGAAGAGTAGTTTGACTCATCATAGATCGAACCATGTCTAGCAGTGTTCGATTCCTCCTCTCAGACACCCCATCATGTTAAGGTGTGTAGGGAGGTGTTCGATGGGCAATAATCCCATGCTCCTTAAGATGATCCAAAAACTCTTGACTCATATATTCACCTCCACGATCAGATCGTAGTGATTTTATGGTCTTACCGAGTTGATTTTCTACTTCCTTTTGAAACACTTTAAATGTCTCAAACACTTCATGTTTATGCTTTAACAGGTAAACATAACCATACCGACTAAAGTCGTCAGTAAAAGTGACAAAGTAGTTAGCTCCTTGCCTTGACATGATTCTAAATGGGCCACAAACATTAGTATGTATTAGTCCAAGTAGATCTTTAGCCCTTTCCACTTGATGTGAATAGGGTTTTCTTGCCATCTTCCCAGACATACAAGAGACACACTTTTCAAATTACTTAATGTTAGTTGAGGTGAGAAGTCCATCATGTTTCAACTTCTCCATGCGTTTCTTGCTTATGTGTCCAAGACGACAATGCCACAAGAGAGTAGAGTCCACAGTTAATTTGACTCTTTTATTGCTAACAGCAAACATAGAACTATCATTTGTTTTAGAACAAGACATGTCATTTTCATAAATGCCATCCCATCGGGGAGTAGCAGTAAAATAAACAACGTTATTCCTAGAAACTGAAATTGCATTATTCGAATCAATACAGTTTACAAAACCATGTTTAAACAAACCAGAAACTGAAATAATCCCTCTAGTGATAGAGGGAGCATAATGACAATTGTTCAAAACAATAACTAATCCACTAGGGAGACATAAATGATAATTTCCAATTGCTTCGACTCCTGCACGTTGACCATTGCCCATGTACAGATTCAAAGCTCCTGGATTCAGCTTCTTACTTCCCCTTAGACCCTAAGTATTATTACAAATGTGAGTACCACAACCAGTGTCATATACCCACAAATTACTCGGAAGGGAATATAGTTCTATAGTGAAAATACCTGAAGTGTTGGCTTCTTGAGACAACCTCTTCTTTTTCTACAACTCGGCTAAGTGCTCGGGACAGTTCCGTTTCTAATGACCTATCTGACCACATTTGTGACAGGGGTCGTCCTTAGCAGGATTATCCTTTTTAGGTGGTGGAGGATTTTGGTTCTTGGGAGCATAAGATGGTTTGTGCTCGGGAGCATAAGCCAGCTTATTCTTTCTATTACCATAATTCCCCTTCGTAGCCTTAGGTGGTTTTCTACCTTGGTTTTTCTAGACCTTGCCTGCACGCACATTATGAAGTGCAGGTGAAAAAAACTTCTTGGGAAGTGTCTGTGCATGTTGTTTAAGCATGGCATGCAGTTCATTCACTGAATTCACAGTCTTCCCCATGCCATGCATGTGGAAGTTTTGAACGAAACTGTCATACTCCTTGGAAAGGCCTATCAAGATCAGGCTTATTTCATAGCTAACAGTCATAGGGTGACCAAGACGCTCCAAGTTCTCAATGTAGCCCTTCATCTTAAGAACATATGAGCCTACATTTTGACCTTCCTCAAGCTTGCACGCGTGAAATTCACGCGCAGTTTGAAGAAGTTCCTGCTCTGCTTGCTGAGAAAACATGGTTTTCAGCTCCTGTAACATGTCATATGCTCCGAGATGGGTTAGATTTCGTTGGATCTCTAAGTCGATAGTCATGAGCATAAGGGCAGCAATGTCCTTTGACCCTTTGACCCAAGCAGCATGAGCTGCAAGAGCATCGGGAGGGACTTGGTGACCAGGAGTTGCAACAGGTGCAGCAAGAATTGGATGTTCCAAGTATTGTTCCTTGTCTTCAGCTGATAGGATAATGCGCAACTGGCGGTACCAATCAATGAAGTTAGGCCCAGTGAGTTTGTGTTTCTCGAAGAAACTCCTGAGTACCGAATTGTTTCCGACATTGGTAGTCATCTACAATTAAAAAGTTCAAACAATTAGTATTTTCGATAATTACATTCTTAATAGAATTAACTACCCAATTAATTACTAATTAAGACTAAGATCCATCTTGTACTCCCACTCAATACAAAAGGACTGTCCAATATGTAAACAAGTAGGGCAAGAGGTAAGCGACGAGCGTTAATTCCATAACATGCAACTCTTAGACTTTATGAGACCGTTCAAGACACTAGTAAAACGGTAGTAGTGTCATGAGCATGTTTAGTCTCATCTTATGCCTCGGGTCCAGGGTCTGACCGTGCATACTCGAGTTAAGTTAACCAAGCAAGAACATGCAAATATCACACAAGGTCTGACCGTCGTGAAAAATTTTCCATGGGTTTGACAAGGCCCTTAGGACTGTCCAGAGAAGCCAAATCAAATGCACGTGTTCTTAGTTGGCTGGCATACACTTAAATTTCACATAGGGTATAACACATAAATGTGGTAAAACATGTGTACAAAGAAGCATGTAAACAACTTTGTAGCACTATTTTTAAAAACTTTTAGTAATGACACTGTAGTGATCTACGATGGTTCACGGTAGCTCCAATCGAACTCGCAAGCAAGCGCAGGACCAGACCAGCGCAAGGCAATAGTCGGATATCCTTTAGGTGTGACTGTGCGCACCGGCTTATACCCGCCTTATAGTTTGTTCTAGTGGGTGACCCGTACATCCCATGAGTCCATAGCGTCCAATTTTTATTTTCATAAAAGCGTGTTTCAATAGTGTTTAGGTCCTTTTATTTTATAAAACACTTTTCCACGTAACACATAACCGGTCACAATGAGCGTGTATTTAGGCGTGTAAAATATTAACCTATTTTAATGTCATGTTTCTCTATAAGTATTTATCCATATTGCATGCAATTAGGTGTTTTGAAAAACATGTAACAATAATGTATTTAGGAAAACAAATACAATAAACATAAGACATTAAATAAACACATAAATCCGAGACCCCGAAGAGTCTTCCCCAAACGAAGAACCATAAGACTCTCCTTAGGTTTTCATCAAGTGCCTAAATCGCCCCATGCATCACATTACGTGATTGTAGTGAGTCTTATAGCCGGATAACACATAAAATAATCATGGCAAAACAATTAACTATTAATTTTTTTAATTATTTTATGTATTCTAATTAACCATTTAATTTTAGTTATATGTTTCTAATTAACATTTAATTTTAATAATTACCATCTTGTTATTTTTTTATAATTAATGCCAAGTACACAATTTAATTGTCAAATAAAAATAAAACAAATAACTAAATTAGGTTTTGTGCATGCGGTTTCACGTGTTTATTTAAAACGTGTAACCCATCACCACCAAACGAGCATGACTCGTGATGCCACTGTTAAGATTTAATACGTAGTTAACCATGTAACTACGAGTACGCAGCCGAATGGATCTAGTTTGAGCAATTATGATTAACACGTAATTAATAATAAACAATAAAGGAAACACGAAAACTAACCTTCGTCCAAAAGAAATGAAACTAAAACGAGTGATAAAACATACCACCTCTGCGGTTGCTCACACAAACACGTCAAACGAACACTCCGGATTGCTAGCCGAACTCCACGTATACCCAAACACCAAGTGTCGTAGCCCAAAACGGATCAAAAACTAAAACAGCCTAAACTGTAGTTTTGTCCGATATCCTTCTCTGTCCAATAAGCCGGATCTCAGTGTTGTCCAATATCTGACAACACTGTGCGACTGGAAAACCCTGTTCTATCCGAGAACGACCAGCATAAGCCAAAAACCTTCAATAAGCTGTTGCACCTTTAACAGCTTATAAACCTTCGTTTAAGACTTTGTTTAAGCAAACTTAGGATTGATTCTAAGTTACCGAACCACCTTGGATTGTATAGAATGCAAGTGTTTATAATTTGAGATGTAATTCCAAATCTATAAACCCTAATATTAGGTTTATTGATTTGAATGAAGGAGATGGGAAAACAAAGATTATCGTTGTGTTTTTGTGTTTTTTAGTCGTGAGTTATGAGCAGGGGGTGAGGGGTTTATATACCCTTCAAACCCTAGTTGAGATAATGCTTAAACTTGAATTTTAAGCCTTATCCCAAACACTCCTTAACTTATCACAACTTCACTTTACTCCTTATCTCTCCTTATCTCTGCATACAAACGAATGTAGACACATTATCTTTCTAGAACCTTCTTGGCCAGCCAGGGACTTAAGGAACTCAATAGATTCATGTCTTAACCATTCATGTCCAAAACGGGTCAAACGGGTTGATTTGAGAAGCTTTATACATGAAATGTCAAACGCATTCTTGTGTTCTAGTGTGTGTGCCCCCAATAGGCTCACACACCTCAAGCCACATTTGGCTCATTCCAACGAGCATGAACTAACATAATTTTGGCCCGAGAATCATCGATGGCTTTACACGCATCAATTCAATGATGTTGTACTTTTTGGCTAGTATTGATTTCTCTGTATTTGACATATGAAGGATTCCTGCGAATGTGGGGCCTGGTTCAACAAATCACAAGTAGGTTACTAGGTTTGTGGTCACCACACAAAACTCACTCATACATAGTAGAACATATAACACCAAACACACAAAACAATCACAAATCTCCCGTCGTAAAAAAACGTCCTGGTATGTTTTCTGTTGGGTCTAAAATTATATGAGTTGATGTGGCAGAAACTCAAAACGAAGAAAACATCAAGACGTTTGTCAAAGCCGCTGACACGGCTAGTTGAGACGCTGACGGAAAGTGTTGAGACGCTGACAGATGTTTACACGCTGATGGAGAATTCTATTTAGGGAAAATATTGGATATATTCTAAATCATATATTTAGTATATATCTATAGAAATAGAATATTTAGATGTTTATTTGATATTATCTCTTGTAGATTCTGTTCCTTCCACTATAAAAGGAACAAGAGTCTTAGGTTTTATTCATATTATTCATTCACAATGTAAACCTAAAGTGTGTGTCGCACTAGACGTGGGATTCAATGTATACACGTCTAGTGGTTGTTTATTATTAATATAATGAGCAACCCGATTGTTTTAATTCATGTGTCTTGTGCCTAAACACCTTGTTCATGATCATTGTTCTTTTCCGCTATGTTATCATATGAACGATGATCAACCTAGATATAATGGTTCATAACCATTGAGTCTAACGATAATAGGGATCCACAATTGGTATCAGAGCCTAAGGCTCTTGATATCTAGGTCCGACGAGGTGTTCGTATATGGTGAAGAAGAAAAATCCGTATGGATTTTTCTGGACGTTTTTGTGTGCGCAGCAGTATTCAAAAGGTCATAACTTTTGATTGAACTGTTGGATCGTCACGAAATTTTAGATGTGTGTTCTACATACATAGATCTAAACATCCACCGGAGGGATTGTCGAGTTTTATCCCCAGGTAAAAGTTATTAAGCGTCGAAGTTGGCTGATGGTTGATTTTCAGTTTTCTGCTTTTACATAAAATCATGAACTAGGGTTCCTCAAACCCTAGATCTACTTAAAAGCAGGGAGAATTGCAGTTCGTGGCTGTTAAAACGTGTGAAGATTCACGATCTAAGGTTAATTTACAAACCCTAATTAGGGTTTCGATGCATAATGTTAAAAACCCTAGATCTATCATTTATTGTGCTAATCAAGAACGATGGTATGTTAGCTTTGGGAATCGACTCATCATGGATTCATTATAAACCCTAGCAGCATGTCATGTCACAGGTTCATGACTGCTTGTTACTATTGATGGATTGCTGCTATCTGATGTCTATTATTGATGTAGATGTGAGAGTGCAGCAGGATATCACGATGGTTTTTAAAAGGGTCAAGTTGTGATGTTGATGTGTCACAGTAACTCTTTTAAAGATAAGTATGACAGATCGTAACAAACAGTGCTTGTGATATGTGTTCAGATCAGACGTGGAAGCAAGGCATATGATTGGATGACAAATATGTGTTCACATGGTACATGATTTCTCATTGGTGGAAATTCTTTTGTTTCACACGGTTGTTTAAGCTTTGCATTCACACGATTGATTTATTCATATGATTCTAAACTGCTAATTGGTGGAAATTTTTGCATTCACACGAAGCAAATGTTTCTATTGGTTAAATCAATTGGTGTTCACATGGTACAACATTAGTTATGGTGGACTTGCAGGCATATGATTAAAACCCACGGTTTGAATATTGGATGTGATTTAGTTGCTGAAGATGAGAATTTAAGTTGCACAAAGTGTGCATCACGTGGGGATGATTGGTCTACTGCCACAATTATTATCATACACATGAGTATATAATGATACGTTGAGCATGTGATTAAGCAACGCTGACAAGAGTATGTTTTGACGTTGAAAGGATATTGACGCTGACAAGGATTTAAGGTTGGCGCTGACGTTTGTTATTTAGGCGCTGACAGGAAGGATTTTGACGCTGACAGAATAAGTCAACGCTGACAGGTTGACAGTGTTGTCCGAGATATGTGTTTCAAACGCTGACACGTGTTGTCCGATATTGGGCAATACACATGGAAGGATATTGGACAAAGAAAGATCTCGGGTAACACACTGTTTGCTGCTGTTTGAGAAAACTGGTACGTTTTAAGCATACAAAAAGGAGTTATTTACACACAAAGGTACATGGAATCTCCGTTTTAATATAGAATATCAAGTTGATATTTATGGCTCGGATATTTTTAAATGGATTAATGATTTTAAAGCGAGTTAGCAATTATTCGTGGGAATTTGATGGATATTTAAACTATGTAATCGGGATAGCCTTGCAAAAGAGTTATTCAGCATAACACTTTTACATATGGTATGAAGATGTTATTTCATTCAAATTCGTCATGAAGAGGTGTTAGCTTAAGGGGAAGAATTCTTATGGTAAGTTTGATGATTGAAGAAGATTTTCGCGAGTTTGTGTTCTATCATATCTTAAAGTCATGGACTTCCAGCCACTGACTTTAAAGGTAACTTTTTCGTGCTTTACATAGTTGGTGATGAAGACTTGTCATATCTAGCAACCCAATTGCTATCACTTGAAGGAGTTACATTATCGTGCTCAGTGTCTCACAAAGGATGAGGATTTTGACAAACGGATCGAGGTCTACTTATACTTTGTACCATGAGTATAAGTTCTTCATCACATGGATAAACAAGACATGGAACATAAGATTGGGTTATTTTACTTCAACATCAAGAATACTTTATTTATTTTTCTTCAGGATCATTACATAGAGCCTACTTTTGGAGAATCTTCAAAGATTGCATACATTGTTTACTTCCCTGTTGATGTGACAAAAAGAGGAAGATACGCATGCTACACTTGAGGGGAAGCAATTTGAAGATCATGTACAACTTACAAGAGATATACAAAGAGTTTTGCCGACATCAACTAGGGGAAGATTGGTGGGTCTAAAATTATATGAGTTGATGTGGCAGAAACTCAAAACGAAGAAAACATCAAGACGTTTGTCAAAGCCGCTGACACGGCTAGTTGAGACGCTGACGGAAAGTGTTGAGACGCTGACAGATGTTTACACGCTGATGGAGAATTCTATTTAGGGAAAATATTGGATATATTCTAAATCATATATTTAGTATATATCTATAGAAATAGAATATTTAGATGTTTATTTGATATTATCTCTTGTAGATTCTGTTCCTTCCACTATAAAAGGAACAAGAGTCTTAGGTTTTATTCATATTATTCATTCACAATGTAAACCTAAAGTGTGTGTCGCACTAGACGTGGGATTCAATGTATACACGTCTAGTGGTTGTTTATTATTAATATAATGAGCAACCCGATTGTTTTAATTCATGTGTCTTGTGCCTAAACACCTTGTTCATGATCATTGTTCTTTTCCGCTATGTTATCATATGAACTATGATCAACCTAGATATAATGGTTCATAACCATTGAGTCTAACGATAATAGGGATCCACATTTTCTTGTCCCATTTTTTTAATGTTTTTTTCGTTTATAAAATATAGTCTTGATATCTTCTGCATAAGTTAATCAAAATCCTTAAAAAATAATGTTAATTGTAGTTTGCTTTAGAATATCTTAGCAGAACTGTTTTATATGTAGGGTTAATTAGTTTTGTAACTATACAAAGTATATATCATAAAACCTTGGAGCACAAGCAACTTAAAAATAATTATGTGATTCCTCTGTGAACTGTGAAGTTGTCATGAATAACATATATAATCATTACTTAACATAAACATTTTTTAAATCTTTTAGTTTTTTTTGTTTATAATTTGTACTTTATATATATGATTCTTCAACTGTTACAAGTTTCTTTAATAACGTTTTGTTTCATAACTATGAAATCTTACAGACTTTAATTAAGAAGGACGCGAAGATGATGATGGATATGACTCAAGTTGGGTCTATGATGGCCGCGGTTATGTTTCTCTCTGCGATATTACAACAAGTGTTTCAACAGCAGCTTAGTGGACTCGTCGAACATTACTTTTATAGGCTCAAGCGTTATTGTAGCCCTTATATCCATATCAATTTCCCTAAATTTCAAGATGAAGAATTACTAAAAAGCACAGCTTATATCGCCATTGAAATGTATCTCACAACGATCCCCACTAATCGAGCTAAACACCAGAAAGCAAAAGTCACCGCTAATTTAAAAAATGTTTTCTATAGTATGGACGACTATGAGGAGGTTTTCGACGAGTTTAAAGGCATCAAGATTTGGTGGTTTTCAAGAAAGATTTTCCCACAACAACAAACTTTGTTGCTTAATGCTAGGGATGATTATGCCAGGTGGTTTTACAAGCTCACTTTCCATAAAAAACATGAAGATTTCGTTAAGAAAGAGTACTTGGACCATGTATTCAAAGAAGGAACTGCTATCTCCCAGAAGGAAAGACAACGAATTCTATATACTAATAACATCGGATCCAATTCTTACTCCGGACGGGAGCAATTGTGGAGCCACGTTATATTCGATCACCCATCTACCTTTGATACACTGGCGATGGACCCAAACAAGAAAAAAGATATTGTGGATGATCTGGAGGCATTTAGTGAATCTGAAGAATACTATAAATCGGTTGGGAGGGTGTGGAAACGAGGGTATCTTCTCTATGGTCCACCAGGAACCGGTAAGTCGAGTATGATTGCAGCAATGGCTAACTATCTTAAGTATGACATATATGACATAGAATTGAGTTCTGTGAAAAATAATGCTAACTTGAAGAAGCTTTTGATCGATACATCAAGTAAGTCGATAATTGTCATTGAGTATATCGATTGCTCACTAGATTTTACCGGTAAAAGAAAAGAGAAGAAAGATACAATGTCTGAAAAGTTCAATGGCAATAAGAAGAAAACAAGTAAAATGACATTAGCTGGGTTACTGAACTCGGTTGATGGGCTATGGTCAGTTTGTACCAGCGAAAAACTAATTGTGTTCACTACGAATCACATTGAACAGCTTGACCCTGCTCTCATCAGAAGCGGAAGGATGGATTTTCATATTGAGATGTCATATTGTTGTTTTGAAACATTTAAGGATCTTGCTAAAACCTATTTGAAGGTTGAATCGCATGAGTTATTTGCACCCATTGGTCAATTGCTTAAAGAGACCAACATTACTCCAGCTGATGTTGCAGAAAAGTTGATGATAAAGTCAGTACGTGTTAAACAAAACGCTGATACTTGCTTAAACAACTTGATCAGATGTCTCGAGGATGCAAAGGAAGAAGCACGTCAAGAAGCCATGAAGGAAGCGAGTAAATTGAGTATTGAGAATGTTGAGAAGGTGCAAGACGACGTGGAAGTCTTGAAGAAATCAAGTAATGAAAGCGACGAGGAATCAAGTGAGGAGGATTCGAGCGACTCAGATGGTTAAGACTTAAGATGCATGGCAAACTTTGATAGTACGCGTTAGTTTTGTTTATTTCCGAAGCCTCCTCATAAGTATTAGACGTATAGTTCTGATATAGTAGTTTATAAAATGTCATCTAAAGCTTCTTGGATCTTCGGTCATCAACCATTCATGAACAATTACGAAAGCTCTAATCTTTTGTCTTCAACAAATTCTGATCTTTTTGTAAGTTTGTGTTATGTGTAAGATTGAGAATGATTCGTATGTTATTTCATAAAGAGTGCCGGTACATTTATAGGGTACAAGAGTTGGGCTTTAACCCAAGACAACTAATACCAAGCTATATCATACAATGTCTAGATAAGGATATCGACTAACACTCCCCGTAGTTAGAGCGAATGCTCAAACTAGAACGAAACTCCTCAAACAACGTCGAAGGCAGACCTTTAGTAAAAGTATCCGCATACTGATAACGAGATGGAACATGAAGAACTCGAACCTGATCACCAGCAACAACCAAATCTCGGATGAAATGCATATCAATCTCTATATGCTTTGTACGTTGATGTTGAACTGTATTAGAAGATAAATACACAACACTAACATTGTCACAGTAAACAAGCGTAGCGGAAGACAATGGTGTATGTAACTCACGTAATAAATACCTCAACCAACATGTCTCAGCAACAACATTGGCAACACCTCGATACTCTGCCTCTGCACTAGAACGAGAAAGCGTCGGTTGACGCTTAGCGGACCATGATAGTAAGTTGTTTCCAAGAAAAACACAATAACCAGAAGTAGACCTCCGAGTAGTAGAACAACCAGCCCAATCCGCATCGGAGTATGCAACCAATGATGTAGGAGATTAAGAAAGCAACTGTAGCCCATAGTCTAAAGTACCTCAGATATACCTCAAGATCCGTTTAAGAGCCCAGAACTGAGGCTCTCACGGATCATGCATATAAAGACAAACCTATTTTATCGCATAAGAAATATGGGTAAGAGTAAGATAGTGTAAAGAACCAACGAGACTTCGATACAACGTAGGTACAGAGACCGGATCACCACCATCTCCAAGCTTAGACTCTGTATCAACATGAGTCCGAGTAGGATTACAATTACCCATATGTGCCCTCTCAAGTAGGTCAACAACATATTTCTTTTGAGATAAAAACATCCCAGAAGAATCTCGTGTAACCGAAACCCCCAAAAAATAATTAAGGGAACCCAAATCTGTCATAGCAAACTCCTTATGCAAAGAGGCAATAATTTGTCGTAACAAAATCTCATATGAAGTAGTTGAACAATATCATCAACATATAGTAACAAGTAAGTTGTGTTAGTCCCCTGTTGATAAATAAATGATGAAGAGTCACTCCGACTCTGACTGAATCCAACACGGGTAATATATGTAGCAAATCGCTAAAACCAACCCCTGGGGGAGCCTTCTTAAGACCATATAGAAACCGCTGCAAGAGACAAACATAATCAGGATGTGTAGAATCCCGAAACCCAGGAGGCTGATGCATATATACCGTCTCAGATAAATCTCCATATAAAAAGACATTTTTCACATCAAGCTAATGTACAGGCCAATGTCGAGAAATAGCCAAAATAAGAATCGTCCGAATAGTTCTAGGTTTAACAACTGGGCTAAAAGTCTCATCAACATCAATACCCTCTACCTGTGTACTGCCATTTGCTACAAGGCAAGCCTTGTAACGACTCAGAGTGCCATCTGCTAAATACTTGTGACGAAATAACCACATACAATGAACAATATTGACATTCGCGGGTCGAGGAATAATAGTCCAAGTGTTATTTTTAATAAGTGTATTATACTCATCAGACATAGCTTTTCGCCAGTGTTGGTCACTAAACGCATCATTATACGACTTGGGTAAATGTGTGACAGTGGACACATGACAATTATACTTCGGATTAGGACGAGTAGTCCCGATAGGAGAACGTGTGACCATGGGATGAACCGATGCAGAATTCGGGTTAACATTTGTAGTGGATTGAGGTTCAGAAACAGAAACAGAAGCGGGCGTTGGGATATCATATGCATTTAGTTGATCGGATAATCTTGGTTGGGTCGGATTTGTAGGTAATACGTTGGAATGATCATCATGTATAATGGGAGCATTATTGTGGCTTGGCCTTGAGGATCTAGTAATAGGAGATGAGATTGATGATTCAGATTGGCCAGAGGGTCTAGTTGGGCTTGGGATTGTAACAATACGCGTAGGTTTTGCTGTTGAATTGATAAGTGAATTAACAATTGGAGACAAACGAATATAATTGTTTATAGCATTTGGTATTTCATCAAAAAAATCATACGCATGGCTCGAGGAAGGTGTCATCGAGGCAAATGGGAAAACTGTCTCATCAAAAGTTACATGACGTTAAATGATAATCTTGTTGGTGTTAAGGTCAAGGCACCGATAGCCACGGTGATTCATGGCATGTCCCAAAAATATTGAAGGCATAGCTCGAGGTTCGAGTTTGTGAGAGGGATCAAGGTGTGGATAACAAATACATCCAAAGGTACGTAAAATAGTATAGTCGGGTATATTGCCAAAAAGACGGGTAAAAGGTATTTCATTATCAGTGGTACGAGAAGTTAAGATATTTAACAAGTACACAACCATATTTAGCATTTCAGTCCTATAATTAGGGGGAGGTGAGCTTGAAATAACAAGGTGCGGATAAGATAGTTGATAGTGCGAATCATCCTTTCGTACTTTCCATTTTGTTGATAGGTGCGCAAACATGAAACACGAAATTGAATCCCGTTATTTACAAATAATTGATGAAAGGCATGGTTATCGAATTCAACGTCATGATCACACTGGAAAGAGTTGATTTCAATCTTAAACTGAGTGCGAACAAAGGTACGAAACAACACAACTTTTGAAAAGACTTTAGACTTGTTAACCAATGGATAAACCCAAATATATTGTGAATAATGATCCAAGAATAAAACATAGTATTTAAACCAGAAAGACTCAGAATTAGGAAAGTCCACAAATACGAGTGAATAACATCAAAACAAGACTTGACCAACGTATTAGAACTTACAAACAGAAGCCTCATGTAAGTTTTTGTTATGTGTAAGTTTGAGAATGATTCGTATGTTATTTCATCTAGAGTGTCGGTACATTTATAGGGGTACAGGAGTTGGAATTTAACACAAGACAACTAATACCAAGCTATCATACAACTGTAACATACCTATATCCAAGTGTAATACATCAATCACATCTAATATCCTATAATGTCTAGATAAGGATATCGACTAACACTTTTGTCTTCAACAAGCACTAAAATAAACTGAAAGCTCTGATCTTTTGTCTTTAACAAGCTCGTAAATAACGAAAAAGAAAACTTTAATCTCACAATTAAGAAGTAAAGAGGGGTTTTAGAGGTTGATTATGGGATCACATAACAAGTTCACTCCTAATTAACCGAAGCTAATGATTTAAAGCACTAGTTTATGTTCAAGCTAACATTTTCCTCCGAATTTGCTCTCAAAATTTTATCCAAAAATGAAAAACGACAGCAACCTTCCAAATCAAACGAATTACTTTAATAACTTCAAAATTAACTTAAAAGCCATTACAAAAGTTATTGGCACACCCCTCAAACTCATAGTCAGCCTATAACAGACATCTAATTTGAATTTACAAGCTAGCAAACTTGACTTAAAATAAGTACACACCAAGCAATTTTTTAACCCTTAACCTCTTGTTTTAATCTAAAAAATCACTTCCAAAAGTTACTTAAAGTCACCATTTTGCGAAAAATATCAAGTTATTTTATGTTTAGGTAAGATTAAACACATCTTTCTTTTTGGTAATAACACAGTTATTAAGCATATATACCTCTGTTAGATCGTCCTAGCAAATATCTACACACACAACTTGTTTGAATCCAGCCGTATGATTTTTTTGTCAAATTTTTTCCACTCCTGAGAAAACAAGATACACAATATTGAATGATGAGCTCTAATATTAGTTGACGATGCAAAGTAGGTGAATACCTACACGAATTCACTTTCGAGAGAAAGCATGCACACACCAAACCACACCAACTTTTACTGCAAGGGATTTTCTAATGTCATGTTTTTTCAGTGATTCTTCAACGAAGCCTTAAACCTGCAGTGTGACAATACCTTGAGATAACATTCAAAAGCAATAAAACTGAAGCAACATAGCTATCACTATAAAAGAGACAGAAACAATTATAAATAAAACATAATCAAAGATCAAAGTACGTAATAGCGGAAGCGATTTAAACAAGATCCTAATAATAACACATTCATAATTAATCGAATTAGTGTTACGTACCTTTTGCAATAAATTCCAACGAACAAGAACAATTCTCAATTTAGGGTTTATGTGGATCAATGATTAACCCCTTACCGTTTTGTTAATCGATCCCAAAATATGAGGGTAATCGCACGATCGAACAAAAGAGAGGTGAAAAATTATAAGGGATATCTTAATCTCATGGGTATTTATAGGGATATTAAACTTGGAGCTCAAGATTAAATAAACGCAAATTAAGAAATAAAATCTTCTCCTCCTTGCCCCCTTATTCCCACCGACCGGATCACCCTTCTAGGGGGTGTTCCAGATCCTTCTTTCCTCTTCAAATTTATTCCACGTTAATCATTAATTTCTAACTATTAAAACATAACGACCGTTAAATGTTTAAAGCTCGTTTTAATTAATAAATATATAAAATATATTTATTAATAAATCAACTATTTACGTATTTTGTACAATCCCGTAATCCCGAGTTCGATCCTACCACACGACTATTAAAATTTAAGTCCATAAAACTTACAGCTCCCACTGGGACATACTTTAATAGTGTGATCACATCGGTTAGCGTGTAGTCACACGCCGATGCCTCTAGTACTATACAACTCGAGTAAGGTCTCCTAGATAAAACCTTTTAATGATTCATCATTATTATTATCTTTTCATTTCTAATACAATGTTAATAAGAATATGGATTTTAGTCATTCCTTAATTAACTATTCTATTTCTCATTTATCCGATTAAGCAAGATATATGACCAAAACTTCTAAACATACTTCAGAATAACTTTGGGTGTGGCCCACAAACATCTTGCTAATCCCACGAGGGGTCCAACTATATTAAACTCCAAAATAAATTTGAAGGAAACAAATCCCATATTGAATACAAGCAAAACTTATGAATTTTAAAACACTTCTGAAAATAACCCTTATGGCCACCAGTTACGTATAGCTTTAGTTTATCTCACATAAATACACTAGGTCCATGACAGTTTTCTGGCATCTCAGGTTTGAGGATAACTATTTATGATTTACTTGATGACAAAGATTTATAAAGTATAATCATATAGTTGGGATAAGTCCTATATTCAATTCATATTGAATAGCATCTAAATCTGATATGTAAAACAAACATTTTCAAATACACAATAATTTACAAATTAAGCAACCTTAAAATGGCGGCGACACCCCTCTTGGATCTCCCATCCCAATCTTGATTTACTAACCTTCGTGTATTTGTGTGTCTAATGAACATGTAGTCTGTGTCTATCATCCTTAAGTTTGACACCTAGAACGAGCTTCTTTATTCACCTGTCATCTGGAGCCAGATATATCGATTTTCTTATGGGTTTTTTTCCTTCTATGTTGCTGTTCGTTTCCGTGGTAGTTTTTCAAACCCTATTTTAATTGAATCTTTGTTTGTTAGTCATTCCTTGGAAACGTCAGATCTCTGTCTTTATTGCCATTCTTGTTTTCTCAATGGGGTTGATGAGGGTTCGACATAGTTGCAGAACTAGGGCTTTATCCTCAGATTAGATCCCTGTTGGTGTGATATTTATCTTCATCACTTTCGTTGTATTACTCGTTAGTATTCGGCGTAGATCTTTCTTTATTTGAGTCGACATATTCATTGGGTATGTTTTTTAATTTTTAGGGTTTTGTTTGGCTGTTGTGACGTTTCATCTTTTTTAGGATTTATTTATTTATTTATTTTTTTAATTTTTGGAAAGGCGATCTTTTTTAGGATTTATTGTTCATCTCGATTCAAATTAAATTTTGGTTGTGTTTGGTTGTCTTCATGGGGAGATCTTATTCTATGGAAGATGATGTGGCACGGATTGCTAAATCTGTGTTTGTAACTAATTTCCCCGATTCGTTTGGATCTTGCGATCTTTGGAATCTTTGTCAGGCCTATGGTAAGGTCGTGGACGTCTTCATTCCTTATCGTAAACCTAAATCTTGGAAATGATATGCGTTCTTTCGTTTCATCAGGGTAGATAATCTTGATAGGTTGATCGGAAACTTATGCACTCTTTGGGCGGGTAGAATGATATTCATGCAAATGCTGTCCGTTATGAGCGGCCGAGTAAAATGGTTCCAAAATCCACTAGAAATCCTCCTTCGAAGCAGGCAGGTAATTCCTCTTATGTTAATGTCATTAATAATGTCAAACCGACAAACAGGTTTTCTGCCCTTGATGATCCAGCCTTAGTGCTCGATGATAGTTGTGGTAATGATGTGGATATTTCGAGACATGCTTTTGGTAATATTAAAGACTTTAAGTCTATCAATATTTTGAATCTGATTCTCGATAAAGATGGGTTTGATGATATTAATATTTTCTTATCTTGGTGGCTTACGGGTAATGATTGAACTGCACAATGTAGAGGCACGAAACATTTTCTTATTACATTCTGGGGTTAAATCTTGGTTTCATGATCTTGTGGCTGCATACACTGATTTCATTAGTACTGAACGTATTGTGTGGGTTGATGTTAAAGGGGTTCCAATGAATGCCTGGTCATCCAACACGTTTCCTAGAATTGGGAATAAATGGGGGCAGGTTATGGATATTGAAGAAGCTAAGGGGTCGTCTTTCCCTCGTAAACGTTTGTATATCAAAACAAGTTTGGCAAATAATATTCTAGAATAATTTAAGATTATCTTCAAAGGTAAAACTTTTAGGGTTCGTGCTAAGGAGTTGTATACGTGGTCTCCTAGTTTTGCTGATCTCAATGAGACTAAGTATTCATCGGGTAAGGAATCTCAGGCTAGAGATATTACTAAACCTGATGCAAGTGATGACGAGGAGATCTCTGAAACAAATTTTGATTCTCGATTTACTCCGGAGAATGAACTTGGGGTTAACGAACATGACGAGGAGTTAATCAATGATGGTAAGGTACAAGAAGGGGTTTAAAAGTCAGATGATCCTTTCGACATTTATGACATGCTCAATAAACCACTTGCTAAAAATGTCTTTTCAGATCCTTCTATACCTCATCCTCCGGGTTATACTCTTGAGCAGCCAATCCCTGAGACTCCTGTTGTAAAGTCTTGTGCAATCGAGGATGCACCCGTCCTCCAGGAAGCTGCATCACGGGATGATGTAGTTAAAAATGTTGGGAATAATGTTAGTGATTCTGTAAGTGAGTTCTCTTATAATATCCCTACTCGCACTAAATCTCATAGAGGTTCTATGTTAGATATGTTGGATGATATTATCAAGGTTAGAAAGTTTATGGGTTATGTGATGGAAGGTTGTGCCAAAGATTTTAAACGTATTATTAGTTCAAAAGGAGTTGATGAGGGTTTTTTTCTGAAGATCCTTTCTCTAAATGTCCAAGTTCTAGGCTACAAGACCAAAAAGGAGTGGATTAAGGAGCTTACTTTTATACATACGACTAATTTATTAGCTATTCAGGAGAAGAAGTTGGAATGTATTTCGGTTATGGAGGTAAATTTTATGTGGGGTAATTCTAATTATCAATATGTCATAGTGACTCACATGGTAATTCGGGTGGCATATTATGTGTTTGGTAAAAATCCGTCTTTCATAAGAATGGGGCTTCGGTTTCGGATAATTTTATAGCGATTTATGGTACTTGGCTTCCTACAGGTACCAAGATGCTCATAATCGTAATATATGCTACTCAATCTTATGCTCTTAAATGTACATGATGGGAGTATATCTCTTCATTGATTAATCGCTGGGATGGTGAGTCTATTGTGATAGGGGATTTTAATGTGGTTCGTGTAGAAGAGGAGTGATTTGGATCAGTTTTTAATGACCTTTGTGCACGCAATTTCAACCATTTTATATCGTCATCAGGCTTAACTGATATTAAGATGGAGGGATACTCGTTTACCTAGTCTCTTCCTTCAGCCGTAAAAATGAGTAAGTTGGATCGGTTTTTAATCTCTAATGGTCTTTTAACGGTGTTTCCTTCCTTGTCGGCTATTTGTTTGGATCGTCATTTATCTGATCAAATATCGAATGTGCTTAATGAAGTTTCTACTGATTATGGGTCGACGCCTTTCCGTATGTATCACTCGTGGTTCTTTTGGGAGGGTTTTGATGAGTTGGTTACTCAGGCGTGGCAATATTTTACTCACATTGATGCTAATAATCTCATACGTTTTAAGAAGAAACTTTAAGAGCTGGAAAAAATTATTCGTGGATGGACTTTCCAGCAGAATATGTCAAAAAAAGAAAAAAATATTCGTTATTGAAGCAGCTGGTTGATATTAACATTAAGCTGGATAGTGGTGTCAAGTCAGACGAGATACTTTTGAATCATTTGGAGGTCTCTAGGAGGTTGCACAATCTTAAACAGTCAGACCTATATGACGTGGTTCAAAGGGCCAAAGTTAAGTGGGCTATTAAGGGGGAAGAAAATACAAAATTTTTCCATGGGATTATTAATAAAAAGCGCGTGCTTGCTATTCGGGGTGTCTTTAATAATGGGACATGGTGTACTGCTCTGAATACGGTTAAACAGGCGTTTGTCTTACATTTTGCTTCACGATTTAAGCAGCCTATTTCTTCTCGTTTTAAGCTTAGTATGACGTTTAATAATCAGCATACGGAGGACCTAGTACGGGATTTAAACAGTTTAGTGTCATTGGATGAGATTAAAGATGCTATTTGGGACTGTGGTGCTAACAAATCCCCTGGCCCTGATGGATTTACTTTCGAATTTTTTAAACATTTTTGGGATTTTATTGGTGTGGGTTTATGTGCTGCGGTTCAACAATTTTTCGAGAAAGGTATGCTCCCTCAGGGTTGTAATTCTTCGTTCATTTCTTTAATACCTAAAGTGCCAGATCCCAAATTTATTTTGGACTTTAGACCAATAGCTTAATTGGAAGTATCTATAAAGTTATTACAAAGATTCTCGCAAACCGTCTAGGCTCTGTTATTTCGGGTCTAGTATCAAACACACAGTCAGCGTTTATTAAGAACTGGCAAATCCTTGATGGTCCATTCATTCTTAATGAAGTTATTTCTTGGTGCAAGCGGAAGAAGAAACAATCGTTAATTTTTAAAGTAGACTTGCTAAGGCGTATGATTAAGTTAGATGGGATTTTCTTTTAGAGGTGCTTCACGCGTTTGGTTTTGGTCCTAGATGGTGTTCTTGGATTAAAAGCATTTTATCTTCCAACATGGCTTCGATTCTTATTAATGGCAGCCCCACTAGAGAGTTTCCTATATCTTGTGGCCTCAAACAAGGAGATCCTTTGGCGCCTTTGCTTTAAATTTTGGTCATGGAGGCTCTTCACCTCTCGGTATCTAGGGCGGTTAATGAGGGTATTTTACTGGCCTTCAACTTCAAGATCAGTTGACACTCTCTCATCTTTTCTATGCAGATGATGTTATCTTCTTAGGGGCATGGTCCGACGCTAATTTGGCTAACCTTATTAAAATCCTCAAATGTTTTCATCTCGCTTAAGGTTTAACGATTAATATCCAAAAGAGCCATTTGATGGGTATTGGTGTTTCTGAGGAGCTCGTTCATCATGGTACTGCTTCTATTGGTTATGCGGTTTTATCTACTCCGCTCAAATATCCAGGAGTCAACGTGGGTGGTCTTATGACTAGGCACTGTGCATGGTCTAGCATTATTTAGAAAATTCAGACTCGTTTATCTAGATGGAAAGCTAATACTCTTTCAATGGGAGGCAGATTAACTCTTCTGAAAGCTGTTCTTGGTGCCACGTCACTGTTCACCATGTCAATCTATAAAGTGCCTCTAGGGGTCCTGCGTGATTTTGAGAGGATTCAAAGTAAGTTTTTTATTGGCGATAAACAGTCAGATAGAAAGATCTTTTAGGTTGCATGGGAGCAAGTCTTGGCCTACTAAAAAACATGGAGGTTTAGGGGTCTCTAGTTTCTTTGCGTCAAAATGTGCTTTACTTCTTAAGTGGGTGTGGTGTTTCATTTCTTAAGATGGTTCCCTATGGTATCATGTCATTCATGCTATTTATGGTACCTCACTAGCTAATCACATATTTTGTTCAACCTCTTGCTGGAGCTCCATCCTTCGTGAGGTGCAGATTTTGGATGCTAAAGGTTTTAAGTTCCTATCTCTTACTGTAGAATTCGTGTGGCAAATGGTTCTAAGACCAAATTTTGGGTAGACCCGTGGATTTCAGAAGTGGCGCTATGTGATCGGTTTCCTCGTATTTTCGCTTTTGAGTCTATAAGGAGGTTTTGGTTGTTGATAAAATGGGAGCTCCGTCGTTGTGTTTTTCTTTTCGCAGGCAGATTCGAGATGGGACTGAGAACCAACAATTGACTGATCTTATGTCCACTCTTGAGTCCATTAGGCTGTCACCATCCTCTGACAGGTAGATTTGTGATCTAAGTGGTGAAGGTTTATTTCGTGTTAAAGATATCAGAGTGGTCCTAGATGAGTTGCATCTTCCTGCGTCGATTGATGCTACTCATTGGGTGAAATGCGTCCCTATTAAAGTTAACGTGTTCGCTTGGAGGGCTCGTCATGATCGTCTCCCAACTTGGCTTAACATTAGTAATAGAGGTATGCCTGTGAATTTTATTGGTTGTCCAGTGTGTGATCTGGTTATATAAGATGCACAACATTTATTTTTGGCTGCTCTTTGGCAAAAGGTATTTCGGTTTTGATTTATCGTTGGTGGAATATTCCTTGGTCTGAGTTCGTTTCTTTCTCATGATGGGATAGTTGGTTTCTTTCGCTTAGGTTTTCGTCCAAACTTAAATCTTTATTGGAGGGCGTGTTCATCACAGCGTGGTGGTTACTATGGTCATTTCGGAATAGGCTCATTTTTTACGCTTCTCCCCAAGGAGTGCACGGACTTGTGATGACGTGGTTTCTTTTTCTTATATTTTGTGTGCCAATCGATGTTCTAGAGTAATTTCAAAGGAGTTTTGGTTTAAGAATCCTTATTTAATTTCTTTGTAATGGTTCTAGCACCTTGCTAGTTTTTAATAAAAGTTGCCGTTGAAAATTCTAAATTTGATACGTAAACGCATCAATATACTTTCAAATATATTCTATCACAATATTCTCATATTATTAATCGACAATGGACCTTTAGAATATAATAATATTCACGGATTAAAATATGTCTAAGATAATAATATTCACGGACACAAAATTAAATAACAAGAATAAACATAACCAATACTTCATTTCATTAAATAATAATGTCTAATATCCGTTATCCAAATATTAATCACAGATTTGCATGAAATCACTAGCTAAATGAAGCCCAATTCTATTGACATGTTCAATGGCCTTTCCTCTAGGCAAAGTCTTAGTAAAATGATCTCCTACGTTATCATCTGTGTGAATTTTTAGTAATCTGATTTCACCAGCCTCGACTTGTTCTCGAACATAGTGATATCTACGTTTAAAGTGTCTAGCGCCCCTCATGACTCCAGGATTATTGGAGAATATGATTGCGACAAAATTGTCAAAATACATGTAATAGGTTCTTTGATTGAAAGCATCACTCCAAGATCTCCAATAAACTTCCTAATCCAAACCACATTCAGTTATGTATATGGCTTCCCTCTTAGCACTAAGACCATATCTTTTGTACTCCTCAAGTACATTAGAATATGTGTAACAGCAACCCAGTGGAGCTTCCCTGGATTCTACTGGTAACGACTGACTAAGTTCTGAGCAAACGCCACATCTGGCCTTGTGTATCTTACGACATACATGATAGATCCTACAACCGAAGCATAAGGTACTTTCTTCATGTGTGCCACCTCTTTAGGTGTTGATGCATCCATCTCATGGCTTAACTCATGCTTAACCTCCATAGGTTGAAAACCTTTCTTGGAGTTATGCATATTATACTTCTTCAATATCTTGTCAATATAAGTACTTTGACAAAGACCAACTAACCGCTTACTCCTATCTCTATAGATTCTAATTCCCAGAGTGTATGCAGCTTCTTCTAAATCCTTCATCGAAAAACTGCTTTAAGTCTTGGAATGTTACTTCCCATGATTAATATGTCATCGACATATAAGATTAGGAACACCTCCCACTAACGCTGCATGAAATAGTGACCTCATGCGAACATCATTTTTTCTTGTTATATCAGTTTTCTCTCCCCGGCAATCTACAGGCGACCTGGTTTCCACAACAAGACGACCAAGTTCAAATTTTTTAAAAACATTACATTAAATAAAAAAATATTACATTAAATAAAAAATTTACGGAACATAATAATTATAATAATAATAATAAAAGTAAAACTTAAAAAAACTTAAATCCTAGATTAAGAAACTGTGGCATTTCAACCTCGTTCCATGCATGACTTTATTTCAAAATTGTACAATATTCATAAAATGCAAAATCCGAATGATAAAGAGTGCGATATTCAATTGCGGCTTCTTGATAAACAATGTTGGAAATACGTTTTTACGTATTTAGAAAGGATCGGTCAATCCAACGATATTGGGCTCGTGATCCAATATAGCCCATATAGCCCACATGTAGGGTGGGCTATATAAACCCCCCTCCTAGCATGTTAGGAGGGGTTGTTGGTTCACTTACACTTTCATAATCACATTTCCATCTTTCTTATTTTCTCTCTTTTCTCCCTCTTCTTTCTCTCTCTAAGTTTTCTACCATTTCCATCCATATCAATAGATTAATCCAACAATGATAAATCCTTAGAAAAACAAGATCCTACAATTGGTATCAAGAGCATGGTTGAATATTCGAATTAGTGTGTTTTTTATCTATTGATTTGGTAGAAAAATTTCTTCTTTTACAAATTTTTTTTCCTTCGTATAATTATTTTTCTTTAAGTTTAAGTTATTAAGAATAAAATGGTTTTTATATTCTAAATTTTTTTTTCCCTAAAAGTTCTCAAATTTATTTCCTTACCTTATCAGTATTGAATACTTTTGTTCTTAAAACTTCTCAAATATATTTTTAAGTAATCAGTATTGGCTCCATCTTTTTCCTCTATCTTTTTGTCTCTAGCAAAAGTATCAATATTGTCTCCTCGCAAGTAGAACTGTATCATCAGTTTTCTCGGTGTTCATCAAGAATCCAGGCTTGTATCATTACGATCTAGACTCCATACGGTAAGGTCACCAGGTTTGTACTTGCGTTTTACACATCCATCGGAAAGTACCAAGTTTGAACATTCCGATCGCAATAACCCTCGGGTTCTACTTTGCGATCAAGGATTCCGATACCCTACTCCGACGTGGATTCCGATCGTACTTGCGATCGAGGATTGCGACGGTTTTTAAGGGACAGTAAGACGAAACTCTGCCAAAATTTTTTCAGCTATATTGCGATGGAATGAAAATATTGCGATAGAATCTTTCACATTGCGATGGGTTGTAAGTTTTGTGTATTTTGATGGAAGTGAGTTTTATAAGATATTCCGATGAGTTTTTAGATATTGCGATGAGAACTATACATATTGCGATGGTGAGATGTGTGAGTATTGCGATATTGTATACTGTGATGGCTATTTAAATTAGACACTAGACCTGACTTGACCCAGACCATACACCGACTCTGTAAAACCCGTATCTAAAAATCAGAATATTTAAATACGCAGTTTATTTTTAATAAGCTATATAAGTAGTCCACGAACATTAATTACGTACAAGCACAGATTTAATTTAAACGTTACGTAATTATTTATTCAGTTAGTAAATGAAAATGTTAATTCAAGTATTACGAAAGTATTAGTCATTCAAGAAATAAATAATTCACGACATAATATTTACGAGGATAAATTTACGAACACGTACGCAATGTTTAAAGTCCACAAATATAAATATCGCGTAGTCTCAGTTTTAATAAGTATCGTGACATAATTTAATTATTCAGGAAATAATCCCTCCGTCCCATATTAAGTGTCCATTATGGAATATTCCAAGTCATAGTTATTAAACTTTGACCATAAATATTTGTATTTGTGTTATATAATACTGGATGAAAATTAAACCAATGAAAATATTTTTTAAAACCGAATCTATTCATATGACTTTCGTCAAGTATTATATAACACAAATACAAATATTTATGATCAAAGTTTAGTATCAAAGACTTTAAATATTCAATAGTGGACACTTAATGTGAGACGTAGGGAGTAATTATTAGTGAATAAAGTTACTTACTAGCTATTCCATATTAAGTGTTTATTCATTTTTTTTTTAAAAAAAATAAATAAATAAGAAAAGTAAAGAAGCTTTGGGCCGGTTTGTGAAAGAAAGAAAAAGAAAAAGAAATTGGGCTAAGCCCATTTGATTACAAAAAAAACGGGGAGCCCCCTTTCCTATTGTCACATCAGTAAACAAAAAATAAAATAAAATAAATAAGACGGGGGGGAGTTTAGTTTCAGACGAAAAAAAAGGACAAAAACCCTAATCAAAAAGGGGCGGCCGCTTATACTTTGGGGTGTCTCCTTTCTGCCATCGAGTAAATCAGCAAGATCGAAAAAAAAAAAAACATATCGTTGTTCAGTCAAGGAATCAAGGTAAATTTATTCTTGTGTTATTCGTTTTTTTTGTATGATTCACAAATCCACATCATGGGAGGTTTTGGTGGTGCTCGGACTTCAGGGAAACCGAGAGCATAAAGCTCTCGGTGGTGGTTTTTGTTGTCAGCCGAGTCCCAAAACCCCACCAAGGGGGTTCGGTGTGTTTATGTTTTGGCCAGCCGAGACAATCAGGGGTCTAAATGGTGGTCTTTGTGTCGATTGCTGTAGGCAGAAAAAAACAGAAGGGGTGTTTGGTTTTGTCAGGCACTAAGGGGGTGTTTGGTTCTAGCAGTGAGAACCTAAACACTAACAGTGGGAACTTGCTAAAATCAGTGGGAACACGATGTTACTCAGCGGGTATTTTTCAGGACAGAATTGGTGACTGTTAATATGGGGTTAGCGACAGTTTAGCGACAGAATGTTCTGTCGCAGTTTGTTTCGTGACTGTTTTTAATCACGGTATTAGTCACAGTTTTAGTCACAGCTTTTTGTGACAGGAATTTCTGTCGCTAATTCCAGTATGCAGATTTTAATATCTTTGGATTGTTTTAGTGCGACCGAGAAGGGGTGTCTCGGTAGGCTCGGGATTATAGATAAAACAATAAAAAGAAGATTTTAAATTATACCTTTATATTACTTATGTTTTTAATGTTCTAATTGTATTGTTTAAAAAAAAAAAAATTATAATAGCTTTGTAATATTTTTAAAAGGGTATAATTTTATTATACGAATTAAATTGTTTTAGAAACTTGCTAATTAGAAACCTTATGTATTAACGAGTTAATTATTATAGTATTAAATAACGTCAGAACACGCTTGTATCATAATTATTAGTAGGTCGTTAACATATTAGAATGAATTATTATAAGATCAGGTTTATCAGTTAAAATACAGAATTTCAGAAATAAATAAATAAAGATCAGATCACTTATTCGCGTCTATTGTTATTGTAGCTTACGTGAAGCCCGAGTAGTTTCGTTCAGTCTTCATTCAGTCAGTTACTGGACAAGAGGTACGGACTTTCCGTCCTTTCAGTAAGGACTTCCTTTCTATGCATGATTAGGATTCCCCGTCTTCAGCCAAATGTTTTCCCCAGTATATGTTTAAGTTTATCAGTAATCATATCAATAACCAAATAAACTGCCTGAGCATTATATACAAGCATGATTAGTTTATGTACTAGTTACGGAGGTACCGTAACCACGACACTAGAGGCACCAGTGTCGTGACTCACATGCAGGAGAGTGATATCCTGTATCATCCCACTCAGCTCAGCTTGGCCATTTTATCAGTATTATTAGTGGGGCGTATGGATGCATCCTAGGCTACAGTTTACAGTTTAGCAGGTGAATGTGGTGTGTGCTCTACATCCTTCACATTGGAGCTGATCCCTCCACCCAACACAGTTATTTAGAGGTCACCCCTCTACAGCATGACGAGGTCACCCCTCCAGTTATTCATGCAACGTTGTTACAGCACATGACCTATATAAGCTCTGGCAATTAAAATACAGTAAATGCATGTTTTCAGATTTGATAGATAACAGTTCATCTTTATTATTTATAAATCAGCCTTTACAGATTATACACAGATTTCCGCTACAACTTTACTTATCAGTCTTACAGCTTCAGTATTTTATCATCAGTTCCATTTCAGTATTTTTCCTTATCATGTTTTATATCCGTTCACTGAGCGTTATGCTCAGCCGTAGTTCCTTTCATGTTCTAACGGCAGGTACACCAGGACGCTTTTAGGATTCTAAGAGTATGTGCATTGGATGGAAGCTGTCCAGACTTCTTACTTTGTGCAGTTCTTACATTATTCTGCTTATCTAGACATTGTTTAGTCCTTTCATTTAGTATTTTTTTTCATGTTTTGGGCTTATGTTTGGATTGCCGATGTTTGATTCCGGTATTTCCTTTATGGTCAGTAAATGTTTTAGGACATTTACCTTATGCTTTGATGACACGCCATAAATACACGTAACGGTCCACTTATCCAAGTGGGGTGTTACAATTATGGTATCAGAGCGCAAGGTTCGACCTGTAGGCTCTAAAACTTGACCTGTGACTAGTGGGTAGTCACCAGGAACTTCCCAGATTTTGGCGTTGTTATCTTTCATGTTTCTCATGGATTATTCAGTCAGTTTTCTTCATTTATCAGTCAGTTTTCTTAAAGTTTTGACTAAGTAAAAGGTTGGTACATAACTAGCCATATTTAGTCGCATGTGCTTTTTAGTGAATTTTCGTTTTGGTGAGCTGACCATAGGCGCTCACCCTTGCCCGTTTAGATTTTGTATTGGTAAACCGACCATAGGCGTTTACCCTTACTCATGACAGATTCATGCCTTCAGTCAAATATCACTTGGTGAACCAGCCATAAACGTTCACCATTTCTCGAGTCAAATTTCATGCTTTTCAGTCGAATGATGTTTTGTGCACCGATCCACAGTTGTTCACTTTTGTCATATCAGGACATTTCATAAATTTTGACAAGTATGGATTGAATTACAGCCATCCATATTTAGTCCGAGATTATAAATTTCTATACATGACAGTTCTCAGAAAATTTTGACCGGTATGGATCGAACCAGAATAGCCCATACTTAGTCTCATGTTTTCTTCTTTGAATTATGTGGATTGAACCATAGCCGTCCACATCAGTTGATATTACATCTCAGTTGATTAGGCTTTTTATGTTCCTTGTAACAGTCAAATTTTCATACCCTCACGTTGCTGCCGTCTCCATGATGATTCAGTTCATGTCTCCTTAGGAGGATTATGTTTTCAGCAAAGTAATGATGTTTTCATGTTAAGATACACAAGGATGTCAGTAAAAGCCCGTTTTCGTAATAAATCATGATTGGCCTTCATTAATCATGCTTCATGCTGACAACGGTTGGGAATTCAATTATATCATACTTTTCAGCCTCGATACAACCAGCGTAATTAGACGCAGGAATTGTCAGCCTATCATGTTATTTAATTCAGATCAGTTTACTACCGTTTAAATCAAATTATTTCCTTGATCATGTCAAACAAGCGACACCAGTATCGATCATCCCATAAAATTTCCACCAGCTCCATGTACAGTATTTCACGTGTACTCTACGTATAGTGTCTCAGATTTGCTCCATGTGCAATATTCATTTTGTACTTCATGTACAGTAGTCCAAGTGTACTCCAGGTATCCTACTCCATGGATATCGCTGATTGTTCCATAATCATCACGGGCGTTTCCACTTGTCGATATTCTACCAGGTGCTGATGCTGCGCGTGAGTTGAAGATTTTACCAGATGCTGATGCTGCTAACACTTTGAAGACCTCAAAAATACTGACGCTGCTGATATGTTGGAGATCTCTCACGATGCTGATGTCGTTCATACTATGAAGACTCTGCAGAACAAGGACTAAAACTATAAATTTGAAATTTCTGACAAGAATAAATTTCAACCATCAGACACTACCATCCTATTCCATGCTTTTACTTCCTCAGTTAGATGTCACACTTCACTCAGCTAATTTTCTGTCAAAAGAGTGGAAACTGGCAACCAGCCGGCCACTCAGCAAAAATAATTACATGAATCACGGTCATGATAACAACCGTCAGAAATCTGACAGACAAAGCGGTAGTGACAACCACCGTGCTTATAATTAATCAGTCAGTAAACATCGGAACTCCGGAACGGACGTGACCAGAAATACAAAGGTCAGCAGTCTAACCGGTCCGCCAATCCTAGCAGTTACCAAAAAATTTTCAGCCTTGTCCAAATTCATCCACTAAAAGACATGTCAAGACATCAGTCAGGACATAAGTCTCAGGTATCATTTCGGAAGACACATATCAGGACACCAGTCGTGGTACATGTTGTACGAATCTTTTCTCAAAATACGAGCCATAACTCATAACTCCAGTATGTTTCTATACCAGGCCCTCAGAAATTCAGGGTACCCTTTAGAAAGGGGTATACCCGTTCTATTATGCCACACATGAATCAGATCATTAAAATTCAGTCACCACACTAGATTATTATTCAGATTAAGCACACGGTAATCTTTATGTGAGGTTGCAGACGAACCCATTCAGTGGAAGTCGCCACGTTACTCCACGTAGTCCTATGTCAGCTTTATGTAAATCAGGTATTTACCTACCTCTCAGCCAGAAAGGACTCAACAGTATCACCATATTTATTAAAGCCTTATTTTCAGTTAACAACGAGATCCGTCTTACTAAATCCCAAATATATTCATTATACTTTCGGTCAGAAAATCAGTACGAATTATTTCTGCCTTACAAGCGCATGACTTAAAAGTCCATAGCTACGAAGACTTTTAGCTACCAGTTATAAATTCACTTCTAAAATTCCTCGAATTCATGATCAGCAGATTATTCCAGAGTTCCAGATATAATTTCAGAAAGTTTTCAAGAAATTCCTTCCTAATCACGAGGCATAAATTTAACATCGAGCTAGTCTCAAGAACAGAACCTGTTTTCAGAATTCTTGATCACAGGGCTTCAGCTAAGTTAAAAGAGTTGCAGCAATTGCTGCAAGAATTACCGGAACAAGGCTTTATTCGCCCTAACGCACCACCAGGAGGCGTATCGTTTCTGTCTATCAGAAAGAAGGCCGGTACCATGAGATCATGTATCGATCACCGAAAATTTACGAGATCGCCATTCATAAAACAATAATCATTCCACGAATAGGAGGTTACCTGACCTGCTACGATGTCTTAAATATTTTTTCAGAACAATTCGCGATCATGCCACCAACAGTGGTGAGAGAAGAACATGATGTTTTCCAGATTGCTGTTGAACATGTTATAGTCTGTCTAAAATTTTGACTTATACGTCTGAGCTCCCTAATGCCCGGCTATAGTATGAAAATTATGAATAAAATTTGTCCCATGAATTTTTAGACAAAATCGTCAATATATTCATGGATCACATTTTGATGTGCTAAATTCTATTGAACACGAGAATCATCTTCTCACAGTTGTACAGAATCTTCGATGGGAGAAAATTTTATACACAGCTATCCAGATATAAATCTCACTTGAACAAAGTGGCATTTCTGAGCCACCACTTTTCAACAGAAAGAAATTTCAGACAAGCGCAGGTGAAGGCCATCACCTGATGGTCCCGACTGACGCCTGTGAACGAAGTACAATCTTCTAGAACTCAATTGACTACTACCGCAGAAATTGCCGATAGCTCTCACTAAAAAAAATTTATGACTATTCAACCAGATTTCCACCAGAATGTTCCATAATCCTAGAAAAAACTTTAATAGAATCCGCACCACACATTAATGCAGCTATGTTCATATCTAGATGCCTGACCTACTGCAGGTTCAAGATAGAACGCCGTCATGTTAGTGAGTTTACTACAACCCTTAGAAATTTCTGAACATAAATGAGACGAAATTCCATGAAATTGTTATCAGCTACCACAGGCTCAGAGAAAGTATGATACTATCTAAGTTATCATCAACCATGTAATCAACCTGCGCGTTTCTTTCATCTGAAAGGATCACGCAGTAACAGAAAACTTTGAAATTCAGCAGTAAATCGTACAAATTCAAGGCATTCCATTGACCATCATATCAAACAGAATTCTTGTTCACGATCAAGTGTATGTTTACGCCCACTTTAATTCCATGTTTATTTTAACTTTCATGTCTACGTCTCATTCGCAGTATGATGCTGTTTCAGTTCACCTTTATGCTATCTCTTGATTTAAGCTCACGTTTGTGTCCATAACATTGATCACGTTCAAGTTCGTGTACCATTTCACGATACACGTTTCTCAATTTATTACCGAATACGATTACAGAAAACTTGAGAGACCAGACTCAAGTTTAGCACAACTATTTCCTAACCAGGCAGACGCTTCACATCTCAGGCCGTATCGTTTGGCATTCATTCCTCAGTCAGCATACGTTCATAATATGTTCTAGTATCACGTTCACAGCATGATTCACTTATCATATTCTAATTCCATGCCAGCGCTCCTCATATAATTATGAACCACGTTCGCAATTGCTCACGTTTTACGTTCGAAATTGTTCACGTAGTCACCCTTATATGTTTTCAGCAGCTTGCTCAGATATGTAAATGTTATATTTCAGGATATTTATACGTACCATTTCATGTATCCACATGCTATAGCTTGTTCATTCTATCAGATTTAGAAAATCCATCTTAAGTATGGAATCAAGAACTATTCAGTATTCATCAGGATAGGGTCATCAGGACCAAGATTTTCATTGTGTTTAGACCTTTGAAGGAATCGTTTCGAGCGGGAAGCCACTCGAAACGGAGGAGTGCATACGGACCTCTCATCCCTTTTCCTGTAATAAATCCACTTAAGTTCTTTCAGTCATGTCACGTTACATGATCACTTCAGTCATGTCAGGTTTATACCTATCAGCAGCATTATCTCTTAATTAGAAGACAAATTATCCTTCAGCTTATTGTTCTTTTCAGTTTATGTGCTCTTTCAGTTCTTATAACTTCATCAACTTATATCCTTAATTCGAGGACGAATTTCTTCTTTTTAGAAGGGAAGAATTGTAAAACCCAGTACAGTCGTATCCTTAATTCTAGGACGAATTATTTTTTTTAGAGGGGAAGAATTATAAAACCCGTATCTAAAAATCAGAATATTTAAATACACAGTTTAATTTTAATAAACTATATAAGTAGTCCACGAACATTAATTACGTACAAGCACAGATTTAATTTAAACGTTACGTAATTATTTATTCAGTTAGTAAATGAAAATGTTAATTCAAGTATTACGAAAGTATTAGTCATTCAGGAAATAAATAATTCACGACATAATATTTACGAGGATAAATTTACGAACACGTACGCGATGTTTAAAGTCCACAAATATAAATATCGCGTAGTCTCAGTTTTAATAAGTATCGTGACGTAATTTAATTATTCAGGAAATAATTATTAGTGAATAAAGTTAATTACTAGCTATTCCATATTAAGTGTTTATTCATTTTTTTAAAAAAAAAATAAAAATAAATAAATAAGAAAAGTAAAGAATTCCACGTCTTCAGCCAAATGTTTTTCCCAGTATATGTTTAAGTTTATCAGTAATCATATCAATAACTAAATAAATTGCCTGAGCATTATATACAAGCATGATTAGTTTATGTACTAGTTACGGAGGTACCGTAACCACGGCACTAGAGGCACCGGTGTCGTGACTCACATGCAGGAGAGTGATATCCTGCATCGTCCCACTCAGCTCAGCTTGGCCATTTTATCAGTATTATTAGTGGGGTGTATGGATGCATCCTAGGCTACAGTTTACAGTTTAGCAGGTGAATATGGTGTGTGCTCTACATCCTTCACATTGGAGCTGATCCCTCCACCCAGTACAATTATTTAGAGGTCACCCCTCTACAGCATGACGAGGTCACCCCTCCAGTTATTCATGCAACGTTGTTACAGCACATGACCTATATAAGCTCTGGCAATTAAAATACAGTAAATGCATGTTTTCAGATTTGACAGATAACAGTTCAGCTTTATTATTTATAAATCAGCCTTTACAGATTATACACAGATTTTCGCTGCAACTTTACTTATCAGTCTTACAGCTTCAGTATTTTATCATCTGTTCCATTTCAGTATTTTTCCTTATCATGTTTTATATCCATTCTTTGAGCGTTATGCTCAGTCGTAGTTCCTTTCATGTTCTAACGGCAGGTACACCAGGACGCTTTTAGGATTCTAAGAGTATGTGCATTGGATGGAAGCTGTCCAGACTTCTTACTTTGTGCAGTTCTTACATTATTCTGCTTATCTGGACATTGTTTAGTCCTTTCATTTAGTATTTTGTTTTTCATGTTTTGGGCTTATGTTTGGATTGCCGATGTTTGATTCCGGTATTTCCTTTATGGTCAGTAAATGTTTTAGGACATTTACCTTATGCTTTGATGACACGCCATAAATACACGTAACGGTCCACTTATCCAAGTGGGGTGTTACAGACTCACACCAACTCTCGACCAACAACACCGACTCACATAAAAGACTCGACCACAACACCCTCAAACCATACCCACCTTCGAAACTGGACTCAAATAGGACTCGAAACAGGACTCACACAGCCTCGAATCACGACTTCGACTCACGACTCATCTTACACAAACTCGCCCTGACACTCACAAACACTCGACACTCATCGAACACTCATCACACTCACCAATCAATTAGACTCGACAAACAAAGACTCACATCAATCAAACTTACACCCTCGAACACATCATCACCAAGAATTGACTCAAACCCACACAACACTCAAGATCTCAGTTTCAAAAAACTTTCATTGATCCAAATCTGAAATAGAAACATAAAGAAATTTACACCTACCTGAGACCAATTGTTTGATCTTGAAGTTAAAACCTAGTGCTTGTTCTTCGTGGGGTTCCATCGTATCCAGACTGTTGTGTTGATTTTATTGTTTTGGGTGTATGATTATGCGATCTGTGAGGATTTCAAAATATATTGGCTTCATTTGAATAAAAGGGTTGTTTCATTTGGGTAAAAGGACTTGATAAACAGAGGGGATTGATTTGGTGGCTGTTGAGCTCAGTATAAAGTACAATGGGACGGAGGTGTTGAGGAGAACGAGAGATAAAAGCGATTAGGTTACATGATCTAATATTTAAGTGAGTATTATTTTTTGGGCGGAGGAAACCAAGAAAGATTAAATGGGTTAAAAGCAGGCCACGTATCCTATATTTTTCATACTCACATTTTGATTTGGCAAATTGCAAATATCTTTGAGGACACGTCAGCCCATTTTGGGACACGTTCTATTTAAAGAAAACGATTATTTTCAATATATCAGTCTTTTCTAATTTGAATTTTTAGTTAAGTTAAACTTTTTATATTTTATATTTTTGTTTAGTTAAGTTAATTTTGTATTATTAGTTTTTTGGTACATCATGTTGAGGCGGGTATTTTGAAAGTATTAACGTGGAAAAATATTTGTCGGGCCGATCATTATATTTACCGTAGCTTCGTTTTATTAGTTTACGGACTTTCTCTTTCGAGTAGGCCGCGGTTGAATTGGACTCCGTTTAATTTATCATCGTTTGAACCGTCAACAATATTTGAACCAAGAAGAGAGTTACTTCAACTATCGAGGATTTTTTTTAAGAGTTACTCACAGATCTTTCATTGGTTCTGTCAAATCCCGCGAATCTCATTTTTCTTGGTGTCTCCACGATCTGTCAAATATAGCATTGGTATTTCGACAATTAATCACGATCATTTTTCATCATAATTCAATGGAGTCTTTGAATTCAAAATTTCAAGAGGGAGACTTGCATCACATGCAAAACACAGCTAGAGAAAGTGGTATCATTTCATGTCGACTACTTCAGTCACATCTTAGGACTATTGCATGGGTTCAAGGAGGAAGCGAATTTGTGACACTCTTTGGTCAACATCATTATACATTCATCGATTCACTATGTCTCAACTTGAACCACCTAGCTGAGCAACTTCACAAAGAAGACTTTAATCACTCTGTATCAACAACTGCATATCAGGCTCTTGTGACACAACTCACGCCTTTCCTCCAATTCAATATCATCAAGTCTGACAATTCAGGGATATGCCGGTCATTTGTTCAATACACACAAAACGATGTTAAAGATTTCCGTGATAAACTATTGAAATTTATGACATCAGTTTCGTCTTCGATTTATGAAAGATCCAGACTTCAGCAAGTGCATGATAATGGAGTCCAAGAATCTATGATACAGATGCAAGAGGAGAATGGTCATACGATTGACAACTTGGAGCCTAACGATGGCAAGAGCACGGAATCAGGAGGACAACATGATACCAGTGGCACGTCAGGCAATGTTCACGAGATCTCTTTTGATGACACCTTACCCGTTAATGACGAAGAGCCTGCGGACATGGTACAATGTAATGTTGATGAAATACCGCATATTGAGCATTCTGAACCTAACTATGACAAACATGGGATGGAAAAGAGTGATAGAAATACCACTTCCGATTCATCCGATGTGAGTCATAATGGGGGAGAAAGTGTTCAAAATGCTAAACATCATGATAATTGTCTTATAACTGTTTCATTAACTGCTTTTGATTCCAAGATTAGAGAACTCGAAACGATTGTAGCTCAAGACTTAAAAGATCTTGAGGATGCCAAACTTGATTTTTCTAAGAAAACGGACAAATTTGAAACATACTTTGAAAAACTTGAAAAGTCAAACGTTGTTCTTGAACGAAAATTGGATCAACAAGTTTTAGATTCTAAAGCTGAAAAGGATAATCTTTTGAAACAAATTCAGTTATTAGAGTCTAAATTGGCATCCCAAGATAGATTGCTCAAAGAAAATGAAACGTTAAAGGCTCAAGTTCAGGAAAAGGTCTTTGCTATAGCTGCTTTGAAAAATGAATTAAGGAAAAATAGAGGACCTAGTGTGGACACTAAGCTTGAAAAACCATCAATCTTGGGGAAACCGCCTACAAATCAGTTCGTCAGACAACCGACTGTCAGACAACCTACTTCATTTAGATCCGAGCGACCACAATCCTCGAGACCACGGTTTGCCTCCCAAGTTGATTTGGTTCACTTTCCTAGACCAGTCACTCCACCATCTAGGCCCAATGTGACTAAAACAGCTTTTGCAAGACCTAATCTCATGACTGCCTCTAAATTCCCTAGACATAGTCCAAAGAATACGTCTCGAACTAGTTCAAATGACGTTCGCCATACATTTGGTCTAAGGGAAGCTAAGCAAAAGACACAAGTAAGAGATAGGAATTTCAAACCTAGTCAGATGCTTTCTAGTTTACCCAACACTGCTAACCGTAGCATGTCACATCCTAGGAGCATCAATCAATCATCTAGGAATTCTAGATCTTACTCGGACATTAAATATGCTACTTGTAAAACATGTAGAAAATGTGTCTTTACGGCAAATCATGATTCCTGTATCAAGAAATTGCTTAATGAGGTGAACTCCCGTGCTAGACTTAAATCCCAGTGGGTGGCTAAAATCAAACCTGTTGGTAAAATGTGGCACCCCACTGGTAGAACTTTCACCCTTGTAGAAAACGAGTGCCCTTTAACTAGGATAGTCTCCGATTCTATTAAGACTACTAGGGAGGAAATTGAAAAGGAGGATGCATCACCTAAGCATGAACTTAAGGTTTTCTATAAAAGGAAACGTTTACCAGCTAAGACAAGTGAATCATCTCCTCAGAACACCTCTAGCACAAGAAAAGAAAACTGCGAACCCCCACTTGCTTCTAAGATAGATATCGCTAACCCATATCAAAGCATGCATATTCCAAATGAGAATGCAGGTACCAAAGAGGATGTTCCAAAAGAACGAAGCAGTCCAATCATTGTATACCATTCAATTAAGGACACTCTCAGAGTTTGGTTGCTGAAGAAGCTGATATCTAAGAAACAAGTGTCTCAGGGGATTTGCAGTTAAGCTCGTGTAAAGGACTTACAGTCACATAACAGACTGTAACTCGCTCTCAAAAGACAGGAAAGTTCATCCCGATGATGACTTATCCTCAAAACGAGAAATTAAATTTTCTCGGACACGAGCTTACATTTTAAACTATTCAAGGGTTTTAAGCTCGTGTAAAGGACTTACAGTCACATAACAGACTGTAAATCGCTCTCAAAAGACAGGAAAGTTCATCCCGATGATGACTTATCCTCAAAACGAGAAATTAAATTTTCTCGGACACGAGCTTACATTTTAAACTATTCAAGGGTTTTAAGCTCGTGTAAAGGACTTACAGTCACATAACAGACTGTAACTCGCTCTCAAAAGACAGGAAAGTTCATCCCGATGATGACTTATCCTCAAAACGAGAAATTAAATTTTCTCGGACACGAGCTTACATTTTAAACTATTCAAGGGTTTTAAGCTCGTGTAAAGCACTTACATTCATATCACAGACTGTAACTCGTTCATCAAAGAAAGGAAAGTTTATCGCCGATGATATACTTATCCTAACAACGAGAAATTCAATTTTCTCGGGCATGAGCTTATATAAAAAACATTCCAAATTTTTAAGCTCATGCACTATGGCTCACATTCAAATGACAGTATGTGACCCGAACTTCAGAGAAAGGGAAGTTTATCTCGTCAACGATAACTTACCCTCTTAATGAGAAATTAAGTTTTCTCGGACACGAGCTTATATTAAAACTATTCAACGGTTTTAAGCTCGTGTAAATGGCTCCTCGTTAAATGACAGACGATGACCCGGACTTCAGAGACAGGGAAGTTTATCTACGCAACGATAACTTACCCTTTTAACGAGAAATTAAGTTTTCTTGGACACGAGCTTATCCTAAAACCATTCAAAGGTTTTAAGCTCGTGTATAAGGCTCTTCATTAAATGTCAGATGATGACCCGATCTTCAAATTAAGGAAAGTTTATCGCCGATGATAAACTTATCCTCACAACGAGAAATTAATTTTTCTCGGGCATGAGCTTATATTAAAAACATTCGAAGTTTTTAAGCTCATGCACAATGACTTACAGTTAAATATCAGACTGTAACTCGGACTTCAATTTTAGGAAAGCTTATCTTTAAAGATAGCTTATCCTCGTAACAGGAAATTAAATTTTCTCGGTCATTAGCTTATATTAAAACATTCCAGGTTTTAAGCTCAGAAAGGAAAGTGAATCTTTTAAATAAGATAACTTTTCCTCATAACGAGAAATTCACCTTTCTCGGTCATGAGCTTTACGTTAAAACATTCAAAGTTTTTCAAGCTCATGAAAACGACTTCTAAGTAAATGTCAGCTTAGAACTCGTTCTTCAATTAAAAGGAAAGTTTATCGCCGATGGTAACTTATCCTTAACAACGGGAAGTTTACAACTTCTCGGACTTGAGCTCGTTTTGTAAGATATTCAACATCTTAAGCTCAAGTAATTGGTTTTCAAAACGTTGAACACAATTTTTCGAGAATTTCTCAAAAAGGTTTTCTAAATCTTTCAAAATTGTGTGTTCAAAAAATGTTTTGATAAAAAGAGCATGTCTTCTGGAATCGATAATATTTACGATACTAGAAATGTCATTCAATAATGACACAAGGTTGTAAATAAAGTTCGAGCAGAAGTTCAAATGTTTTAAAACATGCTCAAAATGGTTTGCTATTATTTCAGATAGTAACCCGCTTTTCATAATCAAGTCAAGCATTTCACCGGAAAGCTTTGACTCAACAACGGGAATTCATTTTCTCGGGCATGGTTTACTTTACAACCATGTAAGGGATTGTGTTTACTTTATAACACAATATAACACGGATATATGTACGTGTCAGTGCATTTATTTGTTAAAACAAGAGAAATCTTGTTTTTATGAAGTTATCATCTCCACCAACCGTAGCAATTTACAATTGATATCTACATACTCGACGATGCGACTACTCAAACGGTGACTACAGCTCTTTCAATAGAACACGGGTCAACAATTGAGGGGGAGCAATTGTCCAGCATTCAGAATCCTTGATGCCGAGAGTGCCAAGTTCACATATTGGTGTCAAGACAACGATATCAATCATACACATGGAGTCAAGAGATAACTTCAGACGTGACGAGGTGACCAACATTCGTGAACAAGAACCATGTGAATCTTTCATATGATGTTCTCCATCATTCAGGTCCTACCTCGTAAATTGCTAATCTTGTGAATTCATTATCATATATGATCTTTGCACGTAATAAATACCTCACACTTGTGTTTAAAAGGTATTTAATTTACGTTTCAGCACACCCTCATTAATTTGAGGGGGAGCTTGTGTAATTCATGAAGACAATTGGATTTGCATTTTTCTTCCCAAATTTTCTTAAAATGCTATTAAATCAAGTGATATTAAAAACATCGATTGGGTTAATATTTTTAATATGGGGGAGAAAATGTGATTTAATATGGGATATGATCAATCATAAATGGTTTGACTTAACGTGCTAGCTCATCCTGACATGTGCAAAATGTTTTCAGATATCGTGGCATATGTTAAGAGGGAGCAAAATGGATTTGCACTTCAAAATGGATTTCATGGTGACATACACTTACCCAAAACATCTCTATTCACGACGGTGAAGATTGTGGTGACATAAGGATGGTAGGATAGGTTAAAGTCCAATGATTCCTCTAGAACCGGAGGAATCTTCCCAAGGACATTCCATAGCTAGAAATAGTAGTCCTTAGGAAAGATGGAGAAAGATTGTGAACGTAGCTGAATGCCGACAAAGTACTTAAGTTAGCACTGGAACAATCACAACAAGGTGCTAGTGATGACGTATTGGTAAGCATTGAAGGGGTTGAAGAATGAAAAAGAATTGTAAAGATAAAGGGTGTAAAGAAAGAAGCACTCCTTACAACTTAGGCAGAAACCGGGTCAATACATATGCTATTAAGATCATTGTTTAATGATTCTTGATATTGAAGACAGACATCATGGACCCAGTGATGCAAGGCACAACCCATCCCAGCTAACTCAGATATCTCTTAAAAGATATTTGTTTTAATCACACGGAGACAACGCATTATCTATTGATTTATTCACTCCGAATAAATTGGTATTGAAAAGGTGGCACTCCTCTCCAGCCTCCGATCACTAAAATCCAAAGTGCACGATCGAGTCTAGAGCCATTTGAGATCATTAAATATCTCATTAGGACACACTTTCATAATTCCTTGCTTCTTCATACACTGTGAAAAGTAAGAAAGATCTTAAGAGTCCTACGCAAAATCTTCATGATCTTGCCTGAACATCCGAGTAATACGAAAGTATTTACAATGAAGATGGAAATCCTTCTTGAGCGAATATCAAAAAGCTCATGGTAGGTGACTTGTGCGATTCTTCATGAATCAAACTTGTGATAACTGGAAAGCAACAGCTGTTTAATTCTTAACTGAATTTAAGCACGTTCCAGGCCTCTACGCAATATCTCAGTGATCTTGCCAGAACACTCAGAGTGATACCTTTGTGTTCACGGTGATGAGTGGAAATCCTACTAGTGTTAATCTCAAATAGCACTTGGTAGGTAACTTGCAAGATTTTATACGAATCAAGCTCGTGACAACTGGAAAGCAACGATAGTGTGGTTCTTAATTGAATTTCACTTGTTCCAGGAACATGAATTGACGGCTTCAAATCATGCGGATATTATTATCCAAATGATTCACTCTTTATGTTCGCAGTCAGCTTTGGACGGTCAAATAAAGAGAACGGGTTTACCCGCGAAATCCTGTCAGGAAGTTACTTAATTGAAACTATCCGTCACGGGTACGATATCTAATATCGTCCAACGGTCTTCACCGACCGGAGGTAAAATGCTACCGATTTAGAATGAAATGTCCAAAGCCATTTCTTTCGTGTCTACTTATGTTGCGGCATTTGAAGACGGTGGCGTTGCGGAATCTAAGAAGAAGTCGTCCCCACATGCTTATACTGCATACACTCAGTACTTCAACGAATTCAAGAAAGTCTGAAGGTCAAGTCTTCCGTTGTATCAAACTCTGAAGCTTTCAAGAATTATAAAGGTATAAGTATGTGGAACATGAAGTCACGAAGAGGCGAATATCACAAGTGATGAATGCACAAGGTCAAGGCAAGAGAACATGCTCAAGACTAAAGTCAAATATCTCATCAGCATATTCACAAGAACAAGATCGAAGACTCAAGCATAGTATGCTAGGTTTAAGATTTTGTAAAATGGTGTGACCTCCCTTTGGGGGAGATTGTTGGAAATACGTTTTTCCAAGGAAAGTCTCGGTCACATCATTATTAGCATAGATCACGAGCTATAGACTATTTAGGACATTGTAACTTGGAGTGACCTCCCTTTGGGGGAGATTGTTGGAAATACGTTTTTACGTATTTAGAAAGGATCGGTCACTCCAACGATATTGGGCTCGTGATCCAATATAGCCCGTATAGCCCACATGTAGGGTGGGCTATATAAACCCCCCTCCTAGCATGTTAGGAGGGGTTGTTGGTTCACTTACACTTTCATAATCACATTTCCATCTTTCTTATTTTCTCTCTTTTCTCCCTCTTCTTTCTCTCTCTAAGTTTTCTACCATTTCCATCCATATCAATAGATTGATCCAACAATGCTAAATCCTTAGAAAAACAAGATCCTACAAACAACAATTTCAATAGTTCCATTTTGATGCCTAAGTAAGACATTATTGTAAATCGAGGAAAATTGACCAACTTTAAAACGAATTGTAATTTCCAATTTGCTGGTAACGGAGTCATAACTTCTTTTTTCATCAATCATTTTGCTATGAAAGTACTCAGTTACCTCCGACCAAAACCCTTTTATCTGTTCACTTTTTTATGGTACGTACGTCTGCAAAACATGTATCCAAGCTTCACACAAAGCTACCTCCTTATCGGGATCTACGATTGGTCTGAACCTATTTTTTAGATGGTATAAAAATTATTTGTAATAAAATAAAGTTTTGGAAGTGTGAGAGAAATGGTGTAAAGGGTTAGGTTTTTATATGGGTAAAATGTTTAAATTTTAATTACTTTTTTTAAAATGTAACGGTAGAAATTTAATAACATTTAAAAATTTTAATTTTTAGAAAGGGTCGTAGGTAAGAACTAGTTCATCGAGTCGATCGACTCAACTCGATCTCTCCAACGTGTTCAAACGAGTTCGAAATCAATCGACGGAGTGTGAGATCGACATGTTGTCACCAACCTAATACAAATAAGTCCACTAATAGAAGTCTTAACAATTTATTAGTTATTCTTAGATGCAAATGTTTCTATGTTTCCATTTTTTGTTTTTGTTTTATATTACATTATTTGTCATTCATTTGAGATTTGTTTGGCGCCATGTACAATCTCTTCAACATTGTTAAACCTATATTTAATTGTGATGATTTCTTCACCGTAATTTACATTGACATCAAAATTTAGAAAAGAAATGTTATACAAAATGGATGTGATTCTTTGAAGCATCATGTTAAGACGGTCAAAGAGAAACTTTTGAACATGGTCCAAGTTCCTACTTATAGAAAAAGTCTAGTCTCATCCTTTATTGTTTGACATGGTCCTATTTTCTATTTTTATAAAAGGGTAGTTCTATGACTTCTATGAGTTCTATCATTTATTGTTTAACCATTTTGTAAAGGAAAAAGATTTATACATCATATTCTTTTTGCCATACACTAATAAATCATATTGATAATGCACAAAGTACAATATATAGATGCACAGTTTAGTGATGTATTGTAAAAACAAATGATGCACAAATCATCTCCCTTTTGTAAAACCACTTATTTAGTTGTTTAGTTAGATAATGGATGTTAGGGTGGGTGATTGGTTGTTGCCTCTTAGGTTACCGTAATTAATTTAATCGAGTTATGATATTTAAGTCTACATAATAGACCTACACCATACATATTTTGCCAAGTGTTAAACACTCATTCCCTCTCCTAATATTAATCAATCAAAATTTAAATTCAACCAATTATATTAGTAGGTTCATTTGTAGGCATACAACTTAGGCATATAAATCATTTTTCTAATCTATATTTGTTTCTTTCTCCGTCTTATAATTATAGCGTATTTTTTTATTTTTAAATTGTCTCAAATTAGTTGTTTACTATAACAGATAAATATAAATGTTTGATTAAGTTTATCATATCACTTTAATTTAAGGTGATAGTTACAAATTACAAATTAAAGGCAAAAATTGTTATTACGCAAAAAGTAAAAGAAGATAAAAATATAATATTGATAATATTATTAAACTGTATGTTTTTTGTTGACGGATAATAATTATAAAATAAAAATATTAGTAAATTTGTTATATACGTATGGTTAGATCACAGCGGGACCTAAGGTAGGGCAATCGAATGAAGGGCATCTGTTTTCACGTTTTCATAAGTTCTTTAACGTTAACCAACTGGCTTAGCTCAGTTGGTCACTAAGGTTCCATTAATTGACGTCCTTAGGGGATGTTACCTGGAGGTCTTGGGTTCAAAATCTATCAAGTGCTTTTCCTCCCAGACGAAGCGGATAAAGAGTTTAACATAACTAGGCGATGGTTCTAAGAAGACATTCTGCGGCTTAGATGTCATTGCACGACTTGGCCCACTAACCACTAACATTTTCTATTCTAAAAAAATAAAAAAATAAAAGTTATTTTACGTTTCCGTCATATTTTCCACGTTCTCGTCAGCTTTTAAGCTTATAGTATGTTTTTGATATTTTTGTGTTGTTAATAAGTTTTTGTCAGTTTTTTATGTTGTCGTCCTCGCTTTTTATCTTTTATCAGTTTTTCAAGGTTTCATAATTTTTTTACGTTTTTGTCAGCCTTTTGACGTTTTTACTAGCTTTTTTAACGTTTAGTGTGTTTTCATATTTTATTTGGTTTTTTCACGATTTCTTTGTTCTTTTTCACTTTTTCGTCATGTTTTTATGAAGACATAAAAATCAAACAACAACGTAAAAAAAGAAAGAAACGTTGGGAAACATTGAAAACATAAAAAAGCGAACTAAAGCGTAAAAAAGTGGACTGAAACGTAAACAACATACAAAAACGTAAAAAAAACAGATGAAACGTAAAAAAAAACTTAAAAGAGCTGAAGAACACGTAAAAAAACAAGACAAAAAAAACACCGTATCAAAAACAAGACGAAAACGTAGAAAAATGACAAAAACGTATCAAAAAACAAACGAAACGTAACAAAATGACAAAAACATTAAAAAACGAACGAATGCGTGATAAAACACACGAAACGTAAAAACCTGAAGAAAAACGTGAAAATCCGAAAAGAATGTAAAAAACAGACGAAACAGTAAAAAACTGACGAAAACGTGAAAAATGACTCAAATGTAAAAATGACGACGATATAAAAACGTGACAAGGCATGACAAAACCAACCAAAATGTAAAAATAACTCACAATGGCATAAGAACCGAAAAAACGTATGGACCAGTACGTAAAAACGAGACGAAAACTTAAAAAAACTAACGAAAACGTGAAAAAATGACGAAACGTAAGGAAAACTGGCGACAACGTGAAAAACTGACAAAATGTAAAAAATTGAAGAAAATATAAAAAAGTAACGAAAACATAAATTAGGGTTAGAAAATAATATCGTAACCGGGTTATTTTTTTATTTGATAGATGGGAGTTTGTAGACTCTAATGTTACACTTCCAAAATGTCAATGTTAACCGAAGGCACGTGACTTCTTGAATCATAAGAGGGTACGGTACGGTGAGTCGTCGCTCGGTTGCCACGACGGCGCGAGTTGACGACGACGCCAACCGTACCATGGCTCGCATCGTGGGTTTTGGGCTGGCTACAACCAGCCGACGCCATGGTCGACGGCGCGACCCCATGGCGCAGCCAACCACACTGTGGCTCGCACCACGGGGCTGAGTTATACATTTTTTTTAATTTTTTAAATTTTTTTTGAAAATTTAAAATGTTACTGTTAGGTAACGGCTCTTTTTTTGCTTGATTTTGACCGTTTGGAAGGGTTAAATACCCTATTTTATCACCTAGTTTCACTATAAATCACACAAATATATACTATTTTCTACAATTCACACACTATTTTATCAATATGAATCCCGGAGGTTCCGATTTGTCTGCTATTTACGAAAACTATGATCAAGATGATATGGAAGATTATGCCCAATATCTTGAATATTGGGAACAAATTGAGATGTTAGATGATAAAGAACAAGAAACTAAAGGTAATGCCGATCCTCGCGTTAGATTATACATTCCACGTGAACGAGAAGATGCGGAAAGAAAACTTATGGCCAATTACTTCTGTGACCTTGAAACTCCGCCAAAGTATCCGGGGGATCGATTACGACGAAGGTATCGTATGAGTTCTACCCTTTTTAGAAAAATAGTTCATGATATAACTAGTTACAACGTTCATCCACTACCACCCTACTTCTATTTCTTTAAACAACGTTGTGATGCAACAGGTCGTTTAGGTTTTAGCGCCACTATGAAATGCACATCGGCAATACGCCAATTGGCGTATGGGACAACACCCGATTTACTAGATGAATACTTGCAAGTAGTCGAGCGTTGTTCACGTGAATGCTTATGGAACTTTACCAAATGCATTTATGTATAGTATGTTGAAAAGTATCTTAGAACGCCTACTCGTGAGGATGTAGATCATATTTATGTTTTGCACAACAGAAAACATAATCTCCCGGGTATGCTCGGGAGCATAGATTGTATGCATTGGGAATGGAGAAATTGTCCTAAAGCCTTACATGGTCAATTTAAAAGGCGTGATAAAAAATACCCAACAATTATGCTCGAGGCTGTTGCAGACCAACAGTTATGGATATGGCATTCTTATTTTGGGGTGCCTTGCACTATTACAAAAAATGGTATCCGCCACACTCAAAAAGAGTGACCGTAGGCATAAAGTCACACGCGGTTTTTTTTGTCTTTGTGACCAAAGGTCTCGCGACCGTAGGTACGCTACTGCTACGATCTTATCTTTGTGACGATAACCAGCAAAAAATGTGACCAATACTCGTAAATGTGTGACGAACTAGGTACAATATTTGGTGTCTTAGTGAATATGTGTGACGGTAAACACTCTACAGTTACACGAGTTTTGTTTAAGAGTGACTATTGTTTATAAATTTGTCACATGAATATACAATATGTGTGACATTTACTATGTGATTAGTGTATTTTGTGTGACTATATGCATCAAATAGTCACATGAAGGGTATGTTTGTGTTACCTTTTATGACATGTAGTCACACAAATTATGCTAATGGCTATGAGTTTGTCACATACAATTAACCAAAGAGTTACCAATAGTATTAATAAGTGTGACTGTATGTTTTGTCAAGTCAAGCCAATTGTATTTTATGTGACTATATGCATCCAATAGTCACATGAATTGTATATTGGTGTTACCTTTTATGACATGTAGTCACACAAATCATGCTAATGGTACTGAGTTTGTCACATACAATTAACCAAAGAGTTACCAATAGTAGAAATAAGTGTGACTGTATGCTTTGTCAAGTCAAGCAAATTGTATTTTGTGTGACTATATGCATCCAATAGTCACATGAATTGTATGTTTGTGTGACCTTTTATGACATGTAGTGACACAAATCATGCTAATGGCACTATGTTTTTCACATACAATTAACCAAAGAGTTACCAATAGTAGTAATAACTGTGACTGTATGCTTTGTCAAGTCAAGCCAATTGTATTTTGTGTGACTATATGCATCCAATAGTCACATGAATTGTATGTTTGTGTTACCTTTTATGACATGTAGTCACACAAATCATGCTAATGGTACTGAGTTTGTCACATACAATTAACCAAAGAGTTACCATGAGTAGAAATAAGTGTGACTGTATGCTTTGTGAAGTCAAGAAAATTGTATTTTGTGTGACTATATGCATCAAATAGTCACATGAAGGATATGTTTGTGTGACCTTTTATGACATGTAGTCACACAAATTATGATAATGGCTCTGAGTTTGTCACATACAATTAACCAAAGAGTTACCAATAGTAGTAATAAGTGTAACTGTATGCTTTGTCAAGTCAAGCCAATTGTATTTTGTGTGACTATATGCATCCAATAGTCACATGAATTGTATGTTTGTGTTACCTTTTATGACATGTAGTCACACAAATCATGCTAATGGTACTGAGTTTGTCACATACAATTAACCAAAGAGTTACCAATAGTGGAAATAAGTGTGACTGTATGCTTTATCAAGTCAAGCAAATTGTATTTTGTGTGACTATATGCATCCAATAGTCACATGAATTGTATGTTTGTGTGACCTTTTATGACATGTAGTCACACAAATCATGCTAATGGCACTAAGTTTGTCACATACAATTAACCAAAGAGTTACCAATAGTAGTAATAAGTGTAACTGTATGCTTTGTCAAGTCAAGCAAATTGTATTTTGTATGACTATATGCATCTAATAGTCACAAAGAATTGTATGTTTGTGTGACTTTTTATGATATGTAGTCACACATTGGAATGTGAATAAGTGTGACTATGTTTCATCTTCTAGTAACCTTTTAGAATTCAATAAAACAAAAAACAAAATTCTGTAAATCAAATTTCAATTGCATTAATATATAAAGTTGAATGTACATAAGCAAATAAACAAATGTAATGTCGTATTATTCTCAAGTAACATACTTTTCACATAGAATCACATTTGTAAAGACTTTGAATCACCTTATTGTAAAGTCTTTTGAGCCTTGTTATTCCTAGCTTGTTTCTGCATATGAGGAATAGTCATAAATGTACTGCCTGCTGGAACGTTCATCGAGCGCTTAGATCCTGTCTTTGGTGCACTTTCAACAACAGCTTTTATGGTATTTGGTGGTGTTGTTTCCTGTAGGGAAAAAAAGCCGTGTATTAAACATTGAACTAAATATGAAAAGCTATGTATATGTAGGATGATAAATCAAGTGTATGTACCTCTTGTAAAAAAATAACCTTTTCCTTTGGCCATGCCACAAAAGTACATTTTACATCCTTAACAATTTGTAAACCATTATTTCCGTCATCAAGTATGAATGTTGCATCCACTATGGAATCATCAACTGAAACTTTGTAGCAACTTTTTGGTAGTGGTTGGTTATGAATCATTACCTTGTCTCCATCCTTAGACTTGTATACCGTACCGTTACCAATGATAATTGTCCTAGATATGTTCCACAGTTTGCACTTAAATGTCTGAAGAAAATATGTTTACATGCGTTAATGAGAAATAAATTAAACAAGTAATTATATGAAAAATGATGAAATACTTACATCTGGTAGTGATGGTGGAGACTGATTTACTTTCGATTTAGAAGGTGTACGCTTCTTTCGTAATGATGAAATAGGTACGTCTTGTTGTGTCGAGGGAGACAGATTTTGTTGTGAACCGGAAGCTGGAGAAATATCTTCTTGAGATTGGGAATTTTGAAGTGGAAACTTCTTTTCTAACGATCTAGTCTTTTTTTTGCTCCCCTAGTTCTACCAGGTCCCTGCATATATACATAAAATAGTAAATAAGTCATGTATAGTACAATACAGAAACCAAACATGCTTATTTATAACTTACCTTGTTCGCAGCTGTAGTTGCAGTTGCAGTTGTAGTTGCAGCTGCAGTTGCATTGTCCAAATCCTTGTTCAAAGTTGTAGTTGACTTAGACATTGGAATTAACACACCCTTCTGCAGACCACCACCACTGATCGACGTCCTTTTTTCTTCACTAGGTTTTGTATTTAATGTATTATTTTCTAGTTGTAATACCTGCAATATATAAGTATGTTAATTGTTATTGGTATTACAAACTGAAAATTATCAAATCAAAAATAGAAAACTAGTCTTACATTTGACTGACTTGGCACTAACTCGGCTATATTAACCCCTTGTGAAGACATAACTTTCAACATTTTCTCAATAGTTTCCTGTGTTTGTGACATCTTGGTGTTTAATTGAACGACTGTAATCTCTTTATCTTTACGCGCCTGTCTCTCCTTCTCAAGTTCATTTTCAAGCAATGTAATCCTTACATCAGTTCCTTGTTTCCTTCTAGGTAGATCAAAGAACTTCCTGCATGTAACTTTGCCTCCCACTCCTCATGCATACCTTCCCTTTTCCTTTCCTAATACATGTGATAATGAATCTGAGCCACTATCAACCGTCAAGGTTCCATCTCTGATCTGTTCCTCTGCTTTCAGCTGCACAAAAAAAAGGTAAATAATTTATTATACAAATATAAACATTATATAAAAAAATTTGCGATAACACTTACAATCTTAGTGCCAACTTTAATTGTTTCATATTTTGTCTCTTTTCCTTCTTTTCTAACCCTTCCATTAAACCACCATACACCACAGGGGGGGGGGGGGGGTTCTTGATCTGGTGTAATTTCTTTTTTTATGATCTTACAAACATCAAATACATACAGATGAAAAGTTAAACCAACATGGACAACAGTGTTAGGATATTACACCATTATAACCTTACCATTTGCTCTTTTATATATACATAACCACCACGTCCCATTGTATGCTGATAAAGAGACTTGGAACGCGCCAATTTATTAGCAGCTGATTTCACCTAACTAAAAAGATTATTGGATGAGAAGTTGCTAGTACGTAACAGACTGTGTTTGTCATACGGAGTTTCCAAACAATGCATACATATGGTGTTTATAAATGTAAAACGAAATAGAAATTAGCAACCTTTAATTCTTCTGTCGCCGTGTGGTTTATAAAAGCAACCTAGTGTTCGGCATTGACGATTGCTCTGTAATTCTTTGGAACTACATTTAGTTTTTCATGATTATCTATGTTGGGAACTATGTGCTTTGCTGCCAATTTACTTCTGAAATTTCTTAGCAATTCACCTAGCTTATTCATAACCAACTTTTTGTAGGACACATCAAATTCAAAGTATTGCTGCACATATTAACATAATGTTAAAGTAAATGTAGGAATACGACTAATAGTTGGGTAAAAAAATTTGTATTTGTACCGTGGTTTCAGTCCAAAGTTTTTCTCTTGCTTCCTCCTTCACATCTTTCCACGATAGAATCTTCAATCCTATCTGCTCCCGAACCGTGTCTCCTAAAAAACTGATAAACAATGATCTGTTGGCCCTGATATTCTATTTAGTGCATCAAAGTTTACATTTATCTTCATGACATCTGGTTTTCCATATTTTTTCCGAAACTTGGATAACCTAGTTATACCCCTCTTATTAACAACCTTCTGTTTACTGATGTCTTCATCCTCATCTGATTGATCACCATAATCCTCTGATTCATAATCTCCTTGATTATCGTTATTTACATCATGATTATTAACCAAATAATCATCATCATTAACAATATAATCTTGATCGTTGTTTTCAGTGTTCATGATTATTGACCACAAATCGATGTGTACAAGAACAATAAGTGGAAATGGTATGAAACTAGTGAAAAAATAATTGAGATGGAGATGGAGTTAGAAAATTATGGTATATTTTGTGATTTTGGAGAAAAATCAGGATTTGAGATGGAGATGGAATTAGAATATTATGGTAACTGCATATGCATTAACTTAGCATGGACATTCAAAATTTTTGTGAAAAATTTGGCTCCAAATACAAAAATTAAACAACCAAATATTTTGAACTCCAATTTGCCTCTAAATCAAACATTCAAACTATGTAAACTTTCCCTTTGAGTTTCTTGGTAAAAATAAATTTTGAACAGAATTTTATACTATTTTACACATTTTAACATTCAACCAAAAACCTTTGATAGATAACTGATAATTGCTTAAGTATAGATATTGAATTGTACATGAACTTAAAATACTTATATTAACTAGTTAACAAACCATATTGTTGATTACAGATAATTGATAATTATTTCATAATGCTAGTAATGCATACAAATCTATTAAATTGTTGCAACCTGTAGTTTGATAATACAACAGGTGCCTAGCAATACCAGACCAACAAAACTCAAAAAAATTGTTCATATTAAACAGGGAGAACTAACATCATCCAACCTTCCTTTTGCCTTTGCTGTTGCTCCCCTTTGCAGCATTCTGATGTAGTTTAAAAAACAAAGTAACAAAGATAGATAATTTGAATCTGTTGATTCCAAAGAATGCCAGACACAATTCTTCCAACTATCGTTGATTCAAAAAGAATACCGATAATCAGGTAAACTCCAACAATCGTTGATTCAACGAATACCCGATTATTTGGATGAAATCAAACAATAAACCCTAACTCGGATTTAAGTTGATTAACAAAAGACTAAAAGTCTGTAATTTTTATTCATAACTCAAAAACTGAATACAATAAACCCTAAGCCTTATTTTTATAGGATAACTAAACTTGGAGAAAAAGTTAACAAATTATTCTAGACAAATAAATTAAGAAAACTAAATAAAATACTGACATAAAAACTAATCTCCAGCAGACATAAGATAAACCTCTTGCGTCATTTAAGGAAACTAAATAAAATGTAGACACAAACATAATCTTCAGTAGACATAAAATAATGCTCCCACATCATTCTCCCCTTCTTTGAAAAGACTCAACCTCGAGTCTTGATTGTCCTAAGACCGAACGCATCGACCATGATAGTTTGGATAATTGTATAACAAAGATTATTAGACACAATTACATTGTCTTCAATGTTGTCTTGTTCACCACCAAATTTTTTTTTCTCAATGACATATTCAATATCTGTATCATAAACTAGCATTGGTTCTTCTTCATATTCATCAAATATGGGAGGTCCATCATAATCATCACTAGTCGCACCATAATCTTCCCATTCATCAGAAGATGAACCATCACTCTCAAAAAATGGATATTCTAACATCTTAATCAGGAACTTTGGCTCTTGATACCAATTGATGTAGTTTAAACTAGGATAAATAATTGAGTCTGTTGATTCCCATGGAATACCAATAGATAATTGAATCTGTTGATTCTAAAGAATACCGGAAACAACTCTTCCAACTATCGTTGATTCAAAAGAATACCGATAATTAGGCAAACTCCAACAATCGTTGATTCAACGAATACCCGATTATTAAGAGAAAATTGAACAATAAACCCTAACCTGGATTCAAGTCAATTAACAAAGACTAAAAGTCTGTATTTTTTTTAATTCATAGTTTCATCATAATTCAATTCATAGTCTGTATTTTTTTTAATTCAGCTCTGATACCAACTGATGTCGCGAAAAACAAGGATAAATAATTGAGTCTGTTGATTCCCATGGAATACCAGAAACAATCAAAGATAGATAATTGAATCTGTTGATTCTAAAGAATACCAGAAACAACTCTTCCAACTATCGTTGATTCAAAAGAATACCGATAATTAGGTAAACTCCAACAATCGTTGATTCAACGGATACCCGATTATTAAGAGAAAATTGAACAATAAACCCTAACCTGGATTCAAGTCAATTAACAAAGACAAAGTCTGTATTTTTTTTAATTCATAGTTTCATCATAATTCAATACAAAAAGTCCTAATTATATAGGAAAACTAAACTTGGGAAAAAAAGAAAACAATATTCTTCCAAAAAAACACAAAATAAGAAAATTAAATAAAAGATACCACAAAATAAAAAAACTAAATAAAAGATATCAACCAGTTTATTCTTGTTCCCCATCATTATGGGAACAAGAATAAACTGGTTGATATCTTTTATTTAGTTTTTTTTATTTTGTGGTATCTTTTATTTAATTTTCTTATTTTGTGTTTTTTTGGGAAGAATATTGTTTTCTTTTTTCCCAAGTTTAGTTTTCCTATATAATTAGGACTTTTTGTAATGAATTATGATGAAACTATGAATTAAAAAAAATACAGACTTTTAGTCTTTGTTAATTGACTTGAATCCAGGTTAGGGTTTATTGTTCAATTTTCTCTTAATAATCGGGTATTCGTTGAATCAACGATTGTTGGAGTTTGCCTAATTATCGGTATTCTTTTGAATCAATGATAGTTGGAAGAGTTGTTTCTGGTATTCTTTAGAATCAACAGATTCAATTATCTATCTTTGATTGTTTCTGGTATTCCATGGGAATCAACAGACTCAATTATTTATCCTAGTTTACGCTACATCAGTTGGTATCAAGAGCCGAAGTTCCTGATTAAGATGTTAGAATATTCATTTTTTGAGAGTGATGGTTTATCTTCTGATGAACGGGAAGATTATTGTGCGGTTGGTGGTGATGATTATGATGGACCTCCCATATTTGATGAATATGAAGAAGAACCGATGTTAGTTTATGAAGATGTCATTGAGGAAAAAGAAGGATTTACGGAGAAAAAAGAATTTGGTGGGGAAAAGACAACATTGAATACAGTGTAGTTGTGGCTAATAATCTTTGTTCTACAATGATCCGAACTATAATGGTCAATACATTGGGTTTGAAGACAATCAAGATTCGAGGTCGATTCATTATAAATAAAGGTAATTTGATGCAAGGGATACAAATTTGGATTCTACGAGTACAAGGGACAAGTGAGACAAACTCAAGGACGTGTTTTTTGAAGTGAGGGAGAATGATGGGGAACAAGAATAAACTGGTTGATATCTTTTATTTAGTTTTTTTATTTTGTGGTATCTTTTATTTAATTTTCTTATTTTGTGTTTTTTGGGAAGAATATTGTTTTCTTTTTTCCCAAGTTTAGTTTTCCTATATAATTAGGACTTTTTGTATTGAATTATAATGAAACTATGAATTAAAAAAATACAGACTTTTAGTCTTTGTTAATTGACTTGAATCCAGGTTAGGGTTTATTGTTCAATTTTCTCTTAATAATCGGGTATTCGTTGAATCAACGATTGTTGGAGTTTGCCTAATTATCGGTATTCTTTTGAATCAACGATAGTTGGAAGAGTTGTTTCTGGTATTCTTTAGAATCAACAGATTCAATTATCTATCTTTGATTGTTTCTGGTATTCCATGGGAATCAACAGACTCAATTAATTATCCTAGTTTACGCTACATCACATTCCTTGACCGACCCTTCTCAGCAATTTCTTTCCAAGTTTTTTTATTGGCTAGGCCAATAACGACATTTGGTCTTGGAGCTTTAGCTTGAGAAGATTGAGCTTTGTGAGTGTGCTTTGTCTAGGAGTGTGCTTTCGTCTTGGAGCATCAGCTTGAGCAACTAATTCTTCATCACTAGAGTCAAAGAAAGGACTCTTTCTAATCCAATCTATGATTTTCCATTCCACCTGATATTTGACCACATCATATGTTTAAAACAATTAATCGATGGTATAAACGTATACAGCTTTTTGCATAAACACATAACAACTTAACTATACCTTGTTTGAAATTTTCTTATATCCTTTCGAGTAAGCAGTCGGCTTTGACTTTGAACCTAACATATCATTAAGTTGAATAAATTAAAACTTCACAATGCTGTACATTAAACCATAAACTTTTAGTTTAAACAGATTTACCTTTAGAATTTCTATTCTTCTTGAGTTCTAACTCATAATCCTCATCACTCGTGTCTTTCTCCTCATCATTTGTATCTTGCTCCTCATCACTAGAATCTACATCGACATCATTAGTGTCTTCAACCTCATCAGATGAATCTGATTCATCCTATGTAGTAGGTTTGAATAGAATAGGAGTTTTTAAACAGGGAGGACGAATAGAGGGAGGACGAACTTTTTTGGAAGATGTTGTGGTGTTAGGTATACCTAAAATTTGAGTTTGAAGCAAGGCAGGACGAACAGAGGGAGGACGAACTCGAGCGGACGAACTTGTGGCAGTAGGAGTTTGAAACAAAGAGGGACGAACAGATGAAGAACTTGTGACATTATGTATGCCTACAATAGGAGTTTGAAACAATGGAGGACGAAAACAGGGAGTACTTAAAGAACTTCTTGGCAAACTACGAATAGGACTTGTATTGCTAGGGGTGGGCGAAATTTAGCACTTTCAGAAGTAGATGATGAAGTGTCGGATTCTATATGAATTACTTCTACAAACATGTACATATTAATGTTAGTATATGTCAATGAAGGGAGTGTTTGACAGAATGTGTATCATGGTTGTGGATGCCCTAATAACATTTGGATTTAGTTATACATATGTTTGTATAGGGGACCATATCCTTAAACTATAACATACCATGGGACCATATCCAGACACATTAACAAAACCCGTATCCTAGATTGAAACATAGACCATATAAACACATTATATATAGGGTTAATTAATTTTGTAACTATACAAAGTCTATATCATAAAACCTTGGAGCACAAGCAACTTAAAAATAATTATGTGATTCCTCTGTGAATTGAAGTTGTCATGAATCAACTTAACATAAACACAAACAATTTGTTTGGCTAGAGTAAAGAATATATATGAATACAAGTTGCTAGAATGATATACTCCGTATTAGAAATCACTTGAGAAATGAAATACGGTTAACCAAATAGTTAAGTTAATCGAGATAGAAGGAAGAACGATTCACGAAAGTAGTTTGATATCAATAGTTTATAAGCTAAGTGTAGAACACCTAGACATTATAAACCATCGACCAATCCCATACTTGGCCGATGTGGGATCGTAACATAGAATAACATATATAAGCATCACTTAACATAAACATTTTTTTTAAATCTTTTATTTTTTTTGTTTTTAATTTGTACTTTATATGATTCTTCAACTGTTGTACAAGTTTCTTTAATAACGTTTTGTTTCATTACTATGAAATCTTACAGACTTTAATTAAGAAGGACGCGAAGATGATGATGGATATGACTCAAGTTGGGTCTATGATGGCCGCGGTTATGTTTCTCTCTGCGATATTACAACAAGTGTTTCAACAGCAGCTTAGTGGACTTGTCGAACATTACTTTTATAGACTCAAGCGTTATTGTAGCCCTTATATCCATATCAATTTCCTTAAATTCCAAGATGAAGAATTACTAAAAAGCACAGCTTATATCGCCATTGAAATGTATCTCACAACGATCCCCACTAATTGAGCTAAACACCAGAAAGCAAAAGTCACCGCTAATTTAAAAAATGTTTTCTATAGTATGGACGACTATGAGGAGGTTTTCGACGAGTTTAAAGGCATCAAGATTTGGTGGTCTTCAAGAAAGATTTTCCCACAACAACAAACTTTGTTGCTTAATGCTAGGGATGATTATGCCAGGTGGTTTTACAAGCTCACATTCCATAAAAAACATGAAGATTTCGTTAAGAAAGAGTACTTGGACCATGTATTCAAAGAAGGAACTGCTATCTCCCAGAAGGAAAGACAACGAAGGCTATATACTAATAACTTCGGATCCAATACTTACTCCGTACGGGAACAAATGTGGAGCCACGTTATATTAGATCACCCATCAACCTTTGATACACTGGCGATGGACCCAAACAAGAAAAAAGATATTGTGGATGATCTGGAGGCATTTAGTGAATCTGAAGAATACTATAAATCGGTTGGGAGGGTGTGGAAACGAGGGTATCTTCTCTATGGTCCACCAGGAACCGGTAAGTCGAGTATGATTGCAGCAATGGCTAACTATCTTAAGTATGACATATATGACATAGAATTGAGTTCTGTGAAAAATAATGCTAACTTGAAGAAGCTTTTGATCGATACATCAAGTAAGTCGATAATTGTCATTGAGGATATCGATTGCTCACTAGATTTAACCGGTAAAAGAAAAGAGAAGAAAGATACAATTTCTGAAAAGTTCAATGGCAATAAGAAGAAAACAAGTAAAATGACATTAGCTGGGTTACTGAACTCGGTTGATGGGCTATGGTCAGTTTGTACCAGCGAAAAACTAATTGTGTTTACTACGAATCACATTGATCAGCTTGACCCTGCTCTCATCAGAAGCGGAAGGATGGATTTTCATATTGAGATGTCATATTGCTGTTTTGAAATATTTAAGGATCTTGCTAAAACCTATTTGAAGGTTGAATCGCATGAGTTATTTGCACCCATTGGTCAATTGCTTAAAGAGACCAACATTACTCCAGCTGATGTTGCAGAAATGTTGATGAGAAAGTCAGTACGTGTTAATCAAAACGCTGATACTTGCTTAAACAGCTTGATCAGATGTCTCGAGGATGCAAAGGAAAAAGCACGTCAAGAAGCCATGAAGGAAGCAAGTAAGTTGAGTATTGAGAATGTTGAGAAGGTGCAAGACGACGTGGAAGTCTTGAAGAAATCAAGTAATGAAAGCGACGAGGAATCAAGTGAGGAGGATTCGAGCGACTCCTCAGATTAAGACTTAAGATGCATGGCTGACTTTGAAATATGTTAGTTTTGTTTATTTCTGAATCCTCCTCGATCATAAATATTAGACGTATAGTTCTGATATAGTAGTTCTCCAGGCTTTATCATTTTATTAGCTTAACCCACTAGTCATTAATATTGTATCAAAAGCCAGAAATTTTTTCTAATATATCTTAATTTGATCGTCTAATACGAACCAGGAAACACATATACAGTAGAAGATTTGTAAGTATGTTTATGAAATGTCATCTAAAGCTTCTTGGATCTTCCGTTTTCAACTATTCATGAACAATTACGAGCGAACGCTCTAATCTTTTGTACGTCTTCAACAAACTCTGATCTTTTGTCTTCAACAAGCTCGTAAATAACGAAAAAGAAAACTTTGATCTCACAATCAAGAAGTAAAGAGGTTGATTATGGGATTGGCACACCCCCTCAAACTCGTAGTCAGCCTATAACACGTACATACATCTAATTTGAATTTACAAGCTAGCAAACTTGACTTAAAATAAGTACACACCAAGCAATTTTTGAACCCTTAACCTAGCTCACGCTGGAGTCATGTTGGTCTAGCCGCCTAGTAATTCTTGGCAAACGCCTTACCGATGATCAGGGCCGTCTCATCGTTTTTGGTGGCCCTGTGCCATAATAATATAAAATAGGCCCTCAAAACACTCCACATTCATATATAACGGAATTTCTTTTATCATGAATTAGTGTTACGAATATAAGGAAATTACTAAATTGAGGTGATAGGGTGTATTTGTATCTAAGCGTGTTTATATTTACGAAACACGAATAAATATTTATCTAAACTGAGATACGTGTGACACTCAGTCTCTTAAACATTTTGTGTTTTTTAAAATGAGTTATATAAATTCGTTCGAGACAAATTTTATATGTTAACAAACCTTTCCTCTGCGCTGATGAGAAGTAAAAAGTTAAGTTATATACACTTTTTAGTAAAAGAATATCTGAATCATAAGGAAAAGAAAGACCATATGCTGATACACCCATTAGTAAAAAACAATAACTAACAAAGTCTTTTATTATTCCAAGTGGCTAGCTATATAAATATTCAGTGGGTCTCATTCTCTTTCAAATATAAGCCAGTTACCCAAACTAGTTTTCTTACTAACTTGAGCTTTTCTATTTAGTTTTCTTTGCTTATAATGTATATGGCTAATATTTTGAAATTTGGAGGCCCCATAAATTATTGGGCCTGTGCCAATGCACCTATTGCACACCCTATTAGCCGGGCCTGCCGATGATTACGAATATTATGAGAATAATGTATTAACAGGGTGGTATATAAAAAAGTACCCATATGGCCATATAGTATTGCATACAGAAGTGATGACACAGTGAAATTTAATTTTATTAGTATTTGATTTCTTAATATACAAGTCACAAGTATATCAAGAAAGACATAAGCATTTGGTTTCATTTAAATGGTTTTAAGTAGAAAATATGAAAATTTATTAGTGGTTGTAAATTGGAATGTATTATTAGTTGTGTGACTTGAAATGCAACGTACACTACAACAAAACTACGGGTTAGGGTCAACATTTTCGACTCTAAACGAAAGATTTTTTCGATCCTAGAAGCTTAAAGTCGACTATGTCAACTCAAAAAGTTTGTGCCCAAAATTTCGACCCTAGAATTCTAGGGTCGACCTTCCCTTTGATGTTTAGGGTCGACACTAGAGCCCACTGATTTTCGATGAAAAAGATTGACCAGTTTAGGGTCGACCTGTCTTTTGCATTTTAGGGTCGACTATGTTGACCCTAGGTATTTATAATTAATAAACTTTTTATAATTAAAAAAAATACATTTTTCAGGAAAAGAAATAATTAAATAAAAATCTAGGGACGACTTTATCGACCCTAAGTCTCAAAATGAAGTCAACCCCAGATTAATTAAAATAAAATAAAATATAAAGGATGGCATAAAAAAACTAGGGACGACTAAGTCGACCCTAAGTTAAAAAATATGGAAAATAATGGTTATTTAGGGACGACTTAGTCGACCTTAGATATTAGGACAGGTGGCATACAAAACCTAAGGACGACTAAGTCGACCATACGTTAAAGGTTCAACAAACGAGTCGATATGTTAGGGTTATACGTTAAATGTTCAACTGATGAGTCGATATGTTAGGGTTATACGTTAAAGGTTCAACTGATGAGTCGATATGTTACAGTTATACGTTAAAGGTTCAACTCATGAGTCGATATGCTAGGGTCATACGTTAAATGTTGAACTGATGAGTCGATGTGCTAGGGTTATACGTTAAATATTGAACTGATGAGTCGATGTGCTAAGGTTATACGTTAAGTGTTGAATTCATGAGTCGATATGTTAGGGTTATATGGTAAAGGTTCTACTGATGCGTCGATATGTTAGGATTATACGTTAAAGGTTCAACTGATGAGTCGATATGTTAGGGTTATACGTCAAAGGTTCAACCGATGAGTCGATATGTTAGGGTTATACGTTAAAGGTTCAATTGATGAGTCGATAAGTTAGGGTTATACGTTAAAGGTTCAACTTATGAGTCGATATGTTAGGCTTATACGTTAAAGGTTCTATTGATGAGTCTATATGTTAAGGTTATACCTTAAAGGTTCAACTGATGAGTCGATATGTTATGGTTATACGTTAAAGGTTCAATCGACGAGTCGATATGTTAGGGTTATACGTTAAAGGTTTAACTCACGAGTTGATATGTTAGGGTTATACGTTAAAGGTTCAACTGGCGAGTCGATATGTTAGGGTTATACGTAAAAGTTTTAACTGATGAGTCGATATGTTACGGTTGTACGTTAAAGGTTCAACTGATGAGTCGATATGCTAAAGTTATACGTTAAAGGATGAACTGATGAATCGATGTGCTAGGGTTATACGTTAAATGTTGAACTGATGATTTGATGTGCTAGAGTTATACGTTAAAGGTTCAACTGATGAGTAGATATGTTAGGGTATACGTTAAAGGTTCAACTGATGAGTCGATATGTTAAGGTTATACGTTAAAGGTTCAATCGACGACTCGATATGTTAGGGTTATATGTTAAAGGTTTAACTCACGAGTCGATATATTAGGGTTATACGTTAAAGGTTCAACTGACGAGTCAACATATTAGGGTTATACGTCAAAGGTTCCAATGACGAGTCGATATGTTTGGGTTATACGTTAAAGGTTCAACTGATCAGTCGATATGTTAGTGTTATACGTTAAAGGTTCAACTGATGAGTCGATATGTTAGAGTTATACGTTAAAGGTTCAAGTGATGAGTCGATATGTTAGGGTTATACGTTAAAGGTTTCACTGATGAGTCGATATGTTACAGTTATACGTTAAAGGTTCAACTGATGAGTCGATATGCGAGGGTTATACGTGATGAATCTTAACTAACCGTGATGAATGTTTACTATTTGTGATGAATGTTTACTAATCGTGATGAATGTTAACTAATCGTGATGAATGTTAACTAACCGTGATTAACGTTGGCGGGAAAGCGTTGGCGGAAAAAAATGGCAAGAAAACATAAGCCGGGAAATGTTAACCATTTCCCTCACTCTTTTGCCATAAAAAGAAAATATGTTATCTTTATAACCGCATACACTTCTTATCATCACAACCACTACCAGATCACACACACACTTATCATCACAAACACATTGTTATTATTAAGATGTTGGAGTATGGAACTTTTCCGTGTAAGTGTGGACGTGGAGACTTAGTTCTTCGAGAATCGTGACAAAAAGAATCCCTTTGTAGACAATATTATGCTTGTCCACGTTCACAGGTGAAACCTAAAGTTTCATATGGATGAATGTTTTTTTATAGAAAGACGAACGAGTCAGACTACTAGTCAGTTCTCATGGAGCTTCAACGAGCTTTTCGCCTCGAAGCTCTTCTTCGAGCCCTTCAACGACTCAAATTTCTTCTCCAAGCTCTTCAACGTGTGCAAATTGTGTGCACTTGAAATGAAAGATAAAGGTACTTGAGAAAACAGTAGATATGTACCGCTATGACGATAGGCACAGAGTGGATTTAGCGATAATATTTCACGACTTTACGGTGACATGGGAAACATTAGTTCTAACTAGTTTGTTATGTGTTTTTTTTGTTTATGAGTCTATTATCGCTGTAATATCCATGTTTAATTAAGGGCATGTTTAAGTGTTTGTGTCGAATAAAATATATTTTGGCATATCGATGTGTCTGTAAGTTTCACTTGTGTTTCCACAAGGGTTAAGTTATGTGTAGTATTGAAAATGTTTTTGAAGAATTGAATTGTTCAATTGTAATCACTACATACTAATTATACTTTACAAGCAGGACAATTGTTTTTTTAAAATAATAATTATATTATTAAAGAAAATAAACAACTGCTCGATATTTTATAAATACAAACTTTTTTTAAGTATATATAAAGTTTTTTTAAATATATATAAGATTTTAAATGTGCAATTTTATATTAAAAATATTTTTTTTAAACATTATTTTAGGGTCGACTTGATCGACCTTAGATTTTTTATATACTAAATTACGTGGCGCATTGTTTAAACTTTTGGTGAAAAAAAATTTGAAAATTGAGAGAAAAATTAAGAACGAACTTGTATTTTAATTTTGGATCTACAAAGTCGACCCTAAGTTTTTTGCATATTTCATTTCCCTCTGGTCTAAAACTTGTAATAGAAAAGTAATTTTTATATTAAAAATAATTAAAAGTATTAATAAAAACTAAAAAAAACAATAGCAAAATATCGTTTCTCCTCTTAGGGTCTCTAGATTATCGACCCTAAATTTTTCCATCGACTTTCACTTTCGTTGAAAATGGTGGGCCACTACTTTGAGTCGACCCTAAACCCTTCTTTTGTTGTAGTGATATTAGGCTGAGCATCGGTCTGGGAACGGACCGGACCGATCAAGCCTAGACCGGACCGAGGACCGAAATGGTCTGAAATCCCGGACCGAGACTGGACCAAAATGGTCCGGTCCGGTTCGGTCCTTGGTCCGGTCCGGTCCTATTAGACATAATTGACGAGATTTTGTTAAGACCGAACCGGATCGTACCGGACCGACCAGACCGAGGACCGAATTCTTCCAAAACACCGGACCGAAGTTGTTCGTTCCGGTCCGGTTCGATTTTTCGGTCCGGTTTCGGGTCTAAGTGGTACTAAAATGTAAATTTACTAGTGGTTGTAAATTAAATGTATTATTTCTTTCATAGTAACATGTTCAATATTATACACATAGTATCAACAATTACTGATCTAGCAGCTACCTAGAGTAACTAGTTACATGTATTTTTGGTTGTGTGTAGGGCTGAGCACGGCAGATCCGAAACCGTCTTAGATCGGATAATCGAACCGGACTAGACCGGACTGGACCTGACCGAACAACTTCGGTTCGGTCCTCGGTCCGATCTTGGTCCGGGGTTTCAGACCATTTCGGTTCTCGATCCAGTCCAGTTTTGGCCGGTCCGATCTGATCCTAGACCGATGCTCAGCCCTAGTTGTTGTTGGGGTTTACTTCGTTCCAACAGGGTGAAGACAATCAATAGCCTAACTAAGTACCAATGAATGGTTACCGGATATCTCTTGAAGTCGTGTAATCACTTTCTAAAGAAGATTATTCGACCCTATGCCTGGGTTAACACGAATACCTCCTTGGGATAAAACCAAGAGTTAGTTCTTGTTTTAGGCACAAATCAAGAACTATGTGCGTGTAAGTGTTTCTTGTTTCTGTATATTTCATCATGAAAATATGATCACTATTTATAGTGATCCTAGTCCTAGAATGATGTAACTCATAGTCAATGGTATTTAAGAGCATTAATCGGCCAATTAAGCTCATAATTACCTACATGAAAGTATAGTGGTTACATGACCATAAACCTGGTCATCAAGTCAATATTCAACCCTCATTGATGAGTCAAAGAGGTTACAAAGACTTTGTGCATCACCAGGAGCAACGTTCTAACCAGGAGGAACTTCCTAACCAGGAGCAACTTCCTAACCAGGAGCAACTTCCTAACCAGGAGCAGCTTCCTACTGATGAACTTTCAACCACTATATTGATTCCAGGGAGGTCAGGGACTTAATGGGTGTACACTCCGTACCTCCAAACCCATTTACAAGTATGTCTCGATCCCACAATTGCACTAAATTTCCAACAATCCTGCCCAATTTAGTACAATTCCTTTTTGCATGAAAATTATGCATAAATGAAAATGTCCCGAGGATTGAATTTCCATTTTAGTACATCACTTCAAATATTCGAGAATCATGGTGTTCTAAGAATTGAACCCTTCAACTACTTTGAATACTTGAAGATAAAATACACACAAGTTTTCAAACACTTAAAACGCTCCTGACACCATACAAGCCATGTGTCCATATCTAATTCCTAAATGTTGTAAGAGCCAAAGTCCATGCTCCTTGAGGCGGCGAAACCTCAACATTTACATAGGTGGTTCCTCTTTAGTTCATGCTCCTGCTTAAGCACTTTTTCAAAGAAATTAACCATTAAGAAGTTTATAACTTCATCCTTCTTTCAGCATGTACAAGCACATCCTTGGGATGATATACATGTGCTTCAGTCCCCTGAATGTTCAGCTTTCCACATTGAACTCAGCTCCCAAGTTTCCTCAGGAGGGAGTTGTGTGTCCTAGCATTCAGTGACTAGTTTGGACATTAAACACATCCCTTTAGCAGACTTTATAACCAAGTCTCTAGCCAATCCCTTTGTCAAGTGATCAGCTAAGTTTTGTTGAGACCTCACAAACTCTATTGATATCACCCCATTCATGATTAGCTCACGAATCGTACTATGTCTAACACCTAAGTGTCTAGACTTACCATTGTATATTTGGCTATAAGCCTTAGCCAATGTAGCTGCACTGTCACAACGGATAGATATGGGCGCCATAGGTTTGACCTGCAATGGAATCTCAAGAAGCAAGTTTCTCAACCATTCAGCCTCTTTACCAGCAGCTGCTAGAGCCACAAATTCAGATTCCATTGTTGAACCAGTAATGCAAGTTTGCTTCTTGGATGCCCAAGAAATTGCACCACCACCAAGAAGGAATACCCAGCCACTTGTGGATGAATTATCCTCAGTATTGTTGATCCAACTTGCATCAGCGTAACCTTCCAACACTGAAGGATATCTAGTATATTACAAACAATAATCTATTGTTCATTTCAAATACTTTATTACCCTCTGAATTGCTTGCCAATGCTGAGTACTAGGATTACTAGTGTACCTACTCAGTTTACCCACTGCAAAAGCAATATCAGGTCTAGTACTAGTCATGGCATACATCAAGCAACCAATCACCCTAGAATACTCAAGCTGGGAGACAGCCTGACCATTGTTAGGCATTAGTTTCTCACTAGTATCCATAGGTGTACTCACTGGAGTACAATCAAAGTGAATGAATTTCTTCAGGACCTTCTCAATATAAGGAGACTAAGAAATTACAATACCATCACTTTCATGTTTAACCCTTATGCCAAGGATAACATCAGCCTTCCCCATGTCTTTCATAGAGAACCTTAATGACAAAAACTCTTTGGTTAAATCAACCTGAACTTGGTCAGTACCAAAGATTAACATGTCATCAACATATAGGCAAATGATGACTCCTTTACCAGATTCATTAAATTTGCTATATACACATTTGTCAGCTTGGTTAAGTAAATAACCATAAGACAAAACCACTTCATCAAACTTTTGATGCCATTGCTTAGGTGCTTGTTTGAGTCCAAATAAGGACTTAATCAGTTTACACACCTTACCTTCATGACCAGGCATGATGAAACCTTGAGGTTGGTTCATATAAACCTCCTCATCTAAATCACCATTCAAGAATGTTGTCTTCACATCCATCTGATGAATAATCAGATTGTGAATGCTTGCCAAGGCAATCAACATTCTTATGATACTTATGTGTGCTATAGGAGCATAAGTATCAAAGTAATCTATTCCTCACTTTTGTCTAAAGCCTTGAATGATTAACCTTGCCTTGAACTTTTCAATAGTTCCACCTACCTTCATCTTTCTTTTAAAGATCCATTTGTATCCAAGTGGATTGCAACCTGGAGGTAGATCAACCAACGCCCAAGTGTTGTTGCCCATGATGGAATCTATCTCATCATTGATTGCTTCTTTCCAAAAAGCAACATCCTGGGACTTCATTGCTTCATCAAATGTTTTGGGATCATCCTCAACATTAAAGCAATAGTAGTACTGGTCAAAGACCTCATCCCTTGTTCCTTCAACTAGACATAGTTGAAATTCAGGCCCAAAATTCTTTGGAGTCCTTTTCCTTGTGCTTCTTCTAAGCTCAGGCTCAGGTTGCTAAACCACAACCTCATTAGTGACCCTTTCAGGTTCCACTTAAGCACTAATGTCCTCAGCTCCAGTAGGAGTCCTAAGGCTTAGCCTAGGGACTGATGAGAACCTAGTCTCGTCAAAGTTAGCATCCCTTGATTCAATGATTGAGTTTATTGAAACTGAGTCATTAGGTTCAATAACATAGAACATATAAGCCTTGGAATGATTAGCATATCCAACAAAGATGCATTCAATGCCTCTTTCACCCAAGGTTTTCACCTTTGGATCAGGGAGTCTTACAACAGCCCTACAACCCCAAACTTTGAGGTAGTTCAAGTTTGGTTTCCTTTTAGTCCAGAGTTCATAAGGGGTAATCTTGTTCCTTTTATTAGGAACCCTATTTAATAAATAGCAAGCTGTTAACATAGCTTCTCCCAAAACCCTTGACTCAATCCTGAGTAGGACAACATGGAGTTAACCATCTCTTTTAGTACTCTATTTTTCTTTTCAGATATACCATTTTGTTGTGGAGTATAGGGAGCAGTTGTCTCATGGATGATTCCAACAGACTCAAAGTACAAAGTATCCATGTACTCACCTCCCCTATCAGTCCTAAATCTTTTGATTTGGACTCCTTGTTGTAATTCAACTTCAGTTTTAAATACTTTAAATTTATCTAATGCTTCATCCTTAGTATGTAACAAATAAACATAGCAAAACCTAGAAGCATCATCAATAAATGTTACCAAGTATTTCTTATTCCCTAATTAGGGAGTAGCATGCAAATCACATAGGTTACTATGGATTATCTCCAAAACTGTAGTTTCACGTTTTACATCCTGAAATGGTTTCTTAGTAATTTTGTTCAGCATACAAGTCTGACACCTATCAGTGTCCATGTCAAAAGCTGGAATTAACCCATCCTTAGACATATCTTGCATCCTCTCATAGTGGACATGGCCTTGTCTAGCATGCCATAGTGATGAATCATTCAGTTTAGTGGTAGTCATCAGGACAGAATCAACATTTATACTAGAATCAATATTAAGCCTGAACATTTGATTACTCAAATAGCCAAAACCAATAAACACACCATGTTTCGATAAAACAAATTTATTAGATTCAATCACTTGTTTATAACCACAATTATTCAAAACACTACTAGAAACCAAGTTCTTCCTAATATTAGGAACATGCAAAACATTAAACAAAGAAACAATCTTTCCAGAACTAAATTTTGTTGGAAATTTAGTGCAATTGTGGGATCGAGTCATACTTGTAAATGGGTTTGGAGGTACGGAGTGTACACCCATTTAGTCTCTGACCTCCCTGGACTCAATATAGTGGTAGAAAGTTATTTAGTAGGAAGGTGTTCCTGGTTAGGAAGTTGCTCCTGGTAAGGAAATTGCTCCAGGTTAGGAAGTTGCTCCTGGTTATGACGCTGCTCCTAGTGATGCACAAAGTCTTTGTAACCTCTTTGACCAATCAATGAGGGTTGAATATTGACTTGATGATCAGGTTTATGGTCATGTAACCACTATGCTTTCATGTAGGTAATTATGAGCTTAATTGGCCGATTAATGCTCTTAAATACCTTTGACTATGAGTTACATCCTTCTAGGACTAGGATCACTATAAATAGTGATCATATTTGCATGATGAAATATACAGAAACAAGAAACACTTACACGCACATAGTTCTTGATTTGTGCCTAAAACAAGAACTAACTCTTGGTTTTATCCCAAGGAGGTATTCGTGTTAACCCAGGCATAGGGTCGAATAATCTTCTTTGGAAAGTGATTACATGACTTCAAGAGATATACGGTAACCATTCATTGTTACGTAGTTAGGCTTTTGATTATCTTCACCCTGTTGGAACGAAGTAAACCCCAACAATCAAAGAAGATTATTTTGTGATAATCAATGGCGGCGGCAATGAAGCATATGGTGGCTAACTTCTCCAAACTGGACAAGTTTGAAGGGGTTGATTTTAGGAGATGACAGAAGAAGATGCACTTTCTTCTTTCTACCATGAACGTGGTGTACGTGCTGACCACTCCCATTCCTGATGGTGGTGATGATGCTACTTTGGAGGAACTGAGGAAAAGGAGCAAATGGGAGAATGATGATTATGTGTGTCGCGGCATAATTCTCAATGGTATGTCTGATTCTTTATTTGATATTTACCAAAATGTTGAATCTGCTAAAGAACTATGGGATTCCTTGGAAGCCAAATATATGGCTAATGATGCATCAAGTAAGAAGTTCCTTGTGAGTGATTTCACAAATTACAAAATGACTGATTCAAGACCAGTCATGGAACAATACAATGAACTTCTTGGAATACTTGGCAGATTTACACAACATAAAATGAACATGGATGAGACCATTCAGGTCTCGTGTGTCATTGACAAACTACCTCCTTCTTGGAAAGATTTCAAGCACACCTTGAAACATAAGAAGGAAGAGTTAACTCTTGTTGAATTGGGCAGTCATTTGCGCATTGAGGAATCCCCTAGGGTGCATGAAAGTGATAAGCCAAAGAGCAACAATGTTGCTGGTTCATCTGTTGTCAATATGGTGCAGCATAAACCCACCAGGTACAATGACAACAAGGGAAAACGTAAGCATCAGGATAACACCAAAGCTAATCCTAACAAGAAGTCATCAGTGGCTTGTTGGAAGTGTGGGAAACATGGACACTTCAAAAGGGATTGCAAAGGTGTTAGCATTAGAAACCAAGCTAATGGATCAAGCACAAAAGGTCAGAATATGTTTAATGAATCTCTCCAGATTTATTATGTTACATATGTATCTGAAGCTTACTTTATGCAGGATGAAGATGTTGTGTGGTGGGTTGACTCTGGAGCAACAGTACATGTGTGTAAAGATAGATGTTGGTTCAAGACTTATGAGTCAATGAATGATGGATCTATTCTTCACATGGGAAATGAGTCAACAACCCTAGTGCATGGACGTGGTTGTGTAGATCTTAAATTTAGTTCTGGAAAGATTGTTTCTTTGTTTAAAGTTTTGCATGTTCCTAATATTAGGAAGAACTTGGTTTCTAGTAGTGTTTTGAATAATTGTGGTTATAAACAAGTGATTGAATCTATTAAATTTGTTTTATCAAAACATGGTGTGTTTATTGGTTTTGGCTATTTGAGTAATCAAATGTTCAGGCTTAATATTGATTCTAGTATAAATGTTGATTCTGTCCTGATGACTACCACGAAACTGAATGATTCATCACTATGGCATGCTAAACTAGGCCATGTCCACTATAAGAGGATGCAAGATATGTCTAAGGATGGGTTAATTCCAGCTTTTGACATGGACACTGATAAGTGTCAGACTTGTATGCTGAACAAAATTACTAAGAAACCATTTCAAGATGTAAAACGTGAAACTACAGTTTTGGAGCTAATCCATAGTGACCTATGTGATTTGCATTCTACTCCCTCATTAGGGAATAAGGAATACTTGGAAACATTTATTGATGATGCTTCTAGGTTTTTCTATGTTTATTTGTTACATACTAAGGATGAAGCATTAGATAAATTTAAAGTATTTAAAACTGAAGTTGAATTACAACAAGGAGTCCAAATCAAAAGATTTAGGACTGATAGGGGAGGTAAGTACATGGATACTTTGACTTTCAGTCTGTTGGAATAATCCATGAGACAACTTCCCCCTATACTCCACAACAAAATGGTATATCTGAAAGAAAAAATAGAGTACTAAAAGAGATGGTTAACTCCATGTTGTCCTACTTAGGACTGAGTCAAGGGTTTTGGGGAGAAGCTACGTTAACAGCTTGCTATTTATTAAATAGGGTTCCTAATAAAAGGAACAAGATTACCCCTTATGAACTCTGGACTAAAAGGAAACCAAACTTGAACTACCTCAAAGTTTGGGGTTGTAGGGCTGTTGTAAAACTCCCTGATCCAAAGGTGAAAACCTTGGGTGAAAGATGCATTGAATGCATCTTTGTTGGATATGCTGAGCATTCCAAGGCTTATAGGTTCTATGTTATTGAACCTAATGATTCAGTTTCAATAAACCCAATCATTGAATCAAGGGATGCTAACTTTGATGAGACTAGGTTCTCATCAGTACCTAGACCAAGCCTTAGGACTCCTACTAGAGCTGAGGACATTGGTGCTTCAGTGGAACCTGGAAGGGTCACTAATGAGGTTGTGGTTCAGCAACCTGAGCCTAAGCTTAGAAGAAGCACAAGGCAAAGAATTTTTGGGCCTGAATTTCAACTATACCTAGTTGAAGGAACAATGGATGAGGTCTCTTACCAGTACTACTATTGGTTTAATGTTGAGGATGATCCCAAAACATTTGATGAAGAAATGAAGTCCGACGATGTTGCTTTCTGGAAAGAAGCAATCAATGATGAGATAGGTTCCATCATGGGCAACAATACTTGGGTGTTGGTTGATCTACCTCCAGGTTGCAATCCACTTGGATGCAAATGGATCTTCCAAAGAAAGATGAAGGTAGATGGAACTATTGAAAAGTTCAAGGCAAGGTTAGTCATTCAAGGCTTTAGACAAAAGTCAGGAATAGACTACTTTGATACTTATGCTCCTGTAGCATGCATAAGTACCATAAGAATGTTGATTGCCATGGCAAGCATATACAATCTGATTATTCATCAGATAGATGTGAAGACAGCATTCTTGCATGGTGATTTAGATGAGGAGGTTTATATGAACCAACCTCAAGGTTTCATCATGCCTGGTCATGATGGTAAGGTGTGTAAACTGATTAAGTCCTTATATGGACTCAAACAAGCACCTAAGCAATGGCATCAAAAGTTTGATGAAGTGGTTTTATCTAATGGTTATTTAATTAACCAAGCTGACAAATGTGTATATAGCAAATTTGATGAATCTGGTAAAGGAGTCATCATTTGCCTATATGTTGATGACATGTTAATCTTTGGTACTGACCAAGTTCAGGTTGATTTAACCAAAGAGTTTTTGTCATCAAGGTTCTCTATGAAAGACATGGGGAAGGCTGATGTTATTCTTGGCATAAGGATTAAACATGAAAGTGATGGTTTCTCAGTCTCATTATATTGAGAAGGTCCTGAAGAAATTCAATCACCTTGATTGTACTCCAGTGAGAACACCTATGGATACTAGTGAGAAACTAATGCCTAACAATGGTCAGGCTGTCTCCCAGCTTAAGTGTTCTAGGGTGATTGGTTGCTTGATGTATGCCATGACTAGTACTAGGCCTGATATTGCTTTTGCTGTGGGTAAACTGAGTAGGTATACTAGTAATCCTAGTACTCAGCATTGGCAAGCGATTCAGAGAGTACTAAAGTATTTGAAAGGAACAATGGATTATTGTTTGTCTTATACTGGATATCCTTTAGTGTTGGAAGGTTACATTGATGCAAGTTAGATCAGCAATACTGAGGATAATCCATCCACCAGTGGCTGGGTATTCCTACTTGGTGGTGGCGTAATTTCTTGGGCATCCAAGAAACAAACTTGCATTACTAGTTCTACCATGGAATCTGAGTTTGTGGCTTTAGCAGCTGCTGGTAAAGAAGCTGAATGGTTGAGAAACTTGCTTCTTGAGATTCCATTGTGGGTCAAACCTATGGCACCCATATCTATCCGTTGTGATAGTGCAGCTACATTGGCTAAGGCTTATAGCCAAATGTACAATGGTAAGTCTAGGCAGTTAGGTGTTAGACATAGCATGATTCGTGAGCTAATCATGAATGGGGTGATATCAATAGAGTTTGTGAGGTCTCAACAAAACTTAGCTGATCACTTGACGAAGGGATTGGCTAGAGACTTGGTTATAAAGTCTGCTAAAGGGATGGGTTTAAAGTCCAAACTAGTCACTGAATGCTAGGACACCCAACTCCCTCCTGAGGAAATTGGGAGCTGAGTTCAATGTGGAAAGCTGAACATTCAGGGGACTGAAGCACATTTATATCATCCCAAGGATGTGCTTGTACCTGCTGAAAGGAGGATGCAGTTATAAACTTCTTAATGGTTAATTTCTTTGAAAAAGTGCTTAAGCAGGAGCATGAACTAAAGAGGAACCACCTATGTAAATGTTGAGGTTTCGCCGCCTCAAGGAGCATGGACTTTGGCTCTTACAACATTTATGAATTGCATATCGACACATGGCTTGTATGGTGTCAGGAGCGTTTTTAGTGTTTGAAAACTTGTGTGTATTTTATCTTCGGGTATTCAAAGTAGTTGAAGGGTTCAATTCTTAGAACACCCTGATTCTCGAATATTTGAAGTGATGTACTAATATGGAAATTCAATCCTCAGGACATTTTCATTTATGCACTGGTTTTGTTAAAGTTGATTTTCATGCAAAAATGAATTGTACTAAATTAGGGAGGATTGTTGGAAAATTAGTGCAGTTGTGGGATCGAGTCATACTTGTAAATGGGTTTGGAGGTACGGAGTGTACACCCATTAAGTCTCTGACCTCCCTGGACTCAATATAGTGGTTGAAAGTTCTTCAGTAGGAAGGTGCTCCTGGTTAGGAAGTTGCTCCTGGTTAGGAAATTGCTCCTGGTTAGGAAGTTGCTCCTAGTTAGGACGCTGCTCCTGGTGATGCACAAAGTATTTGTAACCTCTTTGACGAATCAATGAGGGTTGAATATTGAATTGATGACCAGGTTTATGGTCATGTAACCACTATGCTTTCATGTAGGTAATTATGAGATTTTGGCCGATTAATGCTCTTAAATACCTTTGACTATGAGTTACATCCTTCTAGGACTAGGATCACTATAAATAGTGATCATATTTGCATGATGAAATATATAGAAACAAGAAACACTTACACACACAAAGTTCTTGATTTATGCCTAAAACAAGAACTAAATCTTGGTTTTATCCCAAGGAGGTATTCGTGTTAACCCAGGCATAGGGTCGAATAATCTTCTTTGGAAAGTGATTACACGACTTCAAGAGATATCCAGTAACCATTCATTGGTACGTAGTTAGGCTATTGATTATCTTCACCCTTGTGGAACGAAGTAAACCCCAACAAATTTAAGATCTACACAACCACGTCCATGCACTAGGGTTGTTGACTCATTTCCCATGTGAAGGATAGATCCATCATTCATTGACTCAAAAGTCTTGAACCAGCATCTATCTTTACACACATGTACTGTTGCTCTAGAGTCAACCCACCACACAACATCATCATCCTGCACAAAGTAAGCTTTAGATACATATGTAACATAATAAATCTGGAGAGATTCATTAAACATATTCTGATCTTTTGTTCCTGGTCCATTAGCTTGGTTGCCAATGCTAACACCTTTGCAATCCCTTTTGAAGTGTCCAGGTTTCCCACACTTCCAACAAGCCACTGATGACTTCTTGTTAGGATTAGCTTTGGTGTTATCCTGATGCTTACGTTTTCCCTTGTTGTCATTGTACCTGGTGGAGTTGTTATGCTCCACCATATTGACAACAGATGAACCAGCAACATTCTTTCTCTTTGGCTTATCACTTTCATGCACCCTGAGGGATTCTTCAATGCCCAAATGACTGCCCAACTCAACAAGAGTTAACTCCTCCTTCTTATGTTTCAAGGTGTGCTTGAAATCTTTCTAAGAAGGAGGTGGTTTGTCAATGACACACGAGACCTGAATGGTCTCATCCATGTTCATTTTATGTTGTATAAATCTGCCAAGTATTCCAAGAAGTTCATTGTATTGTTCCATGACTGGTCTTGAATCAGTCATTTTGTAATTTGTGAAATCACTCACAAGGAACTTCTTACTTGATGCATCCTCAGCCATATATTTGGCTTCCAAGGAATCCCATAGTTCTTTAGCAGATTCAACATTTTGGTAAATATCAAATAAAGAATTAGACATACCATTGAGAATTATGCCGCGACACACATAATCATCATTCTCCCATTTGCTCCTTTTCCTCAGTTCCTCCAAAGTAGCATCATCACCACCATCAGGAATGGGAGTGGTCAGCGCGTACACCACGTTCATGATAGAAAGAAGAAAGTGCATTAATAAGTGTGAAAACACTTATCCTTTTACCATTTGTTTCTAATAATAACAAGACCAAAACGTGTGATTTATGTCGTAAAAGTCGGAATTGTGCGTGGTTTGTGTTTTTATTGTGTTTTAGGACCCAAATATGAAAAAGGAAGAAAACACGGGTTTTCACGGGCTTTTATCAAAGAAAACGGGAAAAGACGAAGTCAAAAGATCAAGAGTGCAAAAAGAACGGAAATCCAAGGCCTATTCTGAAGATTTATCGAAGAAAAAGTCAAAAGACGGAAGTTTAACGAAGTCGAAGAACTTAAGACTAATAGAAGAAGAAAATTAAAAGACAAGTTCAAATCCCGAGACGAAAAAGACAAAGAATTAAAGTCGAGTCGAGAAAATGTGAAGAAAGCAAGAGAGAAGATGCAACACATGCACTCCTTCCACCTTCCCTATAAATACCCTCCTAATAGTCATTAGGAGGGTGGTTAGAGTTTTTAGTTAATTTTTCACTTTTTAGTTTTCTCTGGTTTTAGAGAGAGAAAGTCTTAAACTTTCTCTCACTAAACTTCATCTTTTTCTTAATCTTTCAAGATTAAACACTTTGTATTGCTTATTTTTATTAATCAAGTTCATTTTTAAGATTTTATTTCTTAATCTCATTCTACTTTTCTTTGATTTAAGATTGATTTTGGTGCGATCATCGATAGATCCGTGTTGTTCTTAATGATTTCGTGCTTAAAAGTTTAATCTTTTGATCATTTCATAAGTTTTCATTTGATTAAGCTTTAAGACTTTTGTGCTTATTGGCTTATTTTTATGATTAGCTTATCTAGTTTATAAAAAGTTTTATTAAAAAGTTTATGTTTTTATTGTTTGATCTAAAAAGTTGATTATTTTTTAGTTGAATAAGTTGATCAAAGTGCTTATTTGATTCGGATTTGTCATTGATTCGGGCTAGTTTCGTGATAAGCTTATTATATAGCTTATTCACTTGCTTGTAACCAATTTCCCCCATTTTCGGAAAGGGTTTAACTCCCTTTTCCGATTGGTATACATTCCGAGCAGCCTCCCACCCTTTTTCCGATTAATCCAATCGGAAAAGGGTTTTGACTTTCCGATTGGCACACACAAACATTCCGATCTTGGCCTTTGTTGGTTATTCCGATAGGTATAAGTTTGTGTATTCCGATTGGGGTTCCTCTGCATATTCCGATTCATGTATTAATATAACATTCTGATTGAAGGGTTTTTCCTAACATTCCGATTGGTGGTCCTTGTCCAATATTCCGATTAGTCCATTCTTTACAACATTCCGACCATCAGATCGGAATACATTCCGATCTGGGGGTATTTTAGCTTATTCCAATTGTGAGTTTGTGGTTTCTTCCGTTCTTACTTTCTTATAGTACTTTTTAACTTAGTTCCTATTTTTAGAGAATTTTCCAAGGGTTAAGTTTTACTTAGTGTGCTAGTACTTTCCCATTGTTACCTTTAATTTTTCAAGCTTTTATGTTTACTCGTCATTTTGATATTAATCTTTATTCTTCCATTTTACTCAACGACACTTTAATTACTTGCTAATAGTTAAAAACAAACAAACCAAACCATTCTCTTGATTCACCAAAAGATAATTGGGTCGCACTTAAGACCGGTTTTCAATTCGAAAAGATCGGAACTATGAAATTATTTTATACGAGGGTAAATCCAAGTATTATGCATCTTCTTCTGCCATCTCCTAAAATCAACCCCTTCAATCTTGTCCAGTTTGGAGAAGTTAGCCACCATATGCTTCATTGCCGTCGCCATTGATTATCATAAAATAATCTTCTTTGATTGTTGGGGTTTACTTCGTTCCAACAGGGTGAAGATAATCAATAGCCTAACTACGTACCAATGAATGGTTACCGGATATCTCTTGAAGTCGTGTAATCACTTTCCAAAGAAGATTATTCGACCCTATGCATGGGTTAACACGAGTACCTCCTTGGGATAAAACCAAGAGTTAGTTCTTGTTTTAGGCACAAATCAAGAACTCTGTGTGTGTAAGTGTTTCTTGTTTCTGTATATTTCATCATGCAAATATGATCACTATTTATAGTGATGCTAGTCCTAGAAGGATGTAACTCATAGTCAATGGTATTTAAGAGCATTAATCGACCAATTAAGCTCATAATTACCTACATGAAAGCATAGTGGTTACATGATCATAAACCTGGTCATCAAGTCAATATTCAACCCTCATTGATGAGTCAAAGAGGTTACAAAGACTTTGTGCATCACTAGGAGCAACGTCCTAACCAGGAGCAACTTCCTAACCAGGAGCAACTTCCTAACCAGGAGCAGCTTCCTACTGATGAAATTTCAACCACTATATTGAATCCATGGAGGTCAGGGACTTAATGGGTGTACACTCCGTACCTCCAAACCCATTTACAAGTATGACTCGATCCCACAATTGCACTAAATTTCCAACAGTTGTGTGAATTGAATTACAAAATACAATGATGTCATGAACTTTATTACTGATTGTGTTTATCATGACTAGTCTATTCTTACTTCATGGTGTCTGAATCCAATAGATCAATAACTCCCCACTCAAGTTTTCTTTTTCTTATTTGTTTGAAAAATAACCTACAAAATACAACCGCAAATTTCAAATTTAGCATTTCATGGTTCAGTTTATCTTAATACTACCAACCCTGTTAATTGTCTTAGGTAGTGTTTGATTATGACTTATAGAGTCTAAATTAAAAAATAGGAATATGGATTAAGTCATAAGTAGTTTGTTTGTTTTGCGCTTAAAATAAACTAACGACTTTTTGGAAAAAGCCAGCAAGAGGGTGCATTCTGTATTAAGTCATGACTTATTATCTTTATTTTACATATTTACTCTATAACTCCCTCACTTAACTAATTTAAAAGGACAAAATAGTAAACTTCTCTGATTCAGACTCTATATTCAGCACACAAAACAAACAATCATATACCCGTCTACAAACAGACAACATATATTTTTATAGACATTTTAATTTTATAAGATACGCAACTGTAAGAAAAGTAGGTTCTTAGAATTATAACTTAAAGTAGGAAAAGTTACAATAAGAGTTTATGATGAAATGCAAATGAACCAGAAATTGACTGTAACCCCACTAAGATTGACGAGAGACTTAGTGAGTATTTATGTCATTTTAGGTTTACTCATCTTTCTCGCCGTCAATCTTTTTTAGTCCACTTTTCACATATTTTTGTTTGTCAATTTTGTTGCATTTGCTTCTGATGATAATGTGGATCTATGATAAATCTCTTGAATTATCATGTGGATATCTTGTTTCTGATGGATTTGAGGTTCAATGCTTAGAGATGGCATTGGTGCACTACAAAAAAAGTTGTGTTTTCTCACACTTTTTTGTACACACTTCTAAAGAGTGTGAAAAATATTTTAAGTTTATTAACACACATAAATGTGTAAAAAATGATCACATAAATAAAAGTAAACAAATTTTAAAACACCACACTTATATTTGTTAAAAATAAAAGTTCACACTTATTAGTGTGGAATGTTCTATATTTTTTCACACTTTCAAGTGTGGACCCCATTTTGTTACACACATATTTTCCACACTCCTTATTTTTAAGAAGTGTGGGAAATATTGGTGTAACAAAATAGGGTCCACACTTGAAGTGTGGAGAAGTATGGAATATTCCACACTAAAAAGTGTGGACTTTTTTCTTAACATATATAATCGTTATGTTTTAAAATTTGTTCACACTTATTTATGTGATCATTCTTTTACATATTTATACGTGTTAATAAATTCAAAATATTTTCCACACTATTTAGAAGTGTGTAAAAAAAGTGTGACAAATCACAACTTTTTTTGTAGTGGTGGTTTCGTATGATGTTTTTCGACCTAGATTTCTCTGTTTAAATATCGTGCAACAAACAACTCTCTGATGGTCTCGACTCAGCTAGGCTTGGCCTGACTCGAGCAGAGCTTTAAATCTGGCTTAATGAAATAATAGGTGGGGGAGAAAAGGATTTATTAACATACGGGACAAAGACACATTCAGAACCTCCTTCATGGTTGTTTGTATTTGTTTTGTTTTTATATTTAGATGTTGTCAAAATCATATCTAATATTTAGTAAATAAATAGATTAGTCTTTAGTTTCATTGTTAAATTAATGTAATTATTGTATGTATTTGTAATGCTACTCATATTATTGTATGTTCTTATATTTATATGTAAGTTTACCATTAGTGTCGATGTGTTTGTTGGTTTTTCATCAAGGCTATTGCCGACTTGTTATCGACATACAATTTCACACTTGAGCCTACCAAGTACCAACCCCGTCATCTCCTTTAAGAAATTTTCAGCCACACAACTGGATACTGCCGCCGTAGCTGCCATAAACTCGGCTTCACAAGAGGTCCAAGAGGATGGTGCAACCTATGCTGTTTTTGTGATTACCAGCTGACCGGGCTATGTGAGAAGTAGAAAACAGTTCCTGTTGTGCCCTTCTGATCATCTAGATCCATTCCGTGGCTACCATCACCACCACTATACCCGATCAATTTACCATCTTCAACTCTTCGATATACACATCCACTTGGGTGTTAATGTTCGCTTCACGTGCCGTAGGATTTGCTTTGCTGCCTTCAAATGAATTTCTTTAGGCGCATTCATGTATCGACTAACTAACCCCGACCGAGACACTGAGTAAGCAAGGTTTGGTCTCGTATGAACTAGGTATCATACACATCCGATGAGGGAACAATAGTTAGTAGCGTTCCCCAGAGTGCTGTCTGCATCCTTTGATAAGCTGAACTTTGATCTTCCTAGAATTGCAGTCGAGCAGACCTGCTGATTGCAATGTTTTCTATGCATATTCAGCTTGTTTTAATTCAATACCCATTTCAGTTTGTCGAACTTCTATCCCCAATATGTTAAGCGACCCAAGTCACTCATCTCAGAGACCTGCTTCATTTTTTCTTTGAATATTGCAACTTGTCCTTCACTTGAACCTGTAACAACCAAATCATCTACATATAGTTCTGTATCTAGACGAGTGTACCATGCTCGAGATGCTTGGGGTAGACAGTAGAGAGCTTTATGACATCGATACACCATGTTCTCTTTTCATTTTACAACAAATTAAACCCATCCAGTTGAGTTACGTCTACTTCCTCCCTCAATCCTCCCTTCAAGAAAGATGAATTTACAGCTAAACGGTGCACATTCCAGCCTTTCGTTGCTGCTAAAACCAGGACTAATCAGATGGTTCCGATACGTGCCACAGGAGCGAATGCGTCTTCATAGTCCACTCCTTGCCTCTGAACATATATCCCCTTGCCACCAAGCGCGCCTTGTGCTTCACGACATTACTTCTGCATGTCTCTTTGTTTTAAACACCCATTTGAGACCGATTGGTTTGTAGTCTGAAGGAAGGGTCGTAAGTTGCCATGTTTGGTCCTTTTCAATTGACCCGATCTGCGCATTCATTGCTTCACACCAGGACTGTACACATGCTGCCTCTTTATAAGTTTCAGGCCGTATTATACCAGCAATAATTCATTCGGTTCCAATCAATTCATGTAAGTAGAAACCAAAGTTTTCAAGTGATGGACTTCAAACAAAAGCCGATGTGAGAAATGCCACTTGACCACACCTCCAACAAAGATCGCCACTAGCAAATAAACCTGTGTCCCATGTTTTGGGATCCTGAGACCAATTCCAGATGGGTGACGGAAATCTAGTACATTTATGTAATTTGATGTGCAGAAAACGCCATTATTCCCTTCTGCTTCCGATGAGCTTACCCTGCATTAGACATTTTATAACAGATTCAGTACACACCTATCCAACCGTTGATGAAAAAGCAAAGATATTTACTCTAACAAACGAAATATATATGGAACAATCTATACAGGTAGTCATTTAGACAGGTTGTTTAAAGGGTAAGTTCAGGTCAAGTTGACCCACAAAAACTATTGTAACCAATCTTATAATAATCTATACTCGTAGTATAGCCATCACAAGATATACCAGACTATAGCAACTAAAGTAAACCCCGAATTTGAACCCAATTATGATGACCTTTCGCTAAGGGTGTATCAGCAGACTTGCCAGGGAATGCATTGGAGATATTTCTATTGGCGCTCATAAAACAATATGGATGGCGGAATGGATTTTAATTAAACACAGTCTGAATCTTTATGTTAACAATTTAAAAGTTTATATGTACTACTGTATTATATAGACTTTGAGCAACTTTCAACCCCATTGATGCAATCCCTTTTTAGCTACTTTTACTTTGACCCATTTAAGATAAAGCACAATCCAAGTCGACTTATAAGTAAATTGATCAAATAACCTATAAAGAGGTTACTATATGCATTTCTAATAAACTCCAAGTAACATGCTGCCTCTTTATAAGTTGCAGGATCGTCTCCTACCATCGATAGATTCTGTTTCGGCCAGACTTCGGAAACCACGGACTGGTGTGTTATCATACCTCGAGGGACTTTCACCTTGTTCAGGTTGTGTTGTAGTTGTAGTATTCGACCCGATAGTCATAGAGGGATATCCATGTGATGGCTCAGTTGTATAATCATCTGTGACTGGTAATGAAGGTTCTGGAGTTTGAGGTGGGGCTGTCATTTGCCTCTCTATGCCATCTGTACTACAAAAACAAGCAAATTCATGACAAGTAAATTCCCCGCCCCGATCTGTCTGTATAACCCCTTTAACTTAAGTGAGTTTTCCTTTTCTACTTGAACCTTAAACCGTTTGAAAGTAGTGAAGGCTTCATCCTTCGATTTGATCATGAAAACCCACATGCATTGGCTATAATCATCAACTAATAGCATGAAATAACGATTACCTGCAACGGAGGAGCGGTAGACAGTGTGATAAGGCCACACAAATCTGCGTGAATAAGTTCAAGGGGCTTACTTGCTCGCTAAGGAGATTATTTGGGAAATTCTTGTCTCGGTATACTTCGAAACCATGCAGCCTTCACATACTTGTGATGGATGCTTTACAGTAGGTACACCCCGTACGAAATCCTTCTGAACCAGTTGGAGGTTTGTAGACTGATTTAACCTAAAATAACGAACATCATTGCACAATCTCAGTATAACGCATTTTACCCAAAACCAACTTCTACAATAACTGTAAGCAATTTAGAGGTTTCATGTATTTGCATATATACTAAAATGGCTTCTAAATAGTTAAATTAGTTTACAAAAACAAATCTTATATTTCATAAATGCAATTACTAAGATGAAAAAGTCAAGAACAGCATTTGTATAAAATTGGTGATGGTAAAAGGATTTCTGTATGGTATTACAAATGAAATAGTTTTGGTCCTTTGCTGAGATGATTGGGAATAGTGTTTGGAAGTGGCATGTGGACTGGTTGGTACAAAATGTGTGCAATGATTTTGAGCTGGTAAGGAGACAAAATTTTCACATATTTTGAACCACATACTCATATTAGGTTTACTCATCTTTCTAGCAGTCAATCTTTTTTAGTACACCTTTTTTCACATATTTTGTCAATTTTGTTGCATTTTCTACTGATAATGTTGATCTATGATAAATCTCTTGGATTATCATATGGATCTATTCTTGTTTATGATGGATTTGGGGTTCGAATGGTGATTAGAGATAGCTTTGGTGGTTTCGTATGATGTTTTTACACCTAGATTCCTCTGTTTAAATATCGTGCAACAAACAACTTTGTGATGGTCTCGGCTCATCTAGTACATTTATGGAATTACTCTAACAAACGAAATGTATATGAAACAATCTATATGTGGTCCTTTAGACTGGTAATTACAGGGTCAGAAGATTTCAAGTTTAAATGGGTAACAACTATCCGGGTCATTTCAGGTCAAGTTGACCCACAAAAACTAAACTACTCCGTAGAGTAATAATGTAAAGTACTCGCATTATAACATATATCCGACTCTCTAGCAACTAGAGTAAACCCCTAATATGAACCCGAGTATGATGAACTTTAGCTAAGGGCTTACCAGCAAACGTGCCAGGGATAATTTTTTAACTTTGGCCGACTTCCACCTTACTGATACAATCCCTTTTTAGCTACTTTCAAGTAAAATCCAAGTCGAGTTATAAGTAAACTAATAAATTTGACACCTTTAAGGATGTTACTAGTTTACAGGTGTCACCTTATAAAAAATCAATAGAAATCATATGTTTGGCAAACTCCTTCACCAAGCTCGCATCAGTGTTATTCCGTCTCTTCCAAACCCACCCTCCCCCTATTCCTCTCCATTGCAAGGGCTCGAGTTATCCATAGCTACATTACTCTGCAGGCCCACTTCATGATATGCTCTCTGTCATGAATATCAAACACTTTAACAACTTTCTGTTTACTAGATGCTGTAATGATAAGAGGCCCACAAGGTTTGTAACAACATTGTTGGTTTTCTAGAGACAAAATATTGACCCACAACTTTAGAACCTGAATAGATTACGGATGTCCCAAAAGGAACTTTCAAAATATTGCCTTCAATAAGAACATATGTAGCAGACACACTAAATATCACAAACTTAAAATAGAAAAAACTTGATGACCTATGAAAGACACTATCACAGCAGCAACTAAGGACACCAAATGAAGCATCCAACGAAAATTCTCACTTAAAAATAACGGCAGCCCAAATGAAGCAAAGCAATACCATTGCATATGCAAGGAGTATGCCTCGCCCCAGCAGCAAAAAATGAACCAACCAAATAAGAAGAGGCCATATAGCCCCTAAAACATCAGAAGCGGCATACACAAAAGTCAAACAAAACAAGCTGTAGCCAAGCAGCAGGCCATACTGCAATACTTCAAGAAATTAACGTGCAGACCCAAAGCCAAACACACAAAAACGACAAACTGCCATAAAATTGTCGGCCAAAAAACGAGATGCGGACCAGGAATTTGTAGACACGAAATTCAATGGAGAACTGAAATGCGAACCGGCACTGTATGCACGACCAGATAGCAGCCAAAAGACCACAAACAATCTTGGTGAGGTGTTACCATTGTTTGCACGGCTTGGTTGTTGGGATGAAACCGGTGACTTGGCCCAAATGATGGACGGAATTCGACGAATGGTACACCATTTGTGAGGTTTTGACGTGTTAGTCTGTTACTACTTTTAGATGTTGTATCTCCTTCCTTAGTGCTTCATTTAAAGCTATTTACAACACACAAAATAGAGATGTATCAGTTCAGTGAGTTCTCAAGAGGCGATAGTTATTTGATACATCCTGGTAGTTTATTATTAGTAATATTAACTAAATAATTAGTTTATTTACTTTTCGTTGTTGCATTATCTTTAGGAGCAACTTATCTTTTATTATTTATAGGGTCATTAGGTTGTAACATGGATTATGTTTAATGATAATGAAGTATTGATTAGTTAATCAATTGGGGTGTCGGTTTATCTCATTAATGTAAGCCATAGAGGGGTCGGGTTATCCCATTATTATTGCCTATTTATACTTTTATCTCTATGATCGATCTGGTTCATATCAATTCGTATCAGAGCTGTTTCGATTCTAGGGTTTTAAAAGAAACACTGGTCATCCGTACTGTTCATTTGTTACTGTTCATCGGCTACTGTTCATCAGATGGGAAAAGTTACTGGAATGGAAACACGAAGGTGGAAAGAATGGCATCAATGGAACCAGAGGTGTCAATAATGACATCAATGGAATCAAAGGTGTCAAGAATGGCATCAATGGAATCAAAGGCGTAAAGAATGGCATCAATGGAATCAGAAGCGTGAAGAATGGAATCAATGGAATCAGAGGCGTGATGAAGGGTTAATTCAGGTCACAGAGATGGTGGAACGGTTATAATCTACGATCTCGTTGCACCATTCTCAAATGATTGATTCTTTAACACAAATGAAGGAATCTTTGACATAAGCGCGTCAAGATTTCTCATCGAGGTTTGAGAAATTTCAAGGAAGAATAAATGCATTAAAAGAAGAGATTGAGCATGAAGGAAAAGTCCATTCAGTGGGGTCCAAATAAATCAGCAAAGTCCTAACAGGAAGGTTAAGGCAAGATTGTTTTGGAATAAGTTTGTGGTGGCACATGTCCAAACCAGAAAACCTACAAAGCTAGGTACCTCACTTGGCACTGGATTTGAAAGGTCAGATTCACATGAAGAATTACGTGTCTGCACAAGAAAACTCAAAAACATATACCAAGCCTTCTGCTTTCTCTTGAAGAGTACAAAGGGGATAAAACGAAAAACTTAGGATCCTGGAATCACATCAGGCAAGATACCAACACCTTGAGGACAAGGTTTTTTTGCGGGGCGGAGTATTGATACATCCTGGCAGTTTATTATTAGTAATATTAACTAAATAATTAGTTTATTTACTTTCCGTTGTTGCATCATCTTTAGGAGCAAGTTATCTTTTATTATTTATAGGGGCATTAGGTTGTAACAGTGATTATGTTTAATGATAATGAAATATTTATTAGTTAATCAATTGGGGGGTCGGTTTATCTCATTAATATAAGCCATCGAGGGGTCGGGTTATCCCACTATTATAGCCTATCTATCCTTTTATCTCTATAATCGATCCGGTTCATATCATTATTACTGTAACTGTTTACTTAAGAACGACTGATTAAGCTATGTTTTTATCTCGACTGGTCAAATAATATGAAAATGGCTCAAACGAGTCGAAAGTAGCCAAAAAGTGTATCTTGAAGCCATTAAACTTAAATCTTATTGAAGCCATTTTGACCCGTTAGTCCGTTACCCATCCTAACACGATCACTTTTGACTCGTCACTTAACCCAACCCATTTTGACCCGTTGCGCAACCTGATCCAACCCTTAGTACGTTACCCATCCTCACACGGTCCCTTTTGACTCGTCACCTAACCTAACCCATTTTGACCTGTTACCCAACCTGATCCAACCCTTTAAACAACCCCCCCCCTTAATTTTCTTGCAGATTCTAACAAGAAAATGTCTAAAAATAATATGGTTACTTCGTTTGTAGCAAATCTATCTTTAGTCATACTTTTCCATTTATAATGACTTCAAATGTGTTTCGTGTTGCAATATATAGAAATTTGATCCTAAAACCATCACTTAAGAGCGATAATGGCAAGTCCTCGTTCTTACTATCAATGTTGTTTCCAACAGACGCGGCTACCACATTATTGCATAATATCAGATATGATATTTTACTAAGGTGTGTGCCAAACCAGTTGTGACAAGTGTATTGACTAATAAGTAGTATAACCCATTTGACCCAAAACCAACTTTTACAATGATTTTTAACCCTTTTCTGAATCTGCCCATTTGACCAATTTGTAACTACAACAACAACAATACCCAATTCCGTCTTAGCAAGGTATTGGCCACATTATTTATCAAACTATTCCAATACAAGTCAATTTGTACCTCTACACTAGATCAAATTATTCATCAAACTATTCAAATAAATAGAAAATACGAGTAATGGTTTAGGATAATCATCAAATGCAATTACTTAGACCAAAAAGTTAAGAACGTCATTTGTTGAGATTCAAAAAAAAAGAACAAAATTTGTAAAATTACTAGTGTACTTTATGAGGTTTCAGAAAACACTAATTTGCATATCTGAGATGCATCAAATTAATTTACAGGATATAGTAAAAAACATTACTTATATGAGATCTGAAATGGCACGTTCGTAACTTGGGTATGCACCAAATGCATTTACTATAGGGGTGTTTGTTTTAGCATATACAGTCGCCTTATGGCTCAACCATGGCTCAACCAGTTATGGGCTTATGTTTCATAAGCTCACTTTTGTGGCTTATTTTCAAACTTTTAGGTTTATATAGGTTCATTACGACATAATGATCTATAAACGCGCTATGAAAACGCTAAATTGAACATTTAACACATAAAGCTAAAGGATTTTCAGATGTATATTTAATCTGATTATTGCTTCTTTAAGTCGCAACAGTCAACTAGTCATAGTGTTTGACAAATGGTTCTAGTAAAAATATAAACACATAGACAATTTACACAAAGTAATAGTGTTGGCAACAGTCAACTAGGCATACTTTCTACATAGTACAAAACACATGCTTTACTATATGCAAAATTTACACAAAAGATTATGTCACGGGTCAAAATGGGTCAACTTGTTTAAATGGTTTTAAAATGGAACAAACAAGGGTAAGACATGAGGGTTAGTACCTTAGAGTATCAAAGATCATAAATCTTCAGCCTATGAGATTTGCAATCATTAAGAATCGTATTTTCTAATTTCAAGTCCTATTCGCATACTTGCTGCACAGTACAAAACATATGCTTCAATATATGCAATTTACACAAAAGACTAATAAAATATAAACACATAGACGAAGATGTTAATTTGAGTTACCCCAAACTTGTGTAATGGCCTTATAATGGGAATGGACATTTGAATTGGGGAACGTGTAGGTGCTGAATAGCTTTTATCTGTGCAAAGAGAATTGTAGGATTTGGGAACTGGAAGTCGGTTTTCTGGCAGCTGATGAAGAGCCACTGCAACCAAGATAGATTGAGTCTCCACGAGAGAACACTGATTGGACAGTATTGCCGTGTTTTGGGATCCTGAGACCAATTTATGATGGGTGACGCAAAGCTAGTACATTTATGCAATCTGATGTGCAGAAGACGCCATCATTCCCTTCTACTTCTGATGAGCTTACTCTGCATTACACATTAGATTTAGTACAAATGCCTTATATCAAGTGCTAAATGGTCTTCCGGGCAGGAAAGAAATGTAAGGGCTAGGAGTGTTTGGGAAGACAAAGAGAGATGAAGCCAAGCTTATAAGTAACATCACGCATACCTTAGAGCTGTGATATGTAGACTAACCATACTGTTGTTGTGAGAATTGTTGAAACGAAATGGTCTGTAGTGTTCGGTATATAGAACCAAGTATATGCAGAACTGAATAGAGGAGGATGCCATTAATGTCTAGTATAGCTTGTTTATAGTTGCTGAGGTTGTAGGCAATGAAATATAGTTCAATTGTGGGTCAATTCATATTGTTGAATGGGTTAGGAGGTACGGAGTGTACACCCATAAGTCCTTGAACACGCAGACTCATATTATGGTTAAAGTTTGTTCAGCATCACTGATGATCTTCAGAGAGTGTAACTCTGGACTGAAGGTATTCATCAAGGAGTAACACAACTGAAGACATGTCTTCAATATTTACTCATCAGCATGTCTTCTTCAGTACTAAAGGCTTCAGCAGGAACACCCTTTAGGGGTCGCTGATGCTTTAGTGGGACTGAAGGATGGACTAATGTTGGAGCTAAACAAGTATGCTGGTAACTGTCTTTGACCAATTCAAGTGCATTAAAGAACACGTTTAATTGGTCTTGTAACCACTTTGACCTGGTATTATGGAGCCTATTAAGAGGAGATTAATTGGCCGTTAATTCCTCTTAATACTATTGACTAGGGTTTGAGTACTACACCTATATAAAGGTGATCATAGCTATATGAGAATATACAAAAACAAGAAACACATAGCAACAAAAGGGTTAGTGATTTGTGCCTAAATCTCTAACAATATTTGGTCTTATCCCAAGTAGGTATGCGTGATACCCAGGCATTAGGGACGAATAATTTACTTTCAAAAGTGATTACACGATTCCAAGTGATATCCGGTAACCATTGTTTTGGTACGTAGCTAGGATTGATTATCTATACCCTGGTTGGGACGAAGTAAACACCAATAATCAAAGTAAATTATTGTGTGATAATCAATGGCGGCTGCTATGAAGCATATGGTGGCTAACTTCTCCAAGATGGATAAGTTTGAAAGGGTGGATTTCAGAAGATGGCAAAAGAAGATACACTTTCTTCTTTCTACCATGAGCGTGGTATATGTGCTGACTACTCCTATTCTTGATGGTGGTAATGATGCTACTTTTGAGGAACTGAGAAAAAAGAGCAAATGGGAGAATGACAACTATGTGTGTCGTGGTATTATTCTCAATGGTATGTCTGATTCCTTATTTGATATTTACCAAAATTCTGAATCTGGTAAAGAACTATGGGATTCCTTGGAAGCCAAATATATGGCTGAGGATGCATCAAGTAAGAAGTTCCTTGTGAGTGATTTCACAAATTACAAAATGACTGATTCAAGACCAGTCATGGAACAATATAATGAACTTCTTGGAATTTACACAACATAACATAGATGAGACCATTCAGGTCTCTTGTGTCATTAACAAATTACCTCCTTCTTGGAAAGATTTCAAGCATACCTTGAAACATAAGAAAGATGAATTAACTCTTGTTGAGTTGGGCAGTCATTTGCGCATTGTGGAATCCCTCAGGGTGCATGAAAGTGACAAGCCAAAGAGCAACAATGTTGTTGGTTCATCAGTTGTCAATATGGAGCATAACAACTCCATCAGGTACAACGACAACAAGGGCAAACGTAAGCATCAGGGTAACACCAAAGCAAATCCTAACCAGAAGTCATCAGTGGCTTGTTGGAAGTGTGGGAAACCTGGACACTTCAAAAGGGATTGCAAAGGTGTTGATACTGGAAGCAAAGCTAGTGGATCAGGCACAAAAGGTTTAGTGATTGGTTCTAACAACACAACACTGAAAGGTCAGAATATGTTTAATGAATCTCTCCAGATTTATTATGTTACATATGTATCTGAAGCTTATTTTGTGCAGGATGATGATGTTGCGTGGTGGGTCAATTCTGGAGCAACTGTTCATGTGCGTAAAGATAGATGCTGGTTCAAGACTTATGAGTCACTTAATGATGGATCTATTTTTTACATGGGAAATGAGTCAACAACCCTAGTGCATGGACGTGGTTGTGTAGATCTTAAGTTTAGTTCTGGAAAGATTGTTAGCTTGTTTAATGTTTTGCATGTTCCTAATATTAGGAAGAATTTGGTTTCTATTAGTGTTTTGAATAATTAAGGTTATAAACAAGTGACTAAATCTAATAAATTTGTTTTATCAAAACATGATGTGTTTATTGGTTTTGGTTATTTGAGTAATCAAATGTTCAGGCTGAATATTGAAATGACCACTTGTATTAACTCAGTCAGTACTGGTAGTGAAGATATTTGTTCAGCCTCAGTGTCCACCAGTAAACTGAAGGATTCTTTACTATGGCATGCTAGGCTGGGCCATGTCCACTTTAAGAGGATGTAAGATATGTCTAAGGATGGGTTAATCCCAGCATTTGACATGGACACTGAAAAGTGTTAGACTTGCATGTTGAACAAAATAACTAAGAAACCATTTCAAGATGTAAAACGTGAAACTGAAGTTCTGGAGCTAATGCATAGTGATCTATGTGATTTGCATGCTACTCCCTCATTAGGGAATAAGAAATACTTGGTAACATTTATTGATGATGTTTCAAGATTTTGTTATGTTTATTTATTACATACGAAGGATGAAGCATTAGATAAAATTTAAGGTATTTAAAACTGAAGTTGAATTACAACAAGGAGTCCAAATAAAAAGATTTAGGACTGATAGGGGAGGTGATTACATGGATGCTCTGTATTTTCAGTCTGTTGGTATCATCCATGAAACAACTGCTCCCTATACCCCTAAGCAAAATGGTATATCTGAAAGGAAAAATAGAGTACTAAAGGAAATTATTAACTCCATGTTGTCCTATTTAGGACTGAGTCAAGGGTTTTGGGGTGAAGCTATGTTAACAGCTTGCTATTTATTAAATAGGGTTCCCAACAAAAGGAACAAGATTACCCCTTATGAACTCTGGACTAAAAGGAAACCAAACTTGAACTACCTTAAAATTTGGGGTTGTAGGGCTGTTGTAAGACTCCCTGGCCCAAAGGTTAAAACCTTGGGTGAAAGAGGCATTGAATGCATCTTTGTTGGATATGCTGAGCATTCCAAGGCTTATAGGTTCTATGTTATTGAACCTAATGATTCAGTTTCTATAAACTCAATCATTGAATCAAGGGATGCAAAATTTGATGAGACTAGGTTCTCATCAGTCCCTAGACCAAGCCTTAGGACTCCTGCTGGAGCTGAGGACATTGGTACTTCAGTAGAACCTGAAAGGGTCACTGATGAGGTTGTAGTTCAGCAACCTGAGCCTGAGCTTAGAAGAAGCACAAGGCATAGGACTCCAAGTAAATTTGGGCCTGAGTTTCAACTATACTTGGTTGAAGGAATAGGGGATGAGTTCTCTGATCAATAATCCTATTTATTTAATGTTGAAGATGATCCCAAAACATTTGATGAAGCAATGAAGTCCCAGGATGTTGCTTTTTGGAAAGAAGCAATAAATGATGAGATGGATTCCATCATGGGCAACAACACTTGGGTGTTGGTTGATCTACCTCCAGGGTGTAATCCACTTGGTAACAAATGGATTTTTAAGAGGAAAATGAAGGTAGATGGAACTATTGAAAAGTTCAAGGCAAGGCTAGTCATTCAAGGCTTTTAAAAAAAGTCTGGAATAGACTATTTTGATACTTATGCTCCAGTAGCACGTATCAGTACCATAAGAATTTTGATTGCTCTAGCAAGTATTCATAATTTGATTATCCATCAGATGGATGTGAAGACAACATTCTTGAATGGTGATTTGGATGAGGAGGTTTACATGAACCAACCTCTAGGTTTCATCATGCTTGGTCATGAAGGCAAGGTGTGTAAACTGATTAAGTCCTTATATGGACTGAAGCAGGCACCTAAGAAATGGCACCAAAAATTTGATGAAGTGGTTTTGTCTAATGGTTATTCACTTAAACAAGCTAACAAATGTGTAAGTAAATTTGACGAATCTATTAAAGTAGTCATCATTTGCCTATATGTTGATGACATGTTAATCTTTGGTACTGACCAAGCTAAGGTTGACCAGACAAAGGATTTTTTGTCATCAAAGTTCTCCATGAAAGACATGGGGGAGGCTGATGTTATCCTTGGTATTAGGATCAAACATGAAAGTAATGGTATTGTAATTTCTCAGTCTCATTATATAGAGAAGGTACTGAAGAAATTCAATCACTTTGATTGTACTCCAGTGAGTACACCAATGGATGTAAGTGAGAAATTGATGCCTAACAATGGTCAGGTTGTCTCCCAGCTTGAGTATTCTAGGGTGATTGGTTGCTTGATGTATGCCATGACTAGTACTAGGCCTGACATTGCATTTGATGTGGGTAAACAGAGTAGGTATACTAGTAATCCTAGTACTCAGCATTGGCAAGCAATTCAGAGAGTACTGAAGTATTTGAAAGGAACAATGGATTATTGTTTGTCATATACTGGATATCCTTCAGTGTTGGAAGGTTACACTGATGCAAGTTGGATCAACAATATTGAGGATAACTCATCCACCAGTGGCTGGGTATTTCTACTTGGTGGTGGTGCAATTTCTTGGGCATCCAAGAAGCAAACTTGCATTACTGGTTCTACCATGGAATATGAGTTTGTGGCTCTAGCAGCTGCTGGCAAAGAAGCTGAATGGTTAAGAAACTTGCTTCTTGAGATTCTTTTATGGGTCAAACATATGGAAACTATTTCTATCTGTTGTGATAGTGCAACTACATTGGCTAAGGCATATAGCCAAATGTACAATGGTAAGTCTAGACACTTAGGTGTTAGACATAGCATGATTCGTGAGTTAATCATGAATGGGGTGATTTCAATAGAGTTTGTGAGGTCTCAACAAAATTTAGCTGATCACTTGATGAAGGGTTTGGCTAGAGACTTGGTTATTAAGTCTGCTGAAGGGATGGGTTTAAAAGTCCACTCTAGTCACTGAATGCTATGACACCATGTTGAGACCATTGGAATAGTTATTTGTAATAGGTAGACTTGGAGGTATGTAGTTCCTCCTGGTCATAGTGGTAGTAGGAGCAAGTCGTGCTCCTGGTCTTATAGAAAGTCAACCTTTATTATTTAGATATTATTCTGTTAGGATATGCATGAGATATGTTGGGAAAGGATATGCATATCGGTTTTACACGTTTTGGTTAATTATGTATTAGGGTTTCTTTGTAGTATAAAAGGAACCTTAGGCAGAAGGGTTATACCCACCTTCATCAAACATAATTCTAGTTCTTATTAATATTAGAAATCCTTAGAAAAGGATCAAGTCGTTATAGTTATTATGTTCTTCTTATTCACAGTATTTGTATTCCGCACTTATATTGTGTGGTTTGTATAGAGTCTCTCTGTGAATAGACTTGTGATTACAGAAGTCGTTCACCATTCCTGACAGTCTACAAGATCCACATCTAGTTGACTCAACAAGTGATATTAGAGCCTGGGAGAGTCTTTGTACAAGAAGAATCAATTTTTCTCATTACTAACATCTTTATTTAATCATGTCTGCCTCAAGCTCTACACAAACAGGAGAAGATAGTACCCCTAAAACACAACAACCTCAGCAGATCATTGCTACGGTTTCCAACACCAATGGTAAGTTTCCTCTTCTGAAAAAGGATGAGTATGATAGCTGGGCAATGAAGATGGAATGCTGGATCACCAACACTGATCAAGATATTTGGAAGATTATTCTGAATCGGAACAACAAGAAGTCTACTAGAAGAGATAAGAATGGTAATATTATTCTTCTTGACCCTAAAACTCATGAAGAAATCACAGCTGTTCAGAAGGAGATCAAAGCAAAAACTATTTTGCTTCAGTCTCTTCCTGATGATCACATGGGTGACTTTTATCATCTGGACGATGCTAGAGAAATCTGGAATGGAATAAAAGCAAGGTTTGGTGGGAATGAGGAGTCAAAGAAAATGCGAAGATCCATGCTGAGAGATGAATTCAAAGACTTCAAGATCTCAGAAACTGAAGGTATCCATCAAGGGTATGACAGGTTCCAAAAGATACTAAGCCAGTTGAATCAACTTCGGTCGAAACCTGACAATGGTGATATCAATGCAAGGTTTCATAGAGCCTTACCCTACTCATGGAATCAGGTGGTAATCTCTCTCAAAGCAAAAGGTGGGGTTGACTATCTTAATTTTGATGATTTGTTTCATAAGCTCAAAACCTTTGAACCTCATGTGAGGGGATACTCAAGTAATTCTTTTCCTACTCCTGCTAACTCTGCCTTTGTGAGTTCTATGGGATCTAGTCCCATGTCCTATGCTAGTAGTGTTGGGAATAAAATATGGGTCAGATCACCAAACGCTGATAAGAAGAAAGTCAACGCTGATAGATTGACATTGGACGCTGATAGAAGTCAACGCTGACAGCCTTGAAGATTGACACTGATAGAATATCTTTTGTTTATTTGTTTCTTTATTTATGTATGGTAAAGATAAGCACAACATTGTATTTTCTATTATTATCTTTACCTAGAATAGTTGATTCGTAGCTTATTGTACAAGACTTCTTGTTCTATAAAAGAAGGTCTTTTAGGTTAAAGTCATATATCAGTTTTCATAGTATTCGCAAGTTAAACCTTTCATTGTAATCAACACGATTATTCTAATCTAAGTGAAAGTTTGTTTAACATCATTGTGTTTTAGATCAAGTGTTAATTCCGCATAACACTTTGTTACTTTACTCATAAGCAAAGGTTTCTCTACGTGTAGTACTTGATCTAATCTCGTATACACAAAGCTTAATCGATCTAAGTTTGGGATCAACAAGTGGTATCAGAGCCTGAATATATTTCTTGATATTTTCTTCGATTTTGAGTTTCTGCCACATCAACTTTTTGACCCAACAATCTTCCCCTAGTTGATAGTGGCAAAACTCTATATGTATCTCTTGTAAGTTGTACATGATCTTCAGATTGCTTCCCCTCAAGTGTAGCACGTATTTTCTTCCCCTTTTTGTCACATCAACAAGGAAGTAAACAATGTTGCAATCTTTGAAGATTCTCCAAAAGTAGGCTCTATGTAATGATCCTGAAGAAAAATAAATAAAGTAGTCTTGATGCAAAAGTAGAATACCACAAACCTATGTTCCATGTCTTGTTTATCCATGTGATGAAGAACTCATACTCATGGTACAAAGTATAAGTAGACCTCGATCCCTTGTCAATATTCTCATCCTTTGTGAGACACTGAGCACGATAATGTAACTCCTTCAAGTGTTTATGACAAGTCTTCGTCACCAACTATGTAAGCACGAACAAGTTACCTTTAAACCAATGTTACCCAGCCATGATTTAAAGATATGATGAAACATAAACTCGCAAAAATCTTCTTCAATCATCACTCTTACCATAAGAATTCTTCCCCTTAAGCTAACACTTCTTCATGATGAATTTAATGGAATAACATCTTCATACCATATGTAAAAGTCCATTGTGGATAACTCTTTCGCAAGGCTATCCCGATTACATAGTTTAAAATATCCATCAAATCCCACGAATAATTGCTAACTTGCGTTAAAATCATTAATCTCTTTTAAAAATATCCGAGCCATAAATATCATCATGATATTCTGAATTAAACGGAGATTCCATGTACCTTTGTGTGTGTAATCCTCCTTTTTATGTGCTAAAAACATACCAATTTTTTCAAACAGCAGCAAACAGTGTGTTACCCGAGATCTTTCTTTGTCCAATAACCTTTCATGTGTATTGCCCGATATCGGACAACACGTATCAGCGTTTGAAACACATATCTCGGACAACACTGTCAACCTAACATTGTTGACTTATTTCTTGTCAGCGTCGAAACTCTTCCTGTCAGCGCCCATATAACAAATCTTCATACGAACACACAAATCTATTCTTTGGCTGAATCGTGTGAACATAAAGTCTTCAACTAATAGGAAAACTAGCTTCATGTGAACATAGATCGTTCAAAACCAAAGTAATATTATACTTTTCTTCTTTGCACCGTGTGAACACACTAGAATAGCCAATCAAAAACTATCCATCGTGTGAACAGAAGACAAGCAATTGTGAACACTTTAACTTCTTTCAACCAATAAAAATGAGGGACTCACGGTAGTACTGTGAACTCGCATGTAGAGGATTCACCATATATAACGAATTAGGGTTTAAGCCGTGGCCGTGTGAATGTAATGAATCAACCAATCAGAAATCATGGATCGTGTGAACATAGACCAAAAGGACCAATAGAAACCTTTGCATCATGTGAATAAATCAATCGTGTGAATGCATAAGTTGCTGTGATCGCTTTTGCTGAACCATCTTTTCTGATGAGAAACGATCTAGGGTTTAGTAATATATGCACCGAAACCCTAATTAGGGTTTGTTAATAATCCTAGCTCGATTCTTCCATCATAACAGCCACAAACTGTAGTTCTTCCTGCTCTTAAGTAGATCTAGGGTTTGAGGAACCCTAGTTCATGATTTCATGTAAAAGCAGAAAACTGAAAATCTTCCATCAGCCAACTTCGACGCTTAATAACTTTTGCCTGGGGATAAAACTTGACAATCCCTCCGGTGGATGTTTAGATCTATGTATGTAGAACACACATCTAAAATTTCGTGACGATCCAACGGTGCAATCAAAAGTTATGACCTTCTGAATACTGCTGCGCACACAAAAACGTCCAGAAAAATTCAATACGAATTTTTCTTCTTCACCATACACGAACACCTCGTCGGACCTAGATATCAAGAGCCTTAGGCTCTGATACCAATTGTGGAACCTATAATTCACGGATCGATTAAGCTTACTAGGATAATCAACGTTCATATGATAAACATAGCGGAATTAGAACATTGATTACGAACAAGGTGTTTCTTTTCCAACGTTTACTTGTATTAAACTTCAAACGATTACAAGTAACAAACCTAGACGTGTTTACAAGGTTACACACGTCTAGAACACACGACTCAACTTTAAGACTACATTGTGAATGATGGGATAATAAAACCTAAGACTCTTGTTTCTTTTATAGTGGAAGAAACAGAATCTACAAGAGATAAAATCAAATAAACATCTAAATCTTCTATTTAGATAAACTATATATTGTGTATATCATAAATAATATACTCAATATATTCCCTAAATAGAATTCTCCATCAAATCTTCAATATTCATCAGCGTTTGACTTTTTGACCGTGTTTTGATCTTTAAGTAACGCAAGAACCCTAAAACACCAAACCCTAAAAACCCTAAATTCTCAAAACCCTAAAAACACCATGTCTGGCACAGATCAACCTGCTTCTTTGCTACAAAACAACTTTTCAAACCCTAGTATCAAAATTCCCATGTTTGATGCCAGGAACTTTGAGCTTTGGAAGTCCAATTTTGAGCAATACATAGCTATTCATGACTACACTCTTTGGGAGATTATCGAATATGGGAACACATTCGATAAAGCAGCAAAGATTACTGCTGCAATTGCCACAAGGACAGCTGTTCCTAATTGTCCTGAAGCTGATAAGGTGGAAAAGCCTGGAGATGGGAGAGCTGTAGCTGTTGAAGATATAGCTAAGAAGAGGGTGGACATGAAAATCTTGAACATTTTGAAACATGCCCTAGGTCATGAGAATCAGCACAAGTACAAACGCTTTGAGTCTGCAAAAGAGCTTTGGGAAGCTCTTGAAGTAGCACATGGTGGCAATGCTGATACAAAAGAAGAAAAGAAGAAGCAACTGTTGCATGAGTATGCTGTCTTTAAAGCTCAACCTAATGAGAATCTCAGCAGTGTGAGAAGTAGACTTCTTGACATCACAAGTCAACTTTCCTTCATGGGAAAACAGATTGATGATCCTGAATTGAATGCTACTTTTCTCAAAAGCCTTGGTGATGTATGGAAGATTGAGACAAGATCCATTCTTGTCAATAATACCCACAAGACTTCCAGGTTTGATGACATCTTCAACAAACTAAGATTGTTGGAGAATGAATGGCAATTGGAGAGTGATAACAAATCTTCCAGCAGCAACATGGCCTTCTTTTCACAAAGTGAAGGCCAATTTGATTCCATGAACTTCTATGGACATTCAGCCACTGGATCTCAAGGTGTCAGCGCTGGATGTCAGTCTGTCAGCGCTGGATCATATCCTGTCAACGCTTTGTACTCAAGCGCTGACACACATAATCATGGCGCTGATAGAATTAAACCTGCTGGTTTTGATCTTGATACTGTGTGTGCATTCATTGCTTCTTTGCCCAGTGATTCAAGGATTACATATGAAGATCTTGAGCAGATAAGTGATGAACAATTGGAAGAGATGGACATCAAGTGGACTATGGCTCTTCTAAGTTTAAGAGCAAACAGGTTCAATAAAAGGTTCAAGAAGAAGATGACCTTTAATGCTAAGGATGTTGCTGGCTTTGACAAGTCCAAGGTGGAGTGCTACAACTGTCATAGGATGGGGCACTTTATGAGGGAATGTAGATCTCCAAGGAGATCTGATGCTGGGAAGCCTTCAAGCCAAATGATTAAGAGCCCAGATCCCAAGGCTATGGTTGCTGTTCAACAAATTGATGGTGTTGGAGAATGGGATTGGAGCTGGATGGCTAAGAATGAGGAAGAGGACAGAGCTTTGGTTGCTGAAGTTAAAGAAGAGCATGCTGAATATGCTCTCATGGCACACTCCTCCTCTTCATCAGATAATGAGGTATATGATGATGCTTTCTGTTCAAAGGGTTGTCGTTTAAATACTGAAAAATTAAAACAAGAGATAGTTAAATTATTAGATGAGGCAAGTACTGAAAGATGCAAAGTATCTAACTATCAAATTGCTCTTACCCAAACAGAAAAGACAGTATCTGAGTATAAGAAAATGGAGTTTGATTTAAAGGATCAAATAAATATCTTAAAACATGAGTTACATCAGAGTAAGGATGTTCAAGATATAGTAAATAGGGTTAATCTTGATTTGATAGCTCAGTTAGAGGAGGCTAACAAAAATAAAGATAATGTGAGTCTTAAAATCCAGAGATTTGATAAGGCCACACAATCCCTAGGAGAGTGTGTTAGTAAACAAAGAGACTCTAAGGATATGAGTGGGATTGGGATGAATAATTATACTGTTGTTCCACCACCAGCTGGGGATTTCTATGGTGTCCAATCAAAGGACTTATCTTGGACTGGCTTTCCAGAATGCCAAGAGGAGGAGTTTATTCCTCCACCTAGAGTGACTTCCCCAGTTGAAGAATATCAGCAAAAGCTGACTGACCTAGAAGAGTGGAAGAAAGCTAACCACACTTTGTTTGTTAAAGGAGGGTTGTTGTGTGAAAGTCCAAATGAGCCCACACCAATCACAAAACCAATTGATGATCCTAAACCTATTAAGATCACACACCCTACCACTGGCAAAGCTGTTGACCTTGGCCCACAAGCTGTTAGAAAACCTAGTGTTAAGTATGCAGAGATGTATAGGAATACTAGGTCTCCAAAAAGCCAAGTTAGTAATCATGGAACAGGCTTCTTTGCTTCTAGACCTAAGACTATGTCTAGAAAAGCTTGTTACACATGTGGGAGCTTTTCACATTTGGCCTACAAATGTGTCAACGCTTCCAATGTCAACGCTGATAGGAACCATTTCAGCGCTGACAAAAGTCAACATAGGTCAAACACTGTCAGACCCAATACCTTTGTGAACAAAAGTTCACAAGTTGTTAGACCAGCCCCATTCTTTTCTAGAGGGTCTAACACACAAGGCCTAAGACCTTTTCAAAAGTCAAATACTTGGTCAAATAGGCAATGGGTTCCTGTAGCAAACCCTAGGTTCAACACTGATAAGAGCAATCGGGGCGCTGACAAGAGAAATTTCAGCGCTGACAGACACACTGCTAAACCTGGGTATTTGCAACCACAGGGAAATAGGTCTAAAGCTTCTACTAGCTTAACATGGAGACCAAAACAAGACCAAAACCCTAATTCTACTGGTATTTCTATGACATGCAACAGGTTTCATTATATTTCTAAGGCATTGTCAACACCAATTGGGGTTAACTGGGAATTTCATTCAAACAGGGATGAAAATGGGGTTGTTATGAGAACCAAGTCTGTTCTTGTTGAACAACCAAATGAATCCAAGTCTTCTAAGGCTTGGGTTCCCAAAGAAAACTAATGTGTTTTCTTTATGTGCAGGGCATTCAGAAGAAGATCAATGATTATGGATACTGGGATAGTGGATGCTCAAGGCACATGACAGGAAAGGAAGACTATCTGACCAATTTCTCTCCTATTCAAGATGGTGATAAGGTATATTTTGGAGGGGGCTACGGCACCATTACTGGAAAAGGAACCCTTGTCACCAACAATCTACGGTTTGAGAATGTCTTCTTGGTGAAAGATCTGGATTATAATTTGTTTAGTGTATCACAAGTGTGTGATAACAAAAATAAGGTTCTTTTCACAGATACTGAGTGCTTGGTGTTAAGCAAAGATTATAAGCTCCCTGAGGAGAAATACATAGATTTTAGAACACCAAGGCATAAAGACATATATAATGTGAATCTTAATGGAATTAAGGTAAATAATAAGATGTCATGTCTGTATGCTAAAGCCTCAGTAGATGAAAGTACTCTTTGGCACAGGAGATTAGGGCACATAAACTTTAAGAATATTAATAGGCTTGTGAGACTTGGTTTAGTTGATGGTTTGCCTGAAAAGGCTTTCCACAATGACCACTCTTGTGTTGCATGTCTTAAGGGCAAGCAGCACAAGGTCTCATTCAGGTCTAAACAGGTGCACTCTAGTTCTAAACCACTTCACTTATTGCATATGGACCTCTTTGGTCCAACTAATATAGAAAGTTTGAAGGGTAAATCATATTGTTTTGTTATTACTGATGATTACTCCAGGTTTACATGGACTTTCTTTTTAGCCAAGAAAAGTGAAACTGCCCTAAGTCTGATTAATTTCATTACCCAGATTGAAAAGAAGAATGGTAATGAGGTCAAAATTATTAGAAGTGACAATGGGGGTGAGTTTAGAAATCAGTTGTTGGATGATTTTTGTGCCAAGAAAGGGATTACTAGGCAGTTTAGCATAGCTAGAACCCCACAGCAAAATGGGGTTGCTGAAAGGAAGAATAGGACCCTTATTGAAGCAGCCAGAACCATGTTGGCTGATGCCCACTTTCCTATAGCCTTTTGGGCTGAAGCTGTTAACACAGCTTGTTATGTTCAGAATAGGGCATTGGTCAACAAGATACATAATAAGACACCTTATGAATTACTTTGGGGAAGGAAGCCAAATATTGGTTTTCTGAAGCCTTTTGGATGTCATGTAGTTGTTCTAGAAACTAGTGAAGCCCTAGGTAAATTTGATTCAAAAGGTGATGAAGGCTACTTCATGGGTTATTCAGTGCAGAGTAAAGGATATAGGGTTTACATTAAAAAGGAAAAACGTATACTTGAAAAAGTACATGTTAGGTTTTTAGAGAGTAAACCTAGTGATCCTGAGAGTGGTCCAAATTGGTTGTTTGACTTAGAACCTTTGTCTAGAGCTTTAAATTATATGCCTGTTACTGATCCAGACATTGTGAAGGTAACTTCAAGTGTTTTGGAAAAGAGAATTGGTAATGTTTCAGGTATACAGGTTGCTAAGAAGGATGGACCACCAGCAGTTAAATCATCTCCTACACAAGAATTTGTTACACTTCCTATATGGACAGATGAGTATTATGCTGCTGCTACTGCTGCAAGGAAAGATAATGGTGGTGTTCAAATACCACCAAATACAAACATGCATGATTCTTCAGGCGCTGACAAAGGGAAATCAAGCGCTGACACGACCAATTCAGACGCTGATGGCTCCAACGCTAACAACAACAGTTCAAGCGTTGTTAGCCCAAACGCTGACAAACAAGGATCAGACTTTGGAGACACCTTTACACAGCTTTTCTCTTCCCATTTTGAACAGGGTGGACCTTCCAATATCCATGAAGAGATTTCTGTTGATCAAGAAGAATCTGAAGAAGATATTGGCAACATGGAGCGTGAAATTGAGGACACCAGACTTTTTGAAGGAGGAGTTCTCACTTCCATAGCAAAGGATCACCCCACATCTCAAATCATTGGTGATGTTATGGCTCCAGTTCAGACAAGAAGATCCCATCAAGGTCTTGGTGGATTTATTGCCAATATACACAAGAAGGTTGATACCCCTCTTGTACAAGCATGTTTGTTTGCCTGTTTTCTGTCACAGGAAGAACCCAAGAAGATTTTTGATGCTCTCAAAGAACCAAGTTGGGTGGAAGCAATGCAGGATGAGCTTCACTAATTTGCTATACAGGATGTTTGGGAGCTGGTTGATTGTCCTAGGTATGTGAGACCAATTGGGACAAGATGGGTTCTAAGGAACAAGAAAGATGAAAGAGGCATTGTGGTCAGAAACAAGGCATGTTTGGTAGCTCAGGGTTATACACAAGAGGAAGGAATTGATTATGAAGAAGTTTTTGCACCAGTTGCAAGAATTGAAGCTATAAGAATTTTTCTAGCTTATGCCTCTTGTATGAATTTTACTGTTTACCAAATGGATGTGAAGAGTGCTTTCCTCTATGGGACAATTGTTGAGGAAGTATATGTCATGCAACCTCCTGGTTTTGAAGATCCTGAGAATCCAGACAAGGTTTATAGAGTGAAGAAAGCAATGTATGGACTTCATCAAGCCCCAAGAGCATGGTATGGTACATTGTCCACCTACTTGGTGGAAAATGGTTTCAAGAGGGGCACCATAGATCAGACCTTGTTTACAAAGAAGAAAGGAAAACATGTGTTGCTTGTGCAGGTCTATGTTGATGATATCATTTTTGGGTCTACTGATCCAAAAATGAGTGAGGACTTTTCCAAGCTCATGACAGATAAATTCAAGATGAGTGCAATGGGTGAGATGAACTTCTTTCTAGGTTTACAAGTTCAGCAGAAAGAAGATGGTATCTTCATCTCCCAAGACAAGTATGTAGCTGAAATCTTGAAGAAATATGGTTTTTCTCCACATGAGAAGGAGGCTTCCACTCCTATGGATAGACAACACCCTTGGGGAAAAATTGGAGCTGGAAAGGATGTGGATGTTAGGCACTATAGATCAATGATTGGGTCATTGATGTATCTTACAGCCTCAAGACCTGACATCATGTTTGCTGTGTGTGCATGTGCACGCCATCAAGTGACTCCCAAAGAATGTCACCTTTTTGCTGTGAAGAGAATTTTTAGGTACCTAAGATGTTACCCAGATCTTGGATTATGGTACCCAATAGATTCTCCCTTGGATCTTATTGCATATTCAGACAGTGACTATGGTGGTGACAAGTTTGATAGGAAATCCACAACTGGTGGATGCCAATTTCTTGGGAGCAGATTAATATCTTGGCAATGCAAGAAACAAACAGTGGTGGCAAACTCTACAACTGAAGCAGAATATGTTGCTGCAGCTGCTTGTTGTGGACAAGTCTTATGGATTCAGAACCAGCTGTTGGATTATGGGTATAATTTTATGCATACCAAGATTTTTGTAGACAATAACAGTACTTTATGCATTATTAAAAATCCTGTACATCATTCTAAAACCAAACACATAGAAATTAGACATCATTTTATAAGAGATTGCTTTGAGAAAGGTTTAATACAACCAGATAGGGTAGATACTGAAGATAATGTAGCTGATTTATTAACTAAACCTTTTGATGCTGGAAGATTTCAATATTTGGTAACAAATATTGGAATGGTTAATCTCACTTAATATGTGTTTTGGAACCTTTTTTTTTGTAAAAGTATGTACAGGATAATGCATTGTTATTGGTCTTTGTGATGATTTAGATTTTCCACATTATTTTTCTAACACTGACAAAGGTAAATGCAACGCTGTCAAGTGTTATTTTGCCATTGTTGGAGATATTATTGTCTAACGCTGACAAGAGTTCCTTCAACGCTGATAAGTGTTGTCGGGACGCTGTCAGCAACAAATGTTAGTTTTGTGGTTTTCATCTAAATGTGCAGGTAATGGTAGCTTTATGCCATTGGATACAGAGTTGCTTATGGATCTTTGAAGAGCTATTTGGACATGTTTTGTTTATGGATGATGGTTGGAATATTTATATTCCTATCTTGACATAAATTTTTAATGTTCATATATATATTTTGAGAACTCATGTATCATAGTTTAAGGGGAGGTTTAAGGAACCTTTAGGACTCTTGGGTATTCTTATAATACTCTCATCACAATTATAGATTGTGTCCACAGGTGAGTATGGGTTAGTTTTACTAAACCATGAGGCACTGTAGCATGCAAAGGTGACAATCTATGCATGCTGCCAAGACACTTTTGGCCTAGACTTGGTTGTGGTCTGATGGGAGACTTGGGAATACTTTGGATATGGGTTTACCTGGGAGTTACAAAGAATTTTATGAAATAGCTTTGTTGGTAAGTATTTTGGTTAGCAAGGGACTCTAGAGGACATTTGTGTCTATCTTGCTTATGCAAGTGTGCATAAATGGACAGTGCTTGCCGCCCAGTAATTATTATCAACTTGTAAGATATTTCCCTTAGGATAAATTACTTTGTTAAGGTCTTTTTCTTTTTAAATTTTTTTATTTTTAGACGCTGACAAGTTTTTCTCCAAACGCTGTTACGTCCAATCGTGACACTGACAAGGCTTTAGGCAAACGCTGACAAGAAAATATAGCCGTTGGGCGCTGATGGGCTATTTTTGACCGTTGACACCTAGTGGGCCCTACCCAGTTGTTATTTTTGACTAATCTTTGGCCGTAATTTTGGGGAGAAGTTACTTTTAATTAATGCATGAGATAAGTTATATTTGATTCAAGATTTTCATGATTGCTCTTTGAATATAACCGCCTCATTTTTGACCAATCAAAATCATGTATTTCTCCTATAAATTTGGCTAATCTTTTTATTCTGGGTATTCATATTTTCTTGTCTAACACTTTTTCTCCTAGATTTTTCCCATATCACATAACCTAAACAGCTTTCAATCATGGCACCCAAATTCAACTCAAAGAATTTAACATTGGAGTTCAAGAGCCAACACAATATGGTAGCTTACTTGACTGCTGATGATGCTTTATTTCCTCAGTATTCACAGATGGTGGCATTTTTAAATGCATCTTCATTGAGGTATGCACTTTCTCATACACCATTAGTCCCTGTCGCACACATTAGACAGTTTTGGAACAATGTTAGTTCCACAACAACTAATGGAGTGACCACATTAACATCTACTGTTCATGGAAGAACATGGGTGGTCACTGAAGCTTTGGTTCGCCAAGCTTTGCGTCTTGATGACGCTGATGGTGTGACTACCCTTGCCATTGCAACAATAGAACAGGGTCTTAGGGAATTGGGTTATCCTATTCCTGCTGATGTCACTTTAAATAAATATCATAAGCAGGAATTTCCCTCTGACTGGAAATATTTGATACATGTCCTTTTACAATGCTTAAGTCCAAAATGTACTTCTTTTAATGAAATAAACAGGTCAATAGCAAGTGCTTTGGTTTGTATAACACGTGGGCTTAAGTATAATTTTTCAAAAATGATTTTTGAAGGGATGTGTAAAAACAAGGGAAGTAAAATGACTTTGGCTTACCCTAGATTTTTGCAAATGGTCTTTGATTTACAAGAATATTGTTCTAGGGATCATGACACTTTTTATGAGATCCCTAAACAACAGAAAACCATTTTTGCTAAAATGAGCTCCACCAATGAATCCATACCTCTTACCCAACCAATGCTTGAAGTAATTCAGGCTGCACAACCACAACCACAACCACAACCAGACCCTGAACCCCAACTTGAGCCTATTCATGAACCATCACCTTCACCTGAAAACATGGACATTGATCAACCCAGCGCTGACACTCAAAATGTGGGCGCTGACACAGCCAATCCCAACACTGATACACTTCCTGAACAATCCCAAACACCCCTTCATCAACCCACACCCACACCCACATAATCTACTTCATCTTCCACCCCATTACAATCTAGGTTGACTAAACGCCAAAGGGTTACTGGAGTGTTCTCCTCTAGTGATCCTAGCCTTGTAGCAGAGAGAACCACCTCCACAAGTGTGGCTGGTGAAATGGGTGAGGCTGGGGCTATTGACACAGGCTTAGATGCTGGTCAAGACAGTCCCAACATCATTAAGACCTCATTCATGCCCCATGATCCTATTTTGGGAGGTCAAATCCCCATTCTAGCTGAGGGCAGATTGGAACCTATGACAATAATTGAATTGACGGCGGCTGTCATTAGCTTGCAAAAGCAAAATGTCAGTCTTGTACAAACTGTCAACAAACAGGGACGAGAACTCCAAGTTTTGAGGGAGAGAGTAACTGTTTTGGAGAATCCAAGTAGCAGGAGTCTAATGGAGGAATCTTCCAAAGGGGAGGATAAAGAGGATGAGGAGGATGAGTTGATTCACACAGCTAGTGAAAAGAGTTCAGAAAAGAGTTCACAATTTAGTGAATCTTTGCAGATTGCTGAAGCTCTCACCAACTTGAAGAAGCACCCAGTTGTTGATACATCCAAGATGACACCAAAGAACTTGGAAGGATCTTTCAAAGAAACATTGGGCGCTGATACAGGTTTGGACGCTGACACATCCAGCGTTGATAAAGGTAATCGTGGCGCTGATAGGAGCAACTTGGACGCTGACAAAGTTGCAGGTGGTGTTGATGTATTCCAGCCATCAACAATCATCAAAGATGTGTCCACACAGGTTTCTTCTTCTACTTTACCAATCATTGATCCAAAAGACAAAGGTAAAGGTATTTTGATTGAAGAAGATGTTCCAAAGAAAGATGCAGCACAAATAGCATTTGATGAACAGTTGGCTGCACAACTTGTGGAAAGAGACTTGAAGAAGAGTAGAAGATCACCATTTGTTGTTTCTGAGAGTGAGGAAGAAAGTGGTGATGATAAAGAAGGTGATAGCTCAGATTCAAGTATTCAAATTATTGAAGATCCAGAAAGGCTTGAATATGGGGATGAGCTAGCAAAGGAAAGGTTGAGTGAGTTGAAGAATCAGATTGATTGGGACCTACCAGAAATCACCAGAATGTACCATGCTTGGGAAGACAAGGTTATGGACAACCCAGGTATGAGTTTATCAGATCAAATTTGGGGGTTAGAAGTTCTGCTTAGGGTACAAGCTGACATAAAGGTGATTATGAGATTTAATGCACAAGAGGTCAAAACCTGGCTCAAAAGAGATAGAAGGCAGTTGTACTATAAGTTGCTTAGATGTCATCAGCCTAATTGGACATCAAAGAAGTTGTTGGCCTTATCTTTTGAGGAACTAGAGTATAGGGCACATCCTATTTGGAGGAAGGTGCAAGAACAGAATGTCTACCAGTTTCTTTCAGAAGAAAGAAAACAAGAGCTTGCAGAGGAGATGCAGATTCAAAAGGAAATAAGGATTGCTCAAAGACCAGTGAAGAAAGGAGATCCTTTCCAATTTCCTAAAGACATGGATGTGTATTTTCCAACTGAAGGTGTTATAAGGAAGCATCTCAAGCTTTCTCCATTGGAAGCTTCAAATTTGGTAAATGTAGTACCTCTAGATGACAGGAATCCAATCATCAGTTTTGATGAAGATGAGTGTGGATTTTGGAAGATTAGACGATTTGGAAAGGAGGTACATACTTTCACTTCAGTTATTTCTATATTTGCAAGCATAGACAGGGAAGACTTGGTGCATCTATGGAGGTTAATAGAGGCCAAGTATACAGCTGAAGCACCTACTTCAGCTAATGGAATAAGACTTTGGAACACATTTATGACTTTGTGTGGTCCAAAAGAAGCAGATCCTGCCATTTGGAAGGATCTTGAAGATGATCTCAGTAATCTTCATTGGAGGCTATATTCTACTTGTGGTGTATTTCATATGAGCTCTACAAAGTTTTCAGAGTATTTACTTGTGGATGCTGACTATTTCTTGTCCAAAGAAGTGTTGGAGAAGATGCTAGAGACACCCTTGGAGATAGATTATACTAGTGAAGTGGCCAAGGACTTGATCAGATATGTTTATCACCAACATAAGAAGTTTTTGCAAGATTCCTCCTAAGTCTTTAGTTTTTATTCAGAAACTTGATCATTGGAGTGGATATCAAGTTTAGGGGAGGATTGTTGGGAATAAAATATGGGTCAGATCACCAAACGCTGATAAGAAGAAAGTCAACGCTGATAGATTGACATTGGACGCTGATAGAAGTCAACGCTGACAGCCTTGAAGATTGACACTGATAGAATATCTTTTGTTTATTTGTTTCTTTATTTATGTATGGTAAAGATAAGCACAACATTGTATTTTCTATTATTATCTTTACCTAGAATAGTTGATTCGTAGCTTATTGTACAAGACTTCTTGTTCTATAAAAGAAGGTCTTTTAGGTTAAAGTCATATATCAGTTTTCATAGTATTCGCAAGTTAAACCTTTCATTGTAATCAACACGATTATTCTAATCTAAGTGAAAGTTTGTTTAACATCATTGTGTTTTAGATCAAGTGTTAATTCCGCATAACACTTTGTTACTTTACTCATAAGCAAAGGTTTCTCTACGTGTAGTACTTGATCTAATCTCGTATACACAAAGCTTAATCGATCTAAGTTTGGGATCAACAAGTAGCCCAAGCAATACTGTGTCTTCTCACCATACTTTTCAGCATACTTCTACTCCTGAACCAAAAGCCAAGTCTGGTAGCATGGTAGAAGTTGTTCTTCACTCTTTTGTTGCTGACGTAGATGCTCAACAGCAACTTGCTTTTGATGACTTCAAACAGGCTGATAAACTTGACCTGGATGAAATGGATCAAAAATGGCAGATGGCCATGCTCACTCTTAGAGTTCATAAGTTTGAGAAGAAAGCTGGTCGAAAATTTAACTATAACCCAAGAGAGCCAGCAAGGTTTGACAGAAGCAAGGTTAGATGCTATAAATGCCAGCAGCAAGGACACTTTTCAAGGGAATGCTCTAACAAGCATGACCAGGAGAAGAGCAGATATTCAGCTTTCAAGATTCATGAGGTGAAGGATGACAAGAAGGCGTTGGTGTCTGTTGACTCTATGGTTAACTGGAATGATCATCAAAATGCTACCCTGGAAACAACTGAACCTTCTACTAATGTGTTTGCAATGATCACTGGAAATCTGTCTGATGCCGAGGAAACAGAAGAGTTTGCTCTTATGGGCATCTCACCTCAGGTAAAACATTGTCCTCTTGGTTGTCATGATCAATATTTAGAATTGTTGTCTCAATATAATGCCTTAACTGATCAGAATGATAAGTATTTTTTAGAAGTTCAAGCATATAAGGTTTCTTTAAAAACATTGGAACAATAAAAGAGGTAGCTCCAAGATACTCAATGTGAGTACGAGGATAAAATTAGGATACTGAACATTGATTTAGAAAACACAAAAAATATGCTTAAATACACTGAAAAGGTAAAAGATGACAGTATCAAAGATAAACAAGACATGAAGGAAAAATTAGATGCTACACTTTTGAGATTTGAAAAATGGAAAAAGGCACCTAAGAATCTTTCAAAATTAATTGATAGTAGTATGTCTAGTAGAACCAAAAGAGGGTTAGGATTTGATAAATATATTGATTCAGAAGATGTGTTTGATTTATCTTTCACAAGTGTCTTTGATCCTGACAAGGAGGAAGAGGGAACACCTAGCTATAATCGGTTTAAACCAGCAGTAGAAATGCATGATGTCCCTCCACCTCTTTCAGGAACTTTCATGCCCATTGCTAGACATACTGACTTAGATGGATCACAGATGCTTGAGTCCCCAAAACGTTCTACTAATACTAATGAATTTATCTCATGTACTTTCAGTGACAAAGCCAGCGACTCTGCATCATGTGGTTCAAGTGAAGAGTCGAGACCTGCAAGATCCAAGTCAAATGACCATGCTACTACTAGTGCTAGGAAGTGTGAAGAGAGAGTTTCTTTTACTTCAACAGTGTCTAGTCCTGTTTTATTGAGTCATAGGAAGAATGTTTCTCCTAGAATTGTGTGTAATAAAGTTAGTAGTGTGAAACGTTGTCATTCTAATAAAAGGTCGTTTAAAACATTTTTTGTTTGTAGGAGTGAATTTCATTTGATTAAAGATTGTGATTTTTATGCCAAACATTCTTCTGAATATCAAGCATTTCCTACTCCTGGTCCACCAGGACTTGTTCCATATTCTCTAGAAGACTAAACCCATGTGCTCAATCTTTTTCTTCTTCTATAAGGACCTCTCCATTAGCTTCTTATCATTGGAGAAACACTGGATTCATACCAAAGAGACCAACCAGCAACTATTTTCAAATTTTTAATCCAAGTTATGCATTTAATTCAGACCACATGTATTTTGGTTTGGGAAATCTGGGAACTGCTGTTAAGCCCTCAGCAGGTTGTTCTTGGTCAAACAATAACACCCGTATGATGAATACGCAACCTAATAACAACAGTGGATCTCATCAATCTTCTTGGCTATCTGCTAAAGATCCACAAGGCAGGCTCAAACATGAAAAGGTTTGGGTCCCCTTAAGACACTAACTTTTGCATATATCTTTTCTTGTTGTTGTAGGTTACTCCATACCAATATCCTACTCTAGGAGTTGTTGATAGTGGATGCTCTAGGAGCATGACAGGAAATAAAAGTCTTTTATCTAACTTTGTACCATTTCAAGGCGGAAAGGTATATTTTGGAGGAGGTGAAGGAAGGATCACTGGCAAAGGAACGATTCAGATGCCTAATCTTAATTTTGAGCAGGTCTATTATGTGGAAGCACTTTAACACTTCAACTTGATATCTGTCTCTCAGATTTGTGACAAGAAGCAGTTTGTCCTCTTTACGAATACTGATGCACTAGTGTTATCCAAAGACTTTAAACTCCCGGATGACTCACAGGTTCTGCTCAGAATCCCTAGAAGACATAACCTCTATAGTATCAAGCTAAATGAAGTCAATCCTACTGGTCAACTACCATGTTTGGTTGCTAAATCCTTAGAAGATAAAGCCACTAAATGGCACCGAAGGATGGGACATGTGAACTTCAAGACCATTCACAAATTAGCAAATCTGAACTTGGTCTCTAGTTTACCTCCCAAAACATTCAGAAATGATATCAATTCCCTTGCATGTAGCAAAGGCAAACAACATAAAGCATCCTTCAAGGCCATTACTGCTCTCAGCCTTATAACTGAACCATTGCAGCTACTACACATGGATTTATTTGGTCCTACCTCTATTAGGAGCATTGACCACAAACAATTCTGTCTTGTGGTAACTGATGGGTATATCAAGTTCACGTAGGTTTTCTTCATGGCTGCCAAGAGTGAGACCTACTCGATTCTCAAGGACTTCATTACACTCATTGAGAATCAGTTGTCCAAAAAGGTTAAAGGTATTCGATGTGATAATGGAACATAATTCAAAAATGCAGACCTCATAGCAGTTTGTAATTCTAAAGGCATCGAAAGAGATTATAGTGCAGCAAGAACTCCTCAACAGAATGGTGTGGCAGAAAGAAAGAACAGGACTCTAATAGAAGCTGCGAGAACAATGCTTGCTGATTCCAAGATTCCAACCATGTTCTGGACAGAAGCTGTAAATACTAAAAGTTATGTTTTGAATAGAGTTTCTATTACTAATCCTCACAAGAAGACTCCCTATGAGCTACTCACAGCTAAAGTACCAAACATTGCTCATTTGAAGCCATTTGGGTGTCCTTTCACCATTCTGAATACTAGTGACTATTTGGGGAAATTTGATGGCAAGGCAGATGAAGGATACATTGTGGGATATTCGGCTCACTCTCGGGCTTATCGTGTCTACAATCTCCAAGCCAAGCGAGAAATTGAAACTATTAATCTCAGGTATTTTGAGGAGAAGTCAAACATACAAGGCAAGGGTCCTGAATGGTATTTTGATCTTAATTATCTTAGTGATTCATTAGGATACGTTTCAAAACTAACCATGATGCAGGTCCACAAGTGTTTGCAACTTCTCCTTCTAGTCTTTCATACTTAGATGACGAGGATGATATTTTTGTTGTTCCATCCTATTCCACCACAGTCTCTCCTACTACTCCTAGTGATGCTACTCCAACAGATATTTTGGACTCACATGGAGCTCTTGACACATTGCTCAAGCAACAAATAGAGGCTACTACAGCAACTACTCAAGGTGGCTTTGAGTTTCCTTTGAATACTTCTGCTGACAAGGATACTCCTGGTACTCCAACTGTTACTCCTAGTGCTAGTTTAACACCTATTGGTAGTCCGGCTAGTGATTCCACTTCCTCTACTAGTTTCTCTAGTCCTTCTTGTAACACCCCCAAATTCATACAACTTAATACAGCGGAAGACTAGTTGGTGTTACGGGATAGCACATTACTCACATCATAGACAACGCATAAAAATCGCGTCGTTTATTAATAAAGCATTTCCATTCATAAATATCAAACTTACATAGGTCCCAAGTCATTGTATTTAATACAGGTTTTACAAAGCATTTGAATGGAAAATATTGTTTAAGTGCGGGCCATGAATTCTTGTCGTCTTCCCGAGAATTACCTTCAAGTACCTGAGATAAAACATGTTAAAAGAAAAGGTCAGCGATAACGCCGAGTGAATTCATAGAGTTTAATAAAATCCATCAATATAATATCAGTATAGAATTATTACTGAAAATCATTTTGTACAAATCATTTTAATAGGCCATGAAATAGCCAAAGTCATTTTATACAAATCTTTATCAAAATCATAATATAGGCATTTGCCTTAAAAATCATTATACGAGCCAATGTCGTAAAAACATCATACAATACGTCTTATGACGTCGTATAAAATCAAATAAAATCCGTTATATGAATATGGTTATGAAAACCAAAACACGAACATAATATCAATAGTATGACCCTGTATTGCTAGTCAGGCAATACATCGTAATTCGGAGCGTCTAGTAGTATTTCGTTAGTTTTGGATTATTATAAGCCGCATGACATTGTTACCTTACTAAACCAACAACGGGTAGCTAACTCGATACCAATTTTGCCCATATAAAGTAGCGTGTCGTCATAAAGGTCACGCTATGGAAATCTTCTCATACATAAATTCGCATACCAATCAATGTGGCACGACGGGGATCAACCGTCAAGGCGCGAACTGGGATGATCGTCCCCAAATAGTACTATTAAATGCATAAGCGTCTACCAAATCCCGGTAGTTCACAATTCATGCTAATGGGACGTTAGTTGACATAACCTAACTTTAATAATCTATTTAATTTCATCTATCGGGTCCTTTAATCATTTATTGGGTCATACAATCGGGTCCAAAATCAATAAACAAACAATCGGGACAAATGGTGTCCTATTTTATAAAAACTAACATGTTATCTCCCTCGCGGGTTTATAAAACATTTATAAAAACATTTAAAATTGTGTGAGGCTATGAACTCACGTTGATGTGGGAAGGCGGGGTATCGGCAATTCGGACGTATGGTACGTGCTTCAATCACGGAAACCTATATAAATAATAATCGGTCTTAGACTCATGTCCAATGACTTTAAAAAAATAACAATTATGTATACATATGATGATTATATATATGATGATCAAGTGGGTTTACATATTCTCGTTTACTCATTTTAGTGTTATATGTCGATAACTTTTATACTAGTTTACTAGTTTTACCTATTTACGTGTTTTAAGTCCAATAACTTATTATAAGTTCTTTAACTTGTATTAATCCATGTTACACTTATATTATCAGTATCTACACTTTACAAGTTGGGCCTAAATGGGTTAAGTCCAATAATTTCTTTTTATAAGTGTTTATCTTATTTAGTCCAATTGTTAGTCCAAGTATTAGTCCAATATGTTTAGTTAGCTCGTTAATGTCCGTATGTCTTATAGTTCGGGTTGTATCGGTTTTTACTTGTATTAGATACTTATATATTAGTATATAAGTTTTATAAAGTTTACATTAGACGGTTCCAACCATCTAAGTTTTATTTAACAAAACGTTAATTTTACGGTATTAGCCGAAAAAAGTCGTAAAAATCATGTTTATAGTTTTATAACTTATAAAACTTAACAAGTTACCATTTTTATAAAATGTCCACTTATTTACCATTGTACATATTTATATAAATGTATTATATAAGTTAGTGGGTTTTAATTTATATTTTATACTATTAAATTTTGAGTGCTTATATAATAGTATTATACTTTAATTTCCCAAAATCTGATTTTTATCTTCACTTTCACCAAAACTGCCATATCTAGAGTTCTATATGGAGATAGAAGCTCAAATTTTTATCACATAAAATACATGATATGTGCTCCATTTAACTCTCCTATAGCTACTGTTGAATCATCTTCTAAGTATTTTCTAAAAATCGTCCAAAACAGTGAACTCAGATTTGTACCTTAAACTTGTTTTGATCATATCTCACTCATTACAATGATTCCATTGCATGGCCAACTCTCACATGTGTATAAGACATATAGCTTACTGTAAATGGATTCTACTTCATCATTTTATCAGTCCATGACCTGTTTCTTTACTGTTTTATACAGCCATCACTTTTAAGCAAGATTTTAGCCTTGTTCTTTATAGTTTTTCACCTTTTTAATCATGTTTATCAACACCAAATCCACACATAACATTTTTATCATCATATAATCATCATATACATATACAATAGGAAATAAAATACATGTTTACATAATAAAAATAACAAGAAGATGAGGAGGACAATCTTTATACCACCAAGTTGATGTAGGTTATGATTTGGACATGGTTTTTGATGGAGAAACTTGTGAATAACCATGACCATCTTCAAGATCACCATTATTCATAAACACCTTGTGGAAAATCAGCCCTACTACTCCATGAAAACTCCTCCTTGGATGTTATGAGCACCACCAATCAATAGGGTTTCAAAAGGGCTTCAACATATGTGTATATAACATAAGGTTTATGGTTAACTTTTGATCAAAATGGATGCTTAGGGTGGAGTATGGACGGCATAAACAAGAGAGGGGGGGAGAGTTGTAGCTAGTTTTGCATGGTGAAATGAGAGAAATGAAATGGTTTGATGGTTTTGAGTAAGTGTTAGCTTAATGTATAAGCTAAAGTGACAAGTGGTGAAGTTAGCTTACACTTGACACCAAGTTGGTGAAGTGGCTAAGTTTAGGCCGGTTTTGGAGTGGGGGTGGGACAAGTGTCCCACTTGTCTTATCCCCATTTATTTACGGGTACTCCTCGATTCTAGTTTCCTCGATTTGCGTGCCCTCGGGTCGTTTTACGAAAAACGTTTTTATAAATTATGAATCTACGTCACAAAACGAATCCAATAAAAATTGTCTCATCAAAAACGGAGTTCGAAAACGTAAATACGTAATCCTAGGGTTTCCGGTTTAGTCGTAAAGGACGTTAAAATAAAATCGTAAGTCCTAATCTCTTCTCGTAAATTTGTGAGTTTATGAACAAATACAAATTTAAAACTCCAACATAATATTCGCGGATAAATTTATTTTTCTGAAATGTCGGACTGTCACCAAGGACGGTGTATGTAAACGTAAGCACGTAACGTTGAATCCTCCGGTTTAGACGTAGTCGATGCTACTCCAAGACGTAAATCCAAATTTCTTCCCAAAAATATGTGAGTTCATATTGTAACATTAAAATAATGTTTTTAAATAATATTCAAGAATAAAATATCAACCATAAATTGACGGATTGTCACAGCCTTTACCCCTAAACAGGATCTTTGTCCTCAAAGATCATCTTACCTTACTACTCGCTCCTTATAGAGTTAAAGCCATGTGGGTATTTCCTCCACATTCTGTCTTTTCTCACAAGTGTATTTCATTACAATACGCGAGTTTCACCACACATAACTACGGGAATAAGATCAGGCTTATTGTTGACTTACTTTCTCTATCCATGATGTTCACGGGTTTATGATGAATGCAACTTTTCTCCGATCTAAGCTCTACTAAGAATAATCAGATTCTCGCTTGATAGATATTCCATCAAGTTCGATTTACGAAACAAAATTCACGCCGTCCTTGAAGTCCTAGGGTAGATCCAGCTTATATGCCTTTCAATCCCAACTTTTACATCATCTCAATGGTCCCATACAACGGGGACTTATATCCCATGATTTGTAAGATCATGAATTCATTTTTCCAAGGTTAAAAATTATGGCATAACTTCGCTACCCATTTGGCACTTCAAGATCTACTTTTCATATTCACATATCCTCTTGCCCACTACCGGCAGTCAATAATCAGATCCTAATTTCAACAATCATTTCAGATCTCGCGGGTCGGGTATTTTGCAAGGTCAGGTTCGCCATCATAGGAAACCTTAAACCTAAAAGACATGTACAACTCACACTGGGTGTATGTCGGGTGTCTTCATCTCAACTCCTGCTTACAGATGCTCTAATTTCTAAATCTTAACAAGATTCGATCTCGATCCTAATACGATAGTTATCAATGATAATATCTCCAAAGGAAAACGATTATACGGTCTATTACCATAGGTCAATCATTCAAACATAAAACAGCACTTATATTACTTTGTATCGTTACTTTACGTCGTCCCTTCGATTTGGGGTGGTACATAGTACTCTCATCAAGGTTCGTTCTTAATGATTTCTGAGCAAATCTCTAGAAATTCGATGCGAAGCGAGGATCTTGATAAAGATGTTTGATACAGGCACACTATTTTTACATAACTCTTTTTGCATTTATCATTAACAGGAATGATGTTAGCAGATTTGGTCAGTCTGTCGACGATGACCCAAATTGAATCAAATTCAGATGATGACCTTTGCAATAGCTAGACGTTTACTAATGTATGAGGCGATGTCTACCTTCATAATTTGCCATTAGTACAACTTCTTCAGACAAAGATACTTCTAGTCATAAATGACATAAATAGAATACTTATACTTACAGATTCCAACATAACTATATCTCAAAATCTTCCATATTTAGGCAACCACAAGTGGACTTTTATACATTTAACGCCATCGGCTTCTTTATTTTAATGGTTCACATTAGCCGCGAACCTCTTTTATAATCTATATTATCCCTTTTTACAAACATTGTTTATTTTTATATCGTTTGGCAATTTATTTTGCACCTTCATGATTAAGGAACATGTCCTAACTGGTTCTTTATCTTTTCTACATAATGCGTCGGTATCTATATTCACTTCTCATGATGATATAATTATCATGTCCATAATTCACTCAGATATTCTTTCTATATTATGCGTCAGTAATTACGTTCACCTTTCTTGATGAACTAAATATCATAACCGTATTTATTCATAATTCTTTCTTCATATTTTCTATGTTTTAGTTTCGTCTTATCTATCATTTTTATCAGTTTTTTCTCCATCCAGCGTTTAAAGCGTCGATAATTATTACATGTAAATTAACAATAATTATTAAATTTTTATGAAACGTAAGCGTATAAATTTTAAATTTCTTAGTTCGACCAATCATATAAAATGTTCAAAATAAATTTTAAATTTAATTAACAAGATTTTTGTTGATTTATCGAAAATATTTAATAAGATACGTAAATGTTTGAAAAGTCTTTGTTTATACTTTGGTCAAAGTTTTCTTAGTTGAAAAGCAAAAATTGTCGTTTTAAGTTTTCAGGTTATGGTTTAAATGGTTTCCCCAATCCTTCTTAAGTTATCTTGAGATATACACAAACATTTACCCCTAAACAGAGGTTTAGTTAAATGTTTTGGGTATTAGGAAATAATCCCTTAAAAATTCTTTACTAAATATTTGTCAAAATACATTTGTACTTTATTTTTAGTATAACTCAAAGTTCTAAATGACTTCTAAATTTTGAAGAGTCAATTTATATTCCACTATCTATTAATCACACGATCAAATAATGTAAAGGTTTAAGCTTTTAATCACATGTTAAATATTCAAGGTTCAGGTTTTAATTGTTTGGCCAATTCAGGGCAATCTATAAGTAATTATTAACTCATTCTTATTCTTATAAACAAACAAATAAATAGTCCTTAATGATCACAAGCATGAATTTATCACTTTTACAGCCTACACACGTGATTCACCAATTTTATGAATGCTACATGTGTGTTAGTCAATCCAAACGACATCACGTGGAACTCATAATGTTCATTACAAGTACCAGATGTAGTGATTGGAATAAATAATCTTCTTCGCGGGTCGTGAAGTTGATAATAACCATGCCGTGGATCAAATCTTTAAAACATACACTTAGAACCTTGTAAATGATCGAACAAATCTTCCATTTCGAGTTATGGATATCGTTTTCGATTGTCAATTCACTTAGTTCACAGTAATCTGTAAATATAAGGAATGATAACACCATAGCTCTTCATGATGACAGGCTTGGTATAATAAAACCTTTCTCTGACAACTTTCTCAGTTGTACGGTAATTCCTTAAATTCAGATGGTGATGACGTATAGTGCACAAGCCACAGGTGCATCACCGGAAATATAATCAATACCAAATTCAACTTGCCTTAATGTCGAAAGTCTAGGTAATTCATCAACAAATACTTACTAAAGTTTCAAATAACATAAACATCTTTTAGTACATTCATATTAAGTTTTTATAGATTATAATATCTATGACTAATCAACAACCATTCACGGTATAATCTCAAGTCTAAATGCAGGATACGGGGATCCGTCAAGAATTATTTAGATCACTTTTGATAATCAACATCTTATCATTTAGGGGAATTCTATCCGAGTTCCCATCAATTAAGACAATGTCGTCATGTCATAATCAATCAATCCATTCTACTGGCACTATCAACTTTCCAGTTTCATTGCCGTCGATAAGATGTGAACTTCTCAAAAGACTGATAATCCTTCACAATTTCAGGGATATCTGGAGACATAACTGTCATTAAAAGAGTAAGGTCAACGCATAATCTATGCGAGAGAATTTCAAATCAGATACAGATGAAAACATTTAACGAATATGAATATATCCTATGTTTTCATAATTTGAGTACGCATTCGAAAGCTCCTTGGATCGTTACCCAGGTCATTCAAATGAAATCAAATCATAAGAAATGATAAGAACGTCAATACATCCAGTCGGGTATCAACACTCAGTAATCAGATACTTTTCCTAAGAATCTCACTACGGGATAATTGGACAAGAAAGAATTGTCAATTGTCAAATAAGACAATGTCCACAGATGAGTTAATTCGACTCAGAAGAATAGGTGTTACAGGCACGTATGTAGGTGTCCCTAACATTATGTCCTTATTTTTCACTTCTTGCAGATCTCATAAAATTTAATCTTTCACAATCTTCAAAGAAAATTTAGTGTTTATTAATCAGTTTTATGGTGACTACTAATCAGCCTTGCATGGTCCATTCCAAATTGTATGTAGGCACGCAACTATATACAATTTCAAGATTAACGATGCAATACTCAGTTCGTCAAAATTTTATCATCATGTTTATAATAAAAACATTTTCATGCTTAATTCTTAAATAAGAATCAAGAATAAATTTACAAAGATTTTCTTTGTTATGGAAATAATTAAGTTTCCAAATCGTCTCTTAAACAACTTCATTTTGATATCAGTCACTTATAAATCTCACTTTGAATAATCCTTATAGTGATGAAAATTTAATTTTTCTCAAATGATACCGTTTTATCTTATAAAAACAATGAGTGATCTGCAGAAGAGTGATGAAAGCTTGGTCACCAAGAACTTAACTACAATATGATAGGAAATGAGCTTTAGCCGAATAATCATGAGGTTCATGACCTCGATGGCACTCACGAAGAATGATTCACATCGTAACTCAAATCAAGATGAGTACTTGTTCAACGGTTGCATCACTAATACGAACATTAGGGCGAAGCAATAAAAGATAGATAACATCGATACATGTAGAATTTAGCAATCAAAGGTAGTCTTTTTCATTAATCACAACAAGTCAAAATTGTACCGTAACACATTACATGTCACTATGTCATACAATTCTCAGAACTCATCCTACCCACTGATGTCTCAGTTAAGTTAGGGATTATTTTTAAAAGATACCACAATGAATACTAATCTATAAGATTCATTAGGTGTTCCACATGCCCCAGAAGATCCATCGGTCTCAATTCAGAAGAAGATTTCTTCAATTTATTTCTTGGACACTGGGCATCCTCGTTAGTGGACAATGGCCTAGGAACAACCCTTAACACGAATCAACAATCAATTAAAACCTTATAATTCAATCACAAAACCTAACGACTTTATTAATAATCTCATATTCCATATGGGTTAAGTTTCACTTTATTCAAGTTTTTAACCAATTTTATACTCAATTTGACATCCTGCCTTATTCTCCAATACTTACAACCTTATTCTTCGGCCTTGTAAAGGCAATACAATCTCAATATGAATCAACACTTATTTTCCAACCCTATAACTCCTTTATCAATAATTATCAAATGAGTCATTAGTATGAGATGACTCATACATTCAATTATACTTCTCGGAAAGGTATTAGTGGCATGAGGCTTTTGGGTACTGGTTCCAATGACAGCCTCAAGTGCAACATTCACCCTTTCGATTTCAAATTTAAGAATTGGGTGACAACGAATCAGATGACATCCTTCCAGGTGGTAACGTTTTGTCAAACTCCACTCTATAAGGAAAGATCGTCATGACATCGATATCAGTTTTAATCTCGCCAATTCTTATTCAATATCACAATTAACTAATATCTACATTTCTACGAATATCAACCATTTGTTGGGATCATAAATATCCACAACTTGGTTTAGATCTAGGATTGTTAGAATTCCTACGAGAATAGCTTCGATTAATTTACTAGGAGAGTTAGAGTTACTTGTGATAATCTACGTCGTATAAATACCTCGTATAAAATCAAAATAATCATCGAACAATCATGTAATAAAATTACATCATATATATATATATATATATATATATATATATATATATATATATATATATATATATATATATATATATATATATATATATATATATATATATATATATATATATATATATATATATATATATATATATATATATATATATAAATATATATATATATATATATATATATATATATATATATATATATATATATATATATATATATATATATATATATATATATATATATATATATATATATATATATATATATATATATATATATATATATATATATATATATATATATATATATGTATATATATATATATATATATATATATATATATATATATATATATATATATATATATATATATATATATATAATCCAAGTTATATATATATATATATTAAAATAACACTTCTCAGTCTGGCCTTGTCGGTAACTCGGGAATTCTTCGGCACCGTTATATTCAAAAGATTTTTAGACATTTTTAGAAAAATGTTTGTAGTTAAAAGATTTTGAAATGTTTTATTCAAAACCTTGGTTTTAAAAATCTTTCGTTCTCTATAACGAGAGCTCTGGTACCAAACTATAACACCCCCAAATTTATACAACTTAATACAGCGGAAGACTAGTTGGTGTTACGGGATAGCACATTACTCACATCATAGACAACGCATAAAAATCGCGTTGTTTATTAATAAAGCATTTCCATTCATAAATATCAAACTTACATAGGTCCCAAGTCATTGTATTTAATACAGGTTTTACAAAGCATTTGAATGGAAAATATTGTTTAAGTGCGGGCCATGAATTCTTGTCGTCTTCCCGAGAATTACCTTCAAGTACCTGAGATAAAACATGTTAAAAGAAAAGGTCAGCGATAACGCCGAGTGAATTCATAGAGTTTAATAAAATCCATCAATATAATATCAGTATAGAATTATTACTGAAAATCATTTTGTACAAATCATTTTAATAGGCCATGAAATAGCCAAAGTCATTTTATACAAATCTTTATCAAAATCATAATATAGGCATTTGCCTTAAAAATCATTATACGAGCCAATGTCGTAAAAACATCATACAATACGTCTTATGACGTCGTATAAAATCAAATAAAATCCGTTATATGAATATGGTTATGAAAACCAAAACAGGAACATAATATCAATAGTATGACCCTGTATTGCTAGTCAGGCAATACATCATAATTCGGAGCGTCTAGTAGTATTTCGTTAGTTTTGGATTATTATTAGCCGCATGACATTGTTACCTTACTAAACCAACAACGGGTAGCTAACCCGATACCAATTTTGCCCATCTAAAGTAGCGTGTCGTCACAAAGGTCACGCTATGGAAATCTTCTCATACATAAATTCGCTTACCAATCAATGTGGCACGACGGGGATCAACCGTCAAGGCGCGAACTGGGGTGATCGTCCCCAAATAGTACTATTAAATGAATAAGCGTCTACCAATCCCGGTAGTTCACAATTCATGCTAATGGGACTTTTAGTGACATAACCTAACTTTAATAATCCATTTAATTTCATATATCGGGTCCTTTAATCATTTATTGGGTCATACAATCGGGTCATTCAATCATTCGGGTCCAAAATCAATAAACAAACAATCGGGACAAATGGTGTCCTATTTTATAAAAACTAACATGTTATCTCCCTCGCGGGTTTATAAAACATTTATAAAAACATTTAAAAGAGTGCGAGGCTATGAACTCACGTTGATGTGGGAAGGCGGGGTATCAGCAATTCGGACGTACGGTACGTGCTTCAATCACGGAAACCTATATAAATAATAATCGGTCTTAAACTCATGTCCAATGACTTTATAAAAATAACAATTATGTATAAATATGATGATTATATATATGATGATCAAGTGGGTTTACATATTCTCGTTTACTCATTTTTGTGTTATATGTCGATAACTTTTATACTAGTTTACTAGTTTTACCTATTTACGTGTTTTAAGTCCAATAACTTATTATAAGTTCTTTAACTTGTATTAATCCATGTTACACTTATATTATCAGTATCTACACTTTAAAAGTTGGGCCTAAATGGGTTAAGTCCAATAAGTTCTTTTTATAAGTGTTTATCTTATTTAGTCCAATTGTTAGTCCAAGTATTAGTCCAATATGTTTAGTTAGCTCGTTAATGTCCGTATGTCTTATAGTTCGGGTTTTATCGGTTTTTACTTGTATTAGATACTTATATATCAGTATATAAGTTTTATAAAGTTTACATTAGACGGGTCCAACCATCTAAGTTTTATTTAACAAAACGTTAATTTTACGGTATTAGCCGAAAAAAGTCGTAAAAATCATGTTTATAGTTTTATAACTTATAAAACTTAACAAGTTACCATTTTTATAAAATGTCCACTTATTTACCATTGTACATATTTATATAAATGTATTATATAAGTTAGTGGGTTTTAATTTATATTTTATACTATTAAATTTTGAGTGCTTATATAATAGTATTATACTTTAATTTCCCAAAATCTGATTTTTATCTTCACTTTCACCAAAACTGCCATATCTAGAGTTCTATATGGAGATAGAAGCTCAAATTTTTATCACATAAACTAAATGATATGTGATCCATTTAACACTCCTATAGCTAATGCTGAATCATCTTCTAAGTATTTTCTAACAATCGTCCAAAACAGTGAACTCAGATTTGTACCTTAAACTTGTTTTGATCATATCTCACTCATTACAATGATTCCATTGCATGGCCAACTCTCACATGTGTACAAGACATACAGATTACTGTAAATGGATTCTACTTCATCATTTTATCAGTCCATGACCTGTTTCTTTACTGTTTTATATAGCCATCACTTTTAAGCAAGATTTTAGCCTTGTTCTTTATAGTTTTTCACCTTTTTAATCATGTTTATCAACACCAAATCCCCACATAACTTTTTTATCATCATATAATCATCATATACATATACAATAGGAAATAAAATACATGTTTACATAATCAAAATAACAAGAAGATGAGGAGGACAATCTTTATACCACCAAGTTGATGTAGGTTATGATTTAGACATGGTTTTTGATGGAGAAACTTGTGAATAACCATGACCATCTTCAAGATCACCATTCTTCATAAAAACCTTGTGGAAAATCAGCCCTACTACTCCATGAAAACTCCTCCTTGGATGTTATGAGCACCACCAATCAATAGGGTTTCAAAATGGCTTCAACATATGTGTATATAACATAAGGTTTATGGTTAATTTTTGATCAAAATGGATGTTTAGGGTGGAGTATGGATGGCATAAACAAGAGAGGGGGAGAGAGTTGTAGCTAGTTTTGCATGGTGAAATGAGAGAAATGAAATGGTTTGATGGTTTTGAGTAAGTGTTAGCTTAATGTATAAGCCTAAGTGACAAGTGGTGAAGTTAGCTTACACTTGACACCAAGTTGGTTAAGTGGCTAAGTTTAGGCCGGTTATGGAGTAGGGGTGGGACAAGTGTCCCACTTGTCTCATCCCCATTTATTTACGGGTACTCCTCGATTCTAGTTTCCTCGACTTGCGTGCCCTCGGGTCATTTTATGAAAAACGTTTTTATAAATTATGAATCTACGTCACAAAACGAATCCAATAAAAATTGTCTCATCAAAAACGGAGTTCGAAAACGTAAATACGTAATCCTAGGATTTCCGGTTTAGTCGTAAAGGACGTTAAAATAAAATCGTAAGTCCTAATCTCTTCCCGTAAATTTGTGAGTTTATGAACCAATACAAATTTAAAACTCCAAAATAATATTCGCGGATAAAATTATTTTTCTGAAATGTCGGACTATCACCAAGGACGGTGTATGTAAACGTAAGCACGTAACGTTGAATCCTCCGGTTTAGACGTAGTCGATGCTACTCCAAGACGTAAATCCAAATTTCTTCCCAAAAATATGTGAGTTCATATTGTAACATTAAAATAATGTTTTTAAATAATATTCAAGAAAAAAATATCAACCATAAATTGACGGATTGTCACACTTCTGACCTGGGAAACTATCAAAAGAAGTCTTCTACCAAGCTGGATGATATTCACAAGCAACCAATAGATGGCATTTTCGACTCTGCTTCATATGATGATGACTTTGTTGGGGATCTTAATAACTTGGCACCAAAAGTGGAAGTAGCTTCCAATCCAGTGTTGCAGTCACACAAAGACCATCCTACTACTCAAATCATTGGAGATGCTGGTTCTACTGTCAAGACTCGCAGAATGCATAAGAAAGCAACGTCTGATCATCATGCTCTTGTGAGCTATATTGAGGACCAAAAGCGTAATAATCATACGGACTTTCAACATTGATTGTTTGCTTGTTTTCTTTCATAGGTGGAACCTAGATCAGTCTCTCATGCTCTTGAAGATCAAAGTTGGGTGGAGGCTATGCAGGAGGAGATGCAGCAGTTCTTGTTTCAGAATGTTTGGATGTTAGCTGACTTGCCGGATGGAAAGACAACAATTAGAACCAAATGGATTATCAAAAACAAGAAAGATGCAAGGGGAATTGTGGTGAGGAATAAGGCAAGGTTGGTTGCACAAGGTCATACACAACTTGAAGGCATTGACTACACTGAAGTTTTTGCTCCTGTTGCTAGGATTGAGGCCATTCGTCTGTTTTTGGCCTTTGCTTCTTATGTGGGCTTTATAGTTTTTCAGATGGACGTCAAGAGTGCATTTCTCTATGGCAAGATGATGATGAAGTTTATGTCACTCAACCTAAGGGCTTTGTGGATCAACTTCATCCCAAGAAAGTTTACAAGGTGGTCAAAGCTCTCTATGGACTTCATCAGGCTCCTAGAGCTTGGTATGAGCGTCTTTTCACTTTCTTGTTGAAACATGGCTATAGAAGAGGCACATTTGACAAAACACTATTTCTTAAGAGGAATACCAAGGACATAATCCTTGTTCAGGTTTATGTGGACGACATTATCTTTGGTTCTACCAAAAAGGAATGGTGTGATGAGTTTGAACAACTGATGAAGGGTGAATTTCAGATGAGTGCTATGGGAGAGCTTACATTTTTCCTTGGTCTTCAAGTCAAGCAACATTCGGATGGAATCTTCATAAGTCAAGATAAGTATGTTCATGAGATCCTTTAGAAGTTTGATAAGAATCTTCTTAGACCAGCAGCAACACCTTATGAAGTTGCTAAAGTCAAACTTAAGAATGAGCCAGATCCTCCGGTCAATCTTCACATGTACAGGTCAATGATAGGCTCACTCATGTATTTGACTGCATCACGTCCGGATATTATGTTTGCAGTAAGTGCTTGTTCTAGACATCAGGTGGCTCCAACGGTTTCTAACTTGAATGCAGTCAAGAAGATTTTCAAGTACATCAAGGCTCAACCCAAGCTAGGCTTGTGGTATCCTAGAGAATCACCTTTTGTCCTTGAAGCATATAGTGATAGTGACTATGCAGGTGCTAATAATGACAGAAAATCTACTACTGGTGGTTGTCAGTTTTTGGGTCGACGGCTTATCTCATGGCAATGTAAGAAACAGACGATAGTAGCTACTTCTTCAATAGAAGCTGAATACGTAGCTACTGCTAGTTGTTGTGGACAAGCTTTGTGGATACAAAATCAGATGCTTGATTATGGGTTCAACTTTATGAACACCAAAATTTTCATTGACAACCAAAGCACTATCTGCATTGTGAAGAATCTTGTTTTTCATCAACGTACAAAACATAATAAAATTAGGCACCACTTTATCAGGGATGCCAATGAAAAGAAGTTGATTCAGGTTCTTAAGGTTCATACTGATGATAATGTTGCTGATCTATTGACTAAAGCCTTTGATGGTCCTCGGTTCAACCACTTGGTGGTTCACATTGGCATGGTCAATCCTTGAGACTAGGATTGAGGGGAGGCTAAGCCTAAGGGGAGGCTTAGTGTACATATTTACTTGCGCATAATAACATCTTGGTAGTTTTTAACAACAGATTGTATGGGTATTTGCGGTGTGTGCTACTTCTAGTGGAGGATTTTGCTCACTTCTGGTGGTAGTCTTCAACTTCTAGTGGATAAAAATCCTTCCTTTACATTAATGGTTGGCTTCTAGTCTTGGTTTGGGTCACTGTTCACTTCGTTAACTTCTGTTGACCATGTTGTGATTCTGGTGTTGACCCTTACGCATTTTGACTATTAGTCAACGCAAGCTAATTCTAGTATATATCATATTATTTAACTTTGGTAACTAGGATTTGCAAATAAAGTTATAAGGGGCAAGTAGTTACTTTTGCATTAACTGCCTAATTTGAAGGGCAACCCACATTATTAGGGGTCAATAAACAGTTACAAGACCATTATTTATGGTCAATTACCCCGCATGACTCATTCATCACAACCATAACACACACACACACGCTCCTATTCTCTCAAACTCTAATCAAACACCTTCCATCACTTTCAATCATCATCACTGACTGCTTTGTTCTACAAACCCGATCACAATAAGGTAGCATATCTGGGAGATGGTCCTAAACGTGACGAATTCATAGACATCCTAGAGTTTATTGAGGCTTCTAACCTCAGGTATGATTTTAATGTTTCCCCAATTGTCTATGATAGTGTGATTCGCCAGTTTTGGGATACTACTGAACTTGTGGCTGTTTTGGATCACCCACTTGAACTCCATGCTACCATTGATGGACGTCTTTATGTAGTTTCTGAAGCTTCTATTAGGAGTTCCCTTCATCTTCAAGATGAAGGTGGTGTTGTTTCCATCCCCAATGTTGAGGTTTTGGAGGGGATGGCTGATATTGGTTATAACCATGGGGGGAAGTTTAACTTTCAAAAGAATAGGTTTTCCCCCCAGTGGAAGCTTCTAGTGCACTTCTTGATTCACTGCTTAAGCCCCAATTCTGGGAGTTGGGATGCCTTTCCCATTCCTTTGGCTACTGGTTTGATCTGCTTAGCACAGGGTCGGGTGTTTAATTTTTCTCGCTATTTGTTTGATGGGATGGTTAGCAATCTGACTAGTACTGGCTCTAGGAAGAAATTTTTAATGTATCCTAGGTTTTTGCAGAAAATACTTATGTGTATACCTCGGGATATGAAGGAGTATGAGACCCCCAAGCTTAGTGCTAAAGTTTACTACAATATGGCTCTTGGGTTTACGGGGGCATGGAGGCCCCTTACTGATGCAATGCTGGGCCTTGCCCAAGGTCCTCCTGATGTTGTTCCTCCGGCTACTGAAGCCGAGGAGGAACTTCCATTAGGTGATGATCCTATGGAGGAGGATCATCCTGCTGATGGTGTGCCTCATGTGGTAGTGGAAGAGCCAGTTGAGGAAGTGGTGGTTGAAATGCCATCCACTTCCAAGGTTGCCACCTCTTCTATGCCACACCAGTCCCCATTTGTGGATACGCCCCCTCCTAGTCCAGCACCTCACTCTACTAAGAGGCCCTCTAGTTCTCGTGCTCATGATGATGACCCCTTTATTGCTTCTGGTTCCAATGACGCCTTCCCTGATCCAAGTTCTCTTGGTGGGAAAGCGGAAGAACCTGCTACACTGACTTCTTTGCTTGATCTCATGCACAGGTACCATGAAGGATTCTTTCTTTGGAGGTGGATTTGAATCAACATTGTAAACTTACCAGGGAATTTGTTCTTCCAATGGCTGACCGGATTAAAGCTTTGGAGACACAACAGAGGAGGAGGAAGAAGCATATTGTTCAGTCCGATTCTGATGAGGAGGTTGAGGATCTTATGGCGGATGGCTTGAATTTGCTAGCGAAGGCTGCATTTGCTGATTAGCCATATGTTGATTTGCCTATTCCTCCTACTTCTTCAAGCATCCCTCCTACTACTGCTACCCCTGGACCAAGGGAGGATATTGTTAGTTCTTCTACTGGTACTACTGCTGGTCCAACTGCTGGACCGTCTCATGATCCTAAAGGGAAGGCCCCTATGACTGATGCACCCTCACCCCCTCGCAAGCGTACTCGCAGACAACTTGAGGAAGACTGGTTGGGGGAGGAGGTTGCACCACGTATGCAGGCGGAGATTGATCAAGCTGCTAGGGCTGAGGAAGAAGCTCTTCAGAAGCAAAGGCGTGAACAGTTGCAGCATGATGCTATGCATTGGGATGATAATGATTGGATGTGGGGGCTCACTATTCTGACATCTGATTATTCGCAATTTACTGACCTCTTTGGTGCTGATGTGAATGAGCAGAATTGTATCCCCCAAGCAATGGCATTAATACGTAAGCAACAATTATCTCTTGCTGCTCAACTACGTGAAAAGCGTCGGAACAAAACTTTGACTAGAACCAAGGAGAGAAAGTTAATGCAGAGGTATGTAAAATATAAGTTGGGTGCTCACTTTACTGGTTGGACATGGGATCGGGTTCGGGCATTGTCTTTTGACGAGCTTAAGGATCTACACCAAAGAATGATCAAGCGTCAGAACACACCGGTTCCGGAGCGTTTCTTCTATCGTCCTCCTCCACGAGTGGTTTCTCCTTCTCAACCTACTATTGCTCCTGGTTCTTCATCTGGTGTTCCTCTTGGTTCTACTGCTATCCCATCTGTTGTTGATGTTTCTACTGCTGGTACCACACCCACACCTTTGGTTGCTCATCCTGTTTCATCTTCGGGTCCTACCACCACCACTTATGTTACCACTACCACCACTACTGCTACTCCTGTTATGGCACAAACCTCATCACCCGTGGCTGACCCTCAACCTACTCCTTCTCCTGGTGCAGCCACCGTTGATCCTTTGGTTGGTCAACGTGTTGATTCTACTCCTGCTGATCCTATTGCTGCTACAAAGGTAAAGGTTGAAACCTCGTATGGTGTTCCAACTCCTCGTCGTTCCATCCGCAAGAAGATAGCTAGATGTGGCAAGTCTATTCCTTATGAGAAGCGTGCTCCAGAGAACCTTATTGATGTAGCTTCAGACAGTGACTCAGAGTTGCCAATGGGTACAGGGTTTATTACTGCTTGGACGGTTAAGCCATCCACTACTATTCCTGGTACTTTCACCTATAGGATTTCCATCAGTGATGGTTATGTTCGTTATGCTTCGGGTTTGCAAGGTGTTTTGACTTGGGCGGATCGTAGGGATCTTATGTCGTTGTATGGGTTTGTGGATGCTGGTATGCCTACTCATCCTAGTGAGGTGGCTAACTGGCCTGGTTTGTACGATGTGGGCCGACTTGAAGATGATGCTTGATTCTCCTCCACATGCTCCACATTCTGGTGTCTGGAAGGACCAGCCATGCTGGGTAATCAAGAGATGGAAGCTGTATGCTGGCTGTGGAGTGCATATCTTGGAGTTGGAGTCTGGTGCCATGGTATTCATGCTTATGGGTATGGACTATCCGTTAACTATTGCTACTATGGAGGCCATGCTCGCGTGTCACTTGCAGATCTCCAATGCCCCTTCAGGGAATGAGACCTCCATGGCTACTACTCTGGTGGAAGGGATACAAGCTCGGTTGCAAGCTGACAAGGTGGAAGCGTCTGGTATGTGATGGGTATGATTGTATGTTTTTCTGTTTTTGTGTTTATACTGACATTCTTTTCACCAATATGTACAGTGATTGGTGACTTACATTCTAGATAGTTAATAAAAATAAAAAAACAATACTTTTTATGTAATATCTGCTTATACTTTAAACAAATGATGAATTTTACACTTGTGAATCATATAATATATGCTTATACTTTTCCAAACATTGGGATTCATTTGACTGTTTCACATTTGTGCTGGTTTGGAGTTTCATCTGGTGTTGGACCTGGTCCACACAACAAATGGTGCTCAACTCACCATGTCTCACAGACAAGAAAGAGTTGATTCACCATGAGGGTACGGCTCTGGTGTGATTCTCAAATCCGTTGATGGTTGCCAGGTTACCCAAAACTGGATGGTTTTCACTTGCCATGGTCCTAGACTGAAAAGTGGCTAATCCAAGGGGTACGGCTCTTGGTAAAGATTTTCTCAAATCCGTTGATAGCTATAATAGCTTGATAAAAGCTATAGGGTTTTCAACTCACCGATGTGTAAAACCCACAAAAACAAGGTCATTACTTAATCTTACTTTTCAAATAATTTTTGAAGTATTTATGATGTTAAATATTATTATGTTTAACGGTTTTAGTTGAAACCGATATTGAATATTTTATTTTAATATTTGACGAGCAACGAGGACTACTAGTGATCGCGATACCGACGGATGCCCAAAATTTTATATTTTATTATCGATCGTTTTGATATTTAATACTTTCGACGATATCGTTTTAATTACGTATCGAGTCGTTATATTATTATTTTTCGTGTGCGTTTAAACTTTTAACTATTTTTACGAAACCCGAGTCCCGTAAATATTTGTAAAATTAACTTTTAGTCATTTCCCGCTTTTTAATTAATATTTACATTTTGGACCAAAACTATCACAAATTGGCAAAAACTATCCTAACGTTACACTATATATAATATTTCCACTAACACAAATTCATTTTAAAATTCATCTCTTCAAAATTTCTTCCTTCCTTTCCTTTTTTCTTTCTTGCCGTGCACCCCCCCCCCCCCCCCCCCTCAACAAACCGTCAATTTTTTTTGATTTCAACATTGAATCTTCCAAAATCAAGCAAAGTCCCATCCTAGATTTTCAAAGGGCTACAATTTGGTATGAAATTTACCTACATGCATTACATTTTTATTTTGATGAATTTTGATCAAGATGATGCTTGTATGATCATCTTATTATATTGTATATTATATTGGCTAGTGATTCTACTAGTTGTTGTGTTTAAATTTTTGAAAGAATTTTGTAAATGTTACATGCAAGTGTATTATAGGTTTGATCATAGTGTAGGAATGATAGTATGATCATATTAGTGGTATAGAAATAGGTAAATTTTGTTGAAAATTTGATTTTCTATGGTTTTTAAATGGCCAATTTTAGGCAGTAGGTTTGACACAAATTCCGGGGGTCTCAAGTCTGATTATAGGTTGTTATTATGGGATTATGTCGTAGAGAATTTCGTTAGCTTCGATTTGATATAAGGTAGGCCTTCCAACTCCAAACAAGGTGGAAGATACACTAGTTTGATTTTCGTGTACCGGGAGACGAGTGTTGCACAATCCGAAAATTGTTGTCGACATTTGGATCGAATCTCGGGGACTATAAAATTAGTTTCAAAATGATTCAAGGGCTGTTATCAGGCTCCAAGTTAGGATTTTGAGTCTATTTTTAGAATCAAGTGGCGGTTTTACAAATGGAGTTATTTAGAATGGTCAAAATGATTTTGTAAGTCAAGGTCGCTAAACTGTCCGGATTTTGTGATTCAAAGATGAGTCGGGCAGAGAACTTTAGAAGTAAAATCTTTTGATGGGCTCTTGGGAGGACTTTCTATATATATTAAGTAAGTTCTCTGAGTAGTATCATAAAAATTTTATATGTTTAAGTATGGGAAAATGGCTTGGACATTCGGTATGTTCCGGCAGATTTTTATTAAAGGCATAAGATAATAAAATGAATATATAGGAGAGTATAATAGAATCACTTTTATCGTTTTCTCTCGAGTTTTCGTGATTTTATACTTGAGTTTGATTTTATTATGTATCAATTATTTCTGGAGTCTATTATTAATGTACGCACCTTATTTGCTAGGTTGCGGTTGTCGTGTTTTTCGGGCATCATCTATCGTCGGCGATCGTCTTCAACTACTTCTACTACTTAAGGTGAGTCTATAGCCTCGTTTGCGCAATTATATGATTTTGAAAACCCGCGAGGGGGAATACATGTTTTATAAACTTGGAACACAAGATTTTTATGGTATGCTTGTCCCTCTATGAATGGACCCGTGGTTGCCTTTAAATTACATTAAGTGATTGCCTTTGTTAAAGCCTCAATTTTGGACCGTTAACTAGCTTATGATGGGCTAGCCGCTAGTACAATTAATAGATCTATGGGTGAAGCCGCCCCGGTTCAGTTTGTGCGGACTTGTCATAGAAGCTTAGGCCCGACCTCCACACTATTTGAGCATATTGTATTGAGAAGTCAGGTATACAGCAATGTACCAATAATCTGGAGGTAACCGACAATTAATAAATCTCTTGTCTTATTAGACCTAACGGAGTGTCTAAGGGCTCGGTTCCATGAGCTTATTGCAATTTATGCTATATACAATTATTATTGTTGACGCAAATTATTATTTGATGCTTGTTGTCTTCAAGTATGCCACAAACTTATAATCTTTGCTTGTGTTCAAAATGATTATATAAACCTATAGATTCACTCGGCATTTTTGCTGATGATTTTCTCACATGTCTTTCAGGTAATCGAGAAGTGTGAAGCTTGGAGGACACGGGAAAGATGTTGTGCACTGCTTTTGTAATATAAACTCTTTGAATGTTTGTCGTTCCTTTTGTTCAATACAATTTAAATCTTTTGTTTTGGTTGTACTTTGGTTACGATGTCTTGGGACTGCGCTACTCTGACAAATGTTTTTGGAACGATAAATCTAAAACGTCTCTTTCCGAGTCGTTCTTTATAAATTATGCGTTATTGTATCATTGTTTAGCACCCAAAGATGTATTCTGTTGCGTGTAAATTTGGGGTTGTTAAAGATTGGTACCAGAGCCATGATTTATAGAGAACTAGGTCTTTTTCTAAAAACCTAAACTATAATTGGCGGTTTTTATTTTTCAAAGAGTCGGTGCACATGATTTCGCGTGACTTCAGGTTTAAGCTACTTATGGGATTACAACTTTAGTATACATTATTATGTATCCTTTATTGCTAAGTATTTATAAATAAATACTGTAAACCTTGATCGATATATATTAATATCGTTAAAAATTTTCGATAAAAGTTATCTTTTATTAATGATTTATTTAACTAAATTTCTGAAAATTTCCTGTATTTATTTTGAAGGATCTTCTATATTTATTTAAATTTTTGGAAATTATTCTATTTTATTTTGTTATGACCTTATACCTATTTTGTGAATTTACCACCGTCAAATTTTGTCTTCGATGAGGAGGAAGCAGGTTCCACTGCTGCAAGCGAGTCACAGTCAACTAAGCCATGTGGATCCCCACGTGACTAGTGTTTATTATTTTGTGTCATTGTACTCTGATTGTCTTTAAGATCATTCCTTGTTGATCGATGATAATAGTTTCCTTTTATTCTTATGATGATTGTGAATTCTTGTATCGAGAATGTGTATGCATTTGATGATTGATTTTGTACATGATATGACTATACCATGATTACAATTAACTTATTCATTTTATCTTCTCTCTTTGTGATATGACAGAATCATGCCACCTAGGAGAATGACAAATGATGCCATTGCAAGGCTAGTTTCTGAAGAGGTAGCGAAAGCATTAGCTGCGAATAGAGCTACATGTGTTAACACTGAAGGAGCAGGTGGCTCTGGAGGTGCGGATGCTGAAGGTGAAGGTGAACCTGTTAGACCAGAAGCTGTTGGAGGAGCAGGTGTAGCTAAGAATCCGGCAGATGAGGTTGCTCAGGCTACTGATGTGGTTAAAGAGTGTACTTTTGCTGGATACATGAAATGTGGACCCACTACATTTCAAGGGACTGGTGGAGCACTGGAATTATTCAGGTGGATTGAGAAAACAGAAACAACATTTGAGATTAGTGATTGCTCAGAAAGGAACAAGGTTAAGTTCACAGTTGCTACTTTCAAGGATCGAGCTTTAAGCTGGTGGAAGACTCAAGTTGCTACAGTTGGTTTAGAAGCTGCAAACAGGAAACCTTGGGATGAAATTAAAAGGTTGTTGAAAGAAGAGTTTTGTCCAAAAGAAGAGTTATCTGCTTTGGAGGATGAGTTGAGGCACCTAAAGCTGAAAGATAATAACATTGCTGCATACACTAGCCGATTCAATGTGTTGGTTTTGTTGTGTCTAGATGCTTTTATTACTGAGAAGAAAAAGATGGACCAATACATTAAAGGGATGCCTGGGTACATTAAAGGTGAGACAACTTCATCTCGACCCAAGAACTTTGTTGAAACTGTAAGAATGGCTCATACACTAATGGGGCAGAAAGTTCAAGATAGGGCTGAGAGAGCTGTTGAGGGTAGTAAAAGGAAATGGGAGAATTCGCAGAGTAGTAATCAGGGTAGTAACCGCCATAAGCAGTACAATCAGAAAAGAAATGCTGGGGCTAGAGCTGCAACTAACAAGAATGATAATGCTGACCATGGGGGACCAGCCCAGAAAGGTAAGAGCTGTGGTGTTTGTCACTTTGGTAGTTGTCCACCAAGGTGCACTAAATTGGAACGGTTGGGCATGTTGTGGAGAAATGCAAGGCAAGGATCCCTACCACTGGAGCAAATGCTGTTCCAATCAAGACTTGTTTCGAATGTGGAGAACGTGATAATTATCGCCCTAGATGTCCAAAGTTGGTGAACAAGAAAGCAGGTGAAGCTGCTGGGGCAGTTTATGTTGTTAAGGATGCTGATCAGGCACAAGGTCCAAATGTGGTGACGGGTACGTTCTTACTCAGTCATCGTTATGCTAGTGTGTTGTTTGACTCAGGATCTGATAGGAGCTTTATATGCACTTCCTTTAGTCGTTTAATTGATATTGAGCCAACAAGCCTAAATGCTAGTTATGAGGTCGAGTTAGTTGATGGACAATTAGTTAGTACTACCACTATATTTAAGAAGTGTCCTTTGAAATTAGCAAATCATTTGTTTGAAATTGATTTGATGCCGATAGAGTTGGGATCGTTTGATGTGATTGTTGGTATGGATTGGTTGGTTGCACATGATGCGGTGATTGTATGTGGGGAGAAAGTTGTTCACATACCGGTTAGGGGCAAGGTGTTAGTAATTAAAGGTGATGTCGGTAGATCTCGTCTGATGGTGATATCTTGTATCAAGGTGAGGAAATATGTAGAAAGAGGTTGTCACCTGTTCTTGGCTCAATTAGTGGAGAAAGAACTACCGGTTAGGCGTGTAGAAGATGTTCCGGTTATTCGTGATTTTCCTGAAGTATTTCCTGATGACTTGCCAGGGCTTCCGCCTCAGCGAGAAGTCGAATTCAAGACTGATCTAGTGCTAGGAGCTGCACCGGTGGCGCGTGCACCTTATCGTTTGGCACCATCTAAGATGAAGGAGTTGGCATATTAGTTGAAGGAGTTAATGGAGAAGGGGTTCATTAGACCAAGTTCGTCACCTTGGGGAGCTCTAGTATTGTTCGTGAAGAAGAAGGACGGATCGTTCAGAATGTGCATAGACTACCGAGAGTTGAACAAGTTAACTATCAAAAATCGTTATCCACTTCCTAGAATCAATGATTTGTTCGATCAACTTCAAGGTTCGTGTGTGTACTCGAAGATCGACTTAAGGTCGGGTTATCATCAACTTCGTGTTAAAGAGGAGGACATACCTATTACAGCTTTTCAGACGCGTTATGGACACTATGAATTTCAAGTGATGCCGTTTGGGTTAACTAACACACCTGCGGTATTCATGGACTTAATGAATTGTGTGTGTAAACCATATCTCGACAAGTTTGTGATTGTATTTATCGATGATATCCTGATTTTTTCTAAAATTCGGGAGGAGCATGAAGGTCATCTGAAGATTATTTTGGAGTTGTTGAAGAAGGAGAAGTTGTATGCAAAATTCTCCTAGTGTAATTTTTGGTTGGATTCAGTCCAATTCCTTGGGCACGTGATCGATAGTAGCGGTGTTCATGTTGATCCTTCCAAAATTGAAGCTATAGGAGATTGGGCTAGGCCTACAACCCCGACTGAAGTTAGACAATTCTTGGGATTAGCTGGATACTACCGGCGATTCATAGAAGGATTCTCTTTAATTTCTAAACCTCTTACTAAACTTACACAGAAAAACAAGAAGTATGAGTGGGGTTCAGAGGAAGAAGAAGCATTCCAAACTTTGAAGCGGAAGCTGTGTTCTGCACCAATTTTGGCTTTGCCCGACAGAGCTGAAGACTTTGTGGTATATTGTGACGCATCACGTAAGGGTTTTGGTGCTGTGTTGATGTAGAGGTAAAAAGTGATCGCGTATGCATCTCGTCAATTGAGGAAGCATGAGGAGAATTATACTACACATGATTTGGAATTAGGAGCTGTTGTCTTTGCTCTTAGACTTTGGAGACACTATCTCTACGGTACAAAGTGTGTGGTATATACCGATCATAAAAGCCTGCAACATATTTTGGATCAGAAGGAGCTTAATATGAGGCAGAGAAGATGGGTAGAATTGTTGAGTGATTACGACATTCATATTTGCTATCATCCGGGCAAGGCGAATGTAGTTGCCGATGCTCTTAGTAGGAAGGATAGAGAAATAACCAAAAGGGTTAGAGCTTTAGCCATGAAAACTTATTCTGATTTATCTAATCGAATACTTAAAGCTCAAACGAAGGCGATGAAAGAAGAATGTGAGAAATGAAGACTTGGGTAGAAGGATGACACCTATATTCAAAATTCGTGATGACGGAATTCGGTATTTCGAGAATCGTGTATGGTTACCGGTGTATGGAGGACTGAGAGATCTAATTATGCACGAATCTCATAAGTCTAAATATTCGATTCACCCAGGATCGGATAAAATGTACCAAGACTTAAGGAAATGCTACTGGTGGCCGAATATGAAAGGCTAACATTGCTACTTATGTTAGTAAATGCTTGACGTGTGCTAAGGTGAAGTTTGAGCACAAGAGACCTTCGGGTTTACTCCAACAACCTGAAATTCCAGAATGAAAATGGGAGAGAATCACTATGTACTTTGTATCGGGACTTCTGAGAACTTCTAGTGGTTATGATACGATTTGGGTGATTGTTGATCGGTTGACTAAGTCGGCTCATTTCTTGCCGATAAAGAAAACTGATGACTTAGACAAACTTACTCGGTTGTATTTGAAGGAAGTTGTTTGTAGACATGGAGTTCCTTTGTCAATTATTTCTGATCGAGATAGTCGGTTCACATCTGAGTTTTAGAAATCGCTTCAGCGAGCTTTGGCGACTCAGTTGGACATGAGCACTTCGTATCATTCGGAAACGGACGGACAAAGTGAAAGGACTATTCAGACCTTAGAGGATATGTTACGAGCGTGTGTAATAGACTTTGGAGGTAGTTGGGATCGACACTTACCTTTGGTGGAGTTCTCATACAACAACAGTTATAATGCAAGTATCAAGGTTGCGCCTTTTGAAGCACTTTACAGACGAAAGTGTAGATCACCAGTTGGTTGGTGTGAAGTTGGAGAAAGTCAGTTGACGGGTCCTGAATTGATTAGAGAAACGACTGAGAAGATCGTGCAAATCAAGAATCGTTTATTGACAGCTCGTAGTAGACAGAAGAGTTATGCGGATAAGAGGAGAAAACCATTGGAGTTTGATATTGGCGATATGGTTATGTTGAAAGTATCACCTTAGAAAGGAGTAATTAGATTTGGCAAGCGAGGAAAGCTTAGTCTACGCTATATAGGCCCATTCAAGATTATTGATAGAGTTGGTCCTGTGGCATATAAGTTGGAATTACCAGAGAAGTTAAGTGCTATTCACAATACTTTTCACGTTTCTAATCTTAAGAGGTGTTTGGCGGACGAGAATTTGATAATTCCACTTGAGGAGATTCAACTGGACGACAAGCTGCATTTTATTGAGGAACCGGTGGAGATTATGGATCGAGAGGTGAAACGGCTTAAGCAAAGTCGGATCCCGATAGTGAAAGTGCGATGGAATTCCTGACGTGGACCCGAATACACTTGGGAGCGAGAGGACTACTTCAAGAACAAGTATCCACATTTATTCATAGACGGATCTAAGGAGAAGTAAGCCCCGGGACGGTGCTCTCCTAAGGTGGTGAGGATGTAAAACCAACAAAAATAAGGTCATTACTTAATCTTACTTTTCAAATAATTTTCGAAGTATTTATGACGTTAAATATTATTATGTTTAACGGTTTAAGTTGAAACCGATATTGAATATTTTATTTTAATATTTTGACGAGCAACGAGGACTACTAGTGATCGCGATACCGACGGATGCCCAAAATTTTATATTTTATTATCGATCGTTTCGATATTTAATACTTTCGACGATATCATTTTAATTACGTATCGAGTCGTTATATTATTATTTTGCGTGTGCGTTTAAACTTTTAAGTATTTTTACGAAACCCGAGTCCCGTAAATATTTGTAAAATTGTCTTTTAGTCATTTCCCGCTTTTTAATTTATATTTCAATTTTGGACCAAAACTATCACAAATTGGCAAAAACTATCCTAACCTTACACTATATACAATATTTCCACTAACACAAATTCATTTTAAAATTCATCTCTCCAAAATTTCTTCCTTCCTTTCCTTTTTTCTTTCTTGCCGTACACCCCCCCCCCCCCCCCCATCAACAAACCCTCAAATGTTTTTGATTTCAACATTGAATCTTCCAAAATCAAGCAAAGTCCCATCCTAGATTTTCAAAGGGCTACAATTTGGTATAAAATTTACCTGCATGCATTACATTATTATTTTGATGAATTTTGATCAAGATGATGCTTGTATGATCATCTTATTATATTGTATATTATATTGGCTAGTGATTCTACCAGTTGTTGTGTTTAATTTTTTGAAAGAATTTTGTAAATGTTACATGCAAGTGTATTATAGGTTTGATCATAGTGTAGAATGATAGTATGATCATATTAGTGGTATAGAAATGGGTAAATTTTGTTGAAATTTGATTTTGTATGGTTTTTAAATGGCCAATTTAGGCAGTAGGTTTGAGACCAATTTCGGAGGTCTTAAGTCTGATTATAGGTTGTTATTATGTGATTATGTCGTAGAGAATTTCGTTAGCTTCGATTTGATGTAAGGTAGGCCTTCCAGCTCCAAACGAGGTGGAAGATACACTAGTTTGATTTTCGTGTACCGGGAGACGAGTGTTGTCACAATCCGAAAATTGTTGTCGAGATTTGGATCGAATCTCGGGGACTATAAAATTAGTTTCAAAATGATTCAAGAGCTGTTATCAGGCTCCAAGTTAGGATTTTGAGTCTATTTTTAGAATCAAGTGGCGGTTTTACAAATGGAGTTATTTAGAATGGTCAAAATGATTTTGTAAGTTAAGGTCGCTAAACTGTCCGGATTTTGTGATTCAAATATGAGTCGGGCAGAGAACTTTAGAAGTAAAATCTTTTGATGGGCTCTTGGGAGGACTTTCTATATATATTAAGTAAGTTCTCTGAGTAGTATCATAAAAATTTGATATGTTTAAGTATGGGAAAATGGCTTGGACATTTGATATGTTCCGGCAGATTTTTATTAAAGGCATAAGATAATAAAATGAATATATAGGAGAGTATAATAGAACCACTTGTATCGTTTTCTCTCTAGTTGTCGTGATTTTATACTTGAGTTTGATTATATTATGTATCAATTATTTCTCGAGTCTATTACTAATGTACGCACCTTATTTGCTAGGTTGCGGTGGTCGTGTTTTTCGGGCATCATCTATCGTCGGCGATCGTCTTCAACTACTTCTACTACTTATGGTGAGTCTATAGCCTCATTTGCGCAGTTATAAGATTTTAAAAACCCACGAGGGGGAATACATGTTTTCTAAACTTAGAACACAAGATTTTTATGGTATGCTTGTCCCTCTATGAATGGACCCGTGGTTGCCTTTAAATTGCATTAAGTGATTGCCTTTGTTGAAGCCTCAATTTTGGACCTTTAACTAGCTTATGATGGGCTAGACGCTAGTACAATTAATAGATCTATGGGGAAAGCTGCTCCGGTTCAGTTTGTGCGGACTTGTCATAGAAGCTTAGGCCTGACCTCCACACTGTTTGAGCATATTGTATTGAGAAGTCAGGTATACGGCAATGTACCAATAATCTGGAGGTAACCGACAATTAATAAATATCTTGTCTTATTAGACCTAACGGAGTGTCTAAGGGCTCGGTTCCATGAGCTTATTGCAATTTATGCTATATACAATTATTATTGTTGATGCAAATTATTATTTGATGCTTGTTGCCGTCAAGTATGCCACAAACTTATAATCTTTGCTTGTGTTCAAAATGATTATATAAACCTATAGATTCACTCGGAATTTTTGCTGATGATTTTCTCACATGTATTTCAGGTAATCAAGAAGTGTGAAGCTTGGAGGCCACGTGAAAGATGTTGTGCACTGCTTTTGTAATATAAACTCTTTGAATGTTTGTCGTTCCTTTTGTTCAAAACAATTTAAATCTTTTGTTTTGGTTGTACTTTGGTTACGATGTCTTGGGACTACGCTACTCTGACAAATGTTTTAGGAACGATAAATCTAAAACGTCTCTTTTCGAGTCGTTCTTTATAAATTATGTGTTATTGTATCATTGTTTAGCACCCAAAGATGTATTCCGCTGCGTGTAAATTTGGGGGTGTTAAACGATGCTTCATTGCTAAGAGTTGGCGAGTCCAGAAGGGTACGGCTTCTTGTAAAGACATATCAAATCTGTTGACGGATGTGATGGTTGGCCTAAAATCATCAGGGTACCCCCACTCACCATTGATTCACGTTCTAAGAGTTGGGCTGGGTTCTGGTCTCCCAGGGTGATGCTTATTCCACCATAAAGACTGGCTAGCCCAAGAGCGAGCAGCTACTTGGTAAAGGCTCATAAAATCTGCTCATGTTGTTGTGAAGATTCAACACGATGTATATTTGTTTCAAGCTTTAAAGAAGCTTTTGGTGTTCATTGTTCTCGTGGTTCTTATGTTCTTTATATTGCTGGTTATGATGCTGTTGTTTCTTTTACTGTTCCAATCCTCAAGCTTTGTTGCACGATTTGCCAGGAAACTTGAACTCAACAGGTCAAATTGAAGTTTGGGGGAGGATTGTTAGGACCATTGGAATAGTTATTTGTAATAAGTAGACTAGGAGGTATGTAGTTCCTCCTGGTCATAGTGGTAGTAGGAGCAAGTCGTGCTCCTGGTCTTATAGAAAGTCAACCTTTATTATTTAGATATTATTCTGTTAGGATATGCATGAGATATGTTAGAAAAAGATATGCATATCGGTTTAACACGTTTTGGTTAATGATGTATTAGGGTTTCCTTGTAGTATAAAAGGAAACTTAGGCAGAAGAGTTAGACACACCTTCATCAAATATAATTCTAGTTCTTATTAATATTAGAAATCCTTAGAAAAGGATCAAGTCGTTATAGTTATTATGTTCTTCTTATTCATAGTATTTGTATTCTGCACTTATATTGTGTGATTTGTATAGAGTCTCTCTATGAATAGACTTGTGATTGCAGAAGTCGTTCACCGTTCCTGACAGGCTGCAAGATCCACATCTAATGGACTCAACACACCCAACTCCTTCCTGAGGAAACTTGGGAGCTGAGTTCAATGTGGAAAGCTGAACATTTAGGGGACTGAATCACATGTATATCATCCCAAGGATGTGCTTGTACTTGCTAAAGGAGGATGAAGTTATAAACTTCTCAATGGTTAATGTCTTTGAAAAAGTGTTGAAGCAAGAGCATGAACTAAAGAGGAACTACCTATGTAAATGTTGAGGTATCGCCGCCTCAGGGAGCATGGACTTGGCTCTTACAACATTTATGAATTTGGATATGGACACATGGCTAGTAGTGTCAGGAGATGTTATGTATTTGAAAACTTGTGTGTATTTTATCTTCAGGTATTCAAAGTAGTTGAAGGGTTCAATTCTTAGAACACCCTGATTCCCGAATGTTTGAAGTATTGTACTAAGATGGAAATTCAATCCTTAGGGTATTTTTATTTATGCACTGGTTTTGTTAATGTTAATTTTCATGTAAAAGGAATTGTACTATATTGGGGAGGATTGTTGGAAATATAGTTTAATTGTGGGTCAATTCATACTGGTGAATGGGTAAGGAGGTACGGAGTGTACACCCATAAGTCCCTAAACACCCAGACTCATATTGTGGTTAAAGTTTGTTCAGCATCACTGATGATCTTTAGAGAGTGTAACTCTGGACTGAAGGTATTCATCAAGGAGTAACACCACTAAAGACATGTATTTAGTATTTACTCATCAGCATGTCTTCTTCAGTACTGAAGGCTTTAGTGGGAACACCCTTCAGGGGTCGCTGATGCTTTAGTGGGACTAAAGAATGGATAATGCTGGAGCTGAACAAGTATGCTGGTAACTGTCTTTGACCAATTCAAGTGCATTAAAGACCACATTTAATTGGTCTTGTAACCACTTTGACCTAGTATTATGGAGCCTATTAAGAGGAGATTAATTGGCCGTTAATTCCTCTTAACACCATTGACTAGGGTTTGAGTACTACACCTATATAAAGGTGATCATATCTGCATGAGAATATATAGAAACAAGAAACACATAGCAATGAAAGGGTTAGTGATTTGTGCCTAAATCTCTAACAATATTTGGTCTTATCCTAAGTATGTATTCGTGATACCTAGGCATTAGGGTTGAATAATTTACTTTGGAAAGTGAGTACACGATTCCAAGTGATATCCGGTAACCATTGTTTTGGTACGTAGCTAGGATTAATTATCTATACCCTGGTTGGGAAGAAGTAAACACCAACAATGCACCAGGAATGTCGGCATGTGGTCCTATAACTTTGCCCTCATTTTGTGATTTATATATATTTCACCTTCAAACGTGTTTACTAAGCATAAATAGTTAAGAACATTACTTATGAGATCTGAAAGGGCATGTTCGTAATAGTAAAGAGTTAAGAGCTGCATTCTGAAGTTACTAACTTGAATACGCTAAATTGAACATTTAACATACAAGGCTAAAGGTACTGCACCTTAAAGTCATAACAGTCAACTAATCATAAACCTTGTTTATATGCTGTTGAGGTTGTAGGCAACATACATGGAATGTCTGTGTGTTGTCCTATAACTTTGTACTCATTTTGTGATATAAGTATAATTTTCACCTTCAAACACGTTTACTAAGCATAAATAGTTAAGAACAATACTTATGAGATCTAAAATGGCATGTCCGTGACACTAAGAGTATAGAGCTGCATTCTGAAGTTACTAACTTGAACACGCTAAATTGAACATTTAACATACAAGGCTAAGGGTACTGCACCTTAAAGTCACAATAGTCAACTAGTCATAAACCTATAATGGTTCTAATTTTCTAAAAGCGGGAAATAAGTCACAAGGAACTGACTAGCAAGGTAAATGCATAGTCGCCTAAATATCTCAAACTTTCAACACTTAGTTATCTAATACGGATTCTTCAAGTGGCAACTACACACTAACAACTATAAAACCGCCTCCCTAAACTATTTCTCTGCATTAGACATTATATACAGTAATAGGTTTAGTACACATGTATCAAAACATTGATGAATAGGCAGAGATTTTAATTTAACAAACAAAATCTATATTAAACAATCTATAGGTAGTCATTTAGACAGGTTGGGTTCAAGGTCAGAACTATCCGGGTCAAGTTGACCTACAAAAAGTATTATAACCATCTGTTTCTTATAATTATTACAGTACTAATCTAAGACTCTAGCAACTAAAGTAAACTCCAAATATGAACACAACTATGATGACCTTTAGCTAAGGCTATATCAGCAGACGTGCCAGGGACGGTTTTCCAGGAATGCATTGGAGATACTTCTTTTAAGAGTCAGCTCATACAAAAAATTTGGATGTCGGGTTGGATTTCGATTAAACGCAACATGCTAAACAATTTAGAAGTGTATATGCACAATAATTGACTTTGGGCAACTTTTAACCCTATTCATACAATCCTTTTTTAGCCACTTTTAAATTTACCCATTTAAGATAAAGCAAAATCTAAGTCGACTTATAAGTAAACTGATCAAATTGCCACCTCTAAGGAGGTTACTATATGATTTATGAAATGAAATAAACTCAAATTAAGTGAATAATCAAGAGCTGGCAACACACTAAGCTAGAACAAGGTGCAATAAGCCAACTCGAAGCAATGGATTATTGTTATTGAATGATGAAATATCCCTAAGGATTACACACAAAATGTTGAGAGGGAATCAATCTCTTAAGCTGAATGTGAAATGGTACAATGATGCTATTTATAGAACAAATGAGAAGGGAGTTTGGGCGGGGAGTGGGAAAGTTTGTCGTGGTTTGTTGGGCGTTTGGTACAACTTAGACATTATTTAATAGATGTAATACACATGTATCCAGCCATTGATGAAAAAAGCATAGATTTTACTCTAACAAACGAAATCTATATGTACCAATTCCAGATGGTTGGTCATTTAGATAGGTTATTTATAGGGCCAGAAGGGTTTTCAAAGTTAAATGGATAACAGCTATCTGGGTGAGTTCATGTCAAGTTGACCCACAAACAATATACTAATATCCATCTTTTTCTTAGAATTATTACATCGTCCAATAGTAATGTTAAGTACTCGCATTATATTCATAGTATTATAGCTAAGGGTGTATCAGCAAACGTGCCAGGGACGATTTTGTAACCTTCCGGGAATGATTGGACTTTTTGATTAAAAGCAATCTAAATCTTAATGTTGAACAACTTAAAAGTTTATTTGACCCATTTAAGATAAAGAAAATTCCAAGTCGACTTATAAGTAAACTGATCAAATTGCCAACTTTTACAAAATCAATAGATATCATACCTTTGGCTAACTCCTCCACCAAGCTCAGCATCAGTGCTATTCACGTGAAGTGCTTAACTCTTATTACCAGAAGAAGAAACTATTCAAGGCATTGTTCGAAGATGGAGCGAGTGATGTTCTTGTATGAGTGACTCAAACCTTGAAGTGAAATGATTTTATCTCTCTGGTTTGAAAGTCCCATGTGCAAAATTCTGAATCCATGCTGTTTCCAGCAGATGCAACCACCGCATATCTTTCAGAGCAACCATCTGCACCAAGTGCGCGAACTATCTAACATTATAGCACAACATATCTTCCTGAATCCATGTTGTTTCCATAGATTTGGTGACAAACCAGCTGGAGGTTTGTAGACTGATTTAGCGTAAAATGACAAACATCATTGCACAATCTCAGTATAACCTATTTGACCCAAAACCGACTCATACAATAATTTGTAACTCTTTTTTGAAAAAGCAATTTAGTGGTTCCATGCATTACTTATATACTAAAATGGCTTCCAAATTAACCGATTTGATGTGAATTCCTATCCTGAAACTTTTAGATTAAGCCATTTGACATGTCTCTAAGTAAATAGGTCAAAATTTGTACCTCTACACTAGATCACGTTATTCATCGAATTAGTCGAATAAATAGAAAATACGAGCTATGGTTTAGGATAATCACTGAAATGTTAAGAACGCCATTTGTAAAATTACTAGTGTAGTACTGTAGTTTATGTGGTTCCAGAAACGGCTAATTTGAAATGGCATGTTCGTATATTTGATATGCAGCAAATGCATTTACTAACTCCAAAGAGTTAAGAGCTGCATTCTGAAGTTACTAACTTATTAAGGTAATTAATGGAGCTGAACACACTAACTTGAACATTTAACACATAAGGCTAAAGGGTATTCGGATGTATAGTTAATCTGATTACTCTAATTTAAAGCCAAAAAAGTCAACTAGTCATAGTGTTTGCCAAAACCGATCATGGTCCTGATTCTCAAGAAGAGGGAAAGCAGCTTAAATATCTCAAAATTTTAACACTTGCCTAATTCAGATTGTTCAAGCGGCAACCAAATGTTACCAGCTATAAAAACCACATCCCTTTACTTTTGTCATGTCTACAAATTATGCAATTTTTTAGCATGCGACATAAATTGACAGTAATCGATAAAAAAGGATGGATGAACACTTAGTAGTACCTCCGAGTTGACGATGTCATAAAATGAGCACGAGCCAACATCAGGAGCAAGTAAAGTCGACTACACCTCTGATAAAACCATCCAGCCGTACAAGTCTCGTTCCCATCTCATTCAACTGATCATTACCACTATCGTCAAATTCAACATCAAACACTATGACCGCCTCCTTATTTTTCTTCGTCATCAGATTCCTCCTAAAGTACTTTATGAGCTGCAAGCATCGGGTCAACCTTACCTTTCCCACTGCTGAACGAATCATGTAAAATAGAACTAGCTGTACTATCTGTTCCCTGAACTTCACTATCAACAAAACAGGTACAACACAATTCTCGACAACATTACTTACAGCAATCTTAGCGAGCGTTCTTCGGTCTCAAAGTAACTTATGGTAAGAAACAACCTTGCTTCCAGTTCATCATTATTCAACCTTGCCTTAGCTAAAATTTTCACATCACCCGACTCCTTAATAATCTCCATAACGGGACTCTTCTTTTTTACTTTCTCAACACTTACTACATCGTCCATAGCCTTCCCACTCCCTGCAACAGTTTCCTAAATATCAGACAACATGAGTTCACACGCACCTGGATTATTCAAATCCAACATCTCCTTTGTCCTTTTTATATCCAACGCTATCCTTTTAACCTTCTCTTCTCCTCCAAAACACAACCTTCCCAGATAATTTACTCGGATACTTAACAACACTCAATCCATCTGAAGTACTATTACTATAAAACCCGCATGCTTTTATCATGAATAGTACCCTTAAGATCGTACGTACTAGATTAAACCTTTCCTATTATAGCAAGATTACAATTGCGTGTTAGGATTTTACGTATTACGTACGTGTTAGAACACGATAAGTATTTACTACGCACGATCACGTAATAATTATTTGACGATAATTAATCACGAGCATGCGATCATGAAATCATGAACGTAATTAAAACACGAACTATTATTAATTACTTATATATATTTATTACGAGCGTAATTAAATATATTAGATCACGATATTTACGTAACGAGAACACTTAAAACGCGAACACAAATAATCACGAACGTGTAACTTAACATCGAGACACGGAAAAAGGTACGGGTACCCCAAGTGGGGCCCCCTACCCGCGGCTACAAGGACAAATGGGCCAAGCCCATTTGTAAATTTTTACTAAAAGGGAAAAAGGATTTTTCACTACTCATTTTTAGTTTTACAGAAGATTTTAGAAAAAACCTAAAACCCTCTTCCCTTTTCTTTTTTGTGCCGCCACCCTAAAAACACCACAAGGAGGTGGTTGTTGATCTTGGATCTTGGATTATTAGTTGGTGATCGTGTTTGTTCTTCGTCCTTTTGATCCACGAATTCGGTAAATCCTTTTTAAACTTTTTCTTTTGATTTGATCTTTTAATAAATCAAGAACATGTTATGTTTTTTTTACAAAAACCTAATAAATAAACATGGATCTAACATAAATTGAGGTTTAATAAAATCAAAAGTATGGTTTAAGGGGTGTTTGTTTTTGGCCGCAGGCTGCACCGAACCCGAAGGGGGTTTCGGTTTGGCCAACCGACCACCAACAAGACCATATGGTCTCGGTTGGTGGGTGTGGGTCCCACGGCAGCCTCAAGACACGGGGTACCCCGATTTGGTTCGGGGTACGGTGTCGATTTCATGTCCGGTTCAAGGTTTTGATTCTAGATCCGGTTCATGGTGTATGTTTAGTTTTTATGTTTTATGATCTTATGTTAAAAATTAAATTAATAAAATGACATAATTAATTTAATAACATGACTTAGGTTATTTTAGTTATTAATAATCATGAAATTAATTAACCTAAGTATTTTATATTTTAGACTTATAATTAATTAATTATTTAAAAACCATGATTATAATTAATTAATTAACATGACTTAGGTTATATTATTAATATATAATAATACATATTTTAACCTAAGTATTTAACTTTATTTAATTAAAAACATGTTATACATTAATTAAATATTTTAACCTATAGTTTAATTTAATTACATGAAATAATTATTAAACTATACATTATATCATATGACTTAGAAAATAATCATGAAAACACTTAGGCTTATATACTTAGCTTATTTAACCAGCTTATTTCTAATTATGGAAACTTTCTATTTTTAGAAACTTAATTAAATAAGGCAGCTAGTCTATTTATGGAAACCTTCTATTTTTAGAAAATTATTTATTTCAGGCAGCTAATCTATTTATGGAAACTTATTTAATTAAGGCAGCTAATCTATTTATGGAAACTTTCTATTTTTAGAAACTTATCTATTTTAAGCAGTAAATCTATTTTTGGAAACTTTCTATTTTTGGAAACTTTCTATTTTTGGAAACTTTCTATATTAGGTAACTTTCTATTTTTGGAAACTTTCTATTTTTGGAAACTTTCTATTTATGGAAACTTTCTATTTTAGGAAACCTGCTATTTTTGGAAAGTTACTTATTATTACACAGTAAGTATTATAACACATGAAATACAAGAAATACTTAATCAGATTAAACAGAATATAAGATAAACACGGTTTAAGGCTTAGAAACAGTAAAACATGGTAAGAGCACATAAAATAAGATAAGACATGACATAAAACCAGCTACGTATTTAGTAAGCAGATACTTATTCATGTATGTATTTATGTAGCACCAGTGATTCGGAAGTAGGATTCCTCTCAGTTCATCTTCTTCGTTCACTGGACATAAGGTACGGATTCCCTTCCTTTCAGTATGGACATTCTTTCCTTATTAGGATTCCCCGTATGTAGCCAACTGTTTTCCCGTAGTATAAGTTACGTGTTTGGTTGCTTATGTTTAATTAAGAATACCTATAGCCATATACATGCATGACCAGTTTCACCTAGTTATGGAGGTACCATAACCATAACATTAGAGGCACTGATGTTATGACTTCACCACGGCATAGTGATTGCTCGTGGCGTCCCTTCAGCTTTTGGCCATTTATATTATATTTATCATATGGGGCATATGGGTGCATCCTAGTTACATGTTTTCAGTCAGGATTTCATGGTGAATGTGGTGTGTGCCTTGCATCCTTCACAAGGAGCTGATCCCTCCCACCCAAAACCAGTATATTAAATTAGAGGCAGCCCCTCTAATTTGCTTGATAAGGTCACCCCTCCAAGTATTCATGCACGGTGGATTTTCATGACCTATATTGGCTAATGGTAAAAATATGTTAAACAGTTTTCATAAGATAAACATAAGACTTTTCAAATTATAAAACCAGTTTTATGAACACGTTCCAGGTTTTCCAGGACTTATACATTTCCGCTGCTATTAAGTCTTTATTATGCTTAGTCATTCATACTATGTCTATATCCGTGCACTGAGCGTTTTGCTCAGCCGTTACTTTCCTTTCCAAGTCCCAAAACGGCAGGTACTCTAGGAAAGACTCGAGCATTTGGGGGACGTGCATAGGATGGAAGCTGCTAGAGACTTCTTTTCCTTTTTGCCTTCATTTACTTATGCTTGTTTAGCGTTTCATTCATTTCTTTTGCTTTATTAGGTATTGGGCTTATGTTTGGTAACCGATGTTTGATTCCGGTTATCCCTATGGTCATGTAATATTTTATACATTTATCCTTGTATGCTTTGATGACACGCCATAATTACGCGTGACATTCCATTATCAAAATGGGGTGTTACAATTATGGTATCAGAGACAAGGCTTCGACCTGTAGACTCTAAAACTCGACCTGTGACTAGTGGGTAGTCACCAGAAGCTTCCTAAGTCAACGTTTATTATTCTACGTATTGATGTTTTCAGCGCATTGTTGTTTTAACCATGATGTTTTCAGCACCTTGAGGTTATAACCTTGACGTTTTCATCGAGATTGTTTTACTAATATGGATGGACAACCGTCATTCATATTTAGTTATGTGTCATTGTTTCATGCATGATGTTCCTCGTGAACTGTGACTATGTGGACTAAACCTCAATAGTTCATAATTAGTCACATAAATTTTTTTCTGATAAGTTTTGACAGATGAGTTTCATTTATTTATGTTTCATGTATCATTATTGCAGGGATTATGACTAAGTAATGGTTGGTACAGGACTGGCCCTATTTAGTCGCATGTGATTTTATCGAAACTTTTAATTTTGGGACCGACCCATAGGCGTCCCCTCGCCATGTATTTTGTTTTGGGGCCGACCCATAGGCGTCCCCTCGCACATATAAAAGGTTTTTATAAACTAACATTACGCATTCATGCACTGTTTTCATGCATAAAATTTTTCTCATGATTTATTGGCATAAATTTTTTTTCATGTCCCCTCATAAGTTACTATGTTTTTTTATGTCAAGTATGTTTTCATACTGTCATGGTTAAACTCAAATTCATGCGGATTATGTTATACACTCCTTCATGTTAACTCGTTTCATGTTTCTTCATGATAATTCCGTCTTCATTACGTCTTACTCCTCTTTTGTTATTTATGCTTTCACGCAAGACATTGTTGGATTTCATTGAATTCTGCTTTCATGATAGTCATGGTTCGTTTTCATTGATCATGCTGTCAGGCAAATCATCGTTGAATTTTGTGTAACCACACTTTAGCGTTTTTCTATGCAACCAGAATGAGGTATATACTCGCATTGCCAGGTTATCATGATGGTTTTCCTAACCGTTTAACTGATATACTTTCCTTAAATCATGATAAATGATCGACCCCATACCGATCATTTCATGTGCATTCCACGTGTACTCCATGTACCGTATTTCATGTGTATTACATGTACCTAAATCCATGTGTATTTCACTTGCAATACTTCACGAGTATTCGCTAGACGATTCTGAATCACCTCAGGCGTATGTTCACTTGCTGATATTCTACAAGATTGCTGATGTCGCTCATAACTTGGAGATGTTACTAAAGGTTGATGCTACTGACGTTCGGAGACACTACGAGATGCGGATGCTGTTCACAACCTGGAGATCCTAAAAGACGAAGACAAAGGCGTCGGAGCAAATAAATTGGACGAGAAGATGCTTCACCATCAGACGATTTCCATCAATCATTGTCCCTAATTCTTAGTTACATGTCACACGTCATTCGGCTGTCATTTCAGCCATATGAGTGCAAACCGGTACCAGCCGGCCACTCAGCTGAATTGTTACATGAATCACGGTCATGAGAATGACCATCATGGAACTGACAGACAGGACGATAGTAACCACTACTATGACAGAACTATCCTAGAAATCGCAACCGAGGCTCCAGCCGCGGACGTGATCAGACATACAAAAGATCAGTAGTCCAACCGATCCGCCAAGTCTGGCATAATAACCTAATATTGTAGTTTTATTATTTTACGTCTCGAGACACATGTCAAGACATCAGTCAAGACACATGTCTCACGTATACTTTCTGAAGACACATGTCAAGACATCAGTCAAGACACATGTCTCACGTATACCTCCTGAAGACACATGTCAAGACACCAGTCAAGACATATGTCATGCTTATAGTTCTAAGAAACGAGTCAAGACACATGACTCACGTCCAACTATGGAACATTTATAAGAAATTCAGGGTACCCTCCAAGGGTATATCTATTTTGTTGTGCCATGTATTAATCAGGCCACAAGAATTTCAATACCATTATCGGCGCATCAGTGAGAACTGTCAGGTTGCCGATGTCACTTTCAATTCTTTCACCATAGTTCATATATTCATGACCATGAAGGACGCCTTTCGTATTCCCACGCATACGAAGGTTTTCCATCAGCTTATTGATGAGATCCAAGCTGCTAACGCGTTTCCTCGGACATACACGAGATGAATTTTATCCTAATTATGGACTATGAACAGCACACCATGCTACGATTCATAATTATGTATAGTAATGTTCAGGCTCCTGAATACTTTCAGCTTGATTTTCCATCAGGAAAATCTGTACAAATTATCTATGCTTTCCAAGCACGTGCTTTGTTAGCCATGATTGCTAACACTTTCTAGCTGTCAGTAAGACACGACTACTGAAGTCCTTTCCCGCATAACAAACGGATTTTTCCAAAATTTTTCCCATATATATTCCGAAAGAACCTACAAGGAGAAGGACGATACCATGAGATTATGTGTCGACTACCGTCGATTTAAACAAATCACCATTCATGACCGTTATTCTCCTCCATGTATTGAAAACATGTCCAATCGACCTAATAGTGTTAATCATTTTTCCAAGAATCAAACTTTTGATCATGCTGCCAATAGTGACGAGTGAAAGAGCAGGACATGTCCATGACTGCTATTCGTACACGACTCGGTCATGCTAGATTTACGATTTTGAATTAGTCTCATCAATGCTCCAACAGCATTAGGGACTTAATCAATTGCGTTTCCATGAACTCATAGCAAATTCATCAGTATTTTCATTGAGGATAACCTGATTCCCTCTACGCCTAGAGAAGAACAAGAAGACCATATCTGCACTATGTTGCAAAATTCTATGACAAGAGAAAATTTTACCCTAGAAAATTTTCCAATGTCAATTCTGTTTGATTACAGTGACACGCTGAACCACATGGGTTTCTACAGTTAACCTTACCATGACTCAGCTTATGCGTAAAGGAGAGAACCCTACACTACATTGGGTGGGAGAAGTCTAGATTCAGAGACTCAGAGTTCGCAAACTCCTATGTATCAAGTTCTACGAAGCAAGATACAGTTACGTTCATATCTAAGTACCTGACATACCAACAGGTTAAGATAGGACACCAACAGACTGGGAAGTTTTCATCGTCTGAAATTGTGAATTGAAATGTGACAAGATCTCCACGGATTTTTACTACCAGATTAACGCAAACTCAGAAGAAGCATGATGCTATCTGGGTTATTGCAAACAGTTTGATCAAGTCTGCAGAATCCTTACATCCGCAAGGATTGTAGAACCAACAGATTTATCGGACATGTTCCAGCCAAGGCTCATCCGACCACTTGGTAATCCCTCAGCTATCGGGTCAGACAAAGATTCGCAATTGTACTCCTAAATTACTTCACGTCTTCATTCTGATTCCACGACTTGCCTTCGCGCTCGCGTTCATGACAATATTCACGTTCATGATCGTATCTGGGCTTACAATTTTACGTTCATTTCGTTCTGGGAAGTTTTGCAAGAACTTGAGAGACCAGACCCAAGTTTAGTATAACTCTCCATCATCAAATAGACGTTTCATGTCATATTCCACGTCTCACCTTGTAGCGTTTGGCGTTACCGCCATTGTATTCTATGATCATGATATGTTTCACATGTCATGTTCATTCCACGTTCCTCATATCATGATCAAGATATGTTACACGTATCATGGATCACGATATATTTACTCATACTACACTCGCCATATCTCCACGTAGCACGTTCAAAAAATTTCACGTATCACGTTCAAAAATTTTCACGTACTACGTTTCCTTATGTCTCACGCATCGTTTCTAATTATCAGTTAAGTCATATTGTCTTGCATCGTAACGTTTCAGTTAACCTAGCACGTTAACTCTTATTTTCCTCGATCGAATTTAGGGGATCTACCTTAAGTTGATAACCAGGAACTTCTTCGTATTTCAAGTCAAGGTCAGGAGGACCAAGATTTATCATTTGTGTCAGGATCTTCTGAAGGAACCGTTCCAAGAGGGAGGCCACTTAGAAACGGACAAGTTCATCCGGACTTTTATCCGTTTTTCTCTTATCAACTAGATATGTCCTTTCAGTCATGTCACGTTCTATGTCCTTTCAAGACATGTCACGTTCCGCGTTCCTTCTGCCAGGAAACCTGCACGTTCATTTATCTTACATACCCTCTCAGTTTGATTCGGGTATGTTTCTCTTTCAGTTAGGTTATCTATAATTCGGGGACGAATTATTCTTTTTAGGGGGGAAGAGTTGTAAAACCCGCATGCTTTTATCATGAATAGTATCCTTAAGATCGTACGTACTAGATTAAAACTTTCCTATAATAGCATGATTACGATTGCGTGTTAGGATTTTACGTATTACGTACGTGTTAGAACACGATAAGTATTTACTACGCACGATCACGTAATAATTATTTGACAATAACTAATCACGAGCATGCGATCATGAAATCATCAACGTAATTAAAACACGAACTATTATTAATTACGTATATATATTTATTACGAGCGTAATTAAATATATTAGATCACGATATTTACGTAACGAGAACACTTAAAACGCGAACACAAATAATCACGAACGTGTAACTTAACATCGAGACACGGAAAAAGGTACGGGTACCCCAAGTGGGGCCCCCTACCTGCGGCTACAAGGACAAATGGGCCAATCCCATTTGTAAATTTTTACTAAAAGGGAAAAAGGATTTTTCACTACTCATTTTTAGTTTTATAGAAGATTTTAGAAAAAACCTAAAACCCTCTTCCCTTTTCTTTTTTGTGCCGCCACCCTACAAACACCACAAGGAGGTGGTTGTTGATCTTGGATCTTAGATTACTAGTTGGTGATCGTGTTTGTGCTTCGTCCTTTTGATCTACGAATTCGGTAAATCCTTTTTAAACTTTTTCTTTTGATTTGATCTTTTAATAAATCAAGAACATGTTATATTTTTTTACAAAAACCTAATAAATAAACATGGATCTAACATAAATTGAGGTTTAATAAAATCAAAAGTATGGTTTAAGGGGTGTTTGTTTTTTGCTGCACCGAACCCAAAGGGGGTTTCGGTTTGGCCAACCGACCACCACCAAGACCATATGGTCTCGGTTGTTGGGTTTGGGTCCCATGGCAGCCTCAAGACACGGGGTACCCCGATTTGGTTTAGGGTACGGTGTCGATTTCATGTCTGGTTCAAGGTTTTGATTCTAGATCTGGTTCATAGTGTATGTTTAGTTTTATGTTTTATGATCTTATGTTAAAAATTAAATTAATAAAATGACATAATTAATTTAATAACATGACTTAGGTTATTTTAATTATTAATAATCATGAAATTAATTAACCTAAGTATTTTATATTTTAGACTTATAATTAACTAATTATTTAAAAACAATGATTATAATTAATTAATTAACATGACTTAGGTTATATTATTAATATATAATAATACATGTTTTAACCTAAGTATTTAACTTTATTTAATTAAAAACATGTTATACTTTAATTAAATATTTTAACCTATAGTTTAATTTAATTACATGGAATAATTATTAAACTATATATTATATCATATGACTTAGAAAATAATCATGAAAACACTTAGGCTTATATACTTAGCTTATTTAACCAGCTTATTTCTAATTATGGAAACTTTCTATTTTTAGAAACTTTATTAAATAAGGCAGCTAATCTATTTATGAAAACCTTCTATTTTTAGAAACTTATTTATTTCAGGCAGCTAATCTATTTATGGAAACTTATTTAATTAAGGCAACTAATATATTTATGGAAACTTTCTATTTTTAGAAACTTATCTATTTTAAGAAGTAAATCTATTTTTGGAAACTTTCTATTTTTGGAAACTTTCTATTTTTAGAAACTTTCTATTTTTGGAAACTTTCTGTATTTGGTAACTTTCTATTTTTGGAAACTTTCTATTTTTGGAAACTTTCTATTTTTGGAAACTTTCTATTTTTGGAAACTTTCTATTTTAGGAAACATGCTATTTTTGGAAAGTTACTTATTATTACACAGTAAGTTTTATAACACATGAAATACCAGAAATACTTAATCAGATTAAACATAATATAAGATAAATACGGTTTAAGGCTTAGAAACAGTAAAACATGGTAAGAACACATAAAATAAGCTAAGACATGACATAAAACCAGCTACGTATTTAGTAAGCAGATACTTATTCATGTATGTATTTATGTAGCACTAGTGATTCGGAAGTAGGATTCCTCTCAGTTCATCTTCTTCGTTCACTGGACATAAGGTACGGATTCCCGTACTTTCAGTATGGACATTCTTTCCTTATTAGGATTCACCGTATGCAGCCAACTGTTTTCCCGTAGTATAAGTTACGTGTTTGATTGCTTATGTTTAATTAAGAATACCTATAGCCATATACAAGCATGACCAGTTTCACCTAGTTATGGAGGTACCATAACCATAACATTAGAGGCACTGATGTTATGACTTCACCACGACGGAGTGATTGCTCGTGGCGTCCCTTCAGCTTTTGGCCATTTATATTATATTTATCATGTGGGGCGTATGGGTGCATCCTAGTTACATGTTTTCAGTCAGGATTTCATGGTGAATGTGGTGTGTGCCTTGCATCCTTCATAAGGAGCTGATCTGTCCTACCCAAAACCAGTATATTAAATTAGAGGCAGCCCCTCTAATTTGCATGATGAGGTCACCCCTCCAAGTATTCATGCACGGTGGATTTTCATGACCTATATTGGCTAATGGTAAAAATATGTTAAATAGTTTTCATAAGATAAACATAAGGCTTTTCAAACTATAAAACCAGTTTTATGAACACGTTCCAGGTTTTCCAAGACTTATACATTTCCGCTGCTATTAAGTCTTTATTATGCTTAGTCATTCATACTATGTCTATCTCCGTGCACTGAGCGTTTTGCTCAGCCGTTACTTTCCTTTGTATGTCCCAAAACGGCAGGTACTCTAGGAAAGACTCGAGCATTTGGGGGACGTGCATAGGATGGAAGCTGCTAGAGACTTCTTTTCCCTTTTGCCTTCATTTACTTATGCTTGTTTAGCCTTTCATTCATTTCTTTTGCTTTATTATGTTTTGGGCTTATGTTTGGGAACCAATGTTTGATTCCGGTTATCCCTATGGTGATGTAATGTTTTATACATTTATCCTTGTATGCTTTGATGACACGCCATAATTACGCGTGACATTCCATTATCAAAATGAGGTGTTACAATTACTCACTTTACTAACTTAGCCACTCGAACCACCAAAACTTAATCTCCCACCACTCGCTTTACTTTCAGTCCAGTTACTCGACCATAAACCTACACTAAACTTGGTCTTAAATCTCTCCAACATTTCAACACTTCCATAACAGAATCTAAACTCAGCTCAGCTTTTTCAGCTTTAACATTTTTCGCCTTCATTTAATGAGATTGATATTATGATTATATTGTTTGCGACTGAAAACTCATTCAATTGTTGCGTTTTGCAGTAAAAAGTTAGTAATATTTAGCAACAAATAAAAGTGTAAGTTGCATGCAGGTAAAGTAATCCGAACGAAGTGACTATGGAGGAATGTCTACAACGGAGCTAGTATTACTAGCTCCTTTAGGGGTGTTAACAAACCGAACAATTAACGAGCTACTCGACATCATTTAAGTCGAGTTCGAGCTTGAAGTTTTCGAGCTCGAGTCAAGCTCAATTACAAATAACTACTCGATTGATCCTAAAAATATTTGACTCAGACTCAGATTGTTCGAAAGCTCGTTTAATTGGTCGATCTTAAAAATATATTAAGCCTAAAAGTAAAAACCATTTACTAACAAATAAAACATGTAAAATTAAAATTACGCCGCAAGAACATATAATGAACTTGCTAAAAAAACACCAAAATATCAAAAACTCGACAAAGTCTCGAGAATTGGGTCACTTCAAAATCGACGTATCTAATCAAGGTTTGAAAATATAATTAATTTAACTTGTTTTTTTATCAAAACATGTTCAACTGATTGACCCAGCTAGGTCGAACCGATCAAACCGAGTTTGAAAAACACTCTTATAAACCGAAAGAGAAAAGGAAAAAAAATACAATCTATCTATGCTAAACATTACTTTCTATTAAGTTGTGGGCGCAAGTTCGAGCCTTGTTGCCTCGCCAAACTGTTTTTTGAGAAATGCTAGGATCACAAAGAGTTTATAAAATATTTATCACAAAAATGATGTGGCATGATGATTTGTATATTATTGGTCAATGAAAAGATAAGAGATAAAAAATTTGTATCCAACTATTACATGACACATCATTTTATGAAAAATATTTTGTAAACTCTTTGTGGTTCTAGCATTCCTCCTATTTTTTATAACTTTTTCGTTGTGGATTTATACTTCTGGTGTGGTAAAGTAATAAATTTGACTAAGATAGTATTTATTTCGTATACATTAGCTAGTTTCAATGTCCGTGCACACACGGGACTTGAATATGAAAATAAGTTTAGTGATAGTTTCGTTATTGCGATTTTATGTACATTATATATATTTTAAAAAACATTTATTGTTTATATGTTTGATTTTTTTGTTGTTTTAGTGTGCATCGTGTAAATTAATTTAAATTCACTTCAATATTTATTGTTCGAATTTCATAATTTTTTACTTTCGATATTTTTATTCTAACTAGTTATATATCTTAATTATTAAACAACAAACCATTTACATCAACCTTACACAACCATACCCGTACACGATTTATAAATTCATGACTTTATAATGCTTAATTTTATTTTATAAAACATTATTGAATTATTTAATACTTAAATAGTTATGATACTCGTTGACCCATTTTGTAGCTTCTAATCATGTGAAAACATCTAAATCGGTTGATCATGACGAGTTGATTAAAGGTCCGGATGGAGAACTGGATTGGGTTCCCCGTGCTTCAAAGAGTGTTTTACTAGTTATAAATGACGAACATGATTTTTTTTGGAATGCATAGATATTTAAAAGAGGTATGCTGCAGCCGGAGGTTTTGAGGTTACCAATTTATATCTAGATATACTTTATATCCAAGTATACTTTATATATATATATATATATATATATATATATATATATATATATATATATATATATATATATATATATATATATATATATATATATATATATATATATATATATATATATATATATATATATATATATATATATATATATATATATATATATATATATATATATATATATATATATATATATATATATATATATATATATATATATATATATATATATATATATATAGATATACATTACATATCTGTAATATAAATAGCAATTTATATCATGATATACTTTGTATATATCTAGATATACTTTACATATCCGTTTTATTTGTAATATATAATATTTGCAGTTTAATCTTTGGTTACTTTTGGTTATTTGTAACATTAGTCCTTCCGCCTTTTTATCTTAAGATTTGGTCTCATCTAACTAATGATCAGGATCAGTCTCTTAGTTTCAATGAAAATACAAATTTATACAATAAATCAAATTATTGAAAGAACTTTACTATCTAACGTTCGTATGAACTTTAGAGGATCACAATCTTCAAAACGATTATTTGTCCATTTTGCTTCGTAGATTCCCTGTCAGATAAGATATTACAAATTTTTAGTAATAAAAACTTGCTATTATATATGGTATACGAACTATTTAAACTTGGTAATTATATATGGTATACGAACTATTTACATATAAAGATCATTTCATTTATAGGAAGGATAATATATGCAGATCAGATTGAATCGTATATACCTCGGTTTGGGACCTGGTTCACCTTTTTTCATAGTTTCATCTTCGGTTCGGTCCAGTTTATTTTACGGCACAATCGATTATTATGCTTTATTGGACTGGATCAAAATGGTGAGCTGGAACGGACCAACTCGGGCCTAGATCATTAAAAGCGACGTTGAAACCAGTCTTTCGATCGTGCTCAACCCTAGAGGAGGCAATTTCTAACTCGACACGAAACTTGACTTTAAACTGACATGAAAATTAACCGGTTCACGTTGGTGAAAAATCTTAAACACCAACCTTGGTTGGATCCACCACGCATATGTTCTCATCGTTTATATTTATTGTTGACTCTTGTTTTATAAGAACTAAATAACACCAGTATCACCTTACTTCAATTTTATAAAAATATGACACAAACTTTTAATTTGTTTTTGTTAAAGATAAGCTTTACTTAAGCTGGAGGGGTCAAAGTGTAAACTTCACCAAACTTGAAGGGGCTAAATGGACTAAAAGACAAAGATATGGACTGAAGAGCAATGTTGAAGAAAAGAGCTATATAACTCATCTCACGTAACTTTGGCGAGTTAGTTTTTCAGTTTCTGTGTGTGTAAAAAGTGTGAGAATCGTTCTTGAGTGATCTTGATCTTGTTTGATCAAAGTTTATTGTTATTTATTTTTGATTGTAAAGATTGTGGCTATCTAAGCCTTTTCATTGATATATACTCTAAAAGTGAGCCAAGGGGAGGTTGGCTGGGTTCACTTATACATCTGTGTTGTTGATTATGGTTTGATTCATAAGTTTTTACATGGTATCAGAGCGTTGGTTGCTCTGAATCGTGGTTATAAATCCTTTTTTAAAAAGTTAGGGTTTTATTAATTTGGGGGTTTTGGTCTATATGTTTAGATCGTGACCTGGGTTTTATAAATCAACGTTTTAATTGGTTAATTAGATCTTCTTGGAAGATTAATTGATGTTTTATAAAATTAGGGTTTCAAATCGATTTGGGATTTTTTGGTAATAATTGATTCTGATCTAATTGGAGACTTGTGGGGTTGTATCTTGGGTTTAATTTTGGTTTTTTGTAAACTATATTGAAAAACCCTAAAATATGAAATTAGGGTTTTTTCAATCTTGGTAAGAAATTGTTATTTTTATAATTTGTGTTATCTAACTTGCAGGTTTCTTGGTTTTTCCGCTGCGATTGTTGATAGATCATCTTGATCTATTGTGTTGTTGGTTGATTGGGTTCTCTGGATTGTCTTAATACATAGTTCTTACTTGGTTTTGCTGCGCGTGCTACATAACACCTCTCTCACTTTCTTATAGTTTTAAGGTTTTGTTTTTTAGAGGGGTTTTTTAGGTGTCGATGGGATTAGATAGCTACTGGTGTTGATTGATTGAGATTTGTTGTGGTAGTTGTCTGTTACTTGTAGAGGAGATACAAGGAGTTGTTGTTTTATTATTTTGCTGTTTAGTTTCTTGTTGCTTTCAATATGTCTGGTACTGATACACCCAAGGGTGATGGACCTAAGGGTAATGGTGTTAAGAATGAGGCTGTTAAATTTGACTTATATGATCCACTTTATTTGCATCCACGAGACATTGGATCTCAATTAATTATCTTCAAACTTGAAGGAATTGAGAATTATAAGGTCTGGGATGCAGCTGTTCAACTTGCTTTACAAACTAGAAATAAATTGGGTTTCATAAATGGAAAGTGTGTTCAAGATACTAGTGATGGTCCTGCTAGGGACCAATGGGATAGGCGTAATGTTGTGGTTCTTTCTTGGTTGCTTGGTTGTGTTTCACCAGACTTGTATAAAGGGCAAATTTTTTCAAAATATGCACAAGATGTTTGGGATGAGTTAGAAGAAACTTATAATAAACAAGATGGGTCTGTCATATACAATCTTCATCATAAGATATACACTTTAACACAGTCTGGTATGACCTTGTCTGAATATTATCATGAATGTAATTCTTTGTGGAGACAATTTGATGCTTTAGTTGATTTACCTGAATGTACTTGTGATGGGTCAGAAGATCTTAAGGATCATAATCAACTTCTTAGGTTGATGCAGTTCCTGATGGGTCTTGATGATGACTTTAGTGTAGTTAGAAGTCAGATTTTAACATCAGACCCTATTCCTGATATAAAGTCTGCTTTTGCTACTTTGTCTAGAGATGAGTCACAAAGGTCTAGTAAATCTAGTAAGTCTGGTCCTGCAGCTTTTGCTGCTAAGTTTGGTAACAATAGAAACAACAATGGATGGAATTCTAATAGAAATAGTAACAATTATGGTGGGTCTAACAATGGTAATAGAAATAATAATAACAACTGGAATAATTCTAGTAGTGACAATACTAGAAGAAATGTCAGAAACAATAATCTTATTTGCAAAAAATTGTAATATGACTGGACATACTATTGAATGGTGTTTTGAATTAATTGGGTATCCTGCTGGTTATAAAAGGAATAATGTTAATAATGTTCAAGGATCTGATGTGAAAAAAGATGATCAGAGTAAGAGTAGTTCTCATACTTTTACTCAAGATCAGTATGAGAGATTAATGTCTTTGTTAAGTGGTACAGGTAATGCTAGCAAGGTGTCTGCTAGTGTTGCAGGTATTTTTAAAATTAATAATTGCAAGATTAGTTTCTTTTCTTATAGACTTTTTAATTACAACACCAATATTAGTACATATAGTACATATATTGGTTGGATTATGGACTCTGGATCTAGTCAACATATTACATTTTCTGAGAAACATTTGTTTGATATTTTTGATGTGTCATAGTTAAACATAACCGTAGCTCATCCTAATGAAACTGTTGAACATGTTAAAAAACTTGGAAGTTATAAAATAAATGATAATTTGATTGCTAAAGATGTGTTGGTAGTTCCAGGTTACAATGTGAGTCTTTTGTCTGTGCATAAGTTGTCAAAAGAAAATTCTGTCTTGGTTACTTTTGATGATTCTAAGTGTTTAATTCAGGATTCAACACAAAAGTCCCTGACGGGGACTGGTAGTCAAAAAGATTGTCTTTATTATCTTGATGAAGGTAAGAATTTGTATAATAGCAAAGTTAAAAGTTGTAATGTGTCTAATTCATTGTGGCATAATAGACTTGGTCATCCTGGTGATCAAGTTCTTGTGGTCTTAAAAGATAAACTTGATGGGATTAAAAGTGTTAGTTCTGGTCCTTGTGAAGTTTGTCATAAAGCTAAACAGATAAGAGAGTCATTTAGTTTAAGTGAACATAAAAGTAATAAAGTTGGTGAGCTGGTTCATTTAGATGTGTGGGGACCTTATAAGGTTGTCAGTAAAGAAGGTTTTAGATACTTTCTTACTGTTGTTGATGATTTCTCAAGGGTTGTGTGGGTGTTTTTGATGAAAAATAAATCTAAAGTTTTTGATAATGTAAAAGAATTTACTGAGTTAATTAAAAACCAGTTTGATAAATGTGTTAAGATTTTTAGAAGTGATAATGGAACTGAATTTGTAAATAAGAGATTTGAAAGTTTTGTTAAAGAAAAAGGAGTTTTTCATCAAACTACATGTGCTTATACACATCAACAGAATGGGATAGCTGAGAGAAAACATAGACATTTGCTTAATACTGCTAGAGCCCTCATGTTTCAGGGGGGTTACCTTTGAACATGTGGACTGAATCTATTCTAACTGCTACTTATTTGATTAATAGGTTACCATCTTCTGTGTTATCTGGTAGGAGTCCTTATGAGCTTGTGTATAATCTAAAACCTAAGTTCCTCCATTTAAGGGTGTTTGGCTGTTTGTGTTTTGTAAATATTTTAAATGAAAATGATAAGTTGGCTCCAGGTCTGATAAATGTGTTCTAGTAGGTTATGCTTTTGATAAGAAAGGGTATAAAGTGTTTAATCTGGATAAAAAGAGATTTCAGTTTTCAAGAGATATAAAGTTTTATGAGACTGTTTTTCCATTTAAAAATTAGTCTTTGACTAAAGATTTTGTGCTTAGTGTGTCTGGAGTAAATGATTTAAACTTTTTTGACAATCAAAGTCCTAATGAGCCCTATGATGAAGGGGGAGTTAGTGTAAGTGATAGTGTAAATATTACACATAGAAAAGATACTCTTAGTCCTAATGACAGCACTGTAGAAGATATAGTTAGAAACAAGGATGTTGTACATACTAAAGGAACAGATATGAAATCTAACTCAGATAGTACTTTTGTTTCTAATGAAAATTCTTCTAGTAGGAGGGTCAATGAAGGAAGTGAGAGTGCAACAGAACCTAGTTGTTCTGAGGGTGCACAGAGTCCTTTAGATGATGAATCATATGATTCTGAGGGTGAAGGACTAGAGTCTTTTGGTAATATTTTTGGTTGGTCACCAGAACCAGCAGCTGAACATACTGTTAGGAGGACAAGTAGGAAGAGTAATTTTCCTAATAATAAATATAAAGATTTTGTGTTGAACAAAGATGTTAAGTATAATATTAACAAGGTTGTAGGTTATACTAATTTGAGTTATGATAATTTTGTTTTTTCTACTAGTCTTAACAAAATTCATGAACCTACTTCATATAATGAACTATTCTTGATAGTAGATGGGTTGATGCTATGAATCTTGAAATAGAAGCATTATATAGAAACAATACTTGGGTAATTGTAGATTTACTTGAAGGGAGAAAAGCTATTGATTGTAAATGGGTTTGGAAAGTTAAATACAAATCTGATGGTAAAGTTGAAAGATTTAAAGCTAGACTTGTAGCTAAAGGTTTTAACCAAAGAAAAGGCATAGATTATGAGGAAACTTTTTCACCTGTGGTTAAAATAGTTACTGTCAGATGTGTGTTAAGTCTAGCTGTTTGTAATAACTGGTCTATTTTTCAGCTTGATGTGAATAATGCTTTCCTATATGGTGATCTAGAAGAGGATGTGTATATGAAAATGCCAGAAGGATATTGTGATGAAAACAGTAACAAAGTATGCAAACTTGTTAAATCTTTATATGGACTAAAACAAGCCCCTAGAAAATGGAATGAAAAATTGGTTTCAGTTTTACTTGAACATGGGTTTGTTCAAAGTAAAAATGATTTCTCTTTGTTTGTTAAAAAACATAATGGGAAGATGCTTGTTCTTTTAGTCTATGTTAATGACATTATTGTTACTGGAAAAGATATAGATGAAGTCAATAACTTCAAGAAATTTTTAAGCTCTAAATTTCTTATTGAGGATTTAGGTAAGCTGAAATATTTTCTAGGAATTGAAGTGGTTGATATTGAAAATGGCATTTGTCTTACTCAAAGGAAATATTGCACTGAATTATTAACTGAGTTTGGAATGCTAGGTTGCAAACCTTGTAGCACACCTATTGAAGTTAATCCTTCGGATAAGAAACTTAATGCAAAATTTGGTGATGATGAGCCATTGAAATAAATTTCCATATATCAAAAGTTGGTAGGCAAATTAATCTATCTTACTATGACTAGACCAGATTTGTCTTATGCTGTTCACTGTCTCAGTCAGGTTATGCATAAACCTATGAAGTCTCATCTAAGATTGGCATTTAGAGTGTTAAGGTACTTAAAAAATGAACCTGGACTAGGCATAACATTCAAAAAGTGTGATAGTCAGAATTTAACTGTGTTTGTTGATTCTGACTGGGCTAAGTGCAAAGTTACTAGAAGATCTTTAACTGGATTTTGTGTTTACTTGGGAACTAATCTAGTTTCATGGAAAAGTAAAAAACAAAATGTGTTGTCAAGATCTTCTACTGAAGCTGAATATAGAGCCATGTGTAGTGTTTGGTGTGAGGCTATGTGGATTGCCAAAATTCTTACTGATCTGAACAAGGAGGCTTTCTTGCCTATAGAGATGCATTGTGACAATAGTTCAGCTATTTAGATATCTAACAATCCTGTACATCATGAAAGAAGCAAACACTTTGAAATTGACATATATTTTTTAAGAGAAAAAATTTCAGCTAGGTTTATTAAACCTGTCAAGGTAAAATTTGAGGATAATACAGCTGATGTTTTTACTAAAGGATTACTAATCACAGAACATAAAAAGTTTTGTGCAAAGCTTGGTTTGCTTAATGTGTTTCAGGTGTAAAGCTTATGGGGGAGTGTTAAAGATAAGCTTTACTTAAGCTGGAGGGGTCAAAGTGTAAACTTCACCAAACTTGAAGGGGCTATAAATGGACTAAAAGACAAAGATATGGATTGAAGAGCAATGTTGAAGAAAAGAGCTATATAACTCATCTCACGTAACTTTGGCGAGTTAGTTTTTCAGTTTCTGTGTGTGTAAAAAGTGTGAGAATCGTTCTTGAGTGATCTTGATCTTGTTTGATCAAAGTTTATTGTTATTTCTTTCTGATTGTAAAGATTGTGCCTATCTAAGCCTTTTCATTGATATATACTCTAAAAGTGAGCCAAAGGGAGGTTGGTTGGGTTCACTTATACGTCTGGTGTTGTTGATTCTGGTTTGATTCATAAGTTTTTACAGTTTTTGATCCGGTTTGATTTGATTTGGTTGTGATACAAAAGGAATTTGTAAATCGCAAACATTTTCCATTAGACCATTACGATTAAAAATGTACTTAAACCTAGAAAACATCTAAGAAATTCATCTATTCGTAGGCATATAGTCATCATAAATATATACCTAGAACACAGTCCTATTTATGGCTTAGTAATCACAATACCAGTCATTTCAGCTAAAACTATGCCTCATTCGAAAAGAAGCTTAATTCCAACTTGGGTATCTTTAATCTAGTAACAAGAAAAATTCAAAGTTTGCAAAATGTATGGTACAAAATACTTTCTTCGTTTGTGGAGGCTGGTGGAGTGGGAGTTATCCCATGAGTGAGTTGCCTAAAGTAGTGGGTGAGTACCATTCCCTCTGAAAAATGTCGCGCGAGAGTTTGTGCCCAGGGAAAAAAATAAGGGCACACTCACCCTGGGTGAGTTTAAGTTTTGTGGGCCCAAGTATTTTTATTTTTTGGTTTAGGTTTATTTGTGGGTGTTTTTTGTGAGTGGGGTGTGTTTAAATAATAAAAAAAATAAGTATGAGAAGTGAGCGTGGGTGAGTTTGGGTGAGTGTCATTAGGCTGGTGGGCATGGTAGTTATCCCACAAGTGAGTTGCCCATAATCACGCGCAGCCCCCACCCCCCACCCAAAGTCGCGCGCGAGTTTGTCCCAGAAAAAAAAACATAGCCACACTCACCCTGGGTGAGTTACTACACATGGGATCCACATTCAAATTCCATACCGTTATTTTCAAAATTTAAAAAAAAAACTTTTCTCAATACCCCTTTTTACTTATAAATACCTACCAAAAACTCTTATTTTTCAAACACACATTCACATTCCATACACATTCTCCCCAAATCACTAAAAAAATGGAAAATATCGACGAATACGAGTTATTTTTTGCCAGTGAAAAACCGGAAGTCACAACAAAACGCAAGTGGGCTTTTACTAAAAAAACATTGGAGTTTATTAAGAGACGACGCATTGCTAATCGAGTACCAAGAAACATCATAACAAAAACTATTATTAACTTATTCAACCAATCACTAGCCGTAACAACTAATCGGCTAATAAAAACGATAACAAAACGACTATAAGCTAAAAATTAGGCAACAAGAGTAATAAGCTACATGAATCAGCAAAAAGAAACATCGTTTGAATAAGCTGAAACGAAACACCGTTTGAATAAGCTGAAACGAATAGATTGAATAAGCTGAAACTAATCGATTGAATAAGCTGAAACGAATCGATTGAATAAGCTAATAATTGATTAAATAATCGATTGAATAAGCGTGTGATTTGAATAAGCTAACAATCGTTTGAATAAGCAAATGATGAGCGAATCGTAACAAATGTAATATTGAGTGAATACTATTTTTGATTAAACGGAGATGATTTTTTGATTTTTTTGGATACGAACAAATGAGCGAACAAATGAGATATTGAGTGGTCAGTGGTGTTTTGACTTTTGAGAGGAATGAAAAGAGGGATTGGTGTTTAGATTTGGTTATATTTTTTAACCTGTGGTGGACTAGCTTAATGGGCTTATTTTTTTTAACTAAACTGGACTTTTTTTTTGGACTCTTGGAGCCCAAATTCTTATTGTTGTGTTAACTTTTTTAATGAAAAGAAAAATGTGGTATTGTTATATGTTAGGCAAATTATACATTAATTTGGTTTAATATGTAAGTTTTTTTCACTTTTACATATCAATGAGAAGATATTTCGATATATACGTAAATGATTTTATTTTTAATCATTTTATAAAATTAGCAAAAGTAGTGATCAAATTTTCGTCATTGCTTTTGAATATAAATACCAAAAATGTAATTTAGTGACCACATAGTGACCATTTATAAGTTTCGTCACTGACTGTGTATTAGTGACGAAAAATAGTGACAAAAAATTATATCGTCACTGTTTAATGACCAAATAAAAAAGTGGTCACTCAATTTTGGTCACTAAAGCCCTTTTTTCTTGTAGTGGATCTTTATTTGTAGTATATGAAATATTGAAGATCTGGTGTTAATTTTCTAAAAATGAATTAATATGAACTGTGTTTTTTTATGGTCAAAGTTTATAATGAAATCTTTGGTACATGTCAGCACAAAGTTAAGTCAAAACCTGACATGTAATTGCCATGTCACAAAAAAATGACGTGTCGGTCATATTTTGGTTATGCCCGGAATGAACTGGTAATATTACCTATATTTCAAAAAAATAATAACTTTGAATCACTATAATAGTAATATATTAACATTATTACATAAATTTGTAAAAGATAGACCTAAATTTGTAAAAGATAGAAAGTTGCTAATATATTATGGACTTATGACCATTTAAACAACAAAAAATGCACATGCTAGCTAGTAAGATACACACAGAAATTAAGTCTTAAAATGGGTAAATCATACATCCATGTACCCTATGCTTAGCCATACTCTTGTCAATATCTTTTGTAAATTGCATTGATCAAGACCCTACATCAGTATAAGATTGGTTCAAAGGCATAGACACCATGAAAGAAAAACTTACCAAACTTCATTTCTACTTCCATGACATATATAGTTAGTGGGAACAACCCAACTGCCATGAGGGTGGCTCAATCCACCACCTACGCCTCGCTCACAGGGTTCGGGAACGTGGTCATGGCTGACGACGTACTAACATCCGGGCCTGAAGCCAATTCGACTATTGTAGGACGAGCGCAAGGGATCTATGCATCAGCTTCAATGGAGGATCTTGGGTTTCTTATATATGACCATGAACTTGGCATTTAGTGATGGGGAGTTTAATGGTAGTACGTACGCTTAGTCTTTTAGGAAGGAATCCGGTGTTACATGAGTATCGTGAGATGCCGATTGTTGGTGGCTCGGGTGTGTTCAGGATGGCAAGGGGAATAGCTACTGCCAAAACATATACTTTTAATCTACTAGGTGATGCAGATGTTGAGTACAATGTTGTTGTGTCTCACTATTAATGAGATTGATATTGTACTATTTGCTAAGAATGTTTTCCTTTTACATCAATTAGAATTAATCTTCCAGTTAACCATCAGATAAACTAATAACCGGCCAGCTCTCGCAAAATATATAACATGAACTGTAAGAAACAGTTGCTAAACGCAGTAAACGAGATTTTCAAACGGTAGCTTCATGTTATACCAAAAAAAGGGACAGTTGAACCATGACATTCGCTTTAGCATCAAGAACATTGGTTCAATCTTCCCAGAACTAATAGCTATAAACATTTGACGATTGATAGCTGCTCGCATCTTTCTACAAAAGAACTAGTGGTCAGGGGCCATGTTCCACGTACTACATTTTACACTTCTAGAAATGGCCATCATAAGTATTAGACTCGATGCACATTAATATATAATATTGATCTATTTGTTAGTTACTAAGTTTAATCATCATCTGATGAACAAACCACCTCAGACGAAGTTTGTTATGCTGCATTCATCCGACGAGTCGTAACATTGTCCCTCAACACATTCAAATTTTCATTCATGCTTCTTTGTGGATGTTGATGTCGAGTACGAGATAATTGGGGTGGTGGGGGTGTCGGCTGCGGTGACTCTGACCGTACTGTTGCTGGTGGCCGCACAGGAGAAGGCTCAGGAGGTGGTGGTGTCAACAGTTGTACCACTGATGCCAAAACTGGTGGTTGGGAAGTTGAGGCTGATGAAATGTTACTTGTTGCATGCTGACCTGGAAGTTGAGGTTGGGAAGTTGAAGGTTCAGATATCGGCCTAACTTCGGGCTAATGGTCTCAAATGTGGGCCTGGGACCGAACTTCACGGCTGACCATAGGTCGCATGTGTGGGGCCGCACCACGACTTACACCATTTCCCAAAGGTCGACTATGCGGTGATTGACCGCGGGTTTCGGTGTTGATTCGTAGATTGGCAGCAGACATGTCAAAAGGGCCTAACCTAATTGGTGGCCTGAATGGTGTGGTTGATGGAGAAAGATGGTTCGAGCCGTGTGGCAATCTGATAGGGGAAGATGTAGTTGAGGTGGTAATAGGAGTGACAATAGGTGCAACTATGCTAGTGGTGGTTGTTGAGGGGGTGTTGGGGATAGGGTTGGGGTTAGATTGTGGTCTTATTGGTGTAGTAGTGGTGGGTCGGAGGTTGGTATTATGTGTATGCCTAGTCAGTGGGGTCGAGAAAAGAGCCGAAGCATTGTCAACTATCTGCAGAGGCGGTTGTGTTCGCTGTAGTGTTAGAGGTGGCATTGATGTTGCTGGCAGCGGCGGTGGTGCTATTGTTACTGATATTGGTGGTGATGGTGCTCTGCTGATATTGGTAATGGTGGTTGTGGTGGTGCTGCCGCTGCTGATATTGATGGTGGTGGTGGTGTCGGTGACTGCTGGATTCCTGAAGATTGGCCTGGTGAGCGGCTCACAGAAGATGTACCAGGCATTATTCTATGAAGTTGCTGCATCAATCCAGTTTGAGATGCTGCACCGAAGGTTAAAGTGCAACTTATGAAGATATTATAAAAAAACATATAAGACCAAAATAAAATGCTGTAGCATAAAAACCAAGTACAACAGCAACCAAAAAGCTACAGTTCTACTAAATCTCTATTGGTTAAGTGTGCATATATGGATAAATCACAGAACCATTTTGATACTTTCAAAAACCGATGACAGTATAGCATCTGATTAGATGAAAAAACCGATGACAGTATAACATCTGATTACAAGGCAGGTTAATAGATTGAAAGGCGCCATGTCTAAATGCAGTATGTTAGGCAACGGGGCGAAAAATTATCACAAAGCAACAGGAATTAGCACCAAAATAGCCTCTAATCTAGAAACAAGGTGAATTTAATCATTGTAATCTGAACACACAACGGGAAACCCTAAAACAACAATTTTGCCACTGTGATTTGCATCTATATTCCAAACAATATAATTTTAGAGTCCAGATAAGCCTACCTTGTTGTGGTCCTGCATGCTCCGGAGTTAGATCTTTGCATTTGGATCTAAAAGCTGCTGCCAATACTTTGTTCCAAGCTACTTTTTGCATATTGCTCTCAGCTTCCTGGTATTGTGAGTTGAAAGCTGTCTCAGCTTCTTGACGCTTATTCGTCTCAACAGCCACAAGTGGTTCATTGTGAGAATTGGGTGATGGATCATCATCTGGAACCACTGGATCAGTAACCAATGGAAGACTGACTGACTGATTTTCAGTAACGGGTGTCTCAACGGCCACAAGTGGTTCGGTGTGAGAACTGGGTGATGGATCATCTGGAACCGCTGGAAGATTGACTGACTGATTTTCAGTAACCATTAAATCAGTAATGGGTGCCTCAACAGCCACAAGTGGTTCAGTATAAGAATTGGATGATGGATCCTCTGGAACCACTGAATCAACATGCTCCATATCTGTAGATTGTAGAATATTATCTTCGATTTCAACCATCAGAGTAGGCTCAACTTGCACTTCTTTGTCTTGGATCCCACTGTCTAGAAATTATTGAACTTGAAGAGACCCGTTCTGAATATCCTTAAAAACAAAACAAATCAGATTGGATGAAAGATGCATAAAATTGGAAAGTGAAATGCAGATAACTTACCGGAAGTACTGGTACTGAATCATCAGAAACTACATGTCCTACACCATGAGAATCAGATGAATCCTTGAGGTTTTCAACACAATGTGATGTGCCAGCGCTCGTAAAGTCGTAATACTATCATCGTCTGCATTATCTTCATTGCATTCTACAGCTGAAATTCTCAGCTCAGCAGACTCCTCATGTGGCGCCATATCATCTTGCTCAAGAGGTATGTCATATTGAATTTGGGTATGAGTGGCAATGGACAGGGCCGTCTCATTGATTTCGGTGGCCCTGTGCGATATCAGCAAATGAGGCCCCATCAAACACGAACATAATTTTTTTTATCGAACTATGCAACTGAGTTTTCATGCACAAAACTGAAAATAATCAAGGTTTTCCTTCTTATACTTGTGATCGCCATTAGATGTTTTATCTATCTTGTGTTTTGACATGATCATGCAAGATTGTTATATGGTTTAAACTTAAACTTAATCCACCACTTATATTTTATGCAGCAGCAATTTTATCTCTTTTGAGTAGTAAGTTAAAGTTGGACTTTTTTGGTTTTATTAGGCGATTTTTAGGTATCTCCTTAAAATGTGGCTACATATTAAACATTATACAGGATTTAAGAACATCTTTATTACTACTCACTGTATAAATTGGAGGCCCCACAGAATATGTGGCCCTGTGCAGCTGCCCCGCTTGCACAGGGTGTACACCGGCTCTGGCAATGGGTGTCTCAGCGGCCACCATTGGTTCGGAAGTGGTTTGAGCCAACAGATCACTCGCTGGAACAATTGCCGACTGATTTTCAGCAATCACTTGATCAGTAATGGGTGTCTCGGCGACCACAATTTGATCAACTTGCCCCATGTCTACAGGTTTTAGAATACTATCTTCTGTTTGAACCATTGGGTTAGACTTAGTTTGCACTTCTTGTGACCCATCAGCAGATTCAACATTTTGTGAAATATTGTCGACAGCTGGCATTTCCATTTCCGCTGAATCGACATGTGACGCCAAATCATCATGACCTGTCTCATTACAGCCTTCAACAATACATGCTTTAGGATTTTCTTTGTTAGTATCAACTTCAAGCACTTCCATTTCCACGCATTTAGCTTGCCCTGCCTCGTCATTCTCCATGTCAGCATCTAGCTTAATTTGCTGGAATCTCTCCAATTGGTTCACTTATTACCATTGTGTCAGCCCCTACCACATCATTTTCAACTTCATCATGCAGTTCTGGTGCATTTTTTTCAATAGGTATACTTGATGGAATTGCTGAGATATGGCTCACTTAATAATGTTTCATTATCCACCCTGACATCCTTCTCCATGTCAACATGTTCTATTGCTGGATCATCTCCAAGTGCCTCGCTTTTTACCATTGCCTCAGCCGTCTGCTCTTCAGAAGAATGAGAACCGATAGACTCTCTATCACTATCATCATCACTTATATCAATTACTTCAGCTGGTACAGCTACAGGAGACATTTTATGCAAAGATTTATCGTGAATATGTGCTTCAGATGGATTTCCAGATGAAACAGGGGCAGCCTCGGGGCTTCCTTGATCATCCTTTTCACTCCTTACCAAGTCCACGATCTGGGTCTCAAGTGCAGGCCCATGCAATGAACGGTCATCGTTAACCACCACCTGTTCCACAGCAGCCTTCAGCTTTGCCTTTAGATCACTCAGTTCAATCACCCTCAATCTTTCATGTTCCTTTAACTTTTTAGTGAAATCTTTTTGTAATGAGTTTAACTTTTCTGATCTGATAGATGATTTACCAGGATGCAGTACACGAACAAGAGCTTCATTTATTTGTTGTTCCTTTTCTAACTCCATCCCCTTCTTGTCCCACACTCTGTTAAATCTATCAATCTCGTCTTCGTCCTTTCCAGCAACATCTTCCTTTATTATTTGTTCGTCACTCTGCAAAGTTTTTTCATTAGATGAGTCACGATTTTCTGGTTTCGAAGCTTGGGACTCAGTGGACATTCTTGGTTCCTGATGTGGCATTGTACACTCTTCTATATTATTAACTATCTCGCGGTCCTTCGTGTTCTGTAAAAATGTCTCCTTTGCTGATTGAAGCTTCTCGTACACTTGATCAGCTTCTTCTTTTGAGCACATGAAACTCAGTCCTTTCTTCGCAAGAGCAAAGGATTCTTCCTGATCAATCATATCCATCATGTATTTTGACAGTGAAGAACCAATCCAGCACTAAAATATACATGGATACATATCAGTAAATACATTAAAATTGTTTTCTTTAGTTTGTTGGGTAAGTTAAATGTTCATACCACTGATATCATTAGAGCCTGTAATGGACCGCCCAGTATTATCGTCAAAAACCTCATCTTCAAGATCAAGAAAAAAAACAAGATAGATACATCAGAGACATACCGAGAATTTGAGCTTTTTGCAGAGCTCAGACACCTTGGGCTTCAAGAGGTTATGAAGAATTTTTTCATTACCAGCCGAAGTTTCATTACCAACTGCAGTATACCAGAAGTGATCTCCCGGTGATAATTGAGACTCATTCTGAACAGGAACCCCTAGAACGACATATCAATATTTTAGCCATGAGGCGCATTATCATACACACAGAGACGCACAAAAAAAAAACATATAAGACAATCATTCTCATTTACCTTCGTTGGACCTTCCAGTTTCACCTTCTACTACATTCTTCACAGTCTTCCTACGTGTATTTACATCACAAGAAGCACTAAAGAAATTAGGCCGTTTTCTTTGCCTTGGGGTTGACTCGGATCTAATTTCCACACTGGATTCTTACCCTCCAGTAACTTTTTCCAAAATACATGAGGTTGGTCTCCATCAGCTAAAAGGGTTTTCGTCTCACTGTGGAGCATAATATTTTTACCATAACTTCCACAACTTTCAACTCTTGTGATAAAAGATTTAGCTGTATCACCACTTTCAGATTTGCGAGAAATTATATGTAAAAACTCCTTCACTACATCATTCAAGAACGACTCTTCAGATGAAATAGTGATACCAGTTTGACTATGAAACTCTACTTATCTATTAAATAAATCAGTGGCACCCCACATAAGTAATGCATCATATTTACTCCTTAGATTCTGAATTATGTTATCATGGTCCGCAAGTTTGAGAACTTTTTCTTCTAGTGTCGATGAAGTGTATAAACGGAGGACCATCATCTGTTCTGACTCAACAAGAAGATAAATCTGTTCTCGTCATTGTTGAAATTGCTTAAAGCAGTTTGTTTCTTTGACGGGACAATTCCAACCGCATCCAAACACTCATATGAATCTTCACCGAATCTTTGATGCACAAACTCAGCCAATACTGGTCCAACCGAAGCAGAACCACTTGTGGGCTATATTATAAGAACACAAACAAGGTTTCATATAATGATTTAGACCTTAATACTGTGTTGCAGCTTAAAACTTCAGAATACAAACAATAATTTATACCTGATAAAAGATAAGCACCCTTAGTTGTCGTTTTTTAACCTCTGGCAGTATGAGGTCCAGGAATTGCAGCTTGCCACTCACTTTTATATCAACATCGAGTATCCTGGTGGGTTTAAGATCCATTAATAATTTTCCTTGAAGCTTGGCATCCACGAGGTAAGGGTGATAACAACACTTCAAGGGGGAAAATAAAATCAATCAAATACATAATGAAGCGAATAACTACTTTTAACTATTAGTGCAGCAACATATATAACACTTATCGGTGTTCCGCCCGTTTTTTATAGCATTGCAAATAATTAGCCAGATACTTAATAACTATGGAGCAAAAATAAATGATCTTCACTTTATTAATCAATTAAGAAAACTGTGATGCCCAAGGATTACTTTGAACACTCTATCTTGGGGTAAAGACAGGTTCAGATTGAGTATTTAACTAATTGGGGGAAATCGTCTAACATTATTGTTTTTTATGAATCTCAGAATTACTTTTGCAAAAAAATTGGTTGCTTGGGTGCAATGGGTCATTAACGTAATCAATATATACAAGGTAAAAAATCCATCACTACAAGCTTAGATTTTAAATATTAGATCATGAAAGAAATGAGCAAAAAATACCTTGCGATTAGAATTAAGAATCTCCAAAAGAGCCTCGTCGGTAGCCCTTTTTGAGCTTGATTAAAAAATCGTAGCATTAGACAGCAATGAAGCACAGTATTGTTCAAGCTGTGCGTTTGATAACTGAACAGGCACCCAATATTCTACAAACTTTGATGAGTTAACTATACTTCCAGCATGCTGAATGTTGGTATTTGCAGTATTCTACAAATTATAGAAAGAAATCAAACGAAAAAATCAAATACATATAGAACGGTCAGCCAATACATAAAAAGCATATCAAATGATTGACCAACCTTGTCACGAAAGTCGAGTTCCTGCTGATTCTCCAAAACATGATTGATCCTGCAGGAGAAAGGAAACTAATTAATGCTGATGAAAAAAAATCCAATAGGTATAACAAAATCAAAGTATCACACAAAATAATATTATGCCTAAATTAGTTGCTTAAAAGATGGATGCATAGTCTTGGCAGTAACCACTTTAACTTATATCTACAATGACATAAACAGACACCGATTTAACATAAACATCAGTATGTTTTACAGAGGCGTTTGTCTCTCCAAAATCACCAATTCACGAGAGGCAAATTCTGTCCAATGATGTTTAACTTGAACCTCTATCGATAATCAAAGCTATCATTATGTACGACTTTACCAAACACCTATTTGCCTCTTTATGGAAGTAATTGTGCATTTGTGCATCTAATTTAGAGATGGAAATACTATTAAAGCCGTTTTGAATTATGCAAATTTTATTGTTAAACCCTACGTAAGGTGAGACTCGTGATCTAAAAAAGTAATACCCGTACTTTCACGTGCATGATCAAAAGTTTAATCTTATCCCCTCTTGCTTTAATCAAAGGAGACGATACAAACACAAGTACTAATAGACTATATATAAGGTCGGCAGAGACTTGCCTGGATAATGATGTATGGGAGACGTGGTTATCACTATCTGCAGTATATGTCCATTTGACGGCGAGCAATTATCACCAATTTGTTTCTCCACGTTACCACTTCCAACAGACTCGCCCTCTACTGGTTTTGTTTGAGAAGGACAACCAACATGTTCTTCTTGGTCAGAGGCTTTCAATCCTTTCTCCAAAACCGCTTTCTGAGCTTTACCGTGAGATCCTTTAACAGGTTGACCATCTGCTTCATCATTGCGTTTACCAACTTTGTTTCTATTTACCATCCCCTTATCCCCGTCTAAATGTGAAAGAAATAAAAAAAAAACTCAGTAATTTAATGATGATAATAGTGTAAATATCAACTTAATGTCTTCTGGCGATTAGTGGCAGTACCTCTGTTGCTGCTAGATTTAGCTTCCGAAGTAGATGTCCCGTCTTCATCTTCTGAATCCTCTTCGTCATCTGAGTGCCAACAAAAGCAATACGTGTCAAGTGTCTACCCAAATGTTTTTACATGTTATGCGAATATAGAAGAGCCATATCAATGTAGAACCGTAAAAAGGAAAACTATTAGCTCGGCATTTAAAGGAAGAAACTTAAGTACCTGATTAAACTCTTACTCTTTGAGGTTTAAACTGCGCCTTAAACTGAATAGCATTGAATCTCTTTCTTTTTCTGCCACCGACTTCCCGACCTCCCACATTGAATCTCTCTTTTGAAATGACCGCGGTTTTCACCTCTGTTGACTTGACGTTTGAAAGAGAAACATCAATCGGGTTCTTACCTCTTTCAGACCTCCTCGAAGAGCTAGGCCCCATCTGGTTCTCACTTTTCTCTGGTCTCTTTTCGATTTTCAAATCTTGTGGATATTCGAATGTTTTCGGCTGAGCTTGATACAGGAACTGGAGGTAACACTGCTGTTGCTAGAAGGAAAAAGATTGGGAGACCAAAAACTCATACCTAATTTATGTGTCATGAGTTTATTAAATTGTAAAAATATAAGCCCGGTTTATAAAACCAATAAATTGTTGCCACACATACTTAGGTCTCCCAATCACTTCACTTGCTATAATAAAAAGTCCATATTTTTTTTTATATATTTTTTTAAGTTTTATAAAAAAAAAGGAAAAAAAAATAAAAAAAAATAAAAAGATAAATAAATTAATGGTACCAGATATCTCGCATGGGAGCAAATAAAAACAACCTTAAGTAATAACATGATTTAAAAACAACGATATTTTGATGTCATACTTCACATAATTTAACATTTTAACCGATTGTCAAACCAAGAATCCCCAACCTCTAAGTATTACCACAAAAATTCATAGCCTTAGAACTCCTATCCACCAACCTCTAAGCATTAACTTAACTGCAAGTGATCGTCGCTGCAAGTGATCGTCCAGATCTTATGTCGCTTATGTGTAACATGAACTCGTTGCCTGAAGAAAGGGGTTCAGATTTGCAAGAACCACTAAACACATACCCACTTGCAAGATCTTCAAACCGTGCTTCAATGAGTAGGGAACCTTTGTCTGGCACCGCCAAGATGGATCTCGTTAAGGAGAGAGCATCACCATCTTTTAAATCCTTGATGGATCCTTCAAATAGCACTGCCTTGTAGAAAGACTCTACAAGTACATCTCCACATTCCAGTCCAACATAAGAAGCTAATATCTCTATCTCTCCGCACACATTTGAAAACCCATGCAAGTTGACCTTAATCGTGGAATCTAAACCATTTCTCAAGAGAACGTAATAAAGCTGAATACAGCCATCGATTCCACTGATTACATGGCATGTAGCAAAAGTTTCGTCTTCGCCATCCAAAAAGGATGAGAAATCCATTCGATCATTGAAGTTAACCACCTCAAATATATCATCCTTATCTTCGTTAGTAGCATAAAGAAGTATATCCATGTTCATCTTCGAAGAAAAAGCAACCGAACGCGGTGAACTCGGATCTTTAATCTCTAAATGGCCGCCATTTGTGATGTATTTCATGTGATTTGCACTTATATATAGTAAAGACACGTCAGGTGGACCAACATCTAATAATCTCCCACCAGGTAATAAACCGTAGTGGTCGGATACATTTATGGCTCCAAATACCTCACCAATATCAAATTCAGGGTCTCTATCCACATTCAGATTGGCTGAGAACACCTCAAACCTAGTCCGGATGTTTGGAAAAATAACCGGGACCGGATCTAGTGGTGCCACATAGCTCAAGACTCGAGCCGCTGTCACTACCTTTATTGATGGTATCTGCACGCGAAAAAAGGTGAAAACTGGTTAGAAAAGTGTAAATGTGACTTTGTTATTTTATAGTATTAATTGTGCTCGACTGATTTAAACTAGTTCATTTTGTAAAAATCCATTTAGTGCTTTATACTACTGAGATCGACAAGGCTGAGTCTGAGATCCACAAGGCCGAGTCTGGGATAGTTTAATGCATACCTTGGGTGAAAAAAGGTGAAAGGTGAATACTGGTTAGAAATGTGTAATTGTCACTTTGTTATTTTATAGTATTAATTGTGCTCCAGGGATTTAAACTAGTTCTTTTTGTAAAAATCCATTCAATGCGTCATATATAAATTATGTATACATGCAACTATACTAACTATGAGCGACTATGATCGACCGTGCATACCTTAGTAATACCCAACAGATGAAACCCTTTCTCCATTACAATTGCAGTTGCCTCACATAGCAATAATCGCATATTTTCCTGCAAAAAAATTAAAGTTATCCCAAATCCGAACAAGAAAAATCATTAACAACAATGATGACATTCTCCAACCTCCCGTAACCTCACAAAATATATTGTCAATATATCACCATTTTATAAAAAAAAATCACACGTGCTATTGGTCTCATATCACTGTTCTTTCAGAAGGGACTAAATACCTTGAACCCTAAGGACACGTAGGTTTCATAGAAAGCCGTGAATTTCTTAGATAAATCATTAAGATATCCACAAAGGACATGTGGATAGACACCCGCAGAAGACACTGTGATACACTGAAAAAAGAAATTTAGTAATTAGTCCTATAATATATAACATACGTATACGTAAGCATATTATAAAACTAGGAAAATCATAAAAATCAGACTTTCGTGCAAGTATCTAACTTGATTGTAATACAGAGTTGCTACATGCATGGGTTTGAAACCGAATGTATATAAGTTAGTGATGATGGGAACCCAAATCGTTATACCATACGTATGTGTGTAATTGGTTAACATGTATTTCATTCTCATATAATCATTACGTTTTTATCGTTTGCATGCATCTGGTCGCTAACTAGTTGTGTGGTGCTCAATAACTAAAGAAATAAAAATGATAAATTATTTCCAAAAACCTATGCTCCATCACTTAAAAGGGATTTTGTATGTTCAAAGTAGTAGAATAAATTTATAAATATGTACTTCTTACGTCAGTGAACATGAGTAAATGAATCCCCAATTCACGCTGTACACCTTCACACCCTAGGTCGTTATAAGGTCCTAGTTGTAGCACTGAAGCCTGTTACAAGCAATTAGGGAACAAATGAGAAAGCTGTAAAACTATGAAATACATTTGTAACAATGCTGAAACGTAAACAAATCGTTACCTTTAACTTGTCAATGTTTTCATGCTCTTTATCGGTGATCTCACGGATTTGAGCTAGTGTTAGTAGCAAGTGTACAAAGCTATCTCCCTGGCCAATCAATTTAATAAAAAAAACTACATATAAAGATTTCAATAAAAATAGCATAACGTCACACTAATAATGAAAGATTATTTGAATACCTTTATATCAAGCATCTCGGTGAAGTTAAAATCAGCCAATCTGTTATACTTCAAGAATGTGTACCTGTTGATAGCACACAGATTGTTAAGTTGAAACTGAAACTTCTGGAAATAAAATTTTTATTCAAGTTTAAAATTATTATAAAACATGAAAACCTTACGTGAGTGCACAATCTAAAACTGCTTCCTTAGTATACCCAAGCAACTCTGCAGCCTCGTCTGATAAAATTAATAATAGCCATTTTGAATCGACCTCTAATAGGTTAAGAAACATAATTTATATAAATAGAGAAAGAGCCATATCGGATCTACCTGTTGTTTTAGAAGGATGAACTGAAGTAGCGTCTAGGAATGATATCAATTCATCCAAACATGTACTAGATCTTCTAAATCCAACATAAGTTATTGAAGCTAAAGGCCAAGGTTTATCATTAGTCCACCCTGCATGTGCAGCAGCCTGAAAGAAAGAAAAAAAACGGTATACTACAATATATCTTTCTTCGATGTTATCATGTTATGTTGTGAAAAAATTACTTACACGCAAGCATTCTTCAACATAACCTTGCTGTTGTGTAGGAGTCACACACAACATTAAATCTGTCTTTTCCTTTTCAAGTGCATGCCTAAATATGACATTTTTGAAAGTTATATATGGAAAAACATGAAAATTGGTTTAGAATTGATATTTATAGTTTTATAAACTTACCACATAGCTGCTAGATCTTCAAGAGGATAGCCTAAATGCTGCGCAGTTCGCTCCGAGTCCGGAGTATCCAAGTCCGGAGTACGGCTCTTTCCACGAACAAGACATTTCTGACCATCTCGTGTATACACATATCTCCCATTTCCTACAGTCCGAAAGTGAGCGTCCAATACGTTGCGAGGACAAGACATCCCGTTCCCCTGGAAAAAAAATAAAAATGATGTGTCAACTGCAAAATGTAATGTAATTTAAATATATCAAAAATTCAAACAAAAAATTTACCGAAGCTGTTGTCGCAGCAGCCTTAACGCACTCTAACAAGTGCATCTGTGACATTATGATGCATTGGCGCCGAAGCAAATCCACGGGATGTAGAGTGGAATCATCCCAGGAAGGGGAGTATACTAGTGTACTTTTACTTTCAAGTTGTTGTCTTGGTACCCATGTGTCTATACCACCTGTTAGCATGGTATAAATTTGCTGCAAGAGCAAGAAAAAAATTGTAATGCTATACATATATATTTTAAAAGATCGAAAAAGAAAGAAAAAAGTGATACCTTAGCAACCCAGGTCCCTGCTATGCGTATAGTTACAAAACCAACACCATGTACACGGGGATCTCCGTCTATCATGCTCGGATTTTCCTCTTGCATGATTTGCTCAACTTCTGTCTTGATTTTCTAAAAGTAATAGAACAGCAGAAACTTAAGATAACAATAGTATATTCAAATCCGCAATGGTTGACAAAATAACGTTACCTTTCCAACATCCATCGGTACTTCAACACCATCATAGTCGTCGCAGTCTCTTATTTTAGACCATATGCTCATTACATTATCGCTGTAAATGTCTCGTCATGCATTATGAGAAGAAAACAGAAGATATAAACTAAAAAACACAGGATATGTATATATACCATTGGAATACACCATCTTCTTGGAACGAGTTCAGCTCACACACCTCTTCTGTAAGTAGAGGGAAAGCATTCTTCAGTGCCTTGCTGAATACTGCCTCAACTTCTGTTTTAAGACTATATATCTCCTGTATTACAAAAAAAACCCAGTGCAAGTGTAAATTTATATTAGAAAAAGACCATAGTCAAAGTGAACCGCATTCGAACTACTTATGTGTCCCTATATTAGGAAAAAAAAGACCATAGTCAACAATACCCCCTTATCAATTTAACGATTTTGTCGACGAAAAATCAATTAGAAAGTTCTAGAACAAACAGAGGAACAATATATCTATTATACCTGCATCGAAGCTTTTTGTGTTTAAAAAATGGCGACGCGGTGGTGGGGTGTTTGTTTTCTTGTTTTTGTTTGTGACCAGAAAACGGGGGGTGGGGTTTGTTTTTATAGTTTTCTTTTCTTTTCTCTATTTGTAAATTAAGTCCCTCAAGTTTCTAGCTTTTTGCATATTGTTTTCTTAAGTTAAAAAAAAGATGTATGGTTTAAATACTAATGCCCATTTTCCCTTAGTCTCGACTAAAGCACGTATCACCAATCACGAGCAAGAAATTTATCCTAAGGCACGAAAATATCACATAGACCACATACGAAAAACTTAATTAACCTAGAACTCTTATCTTGTTACAACGATAAATTTTATGCCTTTTTTCTAAAGAAACTTCTTGAAGATCCGTTTTTATTTTGAAGACGATTTGATATTTTCTCCTCCTTAAACAATGACCCGTTTTCTATTTAAAGAGATGTATTCATTGTTTAAAGAGTCAAATATCCATGAAGAACTTTTTCCGATTAATGTTTTGAAGATACGAGTCTCGTGACAATAAGATTTCTTTTGCTTTTACAAATAAATGCACTGAAACGTACATTAATTTGTGTTGGACCAAGTTTTAAAAGTAAACTTGATCCCTTGTATGCTTTTAAAGTAAACCATGCTCGAGAAAATTAATTCTCGTTGTTGAGCCAACGTTTTCCGAGGAAATACGTTACTTTAATATCAAAAGCGGGTTGCAATCTAAATTAACTACAAGCCATATATGCATGTTTTAAAATATTTACAACTTCTATACGAACTCTATTTATGGCGACGTGTCAATCTTAATCGACATTTCTAAAGCCCTTAAATATTATCGTACTAAAAGACATGCCTTTTAAAAATGAAAAAATATTTTTGATTTTTTCTTGATCTTATGGACTTTTTGTTTGTTTTATATTCTTTATGGTTTTGATAGGTTTTATATTCTTGTATTTTCCTTTTCGCTAGTGAGATATGTACAATATTTACATGATCACATAGGATACTCAAGAATAGTTTACCACCACCATTCGGCAGCTTCATCAGCCAACTTCTTAAGGGTGTGTTTGGTACAAAGAATTGGAGGGAGGGAAATGGAAATGATTTCATTTACATTGTTTGGTTGGTAGAGAAATAAAATGGATAAGGAGTTGAATTCTTAAGGAGTTCAACCTTTGTAAATTTTGTAGAAATCATTTCCATTATATTTGGTAAGGAAACCATTTCCTAGTTATATACACTTATTATTATTATTATTATTAAATAATAATAATAATAACAATAATAATAATAATAATAGTAATAATAATAATATTATTATTATTTATTTTAATATTATTGTTATTATTATTATTATTATTTAGTATTATTTTTTTATTGTCATTATTTATTATTATTATTATTATTATTATTTATTATTATTATTATTATTATTATTATTATTTATTTCTTATTTCTTATTTATTATCTTTTATTTTATTATGATTATTAATTATTATTTTATATTTTTATTGTTATTTATTAATATTAATATTGATATTATTATTTATTATTATTTTATTTTTATTTTTAAAATTTATAATAATTATTATTTTTATTATTTTATTATTTTATTATTTTGTTATTATTATTAATTATTAACTTTTAATTATTATTATTATAATTTTTTTATTATAACTTCACTTTATTAGAATAATAGGATTTTACAAAAAGTTAGTGGGAAGCCTAGATACTATCTGAGCTCCCACTCCTTTAGCTATAGCGAAGCTAATCCTATTAAATTTTTTAATTATTATTATTATTTTTATATTTAAATTTTATAATTATTATTATTATTTTAATCATTATTTTTTATTATTATTATTATTATTAATTATTAACTTTTAATTGTTATTTATTAATATTTTTTTATTTATATTTTTAAAGTTTAAATATTTGACGCTACCAAACAAAGGAATTCAATAAACTATTTCTTTGGATTTCATTTCTAAGAATTCAATTCTTTATTTCATTTCTAATATCTGAAATTCTCTGTACCAAACGTGTCCTTAGTCTCAGGGGAGAATTATTTCATGCCCAACTTATCGGTCAAAAACTCGATACGAACGCGATCTAAAGCCTTTATGAAAAGGTCACCTAGCTCATACTCCATGTTGACAAAATATAGTTCGATTAATTCGTTGTCCACTTGCTCCATGATGAAATGGTAGTGTATGTTTATATGCTTCGACCTGGAGGGTTGTACGTTGTTGCAGCATATGGCAATGGCACTTTTGTTGTGGCAGTACAATGGAACTTTGTTGAATCCAATACCGTAGTCAGTTAACTATGACCTCATCCAAAGGAGTTGGGCACAACAACCTGACATGGCTATGTATTCCACCTCCGTACTTGATATTGTAACGCTTTTCTTCCTTTTGGATTCCCAACTAATCAAACGGTTACCAAGTAGTTGCAAACTTTCAGAAGTGCTACGTCGTGTATCTTGACACCTGGCATGATCTGCGTCTGCATATGTTGTTAGTGCAATAGAGGAGTCTTTCGGATACCAATGTCCCCGGTTAATGGTTCATCTAAGATACAGAAATATAAACATGTAAGTTCTTTTCGGTAGGCTGAGCCTGATATCTCATATCGGGCACACATGCATGTAAATCAGGTTTGCTAGCAGTGAGATAGAGAAGGGTAACGATCATTCCACAATAAAGTTTAGGATCGATAGCTATCCCATCTCTATCCTCATCTAACTTGGATCTCTGCACCATAAGAGTATCCACAGGGTCGCAAGATTCAAAGTTGTATTTTTTTCAAAGATTCTAGAGCATATTTGGATTGATTAATAAAGATGTGGGATTTTGAGAAATTTGTAACCCTAAGAAATTTATTTTTTTCCCATCATTGACATCTTAGAGCGTGTGGACATGAATTTCTCAAAACGATCTGACAATTTTTGGGTCGTGGCAGCAAATAATATATCATCAACATAATTTTGTACCAGTATCATGTTGTTTCCATCCTTGAGAATGAACAATGTTGAATCCACCTTGCCTTTGGAGATGCCCTCCGAGATGAGGTATGATGAGAGGAGATCGTACCATGCGCATGGAGCTTGTAGCCTTCGTAAGCTTGTACACATGATTAGGATATTCCGAGTTCACAACACCATTCGGCTGGCTTACATAGACTTCTTCTCTTAATTCACCATTTAAAAAGGCCGTCCTAACATCCGTTTGATAGACGATCACACTCATGTGAGAGGTATAATCAAGGAGTAGTCTAATCCCTTCAAATCTTGCAACATAGGCAAAGGATTCCTCAAAGTCGATACTTAATGCTTGTTTATAACCACGAGCAACCAATCTTGCTTTGTTCTTTAATATGCTGCCCATCTCATCGAGTTTAACCTTATAGACCCATAACAAAGTAAGAACGTGTACGTCGGCCCGTTAGGTTCTTCAATTTGTGGTATGGAGTAAACGGTTGCAGGAACTTCCTATGAGATGGTCGGACCAATAGGGTTTTCGAGTATCGGCACACCAAAGTAAAGAAGGTCGTGTATATGTGTAAATTCCAAGTCGTGATCATTGTTATCCTCTTCAACATCATTAGGAACGAGTGGGGGTGAAGAGTCGGGTATTGTTTGTGAATTACTAAGGGATGGTGCATCTGGTTCATTAGTAATAGTAGATGCATCAGATTTAGCTCCATTGTCTTGAGCAACAACTTCGGAAATTGGAGCCATTACTGCAGGTACTATAGCATCATCACTTGGGGGATCAAAGAATTCATCAAACATCGGTTGAAATAATTTATCCTACTCGGGCCTTGTAGGTGGTGTGAATGATGAAGAAGTAGGGTTTTTGGGAACCATTCCGGAACTTATAGAACTGGGTCCCATTCCATGAAGTACGGGTTTAGAGTTGCGTTGCTTAGAAGCCATTGTTATCAGCTCATCAAAATAGACATACATCATTTCTATAATCTTGCGAGTGTGACGGTTGTAAATTTGGCATGCTTTCTTTGCGGGTGAGTAACCAATGAAAATTCATATATGAACTTTCGGGATGAAGTTTACCCAAGTTCTCACTATTGATTTTTGGATAACATAATGCACCAAACACGTGAAGAAATGCTAAATTGGGTTTTCGTTCATGAAGAAGCTCATATGGTCTTTTTCGATGGCGCTTACGAATGATTAAACGGTTTTGGGTATAACATGCGGTCGACACTGCTTTAGCCTAGAGATATAATGGAGCATTTGTGTAAATTAACATAGTCCTGGTAGCTTCTATGAGAGTGTCGTTACGTCTTTCAACGACACTGTTCTGTTGTGAAACACGAGCAACGAATGTTTCATGATAAATGCCAACTTCTTCATAATATTTACGTAGAATCTGATTAACAAACTCGGTTTCATTATCGCTACGAATACCGCGGATAGTAGCATTTAGACGCACTTGAATCATTTTGAGAAACTTGATAATGAAATCCGGTGCCTCATCCTTGGTGCGTAAAACATTTACCCATGTAAACCTAGAAAAATCATCCACAATAACGGGGATATATTTCCTACCACTCGCACTTTCAGTACCTATTGGCCCGCAAAGATCCATGTGCAAAAGATATAGTTTTTCTTGGTTGGTGTCTTCGGCTTTGGGTTTGTAAGATTTATTGGTGCTTCTCCCCATAGAACACGCGGAACATAGATGATCCTTGCTAAACTTAAGTTTTGGAAGACCACGAACAAGTCCGTTTTTAGCCAAGTGGTTAATAGCATCAAAATTAAGATGAGATAAACGTCGATGCCACAACCATGAATTAGTCTTAGATGCTTTGGATAGAAGACATACGGGAGAAGCGACCATCATATCAATGAAAGATAATGTGTAAATATTGTCCCCTCGAGAACCTTTTAACAAATATTTTCCTTCCAAATTACGGATAAAGCAAGTGTGTTGTCGAACAGAAACCTCAAGGTTTGAATCACAGAATTGTCCCACTGAAAATAAGTTATGACCAAGTCCTTCCACATAATACACGCGATAAACCGTAACATTCCCAATTTGATATTCACCATAACCCACGATCTTTGTAATGTGATCGTTCCCAAATTTAACCATTTCTAGAAACTTGATGTCGAATGTTTTGAGCATCGAGCGATCTCCGGTCATATGTTTGGAGCAACCGAAGTCCAAATACCAGAGGATGATTTGGACCACCTGAAATATCAGCAAACAAAGACGATGTATCATAATATAGTTGTTCCTTTGTGTTAGCAGGTATAGATAAAATTATCTTAGATTTGCTCACATTAGGTTCCCTAGATTTCCAAAGCTTCTTCCTAGATGTTGGCTTGGATTTTAGTGGACCAATCTCCTAAGGTATTTCTGCACTAGTATTAACTATAGTAGGGGTGAGCCTAGTTAAAGGACGTTGTCTCCTAACTTTAGTGTTTGCGGTTTTGACTATAGTGGGAGTGATCCTAGTTAAAGGGCACGGAGTTCCGGCTATAGTGAAGGTTCTACCAGTGGGTGTCATTCTCATAAAACTTGGGTAAATACTTTCCCAGTTGGTTTCCATTCTAGGTTGTGCTTACGGGCATACATTTCATTCACATGGTCAACGAGGCAAAAATCATGACGCTTAGAAAACATGCACTCGTTACAGTTCCAACATCTCAAATCAAAATTCATTTTAAGCTTAGGTTGTTGAACAACCGTAGGGCGTTTAGTTCTAGCAACATGATTCATTTTATTCAAATAGAAATAACATTCCTAGGGTGAGCTCCTATTTTCTTCTTTATAGTGCTACTAGTGGGAGGCTTGATCCTTTTTTTGTTGACATTTGATCCTTTAGCCCTAGTAGATTACTTTACTCCTGTAGAAGGCAACATGGAAACATTAGATGCAGATTTTAATGGTGCCTTATTTGGTTTGACTAGTGCCTGAGATGGTTTTGCTCCTGGGTTTTTGTTGAATGGAGTAATGGCAATGAGTGTTTGATTGGATGGTGAATAACTCAGTTGGCCAATATAGTCGATATGTGCTAAACATAATTGTACTCGCTCAATATACAAACGAGACGAGTATACATTGAGGTATGCGGGATTTAAGGCATGTAACTCATCTAAAACATCCTTAGCAAGATTTGCATGCTTAATCGCATTCTACATGTAATCGGCATAGGTGTATGGGTTTTTCTTAAAAAGTGGGTTTTGATAGATCACCATCGAAGAAGATAATCTTTCCTAACCACTTCTTAAGCTTTTCGATTCTTTTATCGATATTTTCTAACCACTTCTTCTTCTTCTTATCATTTATTACATAATCTTCTGGATATCTCTCGGAGAAAAACTGACAACTTCTTAACATAAACACTTTTTTAAGACTACTCCTATTAAACCCGCTTTAAAATCCTTAAGATCATTAAATGCACGAATTTACGGTTAAATTTAAACTTTTTAATTAATTAATATACGACATGAATCATAAACATTTAATACGAACATTACGTATATTAATGAATTATTATAAGTATTACATATGAAAACATGAATATTAATGCACGATAACTATTCACGTAAAATACTTAAAACATACGAGACATAAAACACGAACATTAAAAATGAACACATAAAGTGATAATTTAAGACACGAAATGTTGGAAATACGTTTTACGTATTTAGAAAGGTTTGGTCACTCCCACAATATATTTAGTTAGGAGTTCGTAGTTTAAGTTTTACTTTTATACTTATTAATCAAGCCCAAGCCCATATATATGTTATATAGGCGGCGGCCCAACTATATTGTAAGCCCAAGTCCATTTTGGACTTGGGTATATAAACCCTCTCCTTTGATGGAGAGGGTGTGGTTTTCTCATAATAATACACAAAGTTTTTTTTTTACTTTCTCTCTCTACAAGTGTGTGTGTGTGTGTGTGAAAATCTACCATCTTTCTCTCTCTAATCTCTCTCTAAATTAAGTATAGATTTATAATATCCTACAAATGGTATCAAGAGCCATGGGATGATTGTATTGTTTTTGTGTTTGTGTTCTTGATTTTGTTCTTGATTTGATCCGAAATCCATTGATCCAACTTTTTTTTGTTTTTTATGGTTTGATCTTGATACAAATCATCTACATAGGTGTGGTAGTGATTTGGTATTGTTATTGTGGTTAAAAACACAAAAATTTTGGGTATTTGGATCACTTTTTGGCTCAAAATCACGTATTTTTTGTTTAAGATCCGAGAAATATTGTGTTTGTCGGCCAAAAGTACAATTTTTAAAACCCATTTCCGAGCTTGCATTATTCCGAAGTTGTGGGTTTACATATTCCGAGCTTCATATTCCGAGCAAGATTTCGAGCTTTCATATTCCGAGCTTTTTAATCCAAGCAAGATTCCAAACTTGGCGTTATCCGAACTTGGAGTTTATCCGAGTTCAGGTTTACCGAGCTTAGGTTTATCCGAGCTTCCAGTTACTCCGAGTTCACGTTTATCCGAGCTTCAAGCTTCAAGGATTCCGAGCTTCATTTATCCGAGTAAGGTTTCTTTTATCCGAGTAAGGCTTCTTTGATTTATCCGAGCATCACCAACAAGAGATTTATCCGAGTAAGGCTTTTATCCGAGTAAGGCTTTTATCTGAGTAAGGTTTCTTTGATTTATCCGAGTAAGGCTTTTATCCGAGTAAGGCTTTTATCAGAGTAAGGTTTCTTTGATTTATCCGAGCATCAAGTTTATCCGATCTTCAAAATTATTCCGAGTAGGGTTTCCATATTATTCCGAGTATGAAGAGGATTATTCCGAGGTTGGATTTTGAAGATTATTCCGAGGTGAAGTTTTGAAGATTTCTCGTTTATAGGTAAGCTTTTATCCGTCTCTCAATATTCCGAAAGTGAAATTTTTTTACTAAGAAAAATTTCGAGTTTTTTGGTTTCCCGAGGATTTATTTTTTAGCGGATTTAATTACCAACAATATACACATTTACTTTCTTTCATCGTTCGATCCAAAATTGTAAATCTTTTGTTATCAAAATGGAGTATACAACTCTTACCGATAAGTCCATCCTCTCGGGCACGGATCATCGTCCACCAATGTTGGTAAAGTACATGTACGAGGATTGGGATTCAAGATTAGAGTTTTATATATTGAACAAGGACAATGGACATATTATTTGGGAATTGGTACTCAATGGACCATTACGATATGGTACCGTGACGGAAGGAGCAGTCACTCGCCCTCGGACAATGGGTGAATTGACCGGAGACATGCTCATTCAAGATAAGTGTGATAAGTATGCCGCTAATATCATTCTTCAAGCCATTCCTCCAGATGTCTACAAACTTGTAAGTCAATATAAAACTGTTAAAGAGTTATGAGATAAAATTTGTGTGTTAATGCAAGGCACCTCGTTAACTAAACACGAACGAGAGTGTAAGTTATATGATTCGTTTGATAAGTTTGTATATAAGCCTGGGGAGACCCTTCATGACTATTAATTAAGATTCACGCTATTGTTGAACGAGCTCAACATCTATGGGTTGCAAATTCCAGTTTTTCAAATCAACGCCAAATACTTGAACACTCTCCCTTTCGAATGGGGCAAGTATGTTACAGTTGTGAAATTGGCAAAGAATTTGCATACAACCAATGTCGATCAACTTCAAGCCTATCTTCAACAACATGAATGTCACGTGATCGAGGCTAGGATCTCAACACCTCAAGTTCATAATTCACTTGCCATGATTGCTTCTCATCAAGTGACTCCTCAACACAACATGGCTTATTCTTATCAACAACCATCATACATGCAGCAAACACCGCACACATACCAGCAACCATCATATCAACCATCAATGACGCAACAACAAACACCTCCACATGTAAGTGTTCCTCCACAATCTTTTACATATCAACCATCATCTTATCAAGATCTCACTTCTACTACGGGCTATACTCCTCCACATGGATATCCCCTAATTGAAGCATCTCAAGCTCAAGCCTTTTACTCCAATGAACTTCCACAAATTCAAGCACTGGTCTTTACACCAAATGACTCGCCAACTGATGTGTTGAACCATCTCACGGCTTACTTGTCCAAACTTGTTGCTACTAGAGGATTTCCACAAACAAACAATTAGCTCTGAACATCCTCAAACCCTCGTCAGCAAGCAAATATTCAAGATGGTCAAGTGACGGTGTAACCAATTCAAGGAAGGCAGACTCCATATGGACCTCCAAGAACGGTCAATGCTCAAGCCAATGCTCAAGCTGCTAGAAATGGAAGCTTCAATGGTCCTCAAAAGATGGCCACATGCTAAAATTGTCGAGGTCAAGGTCATATAGCTAGACAATGCACTCAGCCAAAAAGGAGAAGGGATGAAGCATGGTTTAAAGAGAAGATGTATTTGGTTGATGCTCAATATAAGGGAAAGACGTTGGATGCAGAAGAATTAGCATTTCTTGTAGACCCAGGGGCACCAGATAATAAAGGCATTGCAGTCGTCTCTACATCAAATTCAGCTTTTCAAGCCGATGATCTTGATGCGTACGATTCAGATTGTGATGACATTCATTCAGCTCAGGCCGCTCTTGTTGCTAACCTCTCCACCTATGGTTCTAATGTCGTCAGCGAGGTACCAATCATAAACAATTCTGTTATTGATAACCCACATCAAGTTGGACATGAATATAACAACCTTGAACAACATTCGGTAAATAGTAGCTCAAATGATAAGGTACCCAATCCTTCACATTTGAGTGAAACTCAACCAAATGCTATGACGGGAATGGGATCTCATGATCAACAAGATTCGGTAATGATGCCTAAATACATAGCTGATGAAATGAATAAGGCCATCATCAAAACCTTAGGTGACAATGCTACCCTTATTGTTGAGCTTGAATTGTATAAAGAAAAGGTCAAAACTTTTGAAATGGTCCCTCAAGAAGAGAAAATAATGTGTACTGAATTTGACCAATTTCGTTTTGAAAGGCTTGAACACTTAAAAGAAATAGAAACATTAAGAGCTAATCTTTCTTGTGAATTAAAGGAAAAAGAGTCGGTTGTCAACAATTTTCAGAAACTTAAAATGGATTTCGAAATTCTCGAGTCTAAAAAGGTTGAAATGGAAATTAATGCTAACAAACTTATTAAATTCAAGGAACAACAGATCTTAAAACATTACGCAACCTCTGAAAAGATTCACTTATTAAATAAGTCATTTAAGAGTCTAGAACTTAAGCGTATTCTTGATTTACCATCGAATCTGGGTTATGCAAAACAAGCTCAGGAATATATCCCTTGTCTTTATGATGCGACCCTTCTAGGTAAATCGACTGAAGCCCCTTATGTTCGTGATGATGCGGAATCAATGTCACTTGCGGAAGAAACTCGGGTCAAAATGCTTTCGAAAAATAATCTTAAATGTGATTATGAAAAGGAAAATACACCGGTTTTTAATCCTAAAATTCATTTTATAAAACAACAGGATATTGATTACGATTATGTATCAAATGTGTCTCAAAGTTCTTCCACGAAAAACCTTCCGAGTACGTCTTCTACACTTGTCAAGAAGGACTTAACTAAGTCTCTTCCGCCAATAAGTAAGGTGTCTCTAAGCTTGAATGCATTGTACCAATACTTTTACGACTTTGACAAGGTCATTAAGGAACGTATGCGAGCCGATGCTCAAACGGAAGGTGAATGGGACTTCGAACACACTAGATCTGCGTTTCGTGACGATGTAATTCCATTTGTTGATAATATTAAAACGTGTTTTAATAATCTTGATCATGATTTGGATTTAGAAATTAAAGATGTTCAAAAAGTTTTCTATGAAATGGATGCTGCCTATGAAAACGGTTTAATTGAACAAGAACAAATTCATGATCAGTTTCTAATGCAAGTGATGTCGAATGCTATTATGACTATTTGTGTGAATAATTTTGTTAATAATGTTTCTATTGTGCATAATGTTAAATCTGTGGATAATGTGGTTGATAGTACTTGTCACAAATCTGACGCTGAATTTTTAAAGCTTAAAGATTCCTATAATTCGCTTTTAAAACGTTTTAATTACATGGAAAAACATTACATTTCACTTGAATGTGAGAACCAAACTATTCAAGAAAGTTTTAAAACGTTACAAGAAAGTGTTAATATAGTTAATCCTACTTCTACTAAAAAATCAAAACAGCGTCAGAAGCGTGATAAGGATGCTAAATTGTTGCATATAGCCAAAGAAAGTGTTAAGAAACTGAACCTAGCTAAAGAGCAACCCACCAAAACTAGTCTCATTGCCGTCACACCACTTAACAAGGGCCCTATGACTAAACCATCTCAAAATTTGGTCACTAAGGATAAGGCAAAATTAAAAACAACATCTAATGTTCCCATGTTGCCTTCTACAGGAGTAATCAAAACTACTAAGGCTCAAAGATCTAAGCTTAATGGAACTTTGAAGAAAGATAGGATATTGCCATCATCTAGTAGTCAAGTGAAGATAGTAGAAGCCCATCCTAGGAATGTTGTTTCTGTTTTAAATAAAAAGAATCATGTAGCTAAACCTAAAGGCTTTGCGGTTGTGCGTCATAAGCGTATTGTGAATTCTAATTTGAAATGTTAGAATTGTAATGAATGCATGTTTTCTAGTCATCATGATTCTTGTCTTATTGACCATGTGAATGAGATGAATGTCCGAAAGAATAATGTAGAATGGAAACCGACTGGGAAGGTGTTGACCCAAGTTGGATGGATGTGGTGCCCCAATGGTAGAACCTTCACTATAGTAGGAAATACATGCCCTTTAACTAGGATCACTTCCACTAAAGCGAAGAAAGTGTGCCCTTTAACTAGGAGTACCAAACCTGCCAAAACATAAGCGTGTGCTTTAACTAAGAACACCAACACTACTATAGGAACCAAGTGCCCTTTAAATAGGTTTACTCCCACTGTAGTGCTTGATACGACTCAAAAACCTTAGGAAATTGGAACAATAAAACCTAAAATCAATAAAACATATGTTAGAAAACGCACGAAATATAAGGATAACAAAACTGTTAGCAATTCTGATAATATATTTGTATCTACTAACACTACGGAACCCATAGTTTCCAATGCTTTGTCTACTGTTTTGCTTGTTAACAGGTGGTCCAAATCATCCTCTGGTATTTGGACTCCGGTTGCTCCAAGCATATGTTTGGAGATCGCTTTCAGCTCAGAAATTTTGTCACCAAGTTTCTTGGCACGGTTCGATTCGGAAATGATCATATTGAAAAAATAATTGGTTATGGTGAATACCAAATTGGTAATGTTACGATTTCAAGAATGTATTACGTGGAAGGACTCGGTCACAATTTATTTTCTGTGGAAAAATTATGTGATTCAAATATTGAAGTTGCGTTTCACGAGCATACCTGCTTCATCCGCAACCTAGAAGGCATAGATTTGCTTAAAGGTTCTCGTGGAAATAACTTGTATACATTATCTCTGCAAGATATGATGGCCGCTTCTCCCGTATGTCTTCTCTCTAAAGCCTCGAATACCAAGTCATGGTTATGGCATCGAAGGTTATCTCATCTTAACTTTGAAGCTATTAATCATTTGGTGAAAAATGAACTTGTTCGTGGTCTTCCTAAACTCAGATTTCACAAGGATCACTTATGTTACGCGTGTTCAATGGGGAAGTGCACTAAGAAATCTTACAAACCCGAGACTGAAGACACTAACCAAAAGAAACTTTATTTGTTGCATATGGATCTTTGTGGGCCAATCCATGTTGAAAGTCTTAGTGGCAAAAAGTACATCCTCGTCATTGTGGATGATTACTCTCGGTTTACATGGGTGAAATTTCTTGAATCTAAAGATAAGGAACCTAAATTCATCATAGTCTTTCTCAAGATGATTCAAATGCGTCTCAATGCTACTATCTGACGCATTCGCACAGATAATGGAACTGAATTTGTTAATCAAATTCTGCGTAACTATTATGAAGAAGTTGGTATTTCTCATGAAACATCTATTGCTCGCACTCCTCAACAAAACGGTGTCGTTGAAAGGCGAAATCGTTCACTTATGAAAGCTTCTCAAACGATGTTGATTTACGCAAAGGCTTCATTGTTCTTATGGGCAGAAGCAGTATCTACAACAGTTTATACTCATAACCGGTCACTAATTCGCAAACGCCATGGTAAGGCACCCTATGAACTCCTTCATGGTAAAGTACCTGATTTATCTTATCTTCATGTATTTGGTGCTCTTTGTTATCCAAATAATGCTGGTAACAATTTGGGTAATCTTCACCCAAAGGCGGACATTGGTATTTTCATTGGTTATGCACCTGCAAAGAAGGCATATCGAATCTATAACCGTACTTCTCGTAAGATCCTTGAAACTATGGATGTTGATTTTGACGAGCTGACAGCAATGGCTTCTGAACAAAGCAGTTCTGAACCCGCACATCATGAAATGGGACCCAGTCACATCAGTTCTGGTCTTGTCCCAAACAACCCTACTTCATCATCATTTACACCACCTACAAGGCGTGAATGGGATACATTGTTTCAACCGTTCTTTATTGAATTGTTTACTCCTCCAAATATTGTCGCTCCAGAAGTAATAGTTCCGTTCAACGAAGCTGTACCTCCAGAAAATGAAGCACAATCCGATGCGTCAACAAATACAATTAGTCAAATATAAGTTACTAACCAATTCAGTTTCTTTAAGAGATTTAAAAGATTTTTTAGAGGCTACTACTAAAAAGGAATAAGCTTGTAAGGCTACCAAATCCGTCTAATGTTGGAACACGGTGGTCTAAAGTAGAGATTTCTATATGTGTCAGATCATGACACAAAAAGATATATTTGGGGCTCATTAAATACCACCACCATCACAATCACACACCCATCACCATCGTCACACAACCATTCACCAGCACCAAAGGGTAAATTGGGGGGGGGGGGGGCATCAAAGGGACTGGTAAGATATAGTCGAAGGATGGTTATGGTAGAAAGGGGAGGGTGGGTTAGATATTGGTTTAGGGTTTAAGGAAGTGTGGGTTAAAAATTAGGGCTAAGTATCGTGGAAGGGGTACGGGGGTTATATACAGGGAGAATGTGATTAGATTTCTCCCAAAAGTTTTGGTTTACATCATTGAGTTTGTTTGACTTTCTTTCTTTCAAATGTGTGGTGCTTTTTAGTTGTAAATTAGATTTTATGGTTTCCATAATTAAGCAAAGTAAACATTTTGTAAACTTTCTATGACAACATAACTTTTTAAAAGTGGTGATACACGAAACTTACATAGGAAGCAACAAAGGAAATTTTTCAATTTTCAACAATAGATATCCGTCCTTTATAATTAGTAGAGATATTAGACCTTACACCCAACTTTGAATCAATTTGGATATTAAATAAAAGATTAGGAAAACTTACAACAGTAATTCCACTTGTCATAAAACTTTCATCAAGAACATGGGCAGTTACTATGCAATGTTTGAGGTCGGCTCCTGGCTTCTGGTTAAGTGACGCCATGCTGAATATGAATCCCTCCTTTATAATTCGTTTACCTTTTTATTGAGACTCATATTTGTTTGTAAATATACTTTTTATTAAATTATAGTATGAATTAGTATGAATTCTATCCCGACTAATTGTATCTCAATGGGCGGGCATGGCTTATAATTGTCGTTTACATTTTTTAGTTTTGCTAAATATATATGTTAAAATAATTAACTGTAATAATATTTATCAAATTGTTTGTGTTTATTAATTTAATTGTTAATTTTATTGTATTTTTACGATGGGCGGGCGAGCCTCGTGAGCTTTTACGTAAAAGTTTAGTAACGGTTAATGATTTACAAACATCATTAAATTTGTACACAATTAATACTGAACAAAAACTCGAATGGTAATCAGATAGAGAGAAAAAAATTATTGTAATAAATAAAGTATATGCTTATATTTCAAATTCGAAATAAAGTTTCTTTATATACAACAACGTTGGTCGTTGAACTTTTGTATTAACCATCTCTATTACAAGATAGAATTTTCAAACTTTTTATGCTCTTAACCTTTGAGACACCGATAATTAATTTCCCATGAAAGAAAAGTGTCATCTAAAGAAACAAATCAACTTTAGACAACGTCAGGCTTCGACTAATATTAATGTTCACATCAAAATAGATTCAAATAGGTAACTATCATCAGTTTAATTTAAAAGGCGAATAATGCTAGACCCACAAATAAATACCCATAAAATGTTTAACAAAGTGACATGTCATCATATAATTAGTGTGTGTATGTAAAAAGAGAATTCAAAAGTAATTTTGAAAATCCACTAATTATATGACATGTCACTTTGTAAAACACTTTGTGGATATTTGTTTGCAGGTCTAACATTACCCTTAAAAGCCATCTAATTAGTGTCTAACGGTAATTACCATACATTATATTGCGCAAATAATACTTACACTCTCACCTGATAATGATATATAAACATTGTAACATATTTATTAAGTGCATTATAAGTGAAAAAAATCATTTCATCCGATTAGAGAAAACTATCTTCATTACTTATTCAAGTATCACCAACATAAAATTCACGAGCGAGGACTTAATTATCCGAAATAAATCATATGTTAACATGAAAGTTATGGTGTTCCAAACTCCAAAGTTATTTCAATGTTAAAACCAAATGTCGAAGGTTTAACATGTGAATTAATAACAAATAACGAATGGTATTTAGTTATTTTCCGAAAACATATCGCTTAGACGGTTGAATAATATATAAACACAACAAATCTTTTTATAAAATTTACATTTTTTAATAAAATTTATTTTCTTAATATATGTAAAATATAAAAAAGTTACATTTTTTAGAAAGTTAAGATTTTAAAATGTACAAAAAATGTTAAAAACAAATTAAAAGTAAACGTTGCAAATCATGACCGGCTAAATGGGCGTTTGATTCAAGATGAAAAAATATTTAAAAATATATTTGTAATATCTATACTACATTGTGTATCCCTTTAGTTGAAAGTTGAAAATGTTGAATGATTGAAAAATGTGGGTCTCACTAATTTATACCATATTTATAATTCAAACATCTTAATGCATATATAAGCTATATTATGTGAACACACTAAAGTCATTTGGAGATGAATTATTGACGTACAACGAAAATAAATAAACATATGAAGTAATGCACGATGCCATTTTTCAATGTTTTGAAACCCGGTTTTTAAATCGACCTGGTTGAGTCATCGGGTAAACTCGGATTAACCCGGTTTTCTAAATAGTTTACCAACTAATATAATATGTAGGGTTTACGTAACGAGTAACGTGTATTATTAGTTAGCTCATAAATTGTGATGTAATATTTTACTTTCAGCTTTACTAAAAGTTTTTATAGGCTTTTTGATACTCGTTTATTTAATATTTTATCTAGCATTGAATTGTCATATGTTAAAACATTCTATAATTTCAATTTGATCTTTTCATTCTTTATTTTGAACGTACACGAAACACTTACCACAATATCGTATACTGTAAATTATTTGCCACTAACTAAATTCCGCCGCTATGCGCGGGTACTCGTCTAGTTAGTAATAAAAAAGTAAATGTTTTATTGTGGTTAATTTCAGAAAGTTAATTATAATTTTATACCCTTTGCCTAGAAGTGGCAAAACGGTCGGGTGGGCGGGCACGGCTGACGGGATGAACGGGCGAGGGGCCAAACGGGGGCGGGCTAAACGGGCACGGACAAAACGAGCGGGCTAATCGGGCGTAAGCTAAAATGAAAAAAAAAACATATAAAAACGTAGAATTAAAAATTAAAAATACTTGTTTGAAAGCCGGGGATAAAAAAATTAAATATAAAATATATCCGAGTAGCCTAATTATTATTTTACACGTGCGCCCATTAAACTTATTTAGTTTCTTACATGTGCGCCTGTTTAGCTCATTAATAATAAAAATTAGCAAAAAGTGTCTCATCTTTTTAAAAAGTATAAAAAATACCCATATTTATCAAAATATGTAAGATTTGTACCTTTACCTTTTTAACAAGGGTACATTAAACTTTATATATTCAAAGCTTATAAGAACTTTGTTCATGTTTTGACGACAAAATCAAGTTACCTACATTTGAAAGACCACGTTTATATAATATTAATGACAAATTTATGAATGGCAATTTTTACACACTTTATCATAACCCAGTTCAGAGAGTTGTATTTTTACATTAACATGTCAAATTAACAAAATCAAATTCAAGGGCTAAAAAGGAGAATGGTAATGTTGATGTAAACTTTTACCCGTTAAAAATTATATATTATGAATGCCATTATACTTTTCTTATACGGAGTACAATATTTTTTGTTACTTGTCAAACTGATGTAAGCTATAGAGAATATGAAGAAAAACCTAGACTTGCGGTACCCAGCTATGTGGTTAATTCATTATATTATCACATTTGCATCTATAAACAAATACGATTAGAGCAATAAACATGTGATTTAATTGTTTGTTCTGTTATAATTGAGCTCAAAATGCTGGATATTAGAATGAAAACAGGTTCTGTATCGGAAAATTCAACACAAAAATGCATATTCAAGAAATATGTCTTGAAAAAGTTTTGGATCAGTTTTCCGGACTTGTTTTACCGCTATCAACACAGATGTTTCAAGGTCGTTGATAAAACAAAGACTCTCAGAATAGAGGCTTCATGCACTTCCAATGTTATCCAATGCTTTCTTTCCTCCTTTAACTTCTGTCAGAAACTGGCCCAGACCAAATGGATCAGCTTCTTCAGCCACGTCTTCTCAAACTCGACTGGTCCAGTTCTCGGTGCACTCGTTTCACCAGAACTCGTGAATATATTGTCGGGTTTAAAACGTTAAGTCTTCCTGATCTTCTCTAGCCGTTCTTCAACCCATCATACTCCTCATCATCAGCGTCTTTACCATAGACAATGTATTGGTCGTCTGCTGCAAAACCAGAATCATTCCCTTTTCTTGATTGAATAATCATTGATTGTACACGACTTCACCACTACATGATCTTATCTCCCTTTCTCGCTCTCTACACCTCTCCTCACGGATCTTATCTCTCTCCATCCGATCTTATCTTTCTGCTTTTGATTCTCTAGGGTTGGTCACAGTCCTTCCAACGTTCATGTTCACGTTCAATTCTCATGGGCTCATCAGTGTCCATCATATTCTTTTCAGAAGATGCATAAGAACCTGCCCTAGTATCAACTTTCTCGGATCTCGCGTTCTGGGCCAAAGCACATAGTTCTATGCAAAAATTACTTGTCCATGATCGACACATAGTAAAAATGACCAAACTTTGACCTGTCATCCCAACCTGCACATCTTGACACCTCAAGTGTTCTACATTATTTACAGGTACCCAAGTCTCGACAAGAGTTTCAGCACAGCTACCTATTTTGCAATACCCAACCATATACATTATCATAATCAGCACCAACAAAAAGGCCCTTTTACCTTCACATAAACGTACTTCGAATCGCTTAAGGGCAAGTACACTACACATTCCTTATGTACATCTCATGATTTCCATTTGCCACAGTTTCATTTTGCCTAGGTCTAAGCTTTTTTACTTCGAGTTTCTTCCTTTTATCCATTTCCACACATTCAAACACAAAATAACGATTTCGATTTAAAAAAAAACTATGAGTCAGAAAAATTCATATTAGCAGTAACTTTTGTAACCATTGAACCTCTTGGGTGATCGACTGTAGGATAAACTACCATGTTTTTTTGCTTTAAATTAGATTTAGCCGACAATAAGTATTATTTCCTTGCATCAGTTGACCTTCTCAATGAGTGATCTGATGGTACCACAACTCGGAATCTGCTATCTTGAAGGATTGCTTATAAACAGATTGTGAAGTTTGTCTCTCAAAAGTATGATTACTGAAACAATTATAGTGCAAATTTAATTAGTTACCTTTCTATTGGCACCGAGATTTTTTTTTCTTTTTACAGAACATATATCATGCTATTTGTAAAGTGTTTGTGGGTGTCTCTCCATCTATGGACCGTGTTATAGATGACCCATTGACCCATTACCTGCCCATCTTACCACCTGTATGCGGCACTATGTCCGAACAGGAAGGGCAAACCTATATGGTTAACTGAAAATGCACATCCACATATTAAATTCCTATGTAGTTTAAAAACAATGTAAACTAATTTAATTTTTTGTATTGCCTGACAAATAGCTTCACAAATTGTGCATACAGGGGTCAAAGTATAAACCAACAAATAGAGCTTTTCTAATGTGTAATCTAGAAACAGAGATTGTGTTTTAAAAAAACTAAATTGTAGATGTATGTGCATGTCAGCATATATCAATGAGAGAAAGAGAGATACTCATTCGCAATGTCGAGTTGGAAACCCAAGTATTCCAAAAAAAGAGATACTTATTGCAACTTAATTATTGGTCGTGAGCAACATATGTTAATTCGCAGTCTGTTTTGTGTCCATCTAGATGAGCTTCTAATCAGATGACTTCCGCTCCTACCACAAAAAGACCCATCAACTAAAAGAGTAGCTGGAAGCACACGTATTATGCTTGTTCAACTTTTTTAACTTCATATATAACGAAAACACTAAAAGTGATTGAAGAAGCTATCATAATGTTAGGGATTCAATTTCTTATATAGTTTTATCTAAGATGATGTAAGCACTTAGTGTGCAATATAAAACAGATTATGATCATGTCTACCAAGGTTTGTTTTCCGGATAATAACTTAATAGTTACATACCTGGTATGACATGCTCCGTTAGTTCAATAAAACATTCCTTCACTTCAGTCTGCAACATTCAAAAAGAGAAAGCAATCGAGATTTAATAACTTATTTTGACAGCCATCTAAGAGCATGAGCAATGCAAAAGACTTGATCCATTTATTACAATTAAATGCTAGTGTAAAAAGCCTTTGCAAAAAGTTATCACTTCAATGGTAAAAGGTTTTCACAATGACTTCCTGGTATGACAATGCAAGATATATCAGTGTATACATTGTTTAATAATGGCATAGTACAAAGCTTCAAAGACTTGGAGAATCAAAAGTCTTTGCAAATAGCTTTTGAAAAAGCTTATACATGCAATGCAAAATAGTCTTTCAATGACTTTCCAAAACAGTGAAAAGCTTTAGAAAAAGCTTAGCATTGCAGATATTGTTTTTAAAAGCTCGATTCTCCAACCACCCCTTTTGGATATACCTCGTGACTGCAATAAGTACATAATAACTTAAAAGGGGGTTGTTTGAGAAAGCTTACTTAAATTGCTTATCTCCTTGAAAATTAAGTAACAACCCGATTACTTTTAAGTGCTTATTTCTATATGATAGTAGATAAGTAGTTTGAAATATTTTAACCGGTTTACATCTTGTAAATAAAAGTTCTAATTTTTTTAGTACAACTGTAATAAGAACAGTGTACAAAAAACTTATGACAGGCCATTTTATAACTTCAAAACCATGATACATAACTATAACCAGTAGTGATATAGATGTAAAGCAATTATAATCCATGCCCTGGAAATTAGTTTATTTCGAACAGCCATACCTGCAATATAGTAAAACTTGGTCTGATAAAAAGGTAAAATAAACTAAGTGCTTCATATCAGGTCACAAAACATGAAAACATGGTTTTACCTTCATCCATGCATGTTCTCTGTAACCGTGAGATCAAAATTCCAGCTTTAAACCAAATCCTCCATCATAGTTTCACCCTCTTCAATTAAGCCGCACCTAAAGAGTGTCTAACATCTTAGGTTAGTTCTACCAATCAAGTAGCTTTGCTGACGAGCATTTGGACCATCGGGCGGCTGCATCTTCTCCAGAGTGTGGCTCTATGCCCTTTCAACGGTATTAGAGAACAAAATGGAGAAACCTATTGCAAGCCAAGTATTACACAAATATCAGACGCCTTCATGAATAATAATCACTTCGTGTGAGAAATTTGATTACTTAATGTTCAATTCATATTTTTATAGGCACACGTAAGCTGAACCATTTTTTCTAACTGCAAAAGATTTATAAGAAATATTTATAAAGTGTGCATTTAATTATCCAAACCAAAGAACTAAAGAAAATGCTTAACAACAGAAGTTGTTATAAGATAGTTATAATTCAATGGGGCTTAAAACAAATCTACCAAAAAGCATCCACTCGTTAGGCCCAAAAAGTTATAGATATCCATCTTGGTGTTAAAAAACTTTCTGGAGCAAACTGAATCTATAAGTTTTTATTCGTAAAGGATATTAATTTTTAAAGCGACACACACTATCATTAAAATATATCCTGAGAGGTCCAAATGACCGTTACGCGGCCTGAATCAGTAACAAAACTTTATTTATATTAGTAATAATGATTAATAAATTACTCTTTATATAAACCATAAAAACAAAACGTCAAAAGAATTTCATGTAGTATTATATTAAAAAGATATTGCCGCAACTACTACTACATGTTGAAAACTTGCTACTGTTATGTTAAGTTTACATAATGAAACGTGTTGCAGCTACTACTACATGTAGTACCACTTGCTACTTTTATGTTCATATCTACATATCGAAACTTATTGTTGTAGTACTTACATATTTCCATATTGAAAGTTGTTACTTGTGGAAACTAACATCGTAGCAACGGAGGATGTAGATGTCGTACCACCTAAATCAACAAAAATCACCTAAACCCCTACCAATCAATATCACCAGAAACTACCTTGAAGCCACCTAAACCATCAAAAGACGGGGCGGATTCGGTGATGATAAAAATACGGTGTGGCGGTGGTGTTTTTTGTGTGTATCAGGGTTAAGGGAGAATAAGGTTGTGTGTGAAGAATGTATTAATGAGTGATTTCTGTTTTTGAAAAAGTCAGACGTGGTAAACATTAACTAATATAGAGCAGAGATGTTCCTTCCTTTTATGCAATAGGATATGAAGCTTACACCAGAAGCTATAAAAGAATTTTTCAATTTTCAACAATTTGGATCCCTTATTTATAATTAGTTAAGATAGACTAATGTAAGGCACCGATATTCATATATAGTAATTTTAGTTTAACTTAATTGCATATGTTGATCCTTGTAGTTTGGTCATTTGTGCCATACCATTTTTTGATCATTAACGAGGTTTGTAACCCGCGTTTTGTCACGGAACGCTCGAGACTAACGTTGTTACATACCGATAACCCTAAGGACCGTTCGTGAACCGTCACATAAAAAACGAAGGAATGGTCACATAAAAAAAGAACTAGTTCGATTTCTAAAAAAGATGCACGATTCAGTACTAATACGGGTAGCCTAATTCTTTTACGTAACCTTAGCAAATATTTTATCACTTGTATAAAAGCACATAGCAGCCCCCCGAGATGTATAAGTATCATAGGGTGGCAAGGGGTGTTGGGCCTCCCTAAACCGGCCCTGATGTTATAAAGCAAAGCAGATATAGTTTGTAGTTTTGTCGTTCAAAAAAGATTTAACTCATGGTTTAAGGGTAAAATGATGAAAAGGTATTCTAAAACTTAAGGGTGTGTTTAGCTTGGGGAAACCGATCTCACTTTTTTAGAAAATTACTAATTTGAAAATAAAAAAACAGAAAATTAAAAAAACCTCAAATTACAATTTTCTAATTTTATTAAAAATAAAAATATAACCCAGTTACAATATCATTTTCTAACCCTAATTTACGTGTTCGTCACTTTTTTACACACTAAAAAAATGCAAGCCTTCCCTGGCTAATTTTCGAGGGTTTCCCTGGCGACATGTCGCTAGGGAAACTGAATCCCTGGCGACATGTCGCCAGGGAAAAATCGCCAAAGAAAGCTGGTGCGAGAAATTATCCCTGGCGACATTTTCGATTTACCCTGGCGACTTAGTGGGCCCCGCAGCCCTTGGGTTCAAAACTAGTGCCACGCTAGATTTGGTGCGGGAAAGTTTCTCTGGCAACATATGTCGCCAGAGAAACTTTGGGTGATTAATAAACTTAAGTAAATCTGCTGTTTAATCCTCACTTTTCCCTGGCGACATGTCGCCAGGGAAACTATTGGTTATGTTGACAAGTCAATGCCTCGCGTTGACAAGTCAAAGTTGTGCCATAGTTTCCCTGGCGACATGTCGCCAGGGAAACTGTTGTTTACGTTGACAAGCCAATGCCTCGCGTTGACAAGTCAACGTTGTGCCAGAGTTTCCCTGGTGACATGTCGTCAGGGAAATTATTGGTTACATTGACAAGTCAATGCCTCGCGTTGACAAGTCAACGTTGTGCCAGAGTTTCCCTGGCGACATGTCGCCAGGGAAACTCTGCTGACTTTTCAGAAAGTCAATCCCGTCCCAGTTTTCCCTCGCGACATGTCGCCAGGGAAACTTTGACATTTTTTTTCCCAGCCTACACAGCAGGCTATTTCCATATTTTTTCCGGAATTTTTCCGGAAAAAAACTACCAAAACCTGGGAATATAAATACAAAACCTGGGGATACAAATACTAAAATCTACCACGAATCTAGTACCAAAACACAGTAACATGTAACCTCTCGATCGATTAACTCGAACAATACAAATACATAGGTCACAATACTTGAGTACAAAGTTCCTAGTTACACTTATTAAACTTACAATTCGGGGTTTACAATTATTAAACTTGCATGCTAAGGTAGGAAAAACAAGACATACTAACCATTATTTCCACTACCGCCACTCCCACCGGCGCCACTACGCTGCCTCCCGTGCCACTCCCACCGGCGCCACTCCCCGCTGCCACTCCCGCCGACGCCACTACCGCTGCCTCCCGTGCCACTCCCGCTAGCACCACCCGATAGAAATGCTGAGAACGCATCGGCAAACCTAAAGTCACTTCTCAGAAAGTCAAACACTTGAGACGCTTGTTCCAATCGTGGGTCGACGACAGGGGGAGGAATATATCGAGTCCTTCTCGGCACTATCTGACCGACACCGGGCATGTGGCCTCGCTGCTTTCCGCCTCTCACGATACGGTTGATCTCGTCGTCCGTATGTTTGCCTGCAGCCTTCATCGCAAGCATCTCCTCCTAATGAAGTGACAAAAATAAACGGCAGTTAGTATATTATTTATTAGTCGGGTTGGTACATTATTTATTGGCAGGGAATAGTAAAAAAACAAGGTATATCCAAAAAAAATTAATTAATTAATTTAAAAAATAAAAAAAAATACTTACATACATAAAGCGGTCCGCATCGCAAGGAAAATTCCCATGCTCGTCGGTGTGCGTAATGAAGAATTGGTCAATGACAGGCGGGGGTGGCACATCAGCTTGAATTGCAGCTTGGGTCTGTACATACATTTGACACGCATATATAAAATGAAGCAAATTAAAAAAAATCACAACACCAAAAGTTATAATCAAAGACATATATGTATGTAAATTAATTATAGAATTTCTCACCACTTTGTCTCTAAGGAGTGCTAGCGATCGAGATCCCTGCCGACTCGGCGTCTTCTGCTTAGACCGGTTCTGGGAGTTCGTCAGGCATCTTTTCTCATAATCCGGATTACTCCAAAGTGCGATATGTTTTTCCCAGTCCTTGGAAGTAATTTCCTGAGGACGCTCGCTGCAGACTCTGCCGATGTCTACCGTACCGGTATCGATGTCTCTGCGCCAATGCTTCGTCTTCAACATATTTTTTCGAGAATTGTAACTCTTTTGAAGCATGAGATTGATGCCCTCACGTATACCCCTCTATTTCTCAGGATCACTCTTGTGTGGCGTCAAATTAAACTTAGACTACATTCATATACAACAAATAAAACAAACACAGAGTTAGAGTTAGAGATATAATTTATACATTATTTTGTTTATTTATTTAATGGCTTATATATTTATTTAATTTTTTATAATAAAAACAACTTATCCTGATAAGCATAAGCTTTTTGAAAACAACTTGTTCTGATAAGCTTATGCTGAGCATGCGTGCCGCGAGGCCGGAAAGAGATTTCTTCAAAATCTATCGGGACAACGCCATGCGCTTCAACTTCGGCCAACAAATCGAGACATCGATTAATGCCCCGAGTCTTTCTACCGGCCTCTCTGCCGCCCAAATTTTCTTTTCTTTTGCCTTTGCCTGCAAAAATCAAGTGAGTGACAAAGTAATAAAATATACACATTTAAACATATATATGCACCAAATTTATGATTGTGTTACAATAATCCAAATATTCTTACCTTTATTTCTAAATACGGCGAAACAACCGCTGCGGATGTTTGGCGTAGGAGGTTCATCCTCACCACCACCGTCACCACCGTGTGATCGTGCAACATCTGCTGACATCTGTACAAGTACAATTAGCATAACATAGACAAATTCATGAACAATATAAGCTTGCACAAATGTAAATACAACACATCCAAATAAATATACAAATTTAAACAATCCACAACAATTAGATTCATTCATTAAAACAAATAAGTGTCTTTTGCAAGTTACAACTAAAGGTCAATCTTCTTCTTCACTTGAATAAACTATGTCTTCACCATCATCATCATTCACACGTTCTTCATCACTTAAATCATGAGGGGCGTCTTCATCATCAGTAATACCATCGTCTTCGTCATCAACATCAATGATATTTGGCGGTGCATCAACCTCCGTTTCTTGGCCATCTATATGCAAGGTCACATCACCCAAGTCATTCAAATCAGTGGAAAGTGGTAGATCAGATGAGTTGTCGAAATGTATAATATCAGGAACGGCATCTGACACTATGACACCCCCGTTGGAAAACTTTTTATGATTAACATGTTCAACGACCTTCCAGTTGGGTTTGTTCTTATCTTCAATGTTGAAGACTTGTTTGACTTGTGTTGCGAGAATGTATTGATCATCTTTCCAAAACTCAGCTCTTGTGTCGGTGAGTTGAGTCATGTTGTTTCTATAGATAAGACGTTGTTTACGTAATGTGGGGCGAGCGTCGAACCACTTAACTTTGAACAACACAACACTAAACGACAAATAATGAAACACGAGGATCTGTTGAAGCTGACCATAAGCCATTGTGTTCTCAGGGCCAAGCGCACAAATGTCGCTGTTTTAAGTTGTACGACGTTTATCGCGACTGTGCACGACATACCTCACACCGTCGACTATGCAAGAGTTTAGTGAGATTGGATGCGGAGATGGTCCACAAGCCAAAGCGAATAACTCGCTGGTTTGGATAACCTCTGGGTCTTTGTCATTGTCTATGTGACGTTGACGGATCTATGAGGAATAAAGTATTATGTACAGAAAACTATTTATAATAATATTATTTTTTTCCAGGTCCACAAGATAAGTCTAAGTTTACCATTTTCCCAAACCACGCGGGGAATTCTTTTTTCGTGTCTTTGTCAGGATATAATCTGAAAAACGTTCATGGTATTAGAATAAGTCGTTATTGTTAAGAAAAAGAAGTTTCAAAATAAAATAAAAAACGCGTACCTCTTGAACTCGGAAATATACTTGTCGATTTCAGGACTGTTGTGTAGTACATACCATTCCACTTTCTTGAACTCTTGATAAGGGAACAGAATAAACGACTTTTTCCCAAGCGGGTTACATATCGATCAGAACACCTGAAACTGACACGTTGGGGGAGGGGGGTCCACATTACGGTCGAGACGATTAAATTTAGTGGTAACATCATCCTGAAAATACTTAGAACAGAAAGTCAATGCTTCTTGTGCAACATAACCCTCCGCAACCGAACCTTCTGGCTTAGCTTTATTTCGTACATATCCTTTTAGCTCTTTCATGTATCTTTCAAATGGATACATCCACCGGGGGCGGATAGGCCGGCCTTCAATTGCCTCATCAGGTAAATGGATAACTAAGTGAACCATAATGTTAAAGAAATCAGGAGGATATATGAGCTCAAGATCGCACAAAATGTCAACCACCTTTTTTACAGCAGTCAACATGTCATCCACCATTAAAGTTGCAGAGCATAGTTGCTTAAACAAGTTACATAGGTCGATCAGTGGTCTTGCAATCTCAGCAGGCAAGTATTCCTGAAGTGCGAAAGGAAGTAAACGTTGCATCATTATATGACAGTCATGAGACTTCATGCCCGTTATATTGGTATCGTTATCGGTCACTTTGTGCTTGAAGTTGGATCCGAACCCATCTGGTAGTTTAACATTTTTGATGTACTGACAAAACTTTTTCCTGTTCTCTGGTGTGAAGGAATACGAAGCCTGAGGCTTCTTGTACTTCCCGTTTTTATTTTGGGTGAGCCACAAGCTTTTTCGAATGCCCAACTTTTCCAAGAATTGTCTTGCCTTGACAGTGTTTTTAGATTTGTCATTCATCAACAAAGTGTTCAGGATGGCCTCCAACACATTTTTTTCGATATGCATGATGTCTAAATTGTGTCTTAGTGAAAGAAAAGGCCAATACTCAAGCTCGTCAAAAATAGACCGTTTAGACCAGTTAGGCGCAAGACGAAAATTGCGTTTTATCTTCACACCCCCATAATCCTTATGTTTACCTGGCAGTCGATTTGGCAGTGAAGCAAGTTGATCGTTAATCTGGTCCATGGTAAATGTTCTAGGACGGGGCTGGTGTTCGGGTTTACCATTGAATAAACGTGAAGACCTGGATTTATGGCGGGGCAGTAAGAATCTTTTGTGGCCAACATAAGTTATTTTGCATGCCACATGAAGAGATGGAGTGTCGTCATTACATGTAGGGCAAGCCTTGTAACCTTGCCCACTATACCCAGACAAACTACTTCGAGCCGGAAAATCATTGTTGGTCCATAAAAGCATCGCTCTCATGGTGAATGCCTCGCCTTTAGCTTGGTCTATAGTACTGACACCATCCCATAAAATTTTTAGATCATCAATTAAAGGTCTCAAGTAAACATCAATGTCCTTGCCCGGGGATTTAGGGCCAGGAATTAACAGCGTCAGCATTAAAGAACTCTCTTTCATACACAACCACGGAGGCAGGTTGTATGTTGTCAATATCACCGGCCACATGCTGTAAGTCTGACTAAGGTTGCCGAATGGATTGAAACCATCAGCAGCCAACCCTAATCGAACATTTCTTGGTTCTGCTGCAAAATCAGCATACTTGGCGTCAAATTTCTTCCAAGCCGCACCATCACACGGGTGTTGCATCTTACCGGGATCCGTACACTTTCTAGTTGCAAGCCAAATCATATCCTTTGCACTTTTACTAGACTTGTACAAACGTTTTAGTCTAGGAATGATCGGAAAGTAACGCAACACCTTTTTAGGAACTTTCATCCCCGGCGTGTTAGTCTTTCCATCTACTTGTATTACACATTGGACAGAAATCCAAATCGGCGTATCCTTCCCGAAATAAGCAACAATCGTGTTCACAAGCATGTATCGAATCGTACCCTAACCCGATCGTTTTAAATGTCTTCTTTATTGCATAGTATGATGGTGGGAGCTTGAATCCTCTACTTGAGGGAAAGATAGTTTGCAAAAACTCTAGAATATCATTGAATATGGTATCGGTGATTTTACCTTTGGCCTTATAATGTGTAAATTTCGCCATAAAGTCTAATCGAGTCGCTTCTACACAACCAGGGTACAGCGGCTCATTGGCACTGCGATATAACTCTTCAAACTCGTTAGCTTGAGTCGGTCTGTTACTTGAGTTGGAAGGAGGTGGAGGAGGAATATAGTCCGTAGGAATATAGGTAAGATCATCAAGTAACGATGTCATGTCACTAATCAAAGGTTCTCTTGTGTTATCTATTATTGGCAGTGGTAGCGGTGGTGGTGGAGGAGGTGTAGGTGTAGGAGGAGCAGGTTCACCATGGTGTACCCATGATGTATAACTGTTGTCAAACCCGGATTTCATAACGTGGTTCGAAAGAAGGTCGATATGTACCGGGAGTCTTGTTCGACAACGCTTGCATGGACATGTTATCTGATTCAAACTATTCACAAACTTCCTGGAATGCTCGACAAAATTGCTAAGACCCAATATAAATTTAGGCTCATGACGCTCTAACCGTGTCAAACTCTTATCAATGAGTACCATAACTGTGTTTTAACGATACATTTAGTTATTATATGCAACTTAATTAAAACAAGGAATTTTAAAAAATAATTATTATATATTTCATAAATAATAATATGTATTATATCAAATTATAAAAAATAATTATAAAATATATAATTATTATTTATAAAGTATATAATTATATAATAATATTTATAAAAGATATAATTATCAGGTATAGAAAATAGTATGTTCACCTAGTGCAACTATGGAAGGCAATCCTAACCCACCCTTTGAATGTTTCGTCTCATATATGAATTCGTATAACCGATTTACTATCTGAGAAAATTTCGGCAGCATTTCCCCTCAACTCCCCAAATATGTGTTTAAAGACATATTCGTAGGAGTAAAGGAGAAACACTGTCGAAATCATATCAAATAGTAAATCGGTTATACGCATTCATATCCTAAATGAGACAAAACATTCAAAAAGCAGTCCCAAACAGGGGACTTTCCGAAGTTAATTCCTAATAAATTAACTTCGAGCAGGTTTTCTATAGGTTGATCAATTTCAGACGGGAATTTTCCGAAATTAATCGCTAAAATCCTAAAACATTCCTAAGGTTTAGTCCAATAAAACATTTATATCATATAATAAAAACAGCTTATCCTGATAAGCTTATCAGAATAAACTGTTTGAAAACAGCTTATCCTGATAAGCTTATCAGAATAAGCTATTTTCAAACAGCTTATCCTGATAAGCTTATCAAAATAAGCTGTTTGAAAACAGCTTATCCCGATAATCTTATCAGAATAAGTTGTTTGATAACTGCTTGTCCCGATAAGCTTATCAGGATAAGTTGTTTAAGAACAGTTTATTCTGATTATCAGGATAAGCTGTTTTCAAACAGCTTGTCCTGATTAACTTATTAGGATAAGCTATTTTCAAACAGCTTGTCCCGATAAGATTATCAGAATAAGCTATTTTCAAACAGCTTATCCTGATAAGCTTATCAGAATAAGCTGTTTGAAAACAGCTTATCCCGATAATCTTATCAGAATAAGTTGTTAGATAACAGCTTGTCCTGATAAGCTTATTAGGATAAGCTGTTTAGAAACAGTTTATTCTGATTATCAAGATAAGCTGTTTTCAAACAGCTTGTCCCGATTAACTTATTAGGATAAGCTGTTTTCAAACAGCTTGTCCTGATAAGATTATCAGGATAAGCTGTTTTCAAACAGCTTATCCTGATAAGCTTATCGGGATAAGCTGTTTGAAAACAGATTATTCAGATAAGCTTATCAGTTTATTCTCATAAAAAAGGTAGCATAAGGAGTGTTTGGTTATGCGTTTAAAAATGTTAAGGAGTGTTTATGTTTTCGTTTAACCAAATTTAACTAGTTTATAAACCCCGACGACATGTCGCCTGGGAAACCTAAATGAATTAATAAATAAATAATTATATGTATTATGAATAAGAATTTAAATAACATACTTCTTAGCCGGGTTTGTTGGCGTCGGGCTTGGTGGTTGTTGGCTGTGGTCTCGGCTGTGGTCAGGGTTGCGTCTCCGGCCGCGGTCGGGGCTACAATAACATAAAACAAACTCATTTTAATTATCAATCATAATAAGATAAACAAAATTTTTTAATTATAAAATCAAAATCAAAAATTAAAATTACAACCTTTTAAAATCTGAAAAGATAGATGTTAGAAAAAGAAGAAAAGTGGGAAAGATTGGACTCGTCAGAGTGGTGGCAGTCGTCGGAGTGGTGGCAGTCAGCAGAGTGGTGGCGGAGTGGTGGCGAAGTGGTGGCGAAGTGGTGCACGTGTGCAAGTGTGGTGGTGTGGTGGTGAGGTGGTGTGACTAGTGGTGGTGGTGATGATAATGATGGTGGTGATGGTGGTGTGGAGGTGATGGTGGTAATGGTGGTGTGGAGCAACAACGAAGAAGAAGAGGAGATGAGTTTTTTTTGGATAAGTGTTATGAGAAAAGAGAAGCAGATCTGGTTAATAAAGGTCCATAGTTTCCCTGGCGACAATCCCTGGCGACATGTCGCAGGGATACTATCTACTTTTGTCGTTTAGCCAAAAACGCGCGTGATTGAAAGTTTTTGGAGGGGTGTGACCAAGTTTCCCTGGCGACATGTCGCCAGGGATACCTTTAACTTTTCAACGCATATACACGTACCTAATTTGTTTTGTCGCTTCTCCCAAACCTTCCCTGGCGACATGTCGCCAGGGATAGTCTAAAATGTCGCAACGGATAATTTTTGTCAAAATAAAATTTATTATTACTTATGTATTATTATAATTAGTAATAAAATAATTATTATTATTATTATTATTTATAAAATAATAATTATTATTATTACTATTTATAAAATAATTATTATTATTTATAAAATAATAATATCATCCCGGTCAGTTTAATTTCTAAATTCATTCCGATTTAGTCCGTTTAGTTTCTCGATTTATTCTAATTCGGTAACCATTTAACATCTAACGTTTAACAAATGCATACCGACTCATCCATTGAACATCTAACATGTAACCAAGACATGTCGAGTCATCCATTGAACATCTAACGTGTAACCAAGACATGCCGACTCATGCTTTGAACATCTAACGTGTAACCAAGACATGTCTACTCATCCATTGAACATCTAACATGAAACCAAGACATGTCTACTCATCCAATGAACATCTAACGTGTAACCAAAACATACCGACTCATCCATTGAACATCTAACGTTTAACAAATGCATACCGACCCATCCATTGAACATCTAACGTGTAACCAAGACATGTCTACTCATCCATTGAACATCTAACGTGTAACCAACACACACCGACTGATTCATTGAACATTTAACGTGTAACCAACACATACCGACTTATCCATTGAACATCTAACGTTTAACAAATGCATACCGACTCATCCATTGAACAACTAACGTGTAACCAAGACATGTCTACTCATCCAATGAACATCTAACGTGTAACCAAGACATGCCGACTCATTTATTGAACATCTAACGTGTAACCAAGACATGTCGACTCATCCATTGAACATCTAACGTGTAACCAACACATGTCGAGTCGTCCATTGAACATCTAACGTGTAACCAACACATACCGACTCATCCATTGAACATCTAACGTTTAACAAATGCATACCGACTCATCCATTGTACATCTAACGTGTAACCAAGAGATGCCGACTCATCCATTGAACATCTAATGTTTAACAAATGCATACCGACTCATCCATTGAACATCTAACGTGTAACCAAGACATGCCGACTCATTCATTGAACATCTAACATGTAACCAACACATGTCGACTCATCCATTGAACATCTAACATGAAACCAAGACATGTCTACTCATCCAATGAACATCTAACGTGTAACCAAAACATACCGACTCATCCATTGAACATCTAACGTTTAACAAATGCATACCGACTCATCCATTGAACATCTAACGTGTAACTAAGACATGTCTACTCATCCATTGAACATCTAACGTGTAACCAAGACATGCCGACTCATTTATTGAACATCTAACGTGTAACCAAGACATGTTGACTCATCCATTGAACATCTAACGTGTAACCAACACACGTCGAGTCGTCCATTGAACATCTAACGTGTAACCAACACATACCGACTCATGCATTGAACATCTAACGTTTAACAAATGCATACTGATGTGTCGTGATATGTATAGTGATATAATTTGAGATTACGTTATAGGGTAAATTAGAGAATTACCTTTAGGAAAAAGTAATAGACTAATAATACCAATGACGAATTCAATCAAACACGTGAATGAACAAAGTTCGTTGTACACGAAGATCGAGTGAATTTGAGACGTTTTGCTTTGATTTGGACAATCGATTTGAATTTGGTTTTGGTTTTTATTCTAAAATTACTCCTACAATTTTTACCTAATTGCATGAATTGTAAACTCGAAATTATTCTATCTAAAAATGATTATATAAAAAAAATAGACAATTGGACTATTTAAAAATAAACATTCTATTAAAAATCAATCTAAAATTTAAACTATCTATCTAAAAGTAATTTTAAATTATTTAAACAAATTTAAAAATCTAAAAATTAATAAAATCTATTTAAAAGTAACTTTTACTTTTTATAAAAAAATATATTTATAAAACTAATTTAATTAAAACATTTTAATTTTTATAACATTTTTATTTTTATTCTGAAACACTTGTTTATTTGTAATTCTTATTAAAGAAAAATGAATTTAAACTAATACTAAATTAAAACGTTTACTTTCAAACTGTCAAATACTACATCACTATATTAATTACATTAATGGTAATTAAACCAAAAAGAGCTCTTAGCTCAAATGGTTAAGGCGCATGTCCTATAACTTGCAGGTCTCGAGTTCGAGACCTGCTGTAGAAATTTTTTTAATTTATTTTGTATTGAAACAATTAAAGAATATGGATTTTGAAAGCATAGCAGGTAAGGAAAAATATAGTACTGAGAGTAGAATGCAGTATTCCCAAAAACAAAATATACAACAGTCAAAAAATTTAAAACAAACAATCAGTAACTTTCAATTAAGATGTGCATCACAATATAACAATTATAAGCAGACATCACAGTAAAGTATAACAACATGCAGTTATTTTAAACTGAACAATCTCAAGCATCTTACTCAAACAAAATCAGTAGATAACCGAACCAATAATTCAACAATAACTAAGTCTGAACTAGCAGCAATTACAATCTCAATGTAAACATGAACCATAAAAGAAACAGTAAAATCGAATCAAATCAAGCAGATCACAAATTAGTATTAGAAAGCATATCACATAGGTAAATTGCAGGCACACTAAATCTATAATAACAAAATCACGTCTAGGCCTGATGAAACAAGAAAATCAGTTACCCGAAACACACAGATTGAAAGCTGATAAATTACAGATCCGGTATACTACTCATCCACAATTACATGAATCAATATTCAGAAAACTATTAAATTAGCAATAGCAGTCCTAGATCTAAACTCAGTAAAAAAAACATATAATCTGCAACTCTACAACAATCATCTAATTTAAATTTAAACTGTAGAACTAACAAAATACCAATAATCCTTATAACAGCAATCATTTATTCTGAAATTAAGCAGTTCTTAAAGCCAGCAAGTAATCATGATGAAAATGGAATTGAAATAAACAGTAACAGCTATATTGGATTTAAAAGAAACAGACAACATTCAAAGATTCAGTCTAAAAAAAATTAAACAAATTTAATAAGAAATATGAGACACATCACAATCCATGTGACAGTTTAGCAGAACAAAATCAGTATCGATCTCTTACGCAGCAATACCAAATTCAGAAAGAGCAGTTTCAAATGAATGCATATTAGCATCAATCTCGCAGCAAATCAGTAAGGTACATAATCGCAACATAAATCAGTATAAAATAACCCAAAAAAGCAGATTACAGAAATTATAAACTAAATCCAAACAGATTATCTCGTTAACGAAAAAACATACAAGTGATAACTCCTATATCTATAGCAGAACAGATCACTAACCAATAATCCAATCAAACTAACTTAACTAATCAAATCAATCAGGAATCAACAAAACATTTTAAGCAGGAAAATTAATATAGACGAGCCTAACCATTTGAAGAAATCCTTTGGGCAGAAATCACGCGCTGAGCGGATTTTTTAAACCGAGTTTACACCGTTCACCACCACCATTATTAAATCACCAAACGACATTAAAAACCATGAACCAAGCAAATAATCGATCCAAAAATTATATTAAGTTCAACAGTTAGTTAAACTTTTCCCCAAATCAATCTTTAATTCATTCACATAAACTATATTAAGAGTTTATATGAAAAAATGATATTCATAACATCAATTTAAAATAGATAAATTTTCAACAGAAATATTAAACACGAAATTAAGAATGAGACAGAAAATCAATTTTATTAATCCAAGTTAACCATTACAATACTTTTAAAAAGAAATTACATTAACCTAATCCTAAATTAACCTTATGAAATTAAAAGAAAGAAAAAGGGATGATGCAATACAATGAGAATAAGGGTATTTATAATTGAACCGAGAGGTGGGGGATGGAAGTTGTTGGTGATGAAATGATGATCACAGCCCTTCATCTTCTTATCTCTCCTTTCTGTTTTGATCAAAGGGTCGAAAATCAGTTCCTTTCACTCGGATTGCCAACATGGCATTCCCTGTGCTTCTTCTTTGCTGATGTGTCTCTCTTCTATTGGTGGGTGGTGATGGATGATGTGTTGCCCCCAATGATAAGCTGCCACGTACCCAATCTTCTCCACTCCTGCCTTCCGAAATTAAGGGGGTTTTATTTCCACTCGTGTGAATCAACCGTGGGAATAAAAACCCCCAAATAATATCGACTATTTATTTAACTAGGGTTTTGGAACAGTAATTATTCACTGGTTATGGTGGGATAGGGAAGAAAGGGGTATCGAGGGTTATTTTTTATTTGGTGTGTGTGAAAGTGGGTAAATAAGGGTTTGAAACATGTGACTGAAAAGTCAGTGAGTGGGGGTCGGTTTTGTTTTATATATTTGTTGTGAATACAAAGTTTGGTTGAAGATAAATACTCACAAGCCCAAACCCTAAATTACTCCATCTGTTTTCTTTATGGGCTTTTGGCCCAATGTTAAATTATTTCCATCCATTTCATATTTGGTTTTGGGCTTTTTGGGTTGAATTCTCAACATGAATAATACTTGCTTCTTAATTGGGCTTTTGGGCCCAATTCCCAAATGTGGGACCCACTTAACTTCAAACTTTTACAAATCCGTGACTAAAACGAACTCGACTTTTGGCATTTGAACTTTCTTCAATCTCGTGTCGATATTTGCCGGTTTTTCATGAACTTGGTACCTACACACATCAAACAAGAAACAAACGAATACAAGGCATTTTCTATCGATTTTGTGCAATTATTGTTCGTTTCTAGATACAAATGATATGAGTAATTTAACTCATATCAAATTCCCCCATGCTAAGCAATTGCCGTGTCCTCACGCAATGATAAAATAAAACTATAGCTACACAATTATTCAATTTTTGACATTTTTTATTATGTAAAGACATTTTGTATTGCTTTAATTATTAGAAAAATAACTTTAAGGATCATAAAACTCAAATAGATTCATCGTCCTCGACTTTTCACTTTTCCATGCCAAGTGCAAAAACAAGATCATTGTTATTATAAGTTGGTCGACTAACACGAACTCATGTGGGCCAATTATTCACTTAGACTCCCTTATGCCTAGGTGTATCTGTTATATTTTATTGTTGTCTTGAATGATCACGAGGATGCATTGTTGACTTATTTCGATAATTTATTAGGCCGAAAATAAAGTGAACGATTTAATCAATAGTTAGCTAAAGGACAAAATCTTTTAAAACTGCTTCTCGGGACTTCATAAAGTTCATATCTTGGCATAACTTGCTTCGCGATTTGAGACCTTTCTCGGACCGATATTTGGCAGCGACTTTATACTTCAAACCTTGAGAGACGTTCATGAAATAATGGTCTTCTCTTCATATAGGAATTTCTTCACTTGAAGTTTTGAGAGATTCATACTTGGACCACGACTTCTTCATTTTTCTCCAATCTTTATTTGGGATTTTGATATACAACGATCCGCCTCCTTTTTGGATTTGGCTTCATTTATCCTCATACCTGATTATGGTCTTTTTGGATAGACTTCTCCATGACTTTTGGGGAGTATTTGCTTTTCGTCGTGTGTCTCGATCCTTCATATTGATTTTTGATAAATGATTCTTCACATCACTTGAGATCTTTAGCAATAAAACATAGCCCTCATGTCTTGTTAGGACCTTTTTGGACTCACCAATCTTCGCATCCCGCTTCAATAAGTTATGCCTTGGCTATGAACTCTAATCCATACTGAGCAACTTTTAAACGATCTTGGGCTAGAAGCTAAGTAACTTTTCAAATCGTTCAACCTTATTTATTGCAAATAATTTTATTAACAAGCGATGGGAGAATAGGCTCATAATTAACTCACATAAATTCCCGAAAGAATACTAAACTTATAATTGGCTCTATCATCTCTTGTTCTCCATATTGTAATATTTCAAAAATGTGAAATCAATGGATACTTAGCCTATTAAATCAAAGCTTTGGGTTTTCAAGTCATCTATAGGATCTTGCATCTTCTTATACTTTTGCAAGTTTTAGAATTTGCGTTTTAAAGTTCCCTTGATAGACGACTTTCTAGGATCAATTATAGGAGCTTGCGAAAAGTTCTTGTCCTTAACTCGTATGAATTAAGACTTTCGCGTTTTAAAGCTCCCTATATAAAAGCCTAGCAAAACTTAATTCAAACACGTTAAGGAAAAGCTAAGGTTAAAAACCGAGTCGAGTCAAAAACTATTCTTATTTTCACCAACGGAAAGCCTACATTCGTGTCAAAAACACTTATTTTATTTATTAAATCTTAAAAATAACACTAGAAATTAAAATTTTATTGAAAAATGAGAAAAACAATACGTTTGGACACGACAAAAGCAATTGCAAGCGATTATATCGATTGACTCCCCCATGCTAAAACCAAACATTGTCCTCAATGTTTCTTAGCTCAAGAGTAACACCTCCTTGCTAAAATACGAAGAGTCTAATGCAAAATCCTAACATGGCAAGAGCACGCAAATCTATAAGCCGTTTATTAATTATGCCTCAAGATAAAACGTTAGTCGATAAAAATCAAGGGTAAAGAGTGTGCCCCTTTTTGGCATTCAAAGAATGGAAGATCAAATGTACCAGCAAAAACCGAACACGAGAGTCTTCAAATATTAGGGTCATACCTAAGATCACAATATAACAAAACACGAGCACGAGCTTAAAAGATCAAGCCTTATTAGTGTTAGAAAATAGAAAGAAGATAGAATGTATGGGACTCCCCCATAAGGTACCTCGTTTTTGTTAACCGAGTCATGAGCTCGACTCGATCCCCGCATTCATTTGTCCTTAGGGAAAGTGGTGAAAACCGGCATAATAGGATAAAATCCAACATAAAGCACGATGCCGGGGTCAAAGATCTCATCCTCGTTGTCGGATGACAAACGAAAGGATAAAACTCCAACACAAATCTCTAAAAAGAGATGGTAGTCACAAATAATAGTATGGATAAAGCATGCTCCCCGAGATAAACTCGCACCAAAAAGTCTTTCAATTATTACATCGGTGAAAGTCCGAGATTTCCCTAAATCAAATATTCCGGGATCGAATACCTCGTCCTCGGTGGAGAAAGGAATAGACAACACGGTGTCATTCCCCCATGCTAATCCTAAATCATATGAAGCACATAGTAATGGTGGGATAAAAGTTTCATCCAAAGTGGAATCAACATTCTTATCTTTAACGACCATTTCACCCTTAGGAATGTGATCAATGGGGTCATGGTACTCAATATGAGACACATGAAAAACCCGCACATTAAGGTCAAAGTGGGTGGGAGGAGGACTTGGGACGACATCATCATCAAGTAAATTCTCTAAAAAGAGAGCGTCCCCCTCCGGGTCGATATCATCAACACCCGGTGGTATCGAATCATGAGAAGCAAGAAAAGTGTCAATCTCCTCCATAAGCGGATCACTATCCTCAACGGGAATAGGAGATGGAGAGAAAGACTTTCTAATAGGCCTAGAATTCAAAGACTCGATCCTAGAAATGAGAAGATAGACGTTGGATAACTTCTCATGAAGAATCACGTCCTCCACATCTAAATGAGTAAGTTCATCGGTGAACTTCTCAAGGATCGGAATAGTCAAATCAACCTCATTTCCCGGTGGAAATGGGTCTAAAGGAGCAAGTTTAAAAGTGAACCTCACATAAAACGGATCACTATCATCCTCATTTCCCGGTGGAAATGGGTGAAGAAGAGTAGGTTCATCGGTAAACCCCTCAAAATCCGAGTCGTGAATATCATCTTTATAAGAAAGTTCATCGGAGAACTCCTCATTAGAAAATTCACTAGAAGTAGAATCATCCTCAAAATCTTCATTTCCATCATTAGAATTAAAGAGAATATCAAAGTGAATGGAAGAAGTCGAGTCATCAGAATGTGGCAAATCACACATCTCATTGGAAATACCGTCAAACTCTCTTGGGTTTTGGACAAGTATAGTGCTAATATGCTCGTCCCCCTTGCTTAGAGAATTTTCGGATTCCACGATGGAAGAATCATGAATAGGAGTGGTGATGTCATGAGAAATTTCCTCATCATCTAGGATGGGAGAATCCTCGGGCTCAATAGCCGGCAACATACGAATAGGAAGCACAATAGCACTAGACGAAGGATGAAGAGCAATAAGATCTCGCAAAGAAATAGAACTATCCTCGTCATCATCCAAAAGAAGAGAACGCTTGAGTTCACGATTAGCAAGATATCTTTCTTCCTCTTGAATTTTTTCTTTCTTTCGAATTTCAATGCTTAATCCATTATAATCTTGCCAAAGTTGTCTAATCCTTAGTTCACAATCTCGTCTAAATCCCTCATCATCCATGAAATCGTCGACTTCCCAATTCATTCGTAATGTCATTAATCTCTTGATTAATTTGTCTCTTTTCAAGCAACAAATCTTCAATACTTTTTTCAACAACTTCAACATTTCTTTGATTCATTGTTTCAAATCGTTCAATATCGAAAGAATATTGTGGAGATTGGTCAAAACCGGAAGGAATCGAATTATAGCAAGGATTAGGCTCATAAAAATTTTGATCTCTCGGTTGACAACAAAAACTCTCGTGAGGACCTCCACAATACTCACAACAAAGATATTGTTGTGATAAACTCGGTAAATCTTGTGGATAACAATTATCATTAAAGTTTTGATTGTAGCTCGGTTCTTGCTCGTAATTAAGCGAGAATCGACGCGAACAATCATTACCAAAATGAGAATCGTTTCCACAAAACTCAAACGAGGGTGTAGGGTGTGGAGGTGGATTGAAATCAAGAGAATTATTTGAAAAATTCGGATTTCCACATGAAGTAATATCATCACAAGAAAGACAAAATCCAACACGTAAGTCATTACCACAACGCTCACACGTGCACCACCGACATGGTGAAAACCATATAACGATTCTCCACACCAACACAATCGACGAATGAAGAATTAAAATTTAGAGGGTGAGGAGAAAAAGAATTAAACATGATAGAGGATTAAGAAGATTATTTTTGGTATTTTTCATAAAAACGATACATACTAAGAAAATAACAAAACTTTCCGAGGACGGAAAGGGTCTTCAAATCAACGATCAACAAATCTCCACAAAGACGAATCGTACACAAGATCCCCGGCAGCGGCGCCAAAATTTTTGATGTGTCGTGATATGTATAGTGATATAATTTGAGATTACGTTATAGGGTAAATTAGAGAATTACCTTTAGGAAAAAGTAATAGACTAATAATACCAATGACGAATTCAATTAAACACGTGAATGAACCAAGTTCGTTGTACACGAAGATCGAGTGAATTTGAGACGTTTTGCTTTGATTTGGACAATCGATTTGAATTTGGTTTTGGTTTTTATTCTAAAATTACTCCTACAATTTTTACCTAAGTGCATGAATTGTAAACTCGAAATTATTCTATCTAAAAATGATTATATAAAAAAATAGACAATTGGACTATTTAAAAATAAACATTCAATTAAAAATCAATCTAAAATTTAAACTATCTATCTAAAAGTAATTTTAAATTATTTAAACAAATTTAAAAATCTAAAAATTAATAAAACCTATTTAAAAGTAACTTTTACTTTTTATAAAAAATATATTTATAAAACTAATTTAATTAAAACATTTTAATTTTTATAACATTTTTATTTTTATTCTGAAACACTTGTTTATTTGTAATTCTTATAAAAGAAAAATGAATTTAAACTAATACTAAATTAAAACGTTTACTTTCAAACTGTCAAATACTACATCACTATATTAATTACATTAATGGTAATTAAACCAAAAAGAGGTCTTAGCTCAAATGGTTAAGGCGCATGTCCTATAACTTGCAGGTCTCGAGTTCGAGACCTGCTGTAGACAATTTTTTAATTTATTTTGTATTGAAACAGTTAAAGAATAGGAATTTTGAAAGCATAGCAGGTAAGGAAAAATATAGTACTGAGAGTAGAATGCAGTATTCCCAAAAACAAAATATACAACAGTCAAAAAACTTAAAACAAACAATCAGTAACTTTCAATTATGATGTGCATCACAATATAACAATTATAAGCAGACATCACAGTAAAGTATAACAACATGCAGTTATTTTAAACTGAAAAATCTCAAGAATCTTACTCAAACAAAATCAATAGATAACCGAACCAATAATTCAACAAGAACTAAGTCTGAACTAGCAGCAATTACAATCTCAATGTAAACATGAACAATAAAAGAAACAGTAAAATCGAATCAAATCAAGCAGATCACAAATTAGTATTGGAAAGCATATCACATAGGTAAATTGCAGGCACACTAAATCTATAATAACAAAATCACGTCTAGGCCTGATGAAACAAGAAAATCAGTTACTCGAAACACATAGATTGAAAGCTGATAAATAGCAGATCTGGTATACTACTCATCCACAATTACATGAATCAATATTCAGAAAACTATTAAATTAGCAATAGCAGTCCTAGATCTAAACTCAGTAAAAAAAACATATAATCTGCAACTCTACAACGATCATCTAATTTAAATTTAAACTGTAGAACTAACAAAATACCAATAATCCTTATAACAGCAATCATTTATTCTGAAATTAAGCAGTTCTTAAAGCCAGCAAGTAATCATGATGAAAATGGAATTGAAATAAACAGTAACAGCTATACTGGATTTAAAAGAAACAGGCATCATTCAAAGATTCAGTCTAAAAAAAACTAAACAAATTTAATAAGAAATATGAGACACATCACAATCCATGTGACAGTTTAGCAGAACAAAATCAGTATCGATCTCTTACGCAGCAATACCAAATTCAGAAAGAGCGGTTTCAAGTGAATGCATATTAGCATCAATCTCGCAGCAAATCAGTAAGGTACATAATTGCGACATAAATCAGTACAAAATAACCCAAAAAAGCAGATTACAAAAATTATAAACTAAATCCAAACAGATTATCTCGTTAACGAAAAAACATACAAGTGATAACTCCTATATCTATAGCAGAACAGATCACTAACCAATAATCCAATCAAACTAACTTAACTAATCAAATCAATCAGAAATCAACAAAACATTTTAAGCAGGAAAATTAATATAGACGAGCCTAACCATTTGAAGAAATCCTTTGGGTAGAAATCACGCGCTGAGCGGATTTTTTAAACCGAGTTTACACCGTTCACCACCACCATTATTAAATCACCAAACGACATTAAAAACCATGAAACAAGCAAATAATCGATCCAACAATTATATTAAGTTCAACAGTTAGTTAAACTTTTCCCCAAATCAATCTTAATTCATTCACATAAACTATATTGAGAGTTTATATGAAAAAATGATATTCATAACATCAATTTAAAATAGATAAATTTTCAACAGAAATATTAAACACGAAATTAAGAATGAGACAGAAAATCAATTTTATTAATCCAAGTTAACCATTACAATACTTTTAAAAAGAAATTACATTAACCTAATCCTAAATTAACCTTATGAAATTAAAAGAAAGAAAAAGGGATGATGAAATACAATGAGAATAAGGTTATTTATAATTGAACCGATAGGTGGGGGATGGAAGTTGTTGGTGATGAAATGATGATCACAGCCCTTCATCTTCTTATCTCTCCTTTCTGTTTTGATCAAAGGGTCGAAAATCAGTTCCTTTCACTCAGATTGCCAACATGGCATTCCCTATGCTTCTTCTTTGCTGATGTGTCTCTCTTCTATTGGTGGGTGGTGATGGATGATGTGTTGCCCCCAATGATAAGCTGCCACGTACCCAATCTTCTCCACTCCTGCCTTCCGAAATTAAGGGGGTTTTATTTCCACTCGTGTGAATCAACCGTGGGAATAAAAACCCCCAAATAATATCGACTATTTATTTAACTAGGGTTTTGGAACAGTAATTATTCACTGGTTATGGTGGGATAGGGAAGAAAGGGGTATCGAGGGTTATTTTTTATTTGGTGTGTGTGAAAGTGGGTAAATAAGGGTTTGAAACATGTGACTGAAAAGTCAGTGAGTGGGGGTCGGTTTTGTTTTATATATTTGTTGTGAATACAAAGTTTGGTTGAAGATAAATACTCACAAGCCCAAACCCTAAATTACTCCATCTGTTTTCTTTATGGGCTTTTGGCCCAATGTTAAATTATTTCCATCCATTTCATATTTGGTTTTGGGCTTTTTGGGTTGAATTCTCAACATGAATAATACTTGCTTCTTAATTGGGCTTTTGGGCCCAATTCCCAAATGTGGGACCCACTTAACTTCAAACTTTTACAAAGCCGTGACTGAAACGAACTCGACTTTTGGCATTTGAACTTTCTTCAATCTCATGTCGATATTTGCCGGTTTTTCATGAACTTGGTACCTACACACATCAAACAAGAAACAAACGAATACAAGGCATTTTCTATCGATTTTGTGCAATTATTGTTCGTTTCTAGATACAAATGATATGAGTAATTTAACTCATATCACATACCGACTCATCCATTGAACATCTAACGTGTAACCAAGACATGTCTACTCATCCATTGAACATCTAACGTGTAACCAAGACATGCCGACTCATTCATTGAACATCTAACGTGTAACCAACACATGTCGACTCATCCATTGAACATCTAATTGAAACCAAGACATGTCTACTCATCCAATGAACATCTAACGTGTAACCAAAACATACCGACTCATCCATTGAACATCTAACGTTTAACAAATGCATACCGACTCATCCATTGAACATCTAACGTGTAACCAAGACATGCCTACTCATCCATTGAACATCTAACGTGTAACCAAGACATGCCGACTCATTTATTGAACATCTAACGTGTAACCAAGACATGTCGACTCATCCATTGAACATATAACGTGTAACCAACACATGTCGAGTCGTCCATTGAACATCTAACGTGTAACCAACACATACCGACTCATCCATTGAACATCTAACGTTTAACAAATGCATACCGACTCATCCATTGAACATCTAACGTGTAACCAAGACATGTCTACTCATCCAATGAACATCTAACGTGTAACCAAGACATGCCGACTCATTTATTGAACATCTAACGTGTAACCAAGACATGTCGACTCATCCATTGAACATCTAACGTGTAACCAACACATGTCGAGTCGTCCATTGAACATCCAACGTATAACCATAACAAACCGGGTCATCCATTGAACATCAAACGTATAACCATAACAAACCGAGTCATCCATTGAACATCAAACATATAAACATAACAAACCGACTCATCCATTGAACATCGAACGTATAACCATAACAAACCGGGTCATCCATTGAACATCAAACGTATAACCATAACAAACTATTGGCGGGAAAACGTTGGCGGGAAAACATTGGCGGGAAAATGTTAACCATTTCCCTCACTTTTTGACCATAAAAGAATTCACACACACTTATCATCAGCAGATCACACACACACACACTTATCATCTCCTACCAAACTCACCACCACCACCACCCGATTTGGTAGCAGATGGATCCCCGTGAAGCTTATAAGTGTACATGTGGAAATGGATATATAGTGTTGAGACAGTCACATCAACACCATATCTTTGGTAAACTTTATTATGTGTGTCCTCTTTCGAAGGTAAACAATTTAAAGTGTGTTTATTTATCTAATATGTGTGATTTTTAAAATAACATGTCATGTCATTTTTTTTATTTTGTAACAGCAAAAAAAACAAGATTATGGATGTGGAAATTTTATATGGAAGGATGATCTAGATCTCCAACTCCGTATAAGATATTCCCCTGGATCTTCAACACCTCAAGGTTCTCATTCAAGGCGTTCAATACATCCAAGTTCTTCTACAGGATCTTCTGAATCTGCAACCACTGAGTGCTCAAATTACAAGATCAAAGATCTAAAGATAAAGATGTTAGAGGCAAGACTAGAAATGGAAAGGCATCCCGAAGACCACGCATGTCAATCGGCTGCAATACTTCATGAGATTTTAAATGAAATGGAAAATCTTAGCGTTGAGTAGTAATCGGATGCACTACTTCACGAACTTTAAGTTGATTAGTAATGTCTGTTTGTAAGTTTTCCATTTGATTCCACAAGGGCTATGTATAATATTCTGAATAAATAAATGTTTGTTTTATAAATGTCTCATTTTTATTATATGAACGTCGCAAAAATAAAATAACATCGGATCGATAGTTAAAATAATAATTATTTGGAATAAATAAATATTTGTTTTATAAATGTCTCATTTTTATTATATAAACGTCGCAAAAATAAAATAACATCGGATCGATAGTTAAAATAATAATTATATGGAATAATTAATAATTTTTCATAACAAGCAAAAACTAATTATATATATGACATCGCCAGGGAAACTTTTGGGATTTGGCGGGTAAAAGCCCGCCACACATTTTGTGCTTAACTTTGAAACTAATTACGTATGACAAAAGTTTCTCTCGGATAAGTTTGACAGGTTATTAGCAAAAATAATTATTGTTAAATACGATGGACGAAGTTGCCCTGGCGACATGTCGCCAGGGAAACTTTGGAGGGAAAATTTCGCGCTCTTTCACTTGGTATCTGATTTTGGACGGATTATCCCTGGCGACATGTCGCCAAGGAAACCCTAGTCAAACTTTGACCAAAAAGTAAATCTGCTTTATCGCCACGTCAGCAATGTCGCCAGGGAAAAGGGGTTATCCGTGGCGACATTTTGTCGCCAAGGAAACTCCGGTCACCTGTTCCCAGTTTTCTTGCAGTGCGTACAGTTGCTTCAATTGTTTTACATTTCGTCAGTTTTTCGCGTTGTCGCCAGTATTCTTTACGTTTCGTCATTTTTCATGTTTTCGTTTTCGTCTGGTTTTTTACATATTGGATAGTTTTTTTCTCGCCTTGTCACGTTTTTATATGGTCTGTCATTATTTTTACATTTGAGTCATTTTTCACGTTTTAGCTATTTTTTTTTTTGGTTTCAAAATGGTGTGAAGGGTAACATGCATACATGGTACAACACGCTAACCATATAATGCATGAAAGGGTAATTGTCATGATTATGATATATAAGATAGAGACCCTCTCATGTTTATTTGAATACCTTTGCTAGGTCATGTTAGCAATTAACAACTAACTTTTGCAAGAGATAATAGTTCCACTTTAAAGAGGCATTAATCAAGTGTTTATGTTGAGTATCTTTTTCTTTATAAAGCAAAACTCAAAGTAGGGACTTTTTTAAGAGATTCTTTCTTTAGTAAGAAATAATCATTTTATTTATTCTTTTAAAAAGTGTAAGTGTTCCTTAATTTAGTAATAAATGGCTGATTTTCGTTCTTATGTTTAATGAAAGTAAAAACTCGAGTAAAAAATATACGTGTCAAAAACGAAAAAACGAAAACATACGGAAAAAGCGGGTTGAAAAGTATAAAACGTTAGGGTTAAAACTATCATTTATAAAACTTTAAGGTTGTATCTCGCCTTTCTAATCTTAAATCCCCCACTCGTCGTTCTATGAATTTTCAATGAACAGATATAAAATCAAAAACAACAAAAATCACAACAATCGACAGATGAATACAATTTAATACTGTAACTCGGAAAGATTTTCAGATCCATCTGTATTTATTTTAATTTTCAATTACAGTGATTAAAATTTTTCCGATTTACCGTTCCTATAAACCCTAAAACAAAAATAGGGCTTTTTGAAAATAAATTGATTTAAATATGTTTGAGTTCTAATTGTTGTTGCAGTGTTTTCGAAGATAACTTTGATATTTTATATATGGATCCAGGTAAGCTTAACTAAAGACCTTAATTTTGATGTTTCAATTATGTGATTGATTTCATCGGTATTGATTAATTTTATTGTCTCTTTTCTAAATACTGTGATTGTTGGTTAATTTTACCTATTTGATGAGTAATGATATGCATATGTATGATTAGCACATAATGAACCTGCATTAAAAGAATATAAATGGAACTTATTGTAGTTTTTTTCTTTGATTTTCTTGGGTCATGACCGTCTGCAAGTGCGATTTCTATGTGTTGCTGGTGTGATTTGTTTATGCTAATGAAACTTACTGATGCTTTTGCGGCTTACTATTGCTGATGCAACACTTGCACTTTAGTCACAAGCTTTCTTCATCCTCAGGCTTCTTCATGTACTCCATACTGTCGCACACACCTCAGAAAGTCCAAGATGGATATCAAAATAATAAGGTTTTGTGTAGTTGTTGCGGTGCTTGGAATAATATATGTGGCCACAGTGTTTTGCGACAGAGGCAACATCAACTATGGTAAACATCAACATATATTAAAGTTTAAACTACAGCATATATACTTCGATAACTTACAATATGGCTGAAACTCTTCCACTTAAAGCTAGGTTGCTACATCCCGAAAAATATGGTCAATAACAGACTCAATAACTTCTGCTTCATTTAACTTCTTGCAGGCCAGCTAAGATAATCTTTATTTAGCCAATGTGATTAGTGAGTGGTGCAAGTAGTATGCGTGGATCTGCATATCCGTATTTCTCGATCATTTTTTATTGTCGGGTCGAATCAAATTCGTAACAGCGTTATTATGTAAGATCGCCCGAGCCTCGGAAAGTGTACCTGTTGATATAGACGTATAATGGGAACTCCATATGAAGATACATGGCTTGGAGTCACTTGGTTATGATGACAAGGGTCCCCAACTTTATCAGGTAAACTCACTTGGATACTAATCCAAATTTTTTAAACAAATAAATTTATGAGATTTTATGGGGTAAATATCTACATGACACAACGCCAGTCCGCTAACCATTTTATGATTTACTAGCTTAAAAAATATGTTTGACCTGTTTGAGATAAACAAAACACAAGTTTGACTGCGTTGTAAGTTAACGGGTCAAAGTTACCACCTGTACTATAAGTCGATACCTACAATCTTGCTTTGCTTATTTTGACCTGACATGTGTGAGACTGCTCATTTAAATTGCTTATAGTATATTATAAAGGGGGTTTGGGATTTGTTATTGGAAGCATCGATAAAGATTAAACCAACTAATGATCCACATTAAGTAATTGAGCAAACCTAAAACTATTTATTGTCATTGACTCTCTTCAACTCCTTTAGTTGAAATTACCTTTTCAAATATATAACCAAAATGGCGAAGGCTCAAAGCAGTGGTATCCACATATTCTAACCTCTTAAAGAAGGTATCTAGCTACATTTCTGTTTTTCACTTCAATCTGTTACATTATATTTTTATATCCATGTGTTTACACACGTCTAATTTGAAATCGAATCCGCCACGTGATACTTTTTAGAAGCTACTTTAGTCGGTAGAAGTAAGTTTTCTTTCGTCTATAACGGTGTCCTATATGACAGATTAGTTGTTGCGGTCAAGAGCGTGGGTGTCACAAGTTGTAAAACCGTTGAAGCTAAGTTAACAAAGGGTTGAGCATATCACCGTCTTTGAAACACGAAAATTTGTCCAGGCTTAGAGGATTTTGTTGTTCAAAAGGAAGAGGTGAATGTTTTTTGGTTTACGAGTTTGCATCAGGAAGGAATTTATTACTGTATCTTGATTTCGAGAGATGAAAGAAAAAGATATGTGCTTCAATGGCCCAAAAAGGTTTTCATCGTCAATGGCATAGCCACGGTTAGTCACATTTTAGTTACTATTTTACTTCATTATTTCATAACTAAAAATACACTTCACTAAACTGTATCGCTATTTTGTTTATAAAAATGTTCAGGATTTGATTATTTGGAAAAAACCCTGATATCTTAAACACTGAATGAATCAAGGCGATCTTAAGCACCATAATAAATTACAGATTTATTTTTTATGTTTGGGGTAACTTAGATGATGAGATATCAACCTTGTCTCATATATGTAAGATACCTAAGTAAATGAAAATCCTCATTCAGTTAAGGCTCCTCCATTTTATGCTTTAGGTTTATTGACATCAGATGCCCCTGCATACGTTGATCCATGCCATAGTTTGTATTTTGTACTATGAATTTTGTGGATTATAAGTTAGCTTTTATGTAGTAGACTATGGCCATTATGAAGCGTTAGATGAATATGGGAGTATAAATAGTGGCTATTAGAGTTTTTATAATTTGTGAACTGTTGTATGAATAGACACTAATTCAGATCTTGCAGTTGGAATAAGGAGGAAAGTTGTGGAGTAGAAATGTGCCAAGAAGTTACGCGGGACTTTTCTCAACTCAAAGCTAGCTGGCACCATTATTACATATGCCAAAATACTAATGACGTTAACTCCTAAATCTCCATTGAATCTTGGTTTGTCTATGTTATTACAGGGGAGCGGAACTTGGCCAACACTTCGGCATATTAGTTGTAGCATAAGCCGAAGAAGGCACGGTGTCTCATTAGATTACGCCATCTGGTATGTAGTTGACACATTAATGTATTATCATTATGTCTTTTATCAGTCCATTGTAAACAAATTAATTCTAGGGATATTGACGAATTCAGTTGTAAATTATCATATATATTTGCCACGTTAGGTAACGGGATTACAACGCTGCCTATATTGTCTTTAACAGGTATGAGATCTTATACATGTTATGCAACTGGTGATACCACTTTGAGATATATAGTTTCAAATATCGTTCCAATATCATACCTAGATGTAACCAAAACTTATTTGGGTAAGCTTAATTAATGCATTATCTTCAGTGCTTAATAGCTTATTATAAGCTTACCCAAACACCTTCCCAATATATATATATTCCAATTTATTATTTATGTTTTTGCATGATAACAGGATAAGCATGCTTATGAAGAATCTATATATTTTGATGAACCTATGACGACCTCTCGGTGTTAAACTTCCCACCCAAAGCTTAATTAATGCATTATCTTCAGTGCTTAATAGCTTATTATAAGCTTACCCAAACACCTTCCCAATATATATATATATTCCAATTTATTATTTATGTTTTTGCATGATAACAGGATAAGCATGCTTATGAAGAATCTATATATTTTGATGAACCTATGACGACCTCTCGGTGTTAAACTTCCCACCCAAACCTACTTCTGCTAGATTCACCGCAGACACCAATCAGCTTTCATTTGGTTGTCAGTGTGATTGGTGAGAATGACGAGAGTGATTTTTTGTACGAGTGCCTATTTCTTTCTTCATTAGTGTGTGAAAGGATGATTGATGGCTCCCTTTCCTCCTCTGTTATGACAAGTAATGCTGTCATGGAGTGTAATGTTTGCGACAATTCTAAAAATTTGATGAGGTTTGAAGTAGTTTAATTAAGGGTGTTTGGCATTGAGTTTTTAAGTTGATAAGAATATAGGATTTCTTGCTAAAAGCAATTTTATTTAATGTTTGGCAGCTCTTTTTAAAAGTTGATGGGATTCAGGTAAGAATTAGGTATCACATATGCTGGTAGAGTTTTTGTTCTTTGATTACAGCTTTGGATTGGTAAGATATGTATTGCCATTTTGTTATATAGTACTATAAAGTATAATTTTAAGACAATGTATAGCTTTGTACTTTGAAAGTATTGGGTACACATCAAATATGATAAGCGTTGGTTTAGTTTACCAATTTTTTCAGATGAGTGAGATTGGTGGGAGAAGAATTTTGGCAAATAATAAGCTAATTCAAGCATGTGCAAGTCGTTTGGGCTCATCAGTGTCACATTAGTGACACCTCATTTTAACACGAAACACAAAAGCAATCAGGGGCTAATAAACAAAACATGTTATTAAAAATTTTAGGAAAAAACTCGTGCGTGCACGGGTATTATAACTAGTACAATTAATGCCAAAACAAACAAATAAGAACCAGCTCTATTTAGAGATCACTACAACAAAAATAGCCTAATGCAACCGTTAAAAAACGATGCAAATCGGTTACAAAAGGCTGTTTGCAACAAAAATGCAACGGATTTTGGCTATTGCAAAAAGGCTCCATGCAAATTTATTTGCAACTGAACTGCAACAAGGAGAAAATTTTTGCAACCGTTTTGCAACAAAAGATAATTCATTGCAATTACATACTTTTTTTGCAACGAAGAAATTTTTCCATAATTTTGCATCGAAGACTTTTTGCTACAGATTTTGCAATGGTAGCTTTTGCAACCGCAACATTTTGCAACAACCAAAATTTCATCAATGAAGATGCAAATCCGTTGCAAAAACGTTCGCGATTTTTTTTGAATAGCATTAATTAGCCCTTCAGCCTTCTACATTTATCCTATATCAAGGTTAACGTATATTAAATTCCCCAGGATTATCACTAATCCTAACACAAAAGGAGAACAAAATCGAGGTTGAATTATTGTAAATTATGAAGTAATAACAGGCGAAACTATATTAAGTAGAAAAAAGAAGATAATATTTGCTTGAAGATACTTGTAAAGCTACAAATTTTTGTGAATGAACATGCTCTATCAAATATGCTTCGAATGTTTCTTCGTTTTTCAAGCCATTTTAGTTCAGTCTTGTCCGCAACCCGATTCTCGCTGAACTCTACAGAGATAAAAACGCAGCATAGCCAGCAATATTCATATCTCCGTTGCAATATCGATTCAGTCTGAGATTACATATATCTGCTTCTTTTTTATCTGCAGTTGAAAAAAGAAAAAAAAAGTAACCATCTTCTGAGGTGTTCTCGAGTCATTAAAAAAGAAAAGAAAAAGATGATATATACTGTGAAGTATCATGTTCCTGGAAAGGTACCCCTTGTGAATTCTGTAATCGACGACCACTCTTCTTCTTGTTGCTTTGGATTGACCCCTTCCTGCCATCTACCATATTACTTTATAAATAAAAAATGAGTTGTAGTATGTAGAATGATGTGAAGCAAATTGCAACACAACAAAGACAACCAAACACAAACTAAAATACAGTAACAAACACAAATGAAGCATATTATGTGCAGTCACCACTCACCAGTATAATTCTTAATAAACACATCAAGATAATTTCTTATTAAGCTATTTTCTCTTTTAACACATTTAGCAAAATATCTTGTTAAAGATATCAACATAAAATGAAAAAGAAAAAGTTTACTAAACAACAATAAACATATAAATGTACCTTTACTGTTATAACCAGAGACGGAGCTAGGGGGTTCCAGTGGGTTCCCGTGACCCCTATTAATTTATTCTGTCTAGTGTTAATTTATGAAGAAAACATCGATTTTTTTTAAATGTATCTAAAATGCACCCAGTCAATCGGAACGTGTTTTTACCTTTCGTTTTAACTCATTTTTTACATATGTTATATTACGGTTTAAAAAATTTGTGCACCCGGTCATATTTCGTCCCTGGTTATAACAATTAATTTTATAAACTAAAATTAGAACGAACATATAATCCACAAAATCGAGCAAATCTCGGGTTTAATCAAACGAGTGATAAAAGAAACGAGCAAAATCATCCATTATTGACCAAAACACAAGCATATGAAACGCAAAATCCACCGTAAAATTAACGAATAAAATATAAGCAACAAATGAGATGTATGGTAAACTTGAATATAAAAGCCACCATATAATCTTGGAACAATAGAGTTTGATTATACCTAAAGTTGGAACTTGGAAGATGAGAGAGCGGCGGGTGAAGATCGACTTTTGAGGATAAGGTTTAGGATTTTTTGTTTTTTGGTTATATGGTTTTCTGTCCACTCTTTTCTCCCGCTCACAAACTTTCACTTTCCCACTTTGAGTTTTTGATTTAATTGAAAATTTAGTTTCCCACTATTAAATTTTTGTTTTAATTGAAAATTTACTTTCCCACTCTCGAGTTTTTGACTTGATTGAAAATTTAAAAATAGGGATGAGCATTTGGAGCCGAATCTCAAAACCAAATCAGAAATGTATCGATTCTCGGTACTCGAATCTCGTTCGTTACTGTACAGGGACTACAAAATAAGGTGAAAAAAAATTGGGACCATTAATTCGATGCTGGACCGGTAACAAATAGGGAAATTCCTGAAAAAAAATGGAAAACCTGATTTTCCGGTACATGCACCGATATCCGAATCTCGTTCGATACAATACCGGTATCTAGGGGTGTCAAAAAAGTTGACCCGACCCGAACCCGACCCGAACCCGAACCCGAATAATCATATTCGGGTCGGGTCACTCGGGTCCAAAAGCGTATTCGGGTCAATTCGGGTTGACCCGAATTGACCCGAGTTTTAATTAGGCTCGGATTCGGGTTATATATTTTTACCCTTGACCCGACTTGACCCGACCCGAGTTGACCCGAACCCGACCAACCCGACTTGACCCGACTAAAATTAGACTTTTTACATTGTTTTAGTACAAAATTATGCCACTTTTTACACTTTTTCCTCAAACTCGGGTTGACCCGAACCCGAGTTAACCCGACCCGAATTGACCCGACCCAAATTGACCCGAACCCGAGTGACCCGAGTTCTAATTAGGCTCGAGTTCGGGTTATATATTTTTTACCCTTGACCCGACCCGAGTTGACCCGAACCCGACCGGGTCAACCCGAATCACACCCCTACCGGTATCAATAGTTTATACTCGAGAAAAAATCCGTAATAATAATTCGGCACGGGATCAGTACGAGAGCTGTACCGTGCCCATCCGGAGTTGTAAACGTTGTTAATACAATATTACAATCAAAGTTTTACTTAAACCTTTGTATAAAATATTTTGAAATGTTAGTCACTTCAACTTATAAATAAAAAATTAAAATGTTTTTGACAAGTCGTTGATAGGTGTGAAAACACCCATCCTTTTACCACTTATTTCTTGCTGAAACGAGACCAAAACGCGTATTTAATGTCATTTGTTTGGAATTATGCGTGGTTTGTGTGTTTGTTGTATTTTCAGAGCCAACCGGATAAATATTGAAGAAAACATGGGATTGCACGGGTTTTATCGAAGAAAAAGACGAAAAGACGAAGTTTATAGTCCAAGAGATGCAAAAGATTTGAAGTCAATGGGCCTATTTGAAGATTTATCGAAGAAAAGGACCAAAGATGGAAGATTTATATATGTCGAAGAACTCAAGTCTATTCAATGAAGAAATTAAAAGACGAGTTGAATTTATTCGTCGACAAATCCCGAATCGAGGTCGAAAACGTCAACTTTACTAAAAAGGCGAGAAGACAAAAAAGAAAAGAGAAAGTCCACTCACCAACCAACTCAAGGCCTATAAATAGGAGATTCCCTTCACATTTTAAAAGGAGTTCATTTTTTTCTGTTTCTTTCTTCCTGTTTCGTAGGAAAACCAACACCATTAAGGTGTTTGGTGATTTTCATTTTTCCCTTTTTAATTCAAGATATTGTAAGTTTAATCTTTGCTTTTTGTTTGTTTGAATCCTAGCTCTTAATACAATCTTTCATTTAATCTTGTTCTTCCTTTTCTTATTGATTCTAAAGTTCTAATTTTTTATTTTGTTGATTTTAATCTTCAAAAACAAGTGGGTTTTGTGTTTTTATTGATTTGGTTTGATGATTATCATTAGTAGATGATTAGTGGTTAGTTTGGTTTAATCTTTGGTGTAAACTTGGTTGACTTTGATTTAAATTCGTGTTGTTTAACCTCCCCTGTTCTTCGCGTCTTTAACTTCCCCAGATTCTGAACCAAGGGTTTTTTTCAGTTATTCCGCATGAGCACTTTGTTTTAAATTATTCCGAATCAAGCTTTTCATCACTTTATTCCGAGTCAACAGTTATTCCGAATGAGGCTTATGTTTTAATTAATCCGGATCAAAGGTTATTCCGGATGAACATTGTTTTCCGAATCAAGATATTATTCCGCATGAAGGTTATTTATTTCGGATGAGCTAAGTATTCCGGATCAAGCTCCTTTTCCGAACCAGCATAGTATTCCGAATAAACTAGTTATTCCGGATCAGTCTTTATTCCGGATGAAGAAGTATTCCGCATGAAGGGTATATTCCGAATCAACTGTTATTCCGGATGAGAATTTATTCCGAACCAGCAATTTTCTTTGATTATTCCGCATGAGCAAGAACATTCTGAACCAAGGCTTTTCAAAGTTTATTCCGAATCAGCTGAATTTCCAGGAGAAGGTCTTTTACTGTTTAAATTTAATTCAAGCTTTAGTTTTATTAATGGTTTTAAGTTTATTTTTATCACTTCACGCACTTACCTTTTAAGTAGAAATAGATCAAAAGCTCCCCCTTTTAGTCACCAATTACAACAATTCCACTTTGAACCGTGATCAATTCAAGAAGATACCGAGAACGAAACAACGAAAAATATAATTGGGTACGAGCAACACAAAGAAAGATCTTGCAAAAACCACTGTTTTATTAACTAACCAAAACTATGTTATTAAAATGGCGCCGCTGCCGGGGAAATTCTCAAGCTTACCAAGCTCCACCTCTCAATCAACCAACGGCGTTGAATCCAGACATCGAGACGTTCATGAGGACTAATAGAGAGATGGTGTCTTCAGAGTCAATTCATCAACTTGAAGGGAGACATGGCGAAACAAGGGAGCGATATTCAAGCCGAGCTAAGGAATGACATGGCAAAACAAAGCAATGATATTTACGCATACATGAGAGACTCTTTCAGCACTCAAGCGGATAATATACGTGATATGATCGGTTCGCTTTTCCAAGGTAATCAATCCTCTTCTTCGGGTACTCTTCCGAGTAACACCGTTGCTAATCCACGAGGGGAGATGAAAGCAATCACCACTCGTAGTGGAAAAGGTTATACGGAACCCGAGCTTCCTACACCTCCACCCGTGATTGTGAACAAGGAAAAAGAACAACTTGCTTCACCTCCTTCACCTTCTTACCCCAGTCCCCCACCACCCGTGGTTGTGAGTGATCCTACTCCCCTAAAGCCTTCCTCTTCATCCGATATACTTTATCCTTCAAGGTTGAGGAAAGAGAAGCAAAAGAGAAAGGATGATATTCAAGTTTCAAACTTTCTTAAAATGTTTAAACAATTGAATTTTAACATCTCCTTTGCCGAGGCTCTCGCTCACATGCCTAAATATGCGAAGATGTTTAAAGATCTTCTAAGTGACAAGGAGAAGCTTCTTGACATTGCTCAGACCCAACTTAATGAGAATTTCTACGCGGTTCTCTTAAGAAAATTGCCCACCAAACTTGGTGATCCGGGTCGCTTCTTGATTCCTTGCAACTTCCCGGGAGTAGAGAATTGCATGGCCATAGCCGATCTAGGTGCTAGTATTAACTTAATGCCTTTAAGTGTATGGAAGCAATTATCTCTCCCCGAGCTAGTCCCCACAAAAATGACCTTGGAATTAGCTAACCGTACGGTTGCTTATCCAGTGGGGATAGCCGAAGACGTCTTCGTTGGTGTTGACAAATTCACCTTCCCGGCGGATTTTATTGTCGTTGACTACGAGATGGATCCCCGTGTTCCATTAATCGTTGGACGTCCCTTCTTGAGGACCGGTCGCACTCTCATTGATGTAGCCGCGGGCGAAATAATCATGAGAGTTGGTGACGATAAAATTGTCTTCAACATGGGTAAGATTTCTAAGCAACCTTATTCATATGAGAGTGTTAATGCTATTGATGTTCTCGATGAGGCTTGTGAAGAACACTTTAATGATGCTTGCAAAAGTAATTTTTCTTCTCTACCCAATGTTGAGACCGTTGCCTCAATTGCTCCGTCATTGACTCCTTTTGGAGAAAGTGACTTTCTTTTGGATGATTTTAAAGCTAGCTTGGGTCCACTTGATCTTAAGTATGATGATTCTCCCACCGATTGGGAAGAAGACATTCGTACAATTGAGAAACTTCTCTATGAAGACTCTTTTTCTCCTCCTTCTCCCAAAGAGGTGACTAATGATGATCCATCATTAGTTACACCATCTATTGAGGATCCTCCTACTCTTGAGCTTAAGGACTTACCTCCTCATCTCGAGTATGTTTTCTTAGAGGACATTGATCAACTTCCCGTTATCATTGCTAAAGACTTAAAAGCCGATGAGAAAACTCGTCTCATTGAAGTTCTCAAGAAACATAAAAGAGCTATCGCTTGGAAAATCTCCGATATTCGCGGAATTGATCCTCACTTTTGCACACATAAAATTCTCATGGAGGACGACTTTAAGCCCACAATTCAAAGCCAACGAAGGGTGAATCCAAAAATCCATGACGTTATCAAAAAAGAGGTTATCAAACTTCTTGATGCGGGCATGATTTATCCTATCTCGGATTCACCATGGGTTAGTCCAGTCCATTGTGTGCCTAAGAAAGGCGGAATCACCGTTGTGCCCAATCAAAACAACGAGTTGATTCCTACACGTCTCGTTACTGGATGGAGAGTTTGTATAGACTATCGAAAACTCAATGATGCCACGAGAAAGGATCATTTTCCTCTTCCTTTTGTGGACCAAATGCTTGAACGTTTAGCAGGTAATGAATATTACTGCTTTCTAGATGGTTTCTCGGGTTATTTCCAAATACACATCGATCCCCAAGATCAAGAGAAGACAACATTCACTTGTCCCTATGGCACCTTTTCTTTCAAAAGAATGCCTTTTGGCTTATGCAATGCCCCCGGGACTTTCCAAAGGTGCATGTTGGCTATTTTCCATGACATGGTTGAGCAAACCATGGAAGTCTTCATGGATGATTTCTCGGTCTTTGGGGATTCATTCTATTCTTGCCTTGCCAATTTAGAACGTATGCTTAAGCGGTGCGAAGACACTCGCCTTGTTCTAAATTGGGAAAAATGCCATTTTATGGTAAAAGAAGGCATTGTGCTAGGACACAAAATCTCAAAAGCCGGTCTTGAAGTGGACCGTGCTAAAGTGGATGTCATAGCCAAATTACCTCCACCTTCAACCGTGAAGGGTGTGAGAAGTTTTCTTGGTCATGCGGGCTTCTATCGTCGATTTATTCAAGACTTCTCTAAAATCGCTCGCCCGATGACCCACCTCTTGGAAAAAGATACTCCTTTTATCTTTTCTAAAGAGTGTATTGAAGCCTTCAATCTTCTTAAGGATAAGCTAACTAAGGCACCGTTCTTGGTTACCCCTAATTGGGAGCTACCTTTTGAGTTGATGTGCGATGCTAGCGACTTTGCTATTAGAGTGGTTTTAGGACAAAGGATAAACAAACACTTCCAACCAATCCATTATGCTAGCAAGACAATGACGGGGGCTCAATTGCATTATACGACAACCGAAAAAGAGTTTTTAGTTGTTGTCTATGCTTTTTAAAAATTTCGCCCTTATCTTGTTTTATCCACCACCATTGTATACACGGACCATTCCGCGTTGAAGTACTTGATGACTAAGCACGACTCTAAGCCAAGACTTCTTCGCTGGGTTTTACTCCTTCAAGAATTTAACATTGAAATTCGTGACAAGAAGGGAGCTAAAAACCTAGCCGCGGATCATCTAAGTAGACTTGAGGATCCATATCAAGGGGATCATCCGAACAAAGATATCAGTGACTATATTCCCCTTGGGACCTTAATGTCTATAAAGTCCAATCTTGATGACACCCCGTGGTTTGCCGACATTGCAAACTACTTAGCGGGTGGTGTTCTCATCAAAGGGTTAACATCCCAACAAAAGAAAAAGTTCTTAAACGATGTTACGACTTACTTTTGGGATGAACCTTTTCTCTTCAAACAATGCGCTGATTTGATTACTCGCCGATGTGTTGACGGACCGGCAGCTTTAGACATTCTCGAGGCTTGCCACAAAGGACCCACTGGTGGTCACTTTGGTCCCAACTACACCGCCAAAAAAGTGTTTGATTCGGGATTCTATTGGCCCACCATTTATCGTGACGCTCACGAAATGGTTAAACACTGTAATGCTTGCCAACGACAAGGCAAGATCACACATAAAGATGAGATGCCTTAAAATTTCATACAAGAATGTGAAATCTTTGATGTATGGGGCATCGACTTTATGAGGCCATTCCCTTCTTCTAAAGGAAACAAATACACCCTTGTAGCCGTTGGCTACGTTTCTAAATGGGTTGAAGCAAAAGCTTTACCCACTAACGACGCAAGAGTGGTTTGTAACTTTTTGAAACAGCTATTCGTTAGATTCGGTGTGCCACGTGCTATTATTAGTGATCGCGGGACTCATTTTTGCAATGACCAATTTGCTCGAGTCATGGCTAAGTATGGTGTCCATCACCGTCTTTCCACCGCGTATCACCCACAAACTAATGGCCAAGCCGAGATCTCCAACCGAGGATTAAAGCGAATTTTGGAACCTACTGTGGGAGAGCATCGTGCCTCATGGGCCGATAAACTTGATGATGCTCTGTGGGCTTTCCGTACCGCCTATAAGACCCCGATTGGTTGTACACCTTATCGTCTTGTGTACGGGAAAGCATGCCACCTCACAATTGAGTTGGAACACAAGGCTTATTGGGCCTTGAAATGGGCTAACTTTGACATCAACAAAGCTGGTGATCTCCGTAAAATCCAACTCAATGAATTGAATGAACTTAGGAATGACGCTTACGAGAACTCGTTGCTCTATAAAGAGAAGACCAAGCTCATTCACGATGCTAAACTCAAAACCGAGAGTTCAAAATTGGTGATAAAGTTTTACTCTTTAACTCTCGGTTGAAAATCTTTTCTGGAAAGTTGAAATCTCGTTGGTCCGGCCCATTCACCATCACTCAAATTTTTCCATATGGTACTATTGAGCTTGCTCAAACCAATGGCCTAAATTTCAAGGTGAATCGTCAGCGAGTGAAGTTGTACTTTAGAGAGGACATCTCTAATGAGATTCCATCCCTCTCCACCTTTCCCTTGAATTAGTTCGGGACCGAGTCAGGCTCGTGACTCGGTTAACAAAAACAAGCGCTCCTCGGGAGGCAACCCGAGTATCTATCCCCTTTTTTTTCCGTTTTTCATCCTAAGTGTAGGGGGAGCTTTATAGGTTGCTTGTGTTTGTATGGTGATGTGATTACAGGGATAAGTGCACCTTTAGAATCTTTGAAGAATCGTGCTCCCATGTTATCCGCAAATCCGGTTCTATCTCTCAACTATCGTGATTCAATTTTCTTCATACTCACATTTGAAATTGATCACTTTAGTTGTCTCCTCCTTAACTTGATTTAACCAACGTGCACAATGTCATAAGTGTAGGGGAGACTTTTTCCCACATGCTTAAACATTGAGGACAATGTTTATCTTAAGTGTAGGGGCGACTTCTATCGAAGTTTTAAGTGGACATTTTCCATTAAAGTGCCTTCATTTAACCAGAAAATTTAATTTTTCGACATTTTTCAAAAATTTTAATCTATTTTGGCCTAGTTGTATAGTTGTATTTTGCTTTTTTATGGTTATTTTCTTTCCTTGCTAAAATAAAGTTTAATAAAGTGGTTTTAATTTTCAAACGTCTTGAATATTTTGACTCAACCCAAGTTTACTTATCTAAGTTTACTCTAGCTAGTATCCTTAACGTGTTTAAGTCAGGTTTTGCTAGGCTTTTATATAGGGAACTTTAAAACGCGAAAGTCTTAACTCTCACGGGTTAAGAACAAGAACTTTTCGCAAGTTCCTATAATTGATCCTAGAGAGTCGTTTATCAAGGGAACTTTAAAACGCAAATTCTAAACTTGAAAGAGTCTAAGAAGATGCAAGATCCTATAGGCGACTCGAAAACCCAAAACTTTGATTTAATTGGCTAAGCATCCACGAGTCTCATTCCTTGAGATTTTAAATTGTGGAGAACGAGAGATGATAGAGTCAATTATAAGTTTGGTATTCTTTCATGAATTTATGTGAGTTGATTATAAGCCTATTCTCCCATCGCTTGCTAATAAATTTATCTGCAACAAATAAGGTTGTACGATTTGAAAAGTTACTTAGCTTCTAGCACAAGATCGTTTAAAAGTTGCTCGTTATTAATTAGAGTTCATAGCCAAGGCAAAACTTATTGAAGCGGGATGCGAAGATTGGCGAGTCTGAAAAGGCCCTAACAAGGCATGAGGGCTACATTTTGTTGCTAAAGATCCCAAGTGATGTGAAGAATCATTTATCAAGAATCAATATGAAGGATCGAGACACACGACGAAAAGAAAATACTCCCCTAAAGATCATGGAGAAGTCTATCCAAAAAGGCCCTAACAAGGTATGAGGATAAATAGATCCAAGTCCTAAAAGGTGGTGGATCGTTGTATATCAAAGTCCAAAATAAAGATTGGAGAAAACTGAAGAAGTCGTGGTCCAAATATGAAGAATCTCTCAAAACTTCAAGTGAAGAAATTCCTATTATGAAGAGAAGACCATAATTTCAAGAACGTCTCTCAAAGATTTGAAGTATGAAGTCACTGCCAAATATCGGTCCGTGAAAGGTCTCAAATCGTGAAGCGAGTTATGCCAAGATATGAACTTTATGAGGTCCCGAAAACCAGTTTTAAAAGATTTTGTCCTTTAGCTAATGATGTGTCGTGGATGTATAGTGATTTATTTGGATACGTTACAGGGTAAATTAGAAAATTACCTTTAGGAAAAAGTAATAGTCTAATAATACCAATGACGAATTCAATTAAACACGTTGGTGAGTCGAGTTCGTTGTACACGAAGATCTTATGAATTTGAGACGTTTTGTTTCGATTTGGACAATAGACTTGAATTGGTTTTCGTTTTTTAAACTAAATTAAATTCTACAAATTTTAAGCTAAGTAAAATTATCCTAAAGTGCATGAATCGTAAACCCGCCTATTTAAAATAAATCTAAACAATTACTTAAAATAAAAACACTATTTAAAATTTAAACTAATTAAAAATCTTAAAAATTTAATCTATTTAATTATCTATAAAAAAAAATAAATCAACTTAATTAAATCAACTTTTAAACTAATTTACCTTATTTAAAATTACTATTAAACAAATCTACTTATCTAATTATTAAATTCTAATTTTAAAAAGATTAACTAATTAAACCTTTAAATTTAATAAAAACATTTATATTTTTTTAATTTTATTTTTTTTATTATTATTATTATTTAAACTACTTCTTGTTGAGATTTTACTTTAATTAAAATTAAAAGAAATTAATAATAATTAAACGTGACAAAATCTTACAAAATATAAAACTGCTAGAATTGAAATACCCTATATTAATCTAATTAAGAGAAGTAAACTCAAAAGGGTCCTTAGCCCATTTGGTTAACACGTTGTAATGGTGAAGGGCAGGTCTCGAGTTCGAGACCTGCAGATGACAATTTTTTTGAAATTATTTTCTTTTTTGACAGATTGCTAAAATGGACAGTCTTAGGAAAGACTTTGAGAAGCTTAATTGCTTATAGCTGAGAGGATGCAGCTATTTGAGCTTATAAGATCAGTTTGATCCAATAAGCCTAACAGCAAACAAAACAAAACACACAACTAAATTACAAAATTCAACAAGATCAGCAAAATCATCAATAAAATCGATCAACAAAGAAATCACGCAGCAGAAAACAAATCAGTAACTACAAAAGTAAATCAAACTCGGCTACAATCCATTCCTAATGTATTTCTGGTAACATAAACTTATCAATATCAAACCTCAAATTAGTATGTTCAAGAATCGCATCTGCATTCATTTAATTCCCAAATAAATCTCACTACTCAGATAATCACACAATTCAGTAAGCTAATATAATTCAGAAATTCAGTATCTAAATAATTAAACCATACCAGCAGACATCAGCAATTCCAAACTAAATAAGGCATCTATCAAAAACTTGAATGCAAGTACAAACTACGAATTCTAATCAAGCAGGTCCACAATATCAGCTAATTTATGCATTATCAGCAGACTTCACTTAATAGATAGAAAATTGAGCAATCTAAGAGCTAAACGGAATCACCAAACGAGACACAAATAAGAAATTCATAACTAAAAATCAATAAACCACTATGGCAGCTTACTTTAATTAGTTAAACTAACCAAAATCCTTATTCCAACAAAACTTATTCATCTAAAACACATATAACATCTTATAACCATTTAACATAAATCAGCATATATAAAAAAAACAATCAAGAAGCAGATTTAATCAGACATAAAAAAAACTAAAAGGGACTAGTACCTTTTGTCGAAACCGTTGAGATGATGTGCAGCGCTGAGCTGACATAGACCCTTATCAACACCACCATTCATCATTACCCGAACCACCATAGAAATCAAAACCGCCACTTATACTTAACTTTTCCAGTGGGGAAAAGTTATTTATATCCTTTTTACTCCCAATATTAAACTTAGACTATTAATTAGTCTACATCCAATACATCAATTATTATTATGTAAAATAGTTAAATAGATTAATTGTAAATCAAGTTAAGCAGAAAAACATAAATTAAAAAGACACGAATTAAAAGTAAATCGAATGAACTTTTATTAATATTGAAAGATTGGTACAAAGCTTTAAAAGGAAATACAATTATAAACCTAAAACTATTTCTACAGCATAACAATAAAGTAAAAGAAGGATGCAGTACACAAGAAAAATGGGGGTATTTATAGCCTCCCAAGGCTTGCTGAGGAGCGGATATACGGATCTTGAGAGGAATATTCCAAATAATTTCCAGCCTTCGATCTTCTCCTCTACATTCTCTCTCCTTTCTGTTTATCATCCAAGGGTGGAGAATTGATCTTGTGCACACAGATCTCCAGGCTGGCACATCTTGTGCTAGTTGTGCTTTTTCTTTGGATTTTGATTGGTGGAAAAAGCTAGATGAGGTGTAGCCTCCTATAAGAAACGGCCATGTAGCTTTGCTCTTCCACTCTCTCTTCCGAAATCATTGGGGATTTATTCCCAATCACGTGTGATTCACTCGTGTGCCAAAACCCCCATATCAATTTGATTTTTTACCCATTTAGGGTTTAGATGAATAGTAAGATTTTTACTGGTTTTGTTTGTGTGTTGGAGAAGAAGATGGAAAAATGATTTCCATAGTTTGTAACGAAAGGAATAAAGTGTGTGTGGTGTAAAAAATGAGTGGACCGGTTTGTTTATCAAAGGAAGTGGAAAATGACGTGTGAGTAATGGAGTGAGTGGGTAAGGATAAAAACAAAGGACGGTTTTTATTTATTTATTTTGGTGGAAGTTTGTATGTGACGTGTGAAACTTTATAAAGTTTATAAACCCTCAAGCCCAAATTCATTCCATCATTTCTTTTTAATCAGTTTTGGGCTTGGGCTCGAATTACTTTACCATCCGTCACTTTATAAAGATGTTAGGTTTAGACATGGGCTGTCTTTAATCCAAAATAACTTAATAATACTTTAATGGGCTTTCAGGCCGATAGGCTCAAGTGGGACCCACTTAATGCAAAAAGTCTTCAATAAATTCAAAACCGCTAAAAACGACTTGAAATTTGGCTTCTTCGATCTTTTTCTTCAAACACGTGTCGATCATTGCCGGTTTTCGCGAACTTGGTACCTACACACATTCAAACAAGAAACGAGCATATCCAAGGCATATTTGATATAAATCATGCAATATTTCATTGTTTTAAGCAACAAATGATATGAGTAATTACACTCATATCAAATTCCCCCATGCTAAGCAATTGCCGTGTCCTCACGCAATGATAAAACAAAACTATATCTACACCATTATTCAACTTTTGACAATTTATTTTGCAAAGACATAAAATAACTTTAAGGATCATAAAAGCTCAAATAGATTTATCGTCCTCGACTTTTCACTTCTCCATGCCAAGTGCAAAAACAAGATCATTGTTATTATAAGTTGGTAGACTAACACGAATTCATGTGGGCTAATTAATCACTTAGACTCTCTTATTCCTAGGTGTATCTCTTATATTTTATTGTTGTCATGAATGATCACGAGGATGCATTGTTGACTTATTTCGATAATTTATTAAGCCAAAAATAAAGTGAACGATTTAATCAATAGTTAGCTAAAGGACAAAATCTTTTAAAACTGCTTCTCGGGCTCTCATAAAGTTCATATCTTGGCATAACTTGTTTCGCGATTTGAGACCTTTCTCGGACCGATATTTGGCAATGAATTAGTACTTTCCAACCTTGAGAGACGTTCACGAAATAATGGTCTTCTCTTCATAATATTTCTTCACTTGAATTTTTGAGAGATTCATACTTGGACCACGACTTCTTCATTTTTCTCCAATCTTTATTTGGGATTTTGATTAACAACGATTCGCCTCCTTTTTGGACTTGGCTTCATTTATCCTCATACCTTCTTTTTGGTCTTTTTGGATAGAATTCTCCATGACTTTTTGGGAGTATTTTGCTTTTCGTCGTGTGTCTCGATCCTTCATATTGATTTTTGATAAATGAGTCTTCACATCACTTGAGATCTTTAGCAATAAAACATAGCCCTCATGTCTTGTTAGGACCTTTTTGGACTCGCCAATCTTCGCATCCCGCTTCAATAAGTTATGCCTTGGCTATGAACTCTAATCCATACCGAGCAACTTTTAAACGATCTTGGGCTAGAAGCTAAGTAACTTTTCAAATCGTTCAACCTTATTTATTGCAATTAAAATTTATTAACAAGTGATGGGAGAATAGGCTCATAATTAACTCACATAAATTCCCGAAAGAATACCACACTTATAATTGGCTCTATCGTCTCTTGTTCTCCATATTGTAAAATTCCAAGAATGAAATCAATGGATAATTAGCCTATCAAATCAAAGTTTTGGGTTTTCAAGTCATCTATATGATCTTGCAACTTCTTATACTTTTGCAAGTTTTAGAATTTGCGTTTTAAAGTTCCCTTGATAAACGACTTTCTAGGATCAATTATAGGAGCTTGCGAAAAGTTCTTGTTCTTAACTCGAATGAATTAAGACTTTCGCGTTTTAAAGCTCCCTATATAATAGCCTAGCAAAACTTAATTCAAATACGTTAAGGAAAATCTAAGGTTAAAAACCGAGTCGAGTCAAAAACTATTCTTATTGAAAGCCTACATTCGTGTCAAAAACACTTATTTTATTTATTAAAACTTAAAAATAACACTAAAAATTTTAAAATTTTATTGAAAAATGAGAAAAACACTACGTTTGAACACGACAAAAGCAATTGCAAGCGATTATATCGATTGACTCCCCCATGCTAAAACCAAACATTGTCCTCAATGTTTCTTAGCTCAAGAGTGACACCCCCTTGCTAAAACACGAAGAGTCTAATGCAAACTCCTAGCATGGAAAGAGCACGCAAATCTATAAGCCGTTTATTAATTATGCCTCAAGATAAAACGTTAGTCAATAATAATCAAGGGTAAAGAGTGTGCCCCTTTTTGGCATTCAAAGAATGGAAGATCAAGTGGACTGGAAAAAACCGAACACGAGAATCTTCAAATAATAAGGGTCGTACCTAAGATCACAACACAACAAATCACGAACACGAGCTTGAAAGATCAAGCCTTATTAAGTGTTAGAAAATAGAAAGAAGATAGAATGTATGGAACTCCCCCACAAGGCACCTCGTTTTTGTTAACCGAGTCATGAGCTCGACTCGATCCCCGCATTCATTGGTCCTTGGGGAAAGTGGTGAAAACCGGCATATTGGAGTAAAAACCAACATGAAGCACGATACCGGGGTCAAAGATCTCATCCTCGTTGTCGGATGACAAACGAAAGGATAAAACTCTAACACAAATCTCTAACAAGAGATGGTAATCACAACGAATGGTAAGGATGTAGCATGCTCCACGAGATAAACTCGCACCAAGATGATTAAAAAGTCTTTCAATTATTGCATCGGTGAAAGGCCGAGATTTCCCTAAATCAACGATTCCGGGATCGAATACCTCGTCCTCGGTGGAGAAAGGAATAGACAACAAGGTTTCGTCCCCCCATGCTAATCCTAAGTCATATGAAGCACATGGTAATGGTGGAACAAAAGTCTCAACCATAGTGGTTTCAACTTGCATGACTTTGTCGACTTTTTCACTCTTAGGAACGTGAACAAAGGGATCATGGTACTCAATATGAGTCACATGAAAAACGCGCACATTAAGATCAACGCGAGTGGGAGGGAGATTGGGAATAATGTAAATTTCTCCATCCGAGTCGACATACTCATCACAAAAGGTGTGATCATCATCACAAACCTCATCAACCTCCTTCATAAGAAGATCATCATCACAAAGGTTGTGAGATGTAGGAGGTATGATGCTCTCAAAATCCTCTTGAAACAATGGATTATTGTTCAATGAAGCTTCAAATAGAGGATTTGAGTAAGTCACAAAAGTGTCGTCATCCTTGTCATCACAAGAAATTTCCGACAAAGTATCGAGTGTGTCACACTCGGATACTAGATCATCATTCTCATTCGAAGGCAATTCATCGGCGAATTCCTCGAGAATGGTAGGTAAAACACAAGAATCACGTTCGATCTCGAGATCGGAAACGTCTTCACTTCCCCGTGGAAGTGGATCAAGGATAGCAAAAAGTTCATCGATGAACTTATCCAACGAATAGTCACTAACCTCACTCGGTGTGAAGCTAGGAATCAAAGGCTCTTCAATTGAAGATTGTGCCTTAGGAACATCAACATGATCCTTAGAAGAGAGTGAAAATGAGTCCATCTTCAAAGATTGTTCAATTAAAGCAATGTCACTCTCGGGATCGAAATTCTCATTATCAAACTCACTAGCATCGAATGGCTCACTCAAGTAATCATCTATTTGTTTTTCAATTTTATCATCCTCGTGTGGAGTGAGTATAGAAGAGGTAACATTACAACATGATTCAACAAAATTAGGTTTATCACTTTCCAATTTCTTAGGAACCAATCTTGGAATTTTTTCTGGTTTGAAAATCATATGTTTATCCCCATGAAACAATTTAAGCTCCCCTTCTTTCATATCAACTAAAACACCGGCCGTACACAAAAATGGTCGTCCTAAAATTATAGGCGCACGAGGATTCGGCTCATAATCAATGATAGCAAAATCGGCTAGGTAAACGAACTCCCCCACTTTAACAATGACATTTTCTGCTATACCAACCGGTCGAGTGGTGGTGCCATTAGCAAGCTCAATGATCATTCGAGTGGGCATAAGTCGCAAATAGTCAAGAGTTTTCCAAATGGACAAGGGCATAACGTTAATACTAGCTCCTAGATCGGCTAGAGCTTTGTATTCCCCAAGCTCATTGAAAACACAAGGTATCAAGAAGTGACCCGGATCATTATATTTCTTAGGAAAGAGATCAATGAAATCCGAGGTACTAATCACATTTAAAGTAGCCTTGGTGACATTCCAAAAGGTTTCTTTAGGTGGCACAATAAGCTCAAGCTTCCTTTCTAAATTATCATAAGCGGTGATAGCCTTAAGCTCTCCCCTCGGGTTAGGAATGGTATTACTAGGTAAGCAACCCGAAGAAGATGACGGTTTAGACATAAATCCCTCAAACATCGAAAGCAATTTATTTTGATTTTGTTCCACACTTTGTTGCAAACGATTTTGACCTTGCTCAAACATTTGCTCAAATCTTTGTTCCATTCTTTGTTGATTAAGCTCAATCTTGTTATTTTGCCCCTTTAGTGTATTTTGAAACTCATTTTTCAAATTTGCCATTTGTCCTTGAATGTTATTTTGCAAAGCTTTCATATTTGCCTCATTTGACTTCATGTAACTTGACAAATCATTTTGATTATTCCCTTGAAAACCTTGATTGTTTTGATTAGCATTAAACCCATTTCCTTGATTATAATTCCCTTGGTTACCACGGTTAAAATTATTCCCATTATTACAATTGTTGTACCTATTTTGAACCGGTGGAAAACCCGGTGGAGCAACATGATTTTGACGAGGAACTTGACCGTTGGAGCCATAGGTTCCCGTCGCGGCAATAGCACTAGCTTGATCAAAACCCGCGTTCAAACAAGCATAATTAGGATGTGCTCCACCACATGATACACAAACATTCCCAACCATATTAATCGATCCATGAGGATTCTTCCTAATCTCACTCAAAATCGTGTCAATCTTAAAGTCCAATCTAGCAATCTCGTGATTAGATGAATTCACATTGGAAACAACCGGTGTGTTTCGTGAATATTGTGCTCTAGACTTATCCTAAATTATTCTCCACGCGTCTCTCGGTGTTTTTCTTAAAAGATTACCACCCGCGGCGGCATTTAAAGAATCTTGTTCAATCATATTAAGCCTATTATAGAAAGTATTTATTTGATGCAATTCCGAGAAACCGTGGTGTGGACATTGTCTTAACAAATCCTTAAATCTCTCCCAAGCAACCCCAAACGATTCATGCACTTTTTGTTCAAATCTAGTTATCTCATTCTTAAAATGTGTTGTCTTGGACGGTGGAAAGAAATAATTCATAAACTTTGACACTAAATCATCCCAAGTTAAAATTGAACCCGGTGGTTCTTTCTCATACCAAAGCTTAGCATTACCCTCGAGCGAGTACGGAAAAAGCATGAGCTTAATCACGTCATTCGGCACATCTCTAAACTTGAGAGTCGAGGTAACTCTATTAAAATTCCGTATGTGAGAATGCGGACTATCGGTCTCATTGCCACGAAGTTGGTCGGCACGAATGAGTGATAAAAGACCCGTCTTAATCTCAAAATGATCCGCCAAAATAGCCTGCACAACGATTGCTTCCCCATACCCTTCGGTGGGTGCACGGAGCAATTCCTCCATTGTTCGGTTATCGGCCATCTCTACAACAATAGGTGGAAGCTCGGGTTCCACTATTCGTTGTTGACGATTTCTATTTCTATGAGGAATATTTTCAAGCCTATTAAAATCTATCACAAGACGAGAAGAACGTAATTGCATACACTACAAAGACGAGAATTTAGAGGATTGAAGAAAAGAAATTAGACAAGAAAGAAGATTATTTTTGGTATTTTATTTGGTATTGCTCAATCAAAAATGATCGATAAAAAAACAAGGAATAAGGATAACTACTATGGAAGTAAATTACCCTTGGTCGACTTTGAAACGATAGGTGAAAACCTAAACGTCTCGAGGTTCAATAAGTAAACAACAAAAATAAGATTTATTACTACTTGAGTCGGCAAACCAATAATAGGTTGTCCCTCTAAATATACGCACAAGCAAGCGGGGAAACGAGGTGGCACAAAGCACTTAAAAACCTTTTTCCTTAGACGGCCTTTTATAGCACGTCGCCTTATACCCACCTTATAGTTTGTATAAATCGAGTTCAAACTTCTTATTAGTATTTATCTATTTTGCCTTTATTTTTGTTTTGAGTTCGAATACAATAGCTAGGTGATGAAATCCAAACTAAGGCTTATTTGAAAAGTATTTAAAATTATTGTTCTACGTAATACAATATATTATTCACAAAAAACGAGAAAAACGATACATACTACGTAATAGAAAAATAACAAACTTTCCGAGGACGGAAAGGGTCTTCAAATCCACGATCAACAAATCTCCACAAAAGCGAATCGTACACAAGATCCCCGGCAGCGGCGCCAAAATTTTTGATGTGTCGTGGATGTATAGTGATTTATTTGGATACGTTATAGGGTAAATTAGAAAATTACCTTTAGGAAAAAGTAATAGTCTAATAATACCAATGACGAATTCAATTAAACACGTTGGTGAGTCGAGTTCGTTGTACACGAAGATCTTATGAATTTGAGACGTTTTGTTTCGATTTGGACAATAGACTTGAATTGATTTTCGTTTTTTAAACTAAAATTAAATTCTACAAATTTTAAGCTAAGTAAAATTATCCTAAAGTGCATGAATCGTAAACCCACCTATTTAAAATAAATCTAAACAGTTACTTAAAATAAAAACACTATTTAAAATTTAAACTAATTAAAAATCTTAAAAATTTAATCTATTTAATTATTTATAAAAAAATAAATCAACTTAATTAAATCAACTTTTAAACTAATTTAACTTATTTAAAATTACTATTAAACAAATCTACTTATCTAATTATTAAATTCTAATTTTAAAAAGATTAACTAATTAAACCTTTAAATTTAATAAAAACATTTATATTTTTTTAATTTTATTTTTTTTTTTATTATTATTATTATTATTTAAAATACTTCTTGTTGAGATTTTACTTTAATTAAAATTAAAAGAAATTAATAATAATTAAACGTGACAAAATCTTACAAAATATAAAACTGCTAGAATTGAAATACCCTATATTAATCTAATTAAGAGAAGTAAACTCAAAAGGGTCCTTAGCCCAGTTGGTTAACACGTAGTAATGGTGAAGGGCAGGTCTCGAGTTCGAGACCTGCAGATGACAATTTTTTTGAAATTATTTTCTTTTTTGACAGATTGCTAAAATGGACAGTCTTAGGAAAGACTTTGAGAAGCTTAATTGCTTATAGCTGAGAGGATGCAGCTATTTGAGCTTATAAGATCAGTTTGATCCAATAAGCCTAACAGCAAACAAAACAAAACACACAACTAAATTACAAAATTCAACAAGATCAGCAAAATCATCAATAAAATCGATCAGCAAAGAAATCACGCAGCAGAAAACAAATCAGTAACTACAAAAGTAAATCAAACTCGGCTACAATCCATTCCTAATGTATTTCTGGTAACATAAACTTATCAATATCAAACCTCAAATTAATATGTTCAAGAATCGCATCTGCATTCATTTAATTCCCAAATAAATCTCACTACTCAGATAATCACACAGTTCAGTAAGCTACTATAATTCAGAAATTCAGTATCTAAATAATTAAACCATACCAGCAGACATCAGCAATTCCAAACTAAATAAGGCATCTATCAGAAACTTGAATGCAAGTACAAACTACGAATTCTAATCAAGCAGGTCCACAATATCAGCTAATTTATGCATTATCAGCAGACTTCACTTAATAGATAGAAAATTGAGCATTCTAAGAGCTAAATGGAATCACCAAACGAGTCACAAATAAGAAATTCATAACTAAAAATCAATAAACCACTATGGCAGCTTACTTTAATTAGTTAAACTAACCAAAATCCTAATTCCAACAAAACTTATTCATCTAAAACACATATAACATCTTATAACCATTTAACATAAATCAGCATATATAAAAAAAACAATCAAGAAGCAGATTTAATCAGACATAAAAAAAACTAAAAGGGACTAGTACCTTTTGTCGAACCGTTGAGATGATGTGCAGCGCTGAGCTGACATAGACCCTTATCAACACCACCATTCATCATTACCCGAACCACTATAGAAATCAAAACCGCCACTTATACTTAACTTTTCCAGTAGGGAAAAGTTATTTATATCCTTTTTACTCCCAATATTAAACTTAGACTATTAATTAGTCTAAATCCAATACATCAATTATTATTATGTAAAATAGTTAAATAGATTAATTGTAAATCAAGTTAAGAAGAAAAACATAAATTAAAAAGACACGAATTAAAAGTAAATCGAATGAACTTTTATTAATATTCAAAGATTGGTACAAAGCTTTAAAAGGAAATACAATTATAAACCTAAAACTATTTCTACAGCATAACAATAAAGTAAAAGAAGGATGCAGTACACAAGAAAAATGGGGGTATTTATAGCCTCCCAAGGCTTGCTGTGGAGCGGATATACGGATCTTGAGAGTAATATTCCAAATAATTTCCAGCCTTCGATCTTCTCCTCTACATTCTCTCTCCTTTCTGTTTATCATCCAAGGGTGGAGAATTGATCTTGTGCACACAGATCTCTAGGCTGGCACATCTTGTGCTAGTTGTGCTTTTTCTTTGGATTTTGATTGGTGGAAAAAGCTAGATGAGGTGTATCCTCCTATAAGAAACGGCCACGTAGCTTTGCTCTTCCACTCTCTCTTCCGAAATCATTGGGGATTTATTCCCAATCACGTGTGATTCACTCGTGTGCCAAAACCCCCATATCAATTTGATTTTTTACCCATTTAGGGTTTAGATGAATAGTAAGATTTTTACTGGTTTTGTTTGTGTGTTGGAGAAGAAGATGGAAAAATGATTTCCATAGTTTGTAACGAAAGGAATAAAGTGTGTGTGGTGTAAAAAATGAGTGGACCGGTTTGTTTATCAAAGGAAGTGGAAAATGACGTGTGAGTAATGGAGTGAGTGGGTAAGGATAAAAACAAAGGATGGTTTTTATTTATTTATTTTGGTGGAAGTTTGTATGTGACGTGTGAAACTTTATAAAGTTTATAAACCCTCAAGCCCAAATTCATTCCATCATTTCTTTTTAATCAGTTTTGGGCTTGGGCCCGAATTACTTTACCATCCGTCACTTTATAAAGATGTTGGGTTTAGACATGGGTTGTCTTTAATCCAAAATAACTTAATAATACTTTAATGGGCTTTCAGGCCCATAGGCTCAAGTGGGACCCACTTAATGCAAAAAGTCTTCAATAAATTCAAAACCGCTAAAAACGACTTGAAATTTGGCTTCTTCGATCTTTTTCTTCAAACACGTGTCGATCATTGCCGGTTTTCGCGAACTTGGTACCTACACACATTCAAACAAGAAACGAGCATATCCAAGGCATATTTGATATAAATCATGCAATATTTCATTGTTTTAAGCAACAAATGATATGAGTAATTACACTCATATCAGCTAACTATTGATTAGATCGTCCCACTTTGTTTTTAGCTTAAATAACAATCGAAATAAGTCAAACAATGCATCCTCGTGATCATTTAAGACAATATTAAAATATAAGAGATACACCCTAGGAATAAGGGAGTCTAAGTGAATAATTGGGCCACATGAGTTCGTGTTAGTTTGCTAACTTATAATAACAATGATCTCGTTTTTAAGCTTGGTATGGAGAACGGGAAACTTGAGAATGATGAACATTCATGACAACCTAAAACCTCAATGTAAGTCTTTGAATTCTTTACTTGTTTTGTTCTTTTAGTTTCCTTAGTGTTTAGAATTTAATAAAGGCCAAGGTGGGTTATTTATGATGAGAAATGTAAGCCGTGCTTTAAAATTAATGCATTGCATGAGGGTATTGCAATGGTCAAGTGTAGGGGATTTGATAGGTGTGAAAACACCCATCCTTTTACCACTTATTTCTTGCTGAAACGAGACCAAAACGCGTATTTAATGTCATTTGTTTGGAATTATGCGTGATTTGTGTGTTTATTGTATTTTCAGAGCCAACCGGATAAATATTGAAGAAAACATGGGATTGCACGGGTTTTATCAAAGAAAAAGACGAAAAGACGAAGTCTATAGTCCAAGAGATGCAAAAGATTTGAAGTCAATGGGCCTATTTGAAGATTTATCGAAGAAAAGGACCAAAGATGGAAGATTTATATTTTTCGAAGAACTCAAGTCTATTAAATGAAGAAATTAAAAGACGAGTTGAATTTATTCGTCGGCAAATCCCGAATCGAGGTCGAAAACGTCAACTTTACTGAAAAGACGAGAAGACAAAAAAGAAAGGAGAAAGCCCACTCACCAACCAACTCAAGGCCTATAAATAGGAGATTCCCTTCACATTTTAAAAGGAGTTCATTTTTTTTCTGTTTCTTTCTTCCTGTTTCGTAGGAAAACCAACACCATTAAGGTGTTTGGTGATTTTCATTTTTCCCTTTTTAATTCACGATATTGTAAGTTTAATCTTTGCTTTTTGTTTGTTTGAATCCTAGCTCTTAATACAATCTTTCATTTAATCTTGTTCTTCCTTTTCTTATTGATTCTAAAGTTCTAAGTTTCTATTTTGTTGATTTTGATCTTCAAAAACAAGTGGGTTTTGTGTTTTTATTGATTTGGTTTGATGATTATCATTAGTAGATGATTAGTGGTTAGTTTGGTTTAATCTTTGGTGTAAACTTGGTTGATTTTGATTTAAATTCGTGTTGTTTAACCTTCCCTGTTCTTCGCGTCTTTAACTTCCCCAGATTCCGAACCAAGGGTTTTTGTCAGTTATTCCGCATGAGCACTTTGTTTTAAATTATTCCGAATCAAGTTTTCATCACTTTATTCCGAGTCAACAGTTATTCCGAATGAGGCTTATGTTTTAATTATTCCGGATCAAAGGTTATTCCGGATGAACATTGTTTTCCGAATCAAGAGATTATTCCGCATGAAGGTTATTTATTCCGGATGAGCTAAGTATTCCGGATCAAGCTCCTTTTCCGAACCAGCATAGTATTCCGAATAAACTAGTTATTCCGGATCAGTCTTTATTCCGGATGAAGAAGTATTCCGCATGAAGGGTATATTCCGAATCAACTGTTATTCCGGATGAGAATTTATTCCGAACCAACAATTTTCTTTGATTATTCCGCATGAGCAAGAACATTCCGAACCAAGGCTTTTCAAAGTTTATTCCGAATCAGCTGAATTTCTAGGAGAAGGTCTTTTACTGTTTAAATTTAATTCAAGCTTTAGTTTTATTAATTGTTTTTAGTTTATTTTTATCACTTCACGCACTTACCTTTTAAGTAGAAATAGATCAAAAGCTCCCCCTTTTAGTCACCAATTACAACAATTCCACTTTGAACCGTGATCAATTCGAGAAGATACCGAGAACGAAACAACGACAAATATAATTGGGTACGAGCAACACAAAGAAAGATCTTGCAAAAACCACTATTTTATTAACTAACCAAAATTATCTTATTAGTCGTAGTTATAGTTAATAAATAATCATAGTTAACGACCTAATTCTACGTGTCATCAATCACTCCTTTCTACTTAGTGCAACCGCCACCACATTTACCTTCTTAGGGTGGTAACAAATCTCACAGTCATAATCATTGAGCAACTCGATCCATCGACGTTGTCTCATGTTCAGTTCCTTCTTATCAAGAATATGTTGCAAACTCTTGTGATCAGTGAAGACAACACACTTGGTTCCATACAAGTAATGTCTCTATAATTTCAAAGCAAACACTACCGCTTCGAGTTCTAAGTCGTGAGTCGTGTTGTTTTTCTCATGAGTTTTCAATTGGCGAGACGCGTATGCGATGACTTTCTCCCTTTGCATCAACAGCGCTCCCAATCCTTTTGCTGACGCGTCACAGTAATCCACAAAATCTTTCGATCCTTCCGGTAACGATAAAATAGGCGCATTGCACATCATTTGTTTCAACTTCTGAAAAGCTAATTCGGCTTTTTCTCCACATTGGTACTTCACTTTCTTCTGAGTCAACTTCGTCAACGGTTTCGAGATCTTCGAGAATCCCTCGATAAACCTTTGATAGTATCCAACAGATAAATCCTTACACTTTATTGTAATCTTATGTTGAAATCCGACGTAATTTTCTAAAATTTGAATTGGAATTACAACTAAACAAAATGATAATTTCATTTATGTTTAAATTATGTCTATGGTTGTTATTGTTGGTGTTCACAAGGCGGCTCGGTTCAGTTAGTTGGAGGATTTAAAACATGAAATATCATTATAGTAAAATTAAATAGCATATATTGATTAATTCATATTAAAGTTATTTCGTTAATAAACATATGTATCATATTAACATACGTATTATTCAACTTTAACATGTTAACATCACGTTAATCAATTATCACACCAATATGTTAAGTAAATATTTTCATTATGAGCAAAAGGTTTTTAAACAATAAAATTTGTGCAATAATAAAATCAATATTTGTACAATTATCATAATTTTGCTAAACCTTTCATATAACCGAGATTTTTTAGTTTCACTTTTACACTTTTTACAGTTTCGGATTAAGCAGTCGGTTCGGTTTAGAAATGGATTTTTCAACAGATTTACAAAACAAAATCAGTGATAATTTATCTTAGATTTATTTTTTTGTCTTCCATTGCGATTTCGTTGCAAATTTTAAAATTTGCAACCGAATTGCAACGAAAAACAAATTATAATTTTTCTTCATATTTAAATTTGTCTTTCGGTTGCAATTCTGTTGCATATTATGAAAATTTGCAACGGTTTGCTTTTTCGTTTTAATTTTGCAACGGATTTGCAACCGTAAAAAACAAAAATCAATGAAAAATAAAATAGTTTATATTTTCAACCGATTTGCAACAATTTCTTTGGCGTTGCTTTTCGGTTGGTAATTCGTTGCAATACGGTTGTAAATTTGCATCCGAATCCTACCGTTGCAAATTTTTCGTTGCATTAGCCTGTTTTCGTTGTAGTGGATGATCTTTTGCCGTGTCACCTAGAAAACAAACAAACTCAACGAACTTCAAGCTCATCCACCACTTCTTATTGATCACAAAAGATGTTCCAAGAAATGTTGCTTCAACAACTTGTTTTATACCGTGAGGCGAAGATGCGAGAAATAAGAAGCGAAGCTAAGACGATGGTGCGATTAATAAACGATCAACGAAGACATGAAAATGCTTGTAATGTCGAGTCGAACCTAGGTATTAAAAAAATGGTTGCAACAAACACCGTAAGGATGCATCCGATAGTAGGGGTGTCCATAATTTGGATTTGACCCACAAAAATTGAAAACCGAACCGAATGGAAACCGAACTAGAACCAAACCGAAATGGGTCATAACCGAATCGAACCGAACTACAAATATGATTTTCGAGTTGGATATGGGTTTAACAATCAGACCTAAGAACCGAACCAAAAACCGAAACTATACGAATATATATATATATTTTTTATATATTTATATATATATATGTATATTTTTCGCTGGAGTCATGTTGGTCTAGGCGCCTAGTAATTATTGCTCAATCGTTGCAAACAAGTCATGTGATTCAGTATCCAAACAATTCTTGGCAAACACCTTACCAATGATATATCATGAATAGAATAATGTATTGAGAGGGTGATATAAAAAAGTACCCATATGGCCATAGTATTTTGCATACATAAGTGATGACAGAGTGAAATTTGATTTTAATACATGTAGTATTTAATTTTTTTTTATACAAATGTATCAAGAAAGACATGCATTGGGTTTCATTTAAATCTAACTCCCTTATAAAAGAGATTAGTATCTCTCTCCTATTAATGCAAAAAAATTAAGTAGTGCCACTAAATTAACATGATGTACCTCCTTTTAAAGCACAAATTAAAATATTGTTTAAAAAATACAATTTAATAAGCCAAGTGTAAAAGTGTTTCACCATACAATAATTACAAACTTTTTAATGAGTAATTAATATTCTTAATAAAACACCCTATTATAAAAATATACAATATTATATGCACATTGTACAAACACTAAATAGCATCTATAGTATACTAATGCATCAAATAAAAAATCTAATTGAAAATTGGTTTATTGCATTTAGTTTTTTTTCCTTTAATCATTTACTTAACTTTACTTGAATTTTCAACTATATATTACATATAATGCTAAAAGTAATAATATCCCTCGATTGAAATCACGTTTTTAATATACGTTTTTAGATGAAAACTATTGATTCAAAACTTATAATTAAAAAATACGAATTATAACACCGAAGAATTTAGTCACAAGGTACCTGCCGCCGCATCGCGCGGGTACCCTGCTAGTGTTATTAAGAAGAGAATATGAAAAATTATTAGTGGTTGTAAACTGTATGTAACTTGAAAACATGTATGATATAATTTAAGACCATGTTCAATATATAGTATCAAGAATTACTGATCTAGCAGCTAGCTAGAGTAACCAGTTACATGTATTATTGGTTGTGTGAATTGAAATACAAAGTACCATGATCTCATGAGCTTTATTACCAATTGTGTGAAGAGACATACGAGCATAACATGTAAATAATGACAATAAATTATGAATTGAAAATGACCATACATGATATATATTCACACCAGAAATCTTTTGCTTGTAGAAACTAAAAAACAAACTACCAAAACAAGCTATCAAGTGAAAGAATAACCTTTCTATTTAACCTCAAAGAAAAATAGAATGTACGTGGAAATGTATTCTTGATTACAACCTTATAGAGTATTTTATGACACCTTAGAGTTCTTTGAACCTTTTATTTAATTCTTTTGATCAATGCCCATTCGTATCGTTCCAATGACCATCTACAGAATAAAGTAGCCACCAACAGTGTGACCTATATCTTTTATGACTATTTACTACTTGATCATCTTTGGCCATTATGAAAATCTTTAGAATTTATGGAAAGGTTGTGGAAGGTATGATAAACAAGATTGAAATTATCAAACTTCTCATATTTACAAATAGGATTATATGCTTATAGCGCTTTAGTTACAAAGTCATATATATTGGGTCAATAGCTCTGAGAAAATGCATACATAAAATGTTAAGTCGTATGGAACAATAACAGTACTTTTTTTTAACGGCAGTTTGGTGCGGCGGAGTATCTTGCGTGCCACCGAGGCACCAAGTCTCTCGACCCGAGTTTGAATCATCTCACGAAGAGAATACCAACCCATGCTAGCCATCCAGTTTCTCATTAAGGGGCTTCAAGGCATTGCGATGGATTCCAACCCGGCTGCTAATTCTCGGAAAATCCCCCACATGGGGAATGACAAGAGTCGAACCCCTGACCTCCCCCACATGGAGACTATAACCAAATGAATTCATCCAGCTGAGCTAAAAAGGTAAAATGAAATAAGACCACAACAGAGTATATGACATCAGAGTATATGACATCAGATAGTTGATTCTTTCTTGTTAAGACTAGGGTTGTAATCAAAGAAAGACGAGCTCGAGCTTGACAGTTCTCAAACTCAGCTCAGAAATTATAGGGTTGGCTTGAGCTTAAACTCGGCTCAATAGCTCGACGATCTTTAATGATCCAAATTCGAGGTCAGCTCAATTAATATTCGGATAAGGCTCTAGTATTGTTCGAAAGCAAAAATTTTAAATAATTATCGAATTCCATAGCCAACTCATCTATTAAGTAAAAAAAATATTTTATGAATTCAAGAGTAAAAAGCATATATACAAATAATTCTAGAACATTAGGGTTTAAAGACTACTTTCACGATAAATATTTAATTATTATACAAATTACTTTAACATTTTAGTGTTTATATAATACGTGTGATTAGAATATCTGTGTATATGAAAGTTCAAAAAGTGCGATAAAAGCTGCGTCCGAGCTTGAGTTGATATGTGTTTTGAGCTAATTATTGAGCTTTAACTTAGCTCGACAAAAGCTCGCCTTTGTCCAATCAAATACAAATTCAAGCTTAAAGTTTATAAAGGTTGGGCTTTTTGGGGCGTTAGTTAAGATAACAAAGAAGGTGACGAAGTGTCTAGTGCTTTTTAAAAGTCTACAATGCGATAAATATTACTCGTAATACAAAGAAGATACAGAGAAGTTAAATTAAAAATTGAAGCAAAACTTCAATTCTCACCAATTAAATAGTTTAGTTTCTTACAATAGCAAAGTAATTAAGTGGTCATTCAATTCATTTTCACATAAAGCCAAATACATTTTCACATAAATATTAAAAAATATATAGTTACTGTCTTTAGGACTTTTATATTATTATTATTTTTTAAATAACTAAAAAAACTAATATTTTTAATCTATCAAGTTTATTAAGAATAATTTTAACACAATATTATCAAAATTCGATTTTTACAAAAAAAACGTTCAAACATTAATGTGCTAAAAATAATATAAAAAAACTTTGAGAAAATAATGGAATCAATTTTATAAAGTTTTTAAAACGGTTTTTATGAAAACCATTTAAGCTTATGGACTAAATCCCAAAACCCAATAAAAAAATAAATCGGTTTCCATTAATTTTAGATTCTGTGTTTTTATGCTATATCACCATGGCGATCTTCCCTGGCTAATGGCGGTCTTCAACCGAAGACAGTGGTCTTTTTGCGGTTGGTATCTTTTTTTTTTAACAATAATAATTTATTAAAACTAGCAAAGAGCTACAAAAATTATAAAGATAAATCCTCTAGAAGATTTTGAATCCAATTGTTCCAAGAAATGAAAGATAACATGTTTTTAAAAGAATACCACCTATATGAAAAATAAATAATCTTATCCAAAATAATGCTTCGTTTAGGAGGGGAATAACTAAATTTTTTCTCCTTTTTGAAGCTCCAAAGAGATCAAAGGACAATGCTACAAATAGAATCCACCATAATTTTTTGCGGTTGGTATCTACCGGAGATCTCATCGATAGTTTCTAAAAACCACTTTTTCTCTTTCATGATTGCATTATCGATAGCAATCACAACTCGTTATGAATATTACATAATCATCTATGTTTACGATCGATTGTAAATATTACATAATCATGTATGTTTTATTGTTTGATTTGCGTGGATGGATTTGTTTGATTAAGTCGTTTGAAATTTGAAGGATGATTTTGGTTTTTGAAGATTTGGTAATAATTAGATCGTTTGAATTTGTTAGTTTTTTAAATTTCGGATCTTCGTTTGTCAAACTTTAATTTTAAAGATCCTCTTTGATGTGAAGATTTGGTTACTTTGGATATTGAATTGTCGTCTACCGTGGAGTATATGAAATTTGTTATGATTCATTTCAAATTTGATCGTTTGTTTAATTTTTGGGTTCGTTTTTTTATTCAATCGTTTGGGTTTGTTTTGTATCATTTTTACATTCGGTCGTTTGTCTAATTTCTTTTGGAGCGTTTTCAGATTCCATCGTTAGTATTTGTTTTGTATCATTTTCAGATTCGATCGTTGGGATTGATTTTGTATCGTTTTTGGATCGATCGTTTGTTTGAGATTTTTTAGTATCTCTAGCATTTAAAATTTGGAATTGGTAATTGATTCAAACTCTAGGGTTCGTTTCGTAAAAAAAAATTTGGGTAATTTGTTTCATTTGTCCTAATTTTTTTGTTATTTTAATATGTTTAGAATTTGTTAAGCTTTAATTCATTGGTTCCTATAAATTGAGGCTAATGATATTAGTTCTTATTGTACCTTTTCAATTGGGATGAAGGTTTGTTAACTTTGAATAATGGTTTTTTGATTTTGTTTGATATTTGAATGAACTTTCGCTTAGTTTGTTTGAATTTGTTTGTTTGTTTCGTGTTTTAATTGCCAATTGCTTCAGCTCGATTTGATAGGCTGGCGACCATTAGTCACTCAATTCAGCTTGAGCTCGGTTCAAGTAATATTTAAATAAGGTTGAGCTTAACTTGAAAAGCTCGAATTTATACATAAATATTGTATTCCATAGCCAAACCCATCTATAAAGTCAAGAAAATACGCAATGAACTTTAAAGATTTTACAAAGAATCCGGGAACATTGACGTTTAAAAGTTCACTTTACGATAAATATTGGCACTAGCATTTCGGTTGTTTACATAAGTATGAATGATTAAAATATTTCTTTACATGGAAGCTCAAACTCGATAACATTCGAGCTCGAGCTATAGCTAGAGCTTGATTCGATATGTGTTTCCAGCTAGTTCATTGAGTTCGAACTCAAGGTCGAGCTCGATAAAGGCTTCACTCTACCAAATCAAGCTCGAGTCGATAAAAGATTTGGTTGTCTGGGGCCTTAGTTAAGTTAACAATTGAAGGTGGTGAAGTGTCAAGTGCTTTTTAAAGGTTTACAGTGAGATAAATATTGAATACTTACTAGGCAATACAAATCAATGAGAAATAATTCAACCAATGAAATAATTCAGATTTTCATTTCACTAAAATAGTAAATAATGAAGTGTTTATTCGATGCATAAACACACAAGAACTGTACAAAAAGTCAGAAACAATATAACAGCAAAATAATATAGTCAGTTAAAATTTAAAAACATATCGTTTAACTTTTATCTAAATCAACCTTATATACTTCACACTCGTAATATAGAACTAACATGGTGCCCTCGCAATGCCCCGAAAAGTATTTGGTGACGATTTTTGAAGCGAACAAATGTTAATATCTTACATATCAAGTTTTATTCACATTAATTTAAAGTGGTGAAATAGTTAAATCAAAATAAACCTGTTAAAAATAAAAAAATTAAAGTTAATAAAATTTATCGAAATAAATATTGAATTAAAAAGCACAAAATTTTAGAACGTATGATGAATATATATTATAAAAATAATAAATTTATAAAAAAATATTTCAATTTAAAATAAAAAATGTTATTTATATGTTGTTATAAAAGTTTGTTACAAAAAGTCATCATATATAATGTGAGGAAGTTATCTAACAACTTGCTTTATATTATAAGTAAAAAATCTGAAAATACGATCTTCTAAAAATTTGTTAAAAAAGTTCCAAATGCTTTATAATGTAATAATTTAAAAATATGACATATGAGTACAAAATGAGTACTTAAAAATGTACTCAAGCAATTTCCTCAAAAGCATATAACACTTGAAAAAGCAATTTGCTCAAAAGAATATACACTTGAAAGAAGTTATCCATAGATCATGTTTGAAATTTAAAGAAAACGCATGCATAGTAGAAAAGACTGTTAATAAAATAGTTACTTCAGAAACTAATGAATTCACAAATAGAGGGGCAATTTCATATTTCACCCCATTTCTAAAATCAATTTCAAAAATATCCAATCTTACTTAAAAATCATTGTACATTGTGCATTTAACAGTTGCACTTTGTGTTTATATGAAATTAATGTTGAAAGTAGGGTGATATATGAAAATAGTTATATTTACACCACTGCGAAACAAGTCTAAATTTATCATCAAATTTAGCTAGCAAAGCTGGCCATGCAGTAAGTCACATGTACATTATTATTGAGAGTAACAATTTTGTTGATTGTACAAACACAACTTTGGATGTTCGATCATGAAAGTTGACTGAATCAGTCCAAGAAAGTAAACAGCTAGTATCTTTGGTGTGTCCACTAGTCCCCACCAAGGGCAAATTGAATTCAAATGGAGCTGGCCAACGGTCCATGAAGAAGTGTTGAGATCGAGTTCTCAACATTATTCGATTTTTATAAAAAGACTAAAACAAGATCAAAAGTAATTCAACCAATCACCTTTTTTATTTTATTAACTGCTTTAAGCTATCACTTTAAATGTGATACTTAGATTTGTGATCACTACTTACAAAAGAAAGAAATAAGAATCAAAACGTTAATCAATGATCATAACAACAATATCACAACTCACAATCAATCTGAACAAATACAACTCAAGAACTATCAACAATGGCGACTGAAGCAACAAACAGAGAGATGTAAAAATGACTGAATGGATAAAAACAAGAGAGAAGCGATGAGTATATAGTCAGTTGACTAGGGTTTCCATGACTTTGCTCCACTTGCTATATTAAGCCCCTCAACAATATAAACATGCACAAAATCAAACCAAACTACAAAACAAAGTAAAATATAAAGAAATATTTTACATTTCTTACCCTCAAGTTTGGCTAAATATCAAAAATACAACTTATACTTTTAATACCCCATCTTAAGTTGAATGTTGATATAAGTCAATCAGCTTTAACTTATCACAAAACCATTTGTGATCTTTGATAGGTAATCCTTTAGTAAACAAATCTGCAATGTTGTCTTCAGATTTGATTTTAAAAGTTTTAATCAAACTTGCAAACACTTTTTCCCTAAGGAAATACAAATCAATTTCAAAATGTTTTGTCCTTTCATGAAAGACAGGATTAGTTGCAATTTGAATTGCAGAACTACTATCACAACTAATAAAAACATGCAATGTAGCATCAACCTTATGATCTTTCATGATATTAAGTATCCATATTATTTCACAAGCAACACTGTTCACAACTCTATATTCAACTTCAGCTAAAGATTTTGCTATAACAGACTGTTTCTTACTTTCCCAAGAAACCAGATTATTTCCTAGATAAACAGTATACCAAGTGACAGATTTTCTAGTAATTTTGCATTTAGCCGAGTCTGAATCAACAAAAGCATTAAGACTCAGATTATTATGTTTCACAAAAGATATACCACTTCCAGGAGAACCTTTAAGATATCTAAGGACATGAAAAGAAAGCTTAAGATGAGACTTATATGGAGCATGCATAAACTGACTTAGACAATGAACTGCATAAGCAATGTCAGGTCTAGTCAGTGTAAGATAAATCAATTTCCCAACAATTTTCTGATAACATGTTTTATTATCAAGAACAACATCAACTTCACATTTAGCTTGATCTTTCTTTTTCTTAGAAGGATCTGGTATAGGAGATTTAGCTGGTTTACAAGCTAACATTCCATACTCAAAAAGTAATTCTAAAAAATACTTTCTCTGATTGAGACATAGACCAAACTTATTATCAAGTACTTTAATACCTAAGAAATATTTGAGTTTTCCAAGATCTTTAATTTTAAATTTAGAGCTCAAATATTCTTTAAAGATATTAATAATACTTTTATTGTTCCGTGTTATAATAATATCATCTACACAGACTAACATAGCAACAAATGATTCATTTTCAGTCTTAGTAAACAAAGAAACGTCACTTTTGCTTTGACTAGATCCATTTTCAATAAGAATACTTGTCAATTTTTCATTCCATTTTCTGGGTGCTTGTTTTAAGCGATATAACGATTTAGTCAACTTGCAAACCTTATTATCAGAGTTAGAGCCATAGCCTTCAGGAAGATTCATATAAGTTTCTTCATCTAAATCTCCATAAAGGAAAGAGTTATTAACATCTAATTGGTAAACAGGCCAACTATTATGCACAGTAACAGAAAGAAGGCATCTTACAGTAACAATTTTCACCACTGGTGAAAATGTTTCCTCATAGTCAATTCCTTCTTTTTTACTAAAACCTTTAGCAACAACCCTAACTTTGAATCTCTAAACATCTCTACTAGATTTATATTTCACTTTCCACAACCATTTACATGCTACAAGTTTTCTGCCTGGATGTAAATCAACAATAACCCATGTATTGTTTCTATCAAGAGCCTCAATCTCCTCATTCATTGCCTCTATCCACCTAGGGTCTTTGGAAGCCTCATCAGAAGACTTAGGTTCATGAATTTTATTCAAGTCATTAGTGAACACAAAGTTATGCATAGACAAGTTGGTATAATTCACCACAGTATTAATATCATACTTAATCCTTTTATCAAGCACATAGTTATCAAACTTAGCAGAAAGCTTATGTGGTCTACTTGACCTTCTTAGCTCAGACATCTCTGGACTGTTTTGAAAATTTGTTGAAATTATACAAAATCCTCAACCTCAGATTCATACTCATCATTATTAAGGGCAACATTATGATCTATATCACTAGCATCACTACTGTAAAACCCGATTTAAAATCCATGGACATGAATTTCACTTCACCACAGATTTAATTAAAACGTTACAGAAATTAACACACGACATGTATCAAGATTAAGTAACGTTCATATTCAAGTACTATGTAATTATTATTTATTCAGACAAATAAATATTACATATTAGAATTAAACACGAGAACATCAAATTTTATCATGAAATAAATAAAACGGGCTTAGTAGTAGGCTTAGGCCATACAAGTTTAATTAGGACCCGAGACCCAACCCATTAGCAATCTAACTAGCCAAACACTTTTACACTTCAGCAATTTCGTGTGATTCATATAATTCATGGAATAAGCAAATAATATATATAAAATTCAATTGATAAGAATTCAAATTAAGTTTTGATAAACGTTTCTTTTATAAGCATTAATTTTCTAGTCGCCTATATGTGTTTTGATAGGTTGTCACTAACTAAAAAAAAGGCAAGTGCAAACTGTTTTGGGAATATTGTCAAACGAAATGATCCATTCCATTTGTTTCGACAACTTAATTGGACAGAGTTACTATATGTATGTCAAATAAGTGCAGAGTATCAATCACTCTTAAATCAAATTATTATTTTGTCAAAATAAGTATTTGATCATAAAATATTTCCCTAAAACATTCGCTTATCACAACAGGATTTCTATGAAAATACTCCTCATATAAACACATCTCCCATTCTTCTTCATGCTTGTCATAATAAGCAAATCATAACAAGTCTGCCGAGAAAATAAGGATTTGATAGCCATTAGCAAAACCTAGTTCGGGTACGCGATGACATGAAATTTCGTTCAGGTTCTCGTTCCTGTGTGAGATGAATCGAGTTCGAGATTCGGTTGCGTGTCGGGAGAGATTTAATTAGTTCTTCATGTTTCGGTTTAAATTTCAATTCGTTGGAGGGTTATATTTCGTGACTATGTAAAAGTTTTGGGCTGCATTTAGCTGTTCGTGTTGATTTCGAGTATGATTTTGGCTGGTTTGATCGACTCTTGTTTGGCCTAATGAGGTATATCTCAATTATAATTTCGACTACAATGGTCATGAAATTATTAATTAAATAAATCTTACTGTATTAACATGAGATAAAACCATTTTTCATATATAAAATGGGACGCTCATGAGGCGAGTTAAAGATCGACATCCATTGCACTTTTTCTATATATTACAAGAAAATGAAACATGCATGCATTAACTCGTTTACTAACTGATTTTAGAATTTATATTGAGAATAATCAAGTACCTAATTAATGTCATTAATTCTAGTTAAACGTTTCTTAATTCCATATGATCATTCGGTGGAATGTGTTTTTCTTGTAATGTCTAGCTTTTAAGTAATTATTGGTTTATTAATGCTTTAATAAATTATACAAAGACTATCCATTTGATTTATTTGAAAATAACATAGTACAACTTTTGTTAATTTGATATTTTAGCTTTTAGATATAAATATATCAATATAAGACGTTTTCGCAAGTTAAAAACAAAATATTTCATTGAACACGAACTCAGTAAAGTATTACATTAAGCAGTAGCTTGATATATTAGCACAAATGTATAGTACTAAGAACTACATGATAAAACATAAACAGTAAAACATGTCAGGAATAAGTAAATCAAGTCAAGAACAAGTAACTTTTAATAGGAACAAGTAACTCATGGCATGCACAAGCAACTCATTCATGTCCCTTATTTATGTAGTAACCTTGATGTCGGAATCGATCTTTCAGCTTTCATTCATTTTTCATTACTGGACACGAGGTACGGATTTCCCGTCCTTTCAGAAGGGACTTCCTTTCCTATGCATTATTAGGATTCCCCGTTTGCAGCCAAATGTTTTTCCCCCAGTATATGTTTAAGTTTATCAGTAATCATGTTAATAACTAAATAAATTGCCTGAGCATTATATACAAGCACGACCAGTTTATGTACTAGTTACGGAGGTACCGTAACCACGGCACTAGAGGCACCGGTGTCGTGACTCACATGCAGGAGAGTGATATCCTGCATCGTCCCACTCAGCTCAGCTTGGCCATTTTATCAGTATTATTAGTGGGGCGTATGGATGCATCCTAGGCTTATATGTGTTACAAGTTATCAGGGTGAATGTGGTGTGTGCTCTACATCCTTCACATTGGAGCTGATCCCTCCACCCAGCACAGTTATTTAGAGGTCACCCCTCTATAGCATGACGAGGTCACCCCTCCAGTTATTCATGCACGGTTGTTACAGCACGTGACCTATATAAGCTCTGGCAAATAAAATACAGTAAATGCATGTTTTCAGAATTAATAGTTATATTTCAGTGTCAGTATATATGAACCAGGTTTCTCAGATTTTATGCAGAGTTCTACCACATGTTACATAGCAGTCTTACAGCTTCAGTATTCTATCGTCTGTTTCATTCAGTATATTCTTATCATGCTTTATATCCGTTCACTGAGCGTTATGCTCAGCCGTAGTTCCTTTCATGTTCTAACGGCAGGTACACCAGGACGCTCTTAGGATTCTGAGAGCATGTGCATTTGGATGGAAGCTATCCAGACTTCTTACTTTATGCATTTCTTACATTATTCTGCTTATTTGGACATTGTTTAGTCCTTTCCTTCAGTATTTTACTTTTCATGTTTTGGGCTTATGTTTGGATTACCGATGTTTGATTCCGGTATTCCTTTATGGTCAGTTAATGTTTTAGGACATTTACCTTATGCTTTGATGACACGCCATAAATACACGTAACGGTCCACTTATCCAAGTGGGGTGTTACAACTACTGCCTAGATCACTCTGGTTTCCAATACTATGACTCTTGTTAATCATAGAATCTGACGCTTGAGAGTGACTAGTAATATTGGTAGAAGTATCAGTTGATACTTTATATCCTTTTGAAATGCTACCTCTATCACCTAAGCTTACATCTCTCATTTTATCATAGGGATCATCAGATTTGTTTACTACTAAGTCAAAAATATTTAAATTATTTATACCTTGATCCCCAAAGATCAAATCACTTTTACAAACATCATTTTTAAAAGGAAAAAATGTTTCATAAAACTTGACATCCCTTAAAAACAACACAGTTTTTTACTCAAGACCAAAAAGTCTATAACCCTTTTTAGTAAAAGAATATCCAATATAAACACACTTTTCAGACCTAGCAGCCAACTTATCCATATTATTAGCACAGTACTAAAATACAAACAACCAAAAGTTTTTAAATGAGAGAAATTTGGTTCCACTTTATATATCATTTCATAAGGAATTTTTCCAGAGAGAACTAAGCTAGGAATCTTGTTAATAAGATAAACAGCAATAAGAATAAACTTAGGCCACATGTTCAAAGGTAATCCCCCTGAAACATGAGGGATCTAGCAACATTAAGTAAGTGCCTATGTTTTCTTTCAGCTATACCATTCTGTTGTGGTGTATACACACAAGTAGTTTGATGAACAATGCCATTAGTTTGAGTAAAACTCTCAAATTTATGATTAATGAATTCAGATCCATTATCAATTCTAAAGATTTTAACAGAAACATCAAACTAATTTTTAATTAGGTTAAAAAATTCAACATGTTTATCAAAAACTTCATCCTTGCCTTTAAGCATGTATAACCACACAACCTTGGTATAATCATCAACCAAAGTAACTAAAAATCTATATCCATCTCTACTTTTAACCCTATAAGGACCCCATACATCCAAGTGAACAATATCACCGAATGCTTTAGTCTTATGTTCACTTAAAGGAAAAAGATCCCTTGTTTGTTTAGCCTTATGACATACATCACAAGGCTGAACATTATTAGTAGAATCAATCTGAATTTTATCCTTAAGAATAGCTAAGACTTGGTCAGATGGATGACCAAGTCTATTATGCCAAACACATTTAGACAAATGACACTTAGTAATAGCACTATTAGTGAATTTCATACCTAAATCAAACAAGTAAAGTCCATTGTTCTCACTACTAGTCCCTAGAAGGGACTTTTGAAGAGAATCCTGAACAAAACATCTAGACTCAGTAAAAGAAACAACAATTATCATCTGTGGCCAACTTATGAACAGATATAAGACTAATCTTATAGCCTAGAACAACCAACACATTTTTTAACACAATTTTATCGGAAAGTTTAAAATTACCAACATGTTTAACATGTTCAACAGTTCCATTAGGATGAGAAATAGATATTTTTAACTTTGAAATATCAATGACATCATATAAATGTTCAGTAGAAAAAGTCATATGTTGGGATGCTCTAGAATCAAAGATCGAACCAATATAAGTACTATAAGTACTTATATTGGTGTTATAGTTAAAAAATATACAAGTAACAAAGTTTATAACATGATTAGAACCAAAAAAATACCTGCAGCACAAGACTGCACATCATCAGTATCAGGCTTAGATCCAATCAAAGCCATAAGGCTATTAATCTAATCAGTAGTAAAGGGAAGAGAATTCCCTGTTCCCTGATCATAATTAATATCATGAGAACCAGAAGTATTATTAGAACCATTAGACATATTAGATCCTCCTGGATTTCTTTTCTTAAAACCTGAAGGATATCCATTCAACTCAAAACATCTGTCAATTGTATGCCCATTCATGTTACAATGCTTGCAAACAAAGTTATTAGTGTTATTATTCCTGTTAGAACCTCTGTTCTGGTTATTTCTGTTACCAGACCAAGTATTTGGTCTAGAAACAAAAGCAGAAGCAGTGCTCTTAACATTACCATTATGAATCAAACTATTTTTATGGGACTCAACCCTAGACAAAGTAGCAAAAGCAGATTTAACATCAGGTAGAGGGTCAGCAGTTAACAACACTGAAAGTGTCATCAAGACCCATAAGAAACTGCATAAGCCTCATAAGAGCATAATTACCTTTCAATTGAGGAGCACTATCACAATTGCAAGAAGGAAGGTTAACAAGCGAGTCAAACTGCCTCCATAAAATGTTGTAGTTATGATAATACTCAGACAATGAAGATCCAGATTGATTAAGAGAACAAATTTTATAATGCAAGTTATAGATCACAGACCCATCAATCTTATCATGAGTTTCCTTAAATTCGTCCCACACATCTTTAGCATTTTTTGAAAAAATTTGCCCTTGGTATAACTCAAAAGAAATACATCCAAGAATCCAAGATAACACAACAGCATTACATCTATCCGATTGTTCTAAAAGAACCTCATCATCCTTATCTTTTTCACAAGTACCATCAATAAAACCCAACTTATTTTTAGTGTGTAAAGCAAGTTTAAAGGCAACAACCCATACTTTTTAATTTTCTGGGCCAGCAAGTTTAACAGTCACAATAGGTTGCCCATTAGTATCAGTTGGGTGTAACTAAAGAGGGTCATTAGTATGTATGACAGTCTCAGTATTATCATCTGTATCAATATCACTAACACCCTTATCACCCTTACCACCTTTCTTGTCACCAAACATGATGACACACCGAGAGAGCAATAAAAAAGAACAAAAAACAAGAACCCCTTGTAACTCCTTTACACACAACTACCAAGAATCACACAAGAAAACTGAATCAAATCTCCAATCACAAACTAAATCCCTTCGACACCTAAAACCCCACTAAAACAACCTAAAACAATCTAAAAGAGAGAGTATGAGTGGTGTTACAATGCACGCGCAACAACAAGTTACCAATAAAGCCATGATCCAAAGAGATCAAGAAGATCACACCAAAGATCAGATAAAGCACAACAGAAAGCCAACATGAAAGAGTTAGGTATAACAAAATAACCAACAATCACGAATATACCCAAAAATTGAAGACAAACCCTAATATCAGATTTTAGGGTTTCTTCAATTAAACTTACTAGGAGTGTAATTAAACACGATTAATCACACAAGAACCCAATTAAACCCCAAGGAACACCAGAAATCAGAAAACCCCCAAAAATTATGAAACCCTAATTTTTTGGAAAACACAAAAAACTAAATTAACCAGAAGCTAATTGAAACCCAGATTTAAAAACAAGTATCAAGAACCAAGAACCATTGGCCCTGATACCATATTCGATTTTTATAAAAAGACTAAAGCAAGATCAAAAGTAATTCAACCAACCACCTCTTTTATTTTATTAACTGCTTTAGGCTATCACTTCAAATGGGATACCTAGATTTGTGATTAGTACTTACAAAAGAAAGAAATAAGAATCAAAATACGAATCAATGATCTTAACAACAAGATCACAACGCACAATTAATTTGAACAAATACAACTCAATAACTATCAACAATGGCGACTGAAGCAACAAACAGACAGATGTAAAAATGACTGAATGGATAAAAACAAGAGAGAAGCGATGAATATATAGTCAGTTGACTAGGGTTTCCATGACTTTTCTCCGCTTTCTATATTAAGCCCCTCAACAATATAAACCTGCACAAAATCAAACCAAACTATAAAACAAAGTAAAATATAAAGAAATATTTTACCTTTCTTACCCTCAAGTTTGGCTGAATATCAAAAATACAACATATACTTTTAATAAACATCACCGCCACACACAAGACGTCGATTAGAGTGAAGGTTAATGTCTTAAGTCTATTTTATTGAGTCAGAAGACTTACACGTATGAGTCTTAAAAATAATGGTTACTTCGATTGATTACATGTGTTAGTGATAACCTATAAAACAAATGTGCCCGACATTTCAAGATAATTAGGAGCCGGTGTTAAATCCGTAGTACAAGACGTCAAAGATTGTTCGACATAAGAACAATCACGAGAAAAACCAAAAACTAATTCATGTGATCCCATCTTAGTAAAGAAATTACCAACAGTCAATGCGTATAACGGCTGCTTAAAACCCAAGTTGATCCGACTGATTGAACTTTGAACCAATAAAGCGATCATAACCTGGTGTTCAACCAAAAACCCGATTAAACTTGTCAAACCGTGACTCGATGACATAACTGGGTCATATAAAAAATGGTTTCAATATATTATGTACAACTCATACAAATCTTCAATGTTAAAAACGGTTCATTTAAACAAAAACAATCGACCTCTAAACCTGACAAACTCAAAATAAACTTTTTTCACAAATCAATTTGGCATTTTGATTAATCAAAATATGAAATTGCATATGTTTCAACATATATACCCTAACATTTTATTTGATCTCAAACTATATACTAATACAAATCTAGCACGAATAAGTTCACTAATAGAACTCTTAACAATTGATTAGTTTTTCTTAGATGCAAATGTTTCAGTGTTTCCATTTTTTTTGGTTTTATATTACATTCGAATTTGTCATTCATTTGAGATTTTTTTGGTGCCATGTAGAATCTCTTCAACATTGTTAAAGTTATAATTAAGTGTGATGATTTCCTTTATTGGTGATTTTGTATTATCAGTATAATTTAAATGTAATGGTTTGACTCAATTGACCAATGTACAATTGTAATAAATGTTCATATAATCGAGGTTCTACGTAGTGCACACTTGTATAACGTTATTGTGTTTATTATACGGGGGCGAAGCCCCCATGACGGGTCCAGTGGCAGCACCCTTGGTAGCAGGGTCTAAGGGGTGGCAGCCCCGATCAAGTTGAAACTAAAATTTTCGAAGTTTATGGACTCGATTTTCTGCCTGTTTTTCAACTGTTTTGGTTGTGAAATAACTGGTATGCAGTTACAACCGATTGTAAGTTATGTTGCTCATGTATTTATTCTGTCTAGTTTCGTTTCATAACATAAAAATATATTCTTATTTCAAAATCTAAGTTTTATTATATATGAGATTTCGATAAAACCATCTAAATATTTAAATAGAACCATCAAGAAGCATTAAAATCAAGATTTAGAAAAAGAAATGCAATAAAAAAAATGGACGTGATTCTTTGAAGGATCAATTTGAGACGGTCAAAGAAAACTTTTGAACATATGGTCCAAGTTCCTATTTATAGTAAAAGTGTAGTCTCATCCTTTATTGTTTAACATGGTCCTAGTTTCTATTTATAGAAAAGGGTAGTTCCATCTCCATGACTTCCATCATTCATTGTTTAACCACTTTTGTAAAATCACTCAAAGACAAGTGTGTATTTTCCACTCATTTAGTTGTCGGGTTACCGTAATTAATCTATCATATTTGTTTTTTTATTCGTCTTATAATTACTAGGCGAGTACCCGCGCATAGCGGCGGAAAATCCTAGCTACAGATAATTATCGATATGCGATATTGTAGTAAGTATAATTGTAAACTGTTGTAACATGCAATAATTCAAATCAAAAAGTTTTAGAATTTCAATAATCACAAACACATGTATGCAGCAAATGCAAATTTACAATGTTTTGAAATCGATTCGACCCGGTCGGGTCAACCGGTTGACTCGGTCTGACCGAAAAAACATGTCATTCTAAACCAAGCTGGCCATATGATCCTAGCACCCCTTTAATTGTAACTTATCAAACCGTTCTTATACTATTTGGTAACTATCGTAGAAAATAAACAAGTAGGATCATGATAGCTTAAAGACTTATAACTTACATACGGGTTGATTCTTTCATTTGTCACAGCGTTTGGATAGCCAAATAATTTTTCTACATACTTGTCCAATAATCAAGACGTGCCTATATTGATCACTCTATAAAACATAAATCAGTGAACTGAAGTAAAGGAATGGACTGCTTCTCACTTACCAAAGCGTACTTCGTTCCCAGGTGGGTGGCTACCTCTTTCTTCTGGTAAGAAAACGACTTTACACACAGCTTGCATGATCCTGATCAAAAATAGGTATTAGAATATGAGTTGTTCTTCTAGGAGTTCTATAGATTGCCAATATCTCATTTAAATCTTAAAGTGTCAAAATTAATGGTTAAGTAAATTAAAAAATATAATAAAAGCTTATAAATTGCATCTAACCTACACATTTATTATGGGGATGTTTATGTTAACTTGATTGCCAGGCTTATGAGCTATGTTAAATAAGAAAAAGTAATAAAAGCTCAACTTACGTCAAATTTTTTGATTCTTCGACTACTATTCGAGTCACTGACTCGAACTTTTCTCTATAAATCATGATTTTGGGTCCTGATCCAGACGTCGATGTACATGTTCGGTACCTACCTATATCAGATCATAATCAAACCACCATCAAAACCTATTGTTTTGTACATGACTAATATTCTATATTAAAAAAAGAAAAAGGTTCAATTAGCTATTTATCCTTTATGGTTTTAAATTCCGAGATGAGTTTGACATACTAATGAAAAGAATAAAAGTGTGTACGTGAAGCTGTAGTTGCAGGATCGATCCTTGCATAATTTAGAAAGTTTTCACTATCTCATCTTTGTTAATATACAACTACAAACATTATGCTACCATGTTCTGGACCTACACCAATCAAGAATATGAAGAAAATTTGCATAGTACATTCTGGTGTTATACATAAAAAGTACCTTAAAGTATACACGATTAAAAAGTCTCACAATATAATACTGAATTCACTTGAAAGGATACCGGACTCACATGCACCACGACATATCCTCTTGTTATTTCCTCTTCTTAAAAGAATGTGTCCCGCAAGCAGCCTCTACTTGCGAAGCAGTTTGAGTCGCATTCCAAATAGTGGCTTCAACGCCCATCAACCATTTATTACTTCCTGCATTTAAAATAAAAAAAATGATTCACCAAAACAGATAAATGTGACTTACAACCGGCTAAGTTTTAAAAGAAGAAGAGTTGTCTGCATGTCTTTAGTTTATGGTATGCTAAAAACGTTCAGGGTGATATTTTGTAGTTGTTTACTTTAAAATGTTATATCCATAAGTAAAAATTACCAGATTTTTGCGTGATAAATTTAAAATTTTAGCTAAAAGGATCCGACTTTAAGATCATTTAGTTAGTGAAAAACGGAACAAAGTAACTAAAATTGTAATTAAATGCTTACCTAAGTCGGTGTATTCGAAAAGCTTACAGCATGCACCTTCTTGTTCACATTTTCTTACTCAAAAGTTTCGGCCACGTCCTATAAAATAACCAAGAAATAACAGAGAAGTGACATATTAAAAAGGATTCTTTCAACCCAATTCAACCAAATAAATTAAAACTGCAAGAAATTGGGTTTTTACCTTTAACATGTTATATTTTATTGTGACATGATGGATGTAAATAAGAAGGGATTGATTTGATAGATAATCATGTAACGAAAATTGAGGAAGAAGTTACTATTTTTTTGGTTGACTTTCTTAATTGCAAGTGATTTTCCAGATTATGGTTATGAAAGAAAAAAAATCATATTTTAGGAATGACATGTGATTTCTCTTATGTTAAACCGTTTCAACATATTGCATTCTTTTAATCCAGCGTTTAAACTTTCAGAAAATAGGGTTTAATGCCATATATATTCTCTAAATTATGTAAACACAGTTGGTGGCAGCTGTAGATTCCAGATTTGAAACGGAAATATATATTCTCTAAATATCAAACTCGTAAATTACAATATAATTTTGGCGCCTATTCGGCGGCCAACGGTTATTCCGGCGATTGAGTGGCTTTTTCCGGAAGTAGCTGAAAAAACATAATAACTTTTATAAAAACACAGATCTAAATAACAAAATTACATATTTAAAAAAGGAATTTTTCAAAACGTAATTAATGGTAATAGATATATTATAAAACTGAAAACACACCTTAATCTTAGAAACCCATATTAGTGTGTTTGGTCTTCATGGTCTTGAAACTGTGGTGGTTGTATCTCAAGTGGTGGCTTCAGCGGTGGTTTTTGTGGGCTTCGGTGTCGTGTGTGACGGTAGATGGAATTTCGGATGGTGGTGATGGTGAGGTAGGATGGGTGGTTTAGTATATATCAAGAACAACCAAAATCATATATTCATAAAAACCTTTTTGTTAAACAAAAAGAACCGCACACCAAACCTCCTAGGCTCAAACCATCAACCAGAAACATCATTCAACCATAGCTAATGGCGAAGATGATGGCAACGGATGATCTGGTGGTTGTGGTAATGGCTGTGATTTTTAGAGAGAGAGAAGCTGAATGGTTGATGTGTGTTTTTGTATGATTAGGGTTTGACAGCCGAGTTTTTTGAGTTGATTAGTTCAATAACAGAATAAAACATACCGCTTTTAATACTTTCCATAAGTGATGGTTGGATGGAATGAAGCTTACAGGAGAAGTTTAGTTGAAAATTTTCAACTTTTCAACTTTCAACAAATGGGATAAACCCTTTATAGGGTATATAGATAGTCTATATTTTTACTTTAAGTTGTCTCAAATTAATTGTCTTTTATAACAAATAGATATAAATATTTGATTATGTTTATCATATCACCTTAAGTTAAGTTCATAATAGAGTATAAATTAATGTCAAAAAAATTGTTATTGCACAAAAAGTAAAAGAAATACAAATGTAATGATGATAATATTGTTAAACTGTTTTTTTACGGAGAATAGCATAAAATAAAAAGAGTAGTGAATTTGTTATATACATAGGATTAGATCACAGCCGGCCCTAAGGCACGACAATCGAATAAGTGACATCTGATTTCACGTTTTCATAAGTTCTTATATCTTTTCATAAGTTCTTTTACGTTTCCAGCAAATTTTTCACGTTCTCGTCAGTTTTTGAGCTTTTAGTTAGTTTTCATGTTTTTGCCAGTTTTTTATGTTGTCGTCCACGTTTTTTGTTCGGTTTTTGAAGCTTTCGCCGGTTTTCAAGTTTTCATCACCTTTTACACGTTGTTACTAGCTTTTTTTAACGTTTTCGTATGTTTTCACATTTTCTTCAGTTTTTAACGATTTCTTTAGTCTTTTTCAGTTTTTCGTCATGTTTTTATGAAAACATAAAAATCAAACAAAAACGTAAATAAAGAAATAAAACGCTAGGAAACGTTGAAAACATAAAAAAGCGGACGAAAGTGTAAAAAACAGGAATGAAACGGAAAATACATACGAAAACGTGAAAAACTGAAAAAGACCTTAAAAACTGACGAATATGTAAAAAAACTTAAAAGAACTGAAGAACACGTAAATATAAGACGAAAATGTAAAAAACTGACAAAAACATGACAAAAAATAGACGAAACGTAAAAATGACGAAAACATAAAAACCGAACGAATATGTGAAAAAATGACAAAAACATAAAAACTTGAACAAAAACGTGAAGACAAGAAAAGAACGTAAAAAATAGACGAAACCGAAAAAAATAGACGAAACCGTGGAAAATGACTCAGTTGTAAAAAAAATTACGACGATATAAAAACGGAACAAGGCATGAAAAAACTAACAAAGTGTAAAAATAACTAACAATGGCATAAGAACCGGACCAAAACGTGAAAAACGGAACAATACGTAAAAAAACTAGACGGTAAAAAATTGGCGAAAACGTGAAAAAATGGTGAGAACGTGAAAAATGACAAACGTGGGAAAAACTGGCGACAACGTGAAAAAGCGTGACGAAATAATGAAGAAAATGTGAAAAAGTGACGAAAACGTAAATCAGGGTTAGAAAATGGTATTGTAACAGGGTTATATTTTTATTTTGTAAAAAATTATATAAGTGTAATATGGAGTTTTATAATTTTCTATTAAAAATTTTAAAATGAAAATTTACTATTTTTGAAAAGTATAAGAAAAAGATGCTACTAAACAGGTTTTCTGGATTTTTATTTGCAAATGAGTATTTTTTTTTTGTAAAAAGTGGGATAGTTTTCCCCGGTTACCCTATTAGCTTCGCCTCTGTCGACCTCAATTCAATATCCAAAATTTTGATACCATTTGTTGATAAGTCGGAAATCGTAGCTAACAAATTCAAACAAAATAAGCGAAAGTTTTATTTAACTAATAAACTAAATTACAAAATGATATTTAAAGGTATTAACACAAATCTCTAATTCAAGGGTAGAAAGAAAACTAATGTCATTGAAATCTATTTATATGACCAATGACTTAGAATTTATCAAATTAAAAACACCAAAATAACAAAACTTGTAAGAAAAGACGAATAAACAACCAAAACATGCTTCTGAATCAAACCCACAAGTTTAACTCACACTGAAGGCCTTCTGGTTTATCGGTATGAAGGTTTTTCCCTCCTAAGAAAGTTCTCATGTTCGAGTCTTGTCTAGGGAGATAGATGTTTTCTCTCGCGTGTGTAAAAAGAAGGGTGCCATTGCCTTCTCAGCTAGACCCAACATGATTGTGTAGGCTTGCTACACCTTTTCGGCTAGGTGCCATATAGCCACAATTGTTGTTCGAAAAAAAAAACAAGTTTAACTTACATAGATAGGTCTTCGTTTGAATAATATCTTATTAAGGCTCAAGCTCGGCTCGAAAAGCTCAAATTAATTCATAAATGTTGTATTAGAAACGCAAACTTATCAACAAGGTCAAGAAAATATGTGAACTACTACAAAAATTGGCTTTTATACCAGTTGAAAACAACATTTAGACCGGTACTTCTGGAGGTCTATATTGGGGGGAGGTTCAAAAAGTTTTCAAGTATTTAAACCGGGTAACACACCGGTCTAAAAGACATGTTATATAAACCGGTGCTGCAACCGGTCCAAAAGACTATTTTCTAGGCGGTCTAAAAGCTGTATTTTGCTAAGGGAGTAGCAATTAGACAGGTGCACAGACCGGTTCAAAAGAGTCCTTTTTAGAGGGTCTAAAAGACATATTGGAAAAAAATCTGAAATGAGCAGATTTTTTGCAACCAGCAGTTTACAAGCAAAGATTTTGCTGAAGACCTTAATAGAAATATCCCAGAATGATGTTAATTTAAATTGAAATCAATACATGAGTCATTCAAATATAAATCCATACATAAGTCATTCAAATAGAAATCCATACAAAGTCATTCAAAGACATCCAGATGTTTAAACTGAAAAACAATATAAGCAGGCATCGAAATTAACAAAACCAAAAGTTGATAATATGTCTAATACTGTAGTAAGTACTTATCCAAGTTCCAAAAACTAGTACTTCATCCATAATGGACACATGGTATGCCACTGCTTCCCAGTTCGATCAATGTCTTTTTCACCAAGCTTGCTTCAACATGTCCATGGCATCTATATGTCAAAAGATAAATTAAACACATAAATACTACATGTAACCAATTTAGATAGAGAGAAGGGCAAAAAATAGCTAATGGAACTAAATGTTGCAGGAAAGTGAAGTTGATGAGTATTCGCAAAATCGTACATCCATCTCATGACATAATAACCAGAATTCGAATCCCTTGTTGATTGCACTACAATTTAATACAACCGGAATCACTAAGTGGTACCGTTAAATAAAGAAAAAAGAAAAAGAAACAGTACACATACTTGACTGTAGGTATAAAGAACATGTATCTGTCTATGGAGATACTTCATGCCTGCACATAAAGATATTACAGTCTCGTTCGGACTGATGAAAACCGAGCTAGGAACTGTAATTAGGATTGTGAAAAGCTTATGGTCTTGTGAGGACTGCCACTCGTTTAATTTTTCAATTAAACGAGTATCTCTGTTGTTGTTCAATTTGGGAGACATTATTCACTTTAAGCCTCATCTATCCCATTTGAGAAATTTTCTTTATAGCTAATTTGTTTTTATCCTACAAGTGAAACTACCACCCCACTGATATCTACCTCATAGATGACACAACCGCATAACGATACTTATCTACTTCATACTGTATTAAGATGCATCTTTTCCAGTTAACTTTTGATTGCTATAGTAAATGTACAAATAGACAATCCAGAGAGGTACATATTTTGGATGTTCCTCAAGGGCTCATGCAAGAACTATATATTGTATTATATGTCAAGCACGGAACATACTTATACATGTAAGAATCACAAGTATCACATTTACCTCTGGGCGTCCCTTCTGCTTGTTAACCTCCCTACTGAGATTAAGAAGAGCCATTTCAAGGGCCTGATAAGCATCATACATCTGTTGAATTGGCCGACCCTATATAAACATAGTATATACAAAGATTTTAGAAGACCAAACGTTGAATGTTTAGATTTGTCGTATTAGTAAAAAAAGATAATATAAACACCTTTGTTCACATATTGTCTTTTATACTTGAACAGAGAAAGTCAATGGACCTCAATGCTTGTTTCAGGTTCATGCAGACTTGGCTCGTCTGAGTGCAAATCTGCAAGAATTGGAATTGAAACAACCAAGGAAGCGCTAAAGTACTTATGCCAGCGTTGGTTAATAGGTTGAGCAAGAAGATATTTATATGGACGTAAATCCGCTTTCAGAGTGTCAAAGAGCCAAGATAAATAGGTGGAGCCAAATAAAGAGAGCCATGACACTTGTTAGAAACACTAGTCGCACCGCCAAATAATACATGACAATAAATGTTACAAATGTCAGTTTATATATTTGGGAAAAAAAGTGAATAACAAGTGCATACCTGAATAATCTCTGGCATGTTGCCAAGAGCACTCATCGTCATTGCATATGCCTCGTAGTTCAAACATGCAAAGAGGCCAAAAGGGGTCAATTTCTAAGTTGCTCGAGTAAGAACCGACTTCATTGACAAACATGTCTAATGAAGAATACGTAAGCAGCTTAAATTAGGCAAAACCAAACATCACCTAACAATATCCATATGCTTTCAATTAGCTAGCAATATACACTATCGTTTTTCTTACCAAAACAGAAGAACAACACCACTTAATTAAAGGAAAAAAAACTATAATTTAAAATAAATTATAGTTTATAGAACTTTATACTCATATAGTAGTATTCTATTTTTATTGATTACCCAAGATGTACTAAACCCAAACACCCTTATAAGATAGAACCAAATCAAAAATAACATTAACCTAATACAATAACAATCAATTTAATTAAATAATAAGCAACATAAATATCCAATAAGCAATTCAAATGAATAATAAACAATTTACCATGGTTAATCGGCGATAGCAGCTGGTCGTGATGGCTGTCTTCAACAAAGTTTTTGGGGTGTGCGATTTGTTTGGTGGGTTTTGTGGTGTGTGCTTTTTTTGTGTTAGGTTTGATGGGTTTTGTGAGATATGGATCTGGATAATAGAATAGAAAATATGGAAAGATTTTGCTAGGACTTTGGGACGAAAAGATGAAAATTTTTGGTGGGTTTTGATGTTTTAAGTTTTCCGCTCCTAAGTCTTAGAAGATTTAGACCGGTGCAAATAAAATAACCCGGTTTAAAAGTTTTGAATCATATAAACAGGTTTAGAATAACCTCACCGGTCTAAATAAGATATTTTTAAACCGGTTATTAATATAAACACCGGTCTAAATACCTAAAAACTATTTAGGCCTGTGTTACTTATGAGAACCGGTTTAAATGACTTATTCTAGGGGAAAATATACATTTAGACCTGTGTTTTTCTTAGCAGGTCTAAATAAGAGGGTTTAAAAGCCCATTTTTGTAGTAGTGGTGGTTTCCTTGAGAGCGAAGATTTTATACAACAAATTGGAGCATTAGTTTCAATTGTTCTTAATTATACGATAAACATACATTATTCACATTATCATTTACCTTGTTTTGTAAATATGTATAACAAAAATATATATGTATATAAAAGGTCGAATGGTTTGATAAAAGGTTGAGCTCGAGCTATTAAATGCTCGAGCTGATCTCCATATGTTTTGAGCTTACTTATTATGCTCAGGTTCAAGCTAGATAAAAGCTTAATTAACTCGACTAAGTCAAACTCAAGTTGTTTAATAAAAATTTAGTTTGATTGCACCAATAGTGTGAATAGTGTGACAAGAGAGTACCACTCTTTTATACAATTTGCTAATTAATTAACCAGTAAAAAAGATAAGTAATAACGGAGGTCATTAAAAATATATTCTTATTAAATATTGTACTTAAATAATTGTTAATTTTTTTAACCGTGATTTCTGACAAATTGACCGACTAATCCACGAGATTTGAGTATACCGTCACACAGACTCAAACCAAGTAAAATCCTCTATTTTCAGGAGGTTGGCACTTCTAGATTGTTTACTCCTAAATAGCCGAGTGGTAAGGTTCTTAACATTTAAACACGAGGTCAGTTATTCAAATCTCAAGCACTGGTCATGGAGGCTCACTTGCGCCGATTCCGATAAAAAGTCTGGTTCTGGGGTTAGTCGCTCGAAATGTCGAATCGAAAACCTAAGTCTCAAATCGAAAACCCAGGTTACCCAAAGAAATAATAATGTTTACTTTTGTAGCTTATATTTTATAGAAAACATGTCTTAATTTGAATGGTTAGTTATTGCTGAGACAGACCTTTCTTGCATTTTCTCGATTACAGACAAATAATTATTCATTTTCGAAGATTATAAATTTTCAACGTTGCGGACACATGAACTTCTTGACTTTGAGGCAAAAGTTAATACATGACCAATGCAGTATATGAGGGGTATCTTCACACATTTGCACATTTTCTGATTTCATGTATAACATGTACAAATATTTCATAATTAAACTAAAAATAAAATAAATAAAATAAAAAGTAAAAAAAAAATAGAGGTATTACATGTAAAAAAGGGGATTTCTATAACAAAACCCTTCAAAAGACTAGTCCTTCAAATTTAAATTCACAAAAATATGACTCTCATGGGGTTGGTTAGTAAAGAATACACTAAATTTTGGAATTCTTTGGCGAATGCACTAAGTTTTTCCTAGTTCATGCTATTTGGTTTTACATGCTTTTGGTGGTCTTGGTTTAGGTTTAGGTTTATATTATCGGTGTTTTATGGTGGTATCTTAGGTGTTTGGTTATATTTCCGACGTCGTTTTGGTCCAGTGGTTTGCTTTTAGGTGTTTTACTCGTAGAAGCCTTTGAGGTGTTATTTGTCGTTGGTTGTTTGCATCTCTAGCATCTTACTAATTTCATTAATATAATTTCTTTTCGAGAGAAAAAGATACAAGCCAAGCCGTAGCCAAAAATACACCAATGTCAATAATGGGGATGGCAAATTTCCTCGATACTCCTATAAAACTAGAGACAATGTTTAGAAATGTTAGTACAAGAAGACATCCGGATTACATACCTAATCAAGTCAATTTTGTTTAATAAGTTTATTCTTAGAGCATCAACAATGGGTCAAATTGTGAATAACTTTTTATGATTTTGAAAAGCTTTGTAAAAAGTTTTTTAGCATTGCATGAAAGGTTTTTAGAAGACTTTTTAAAAAAGACTTGATACTTCTCAAGTCTTTGATAAAAACTTTGAGCACTAGATGTATTATGAATTCAATGCAATTAATGCTAAAAGCTTTTGTAAAAGCTAACATTATAGATGCTCTTACTGAGCACCACAAGGTGCAAAAAGTCTCTAACCTCTTCCGAATTGGAAGAGTATACTTTTCGATGTTGTATACACTCGTAGCAAACTTGGTTCGTGAGTTTCCTGAATACCCGAGCAGTGGTATGGATTACAACATCGAAACAAATTTGGTAAGGTTGCCCGATCACTCCCGTTTGAGATAGTACTAAGTCTTCAACATGTCCAAGTCAATTGTTAGTATCCCTTTGGAGTTAGATATGTGTGGTAGGAGAAGAATTTATGGTGAATTGGTTAGCTCTTAACATTAATACCATACCAGCCAAAAAGTACAAACGCACATGTTGCAAGTAACATCTTAAATGACGCCATGCCCACTCGATAAACTCAATTATATTTCTCCCATGAAACCTAGGTTTTCATTCTTAAAGAAATTATTTACATGAGAAAAAATGTTTTCATTCTTCACACATTCTCTTCCTCTCTTTCTAAGAAACTCTCTCTCACTCTCTCAGAAATAAAAAAACATGTTTCTTTGTATAAGTTGAGTCAATTCCTATCTCAGTTCATCAAACACAAGAAAACCAGAAATCAATTGGTTGTATTTCATTTGATGAATGCATTCGTTGTGGTATGAAGGCGATGTCACAAAATATGACACGTCTTAGCAAGCACTATGAGGTGTAATGTATGTGACAGAGCCTTTCATACCACAATGGATACATTCTTCATATGATCTACCACATATGATCTACGTACTCCTTGGATATTTTATTTGAGTTGTTTAGCAGTATAAGTCGAGAACTCCTTTTTACACAAACCATAATTATTCTCTTTTCAGGTTCTCTATACTTATCCTCAATTACTTATGAATAAATGATCTTTCAATACATATATATGTTTTACCTCCCTTGTTTTGCTCGATGTCTCACCGGTGTTGTCCGACGATTTGCTTGCCGGTTCCTGGTAACAATGATGTACAACACTGAAATAGTAAATTCAGATGCCCTATCCCAGGGCCACCATGATCTAACGCTAAATATATAACACATCTATTAATGTATAAAACATGACTTAAACCCGTAACGACCTGAGTAGCATTACTTTCTCGGTCGTTTCATCTCCAGCCATACCCATATCAGACTAGCCAAACAAAAGGGTTACCACACGACAAAGCTAAACAGATTCACTCAACGAAACACCATGTTTCTCCTTTACTCCCCTGTCTTTCTGATTAAAAACCTCGGCTCCATTCACACCGACTACATCCACTTACAAACACCACATATACCACGAATGAACCACCAACCAATCAAACAAAATAAAATTAAAGCGTAAACCTAGGCTCCGTTCACACCGATTATATCGTGTATTAGGCAACAACCACCAATCAATCAGACAAAACCAAATTAACACACGGAAGGAAAAGTAAACCCTAGTCTCGAATCCCTATTGACAAAAAGATTTAACCCAGATGGTTTAAGATCTTAGGCCGAACAGGAAACAAATTTACGGTGATGATACCCAAGAATTGCCAAGAAATACATAAAATGGTCACGAACCCTAGCAACGCGACTAAGGAAAATCAAAACACCCTAGGTTGAACAAATCCGAGGCAACGATATCAATAAGCAAAGAACAACACAGGGATCCGTGAACAATCAGTGATTAAAACTAGCAGATCGAGAAGGATACTCGATTTAGGTTTTTGTCTTTTTTATAGCCAAAAATCGCCTAGCGGGAAATTTATTTCCATGCGAATAGTAGTTTACCGTTCTTTTATTCCTGCAACAATTTTTATTATTCGTTTGAACTGATAAACTAAAGAAGATAAAACAATCGAGTTAATAAATCTAATAATGAATGAGTTTCTTGATTTTGAAGGAAAAGTTAACACAAGGTGTGTATTCAATATAACTGTGTACATGATAAGAAGGTTGCATTAACCCTCATATTGCGTCGTTACTGTGTTGGCAACGTTAGGATCTTAAATTATGTATAATTATTTGTCCACAATCATAGAGAAAATGCAAGCAATTGAAGGCCTGTCTCGATCAGCCGAAAGTAATAGGCATTCAAAACAATTTTGGGAGTTAGATACCGGGTAGGATCATTCTTTATGGTGACCATTTAACGCTTGATATAACTCATCGAGTGGAGTGAGTTACTAGTCATCATAGAAAATTCTGAATAGAGAAGATGGGATGAGTTGTGAGCAATCTTGTCTTGACTTAAATGAGCCGAGCTATATATCTCAGAGTTGCATAGTATATATTGTAGAACTTCAAGTCGAATTTCGACATGCTTTTAGATTTTAGGTATGTATAGTTAGTTAATTTTTACAATTATACAAGGTAATATAAATAAAGCAAAACGAGTCAAGTCGAGCTTGTATAATTAAGGCTTATTCATCGAGTTCAAATTTGAGATATAGGTTAAGGCGAGTTTCTGTGGAGCTTCGAGCTCAAGTTTGAATTACCGTAATCGAATCGATCTAGTTTTAGTCCGAGTTTAAGCTATCGCATCAAGTTCGAGCTTCTTATTTCCAAATTCAACTCCACTCGGTTATGCCCCTATTAGTAGCAGTGTTATTAGTTAGGTTATCATGTCGAGTTGATTCAGGTTTTCGGTTAGAAAAACAGACTAGCGCGACCCTATATGGATTAGCGATCGAGTTGATCTTAGGTCAAGTCATCTAGGATATTCGGCTTGCTTGCCTTAGTTTTAACCAATATAAAAGTTCCAACCAAAAACACATGGTACAAGTATTATACCAAGTGTATAAGTATATTGAAATGGAAATAGCAGTATGCAAGCATAAGCCATGAAAAGGTCATAATAAAAAACATAACTACGATGACTAGTTTCATTGGCAAGAATCAACTTAGCAAAAGTTTTAACTGAACTAGTTTTAGGAATATGGATTCATATGACCTTATCACACTACAAAAGATACATTCTGCACATGATCTACCAGCTATAGTCTACTCCTTGAATATTATAAACTCTTATGGCAAAAATGATCTAAAGCTTGCAAAGAATTTACAATCTCTCTTGGTATATTCTCAGTTTTGTAGCAAGTATAAAAGTGCTTGAAACAAATAGTATTCTAATAAAAAGTTTCTATTGAAGCCTCCATGCGTTCCCAGCCCGAACATACGTAAAAATAAGACAACTTATTTGAACATTCCTCTATTACAAATAGCTTTTTGGATATTGATGATTTCACATGGAATAGATTATCTAATTATTTTTTTCGAGTACCAAGATGTTCGGTGTTCTCCACGGTGTGACTTCACTTTGACCACCATATGAGCTAGAACCAAGGCACCAAGTAGTCTAGGTTCTATTGGGCCGACCCCTGGTTCCCCTAACGTAACATATTTGGCTGAATCAGCTTTCCATGTGTCCTGAGCAAATAAGAAATATATTGATATTATAATGCTCCAATCTTACCCAATCAAAACATAAAAAATATTGTCACCAAATACTAACAAAGGCCATATAAACGTATGAAAATGTTGATTTCTAAAGACATTTTATTACGCCTGTATGACCAATTATTAGCAACTCTATGAAACATAGAGCAACTAACTCGTGTTCAAATTTCCGTAGACTTGTGAATATAAAGTATGAAGCTAAAGTTAAAGACAAACAAAACTAGTGTAGAAGAATTACCATAGAACCTCCAAATCAGTGTAGAAGAATTAATGTAGAAGCATGAAACATGGAAGACGTGACCTAATTGATTGACAGAGTCTTTCATACCACAAAGTTGGACCACGAAGACGTCGAAACGAAGATATAGTAGATCCATCTGATTTATGCCCCATGTATTTTTATTGACGAAAACAAAGATATTTTTTTTTCTTATCGTGCTAGACTTATGTTGGAGAAGGTGGACAGGAAATGTAGTTGAAGAATAGGAGTGGCAATAATACCATTATATAGAGCTAGGGGTGTTCATGTATCTAGAACCATATAGAATTGAAATTAAACCGCAATATCCAAGGACCGTAAAATAAAAAAAATGTAGAATCGAGAAACGTTCTAAGTTCCTTGGTTCGGTTTCGGTATCGTTATAACGGTATGCGAATTTTCGGGAATTCTTGACGAGAATTATTGTGTTTAAACAATTATTTTTTATATTTTTTAATTATTTTATAAAGGACATATATTATTAAAATACAAAAACACACACAAATATCTTAAATAATAAGAATCGTATAAATTTATTCAATAGTTCAAAATAACATAAAAACACAAACTGCAAAAATACACAAGTCATTAATTGTTTTGAAAATATTAAGAACACGCATTTGTGCCCCAAACATCAAGAAATCTTAACGCTACATCGCTTGTTCGCCTTTATGACTCGAACCGCTTATTATGTTTCTTTAACGACCTCATCATCATACACATCTTTAATTTCATCCACATAAGGGTCAAACAAACTATATAAAAATTCATGAAAAGAATGATTCTTTCGGAAAAGAACCAAAATCGATTGGTTCTTTCCGAACCCGTCTCAAAGCCGAAATTTAGAATTTAAAAAACCAAGAATCAGACCGTGGCTCTAACATACGGTTCAGTTTTGAGATGATTTCGGTACTATTTTTTATTCTTTTAGTTCTTCATTTTTTTACACCCCGTACAGAGCCATACAGTAGTAATCTTGGGACAATCCCCAAGCACATGGCCAAAAAACTAACAACTCGAGCATCTCGAAGGTTTCCACTCATATTCAACGCGAATAGTTCATAAATAGGAACCCTCGCGATGTTAATAGTGTCTTTTAATTCTACATAAGCACGAAGTTCTATCACTGCTCTCGCATAACTTAGCCTACCATATTTCAAACACATTTCAACCGTATAGGAATCACGCATCAAGGAGGTACCAAGTTTTGTAGCATTCGAACTAAGACCATGTTGAGTAAACGATGAAATAGGAACACCATGAAGTTAGACCCAAACGAAAACATTACCAACATCTTTTTTTGTTAGATTCATATCCAATCTCATTGCTCAAAATAATTGGTTTATCCAAATAAAACAAAGAACATTTTCAAGCATGGAAATCATACGAGCCATATATTAAAATGGAATAAAATTAACCAAGTCGACAAGTTAAGATAGATTAATCAAATCCAAAGTTGGTTCAAGCATTCCTACTATTGTTAGCGATAAATGGGTAAGCCACCATTTTCCCAAAAAGAAACCATAAGCCATATTAACAAACTGTTGCTTGCAACACGGATTCACTCAACCGGGACAGCCACGAAAGCTATGTTTCCTTCTAGTTTACTGTTAATAATACCAACACTAGAACTCCGTGTCTGCTCCATATTAAACCATAACTATTCCTATTCACTTTCTCACTAGTTTCCTCCCCAACCATATAGTCATACCAGGCTTGCAAAACAAAAAGGTTACCACACGAGCAACCTTAGCAGAATCACTCAACAAAATACCATGTTTCTCTTTTACTCCTCTCTTGCCCTCATTTCAGATTCAAAAAAACCGGCTTCATACAAACACCATGTATACCAAGAAATAGCCACCAACCAATCAGACAAAAGCAAATTAAACAACACTGGAGAAAACGTAAAACCTAAGCACGAATCCATGTTGACAAAAAAATTTGACCCACATGGTTTAAGATAGTTTGAACAAGAAACAAATTAGGGTTACGGTGATGATCACCAAGAATCGCCAAACAAGTTCTTAAAGTGACCACAAGCCCTAACAACACGATCAAAGAAGATAAAACACCATAGTTTGAGATCCGAGATGATATTTTTCATATTCAAAGACCAACACTAGGGATTCGTGAATTATGAGTGATTAAAACTAGGAGATCACGAAGGATACTCGGTCTAGTTTTTTTTTCTTTTTTGTCGCCAAAATCGCCTAGCGGGGAATTTATTTCCATGCAAAAAGTATTTTATCATTCGTTTATTCATGCGACAATTTTGTTGGTCGTTTATAATAATAAATCAAATAAGATAAAAATAATTGAGTTAATACACCTAATAATGAGTTTCTCGATTTTGAAAGAAAAATTAAAACTGTATACACTATAATAACGTTGTACACGTTATCTAGAAAGTAAGAAATAGTGCTAACGTTTGAAGATACATTAGGCTACTCGCAACGGAGTTCAATCGAGTCGATCGTTGACTCGAAATCGATCACAAGGACGACCCATTCCAACGAAACATTAACCCTTTTTCCAACCCCCTTTTTCCGTTAGGTATTTATAAAAAAATTAAATACTTCCCTATAAAAAACAAATTTTTTACAATCATTTTTCACACACATTCAAAATTTTCAAAACTACAATGACTTGCGAATTATTATTTGGCGACTATTTTGACGATGAGGATGAAGTTACTATCGAGCTTGCGGTATTTACGGATGCTTGTCAAGCGGCTTACGGGCCATCAGACTCACGAATACAACAAAGATACATACATAGCGATTATGTCGTTTAGTGGTGGCTTAGGTTTTTGATGACTCACAGTACGCAGAATAATAATTTCGTGCGCAGTTTTGAATTGATCGATCACTATTCACACGAATTGTTTGCAAGGTAACAAATCACTCCCATTTTTTCCAGACTCGGTTGATTATACGAGACGAGATTGTCTTTCGCCATTGTTGAAGTGTACTTCCTCTATTCTTCAAATGCATTTGGATCCATTCCTGATGCTCTTGACGAGTATTTGCAAATGGGTGCGACAGTAGCCCAGCTCTGTCTTCGAAACTTTTCTAAGGACATCATGAATTAATATGGTGAAGAGTTTGAGTGAAATCCGAAGTACAACGACTTAAAAAACTCTAAGCTCATCATGAGGAAAATCATGTGTTTCCTGGGATGATAGAAAATATAGATTGTAAAGATTAGCCGATGGAGAATTGTCCGTATGCAAACAAAGCTCAATTTTATAGAGGTGATCATTAGGTCAACTCCATTATTTTATTGGAAGTGATCACTTCTCAAGACTTGTGGATTTGGTATGCTTTTTTGATGTCGTCGACATGAATAACGATATGAATATTTTACATCAATACCATATTTTCATTGATCTTAAATCTAATAAAGCACTAGATGTAGATTTGTGGCTAACAACATGTATTATCAGAGGGGTTATTATCTTACTGACGGGATATATTCGAAATGGTCAATTCTTATTAATTCTATTAAAGATCCGGGGTTGAATGATTATAAAAAGAAAGTGTATCAAACGAAGCACGAAACAACATGAAAATATGTGGAACGAGCATTCGGTGTATTGATAATGAAGTGGATCAAGACGTAGAGTATCGGGTGTAATGTACACATGCATCATATATTTCATAATATAACAATTAAGCACAATGGGCTACGACATCTCCTACATTTTATTGCGAAGAAAAACATCCTGTTAACCGGTAAATACACATGAAGAGTCTATGCAAATTACTCGGGAGATAATCAGCGAAACAAGTCATCTAAATCTAAAAGCCGATCTAGTAGAACACAAGTGGAACAACCGTGATTAATTGTGATATTTTTATTTTATTTGAACCATTATGTAATGGTCTTTTATTTATTTATGTATTGTTTTTATTTAATCAAATTGAGTTTAGTTATTTTGTAACTTTCTTTTTAGTTGCAATCGAGGAGAGTAATTTTAGCCATTCATTACTTAAGATTAAACCTTATAAAAAACACGGAGGGTACATTTTTGCCAAAATGTCAAAACATGCCAAAAATACGCGGAAGGACTAAAATTTTCCGAACTGATTTTATCAACGGTGATATTCACGATTAAAAAAATAATGAAATATCACCAGTGATAAAATGAAATAACAACATTCATAAAATTATTCTATCACCGGTGATATTTCATTGTTTTTTCACTAGTGAAATATCACTATTGATAAAAATTAGTTTCGAAAATTTACAACATTAGTCCATCCGCACGATCTTTGAAACTTTTGAACTTTTTGACAAAAGTGGTCTCTCTATGTTTTTTTTAATTCCTTAATTTCTAACTTTAGATCAAACCAAAATGGATGGTAAGGATTTGTCTTCTTCTTATGAGAAAAAATAAGGTTGCATTTAAACTTTTGTCGAATGAAATTTGGTTTTAAAAATTTGAACTTGGTCGCCTTGTTGTGAAAAAACCGTCTGCAAGTTCTCGAAAAAAATATGCTGAAATGACATAAAAACTGGTGATTGGACTTGGTCACTGTTATGGCTAGCCTTGACCGCCATACTGCGTCGTTAGTGTGTTAGCAACGTTAGGAAATTGTGCTTAAAATATGTATGAATTACTTGTATGCAATCTAGAGAAAAATTAAGCAATTGAAGGTCTAATAGGCATTCAAAACAACAACTTCTGGAGTTAGATATGTGGTAGGAGCAGTTTTTATGGTGACCATTAACGCTTGATTTAACTCATCGAGGGGAGCGAGTTGTCAGCAATTTTGTCTTCACTTAAATGATCCAAGCTATATCTTAGAGTTGCATAGTATATATAGACTATAGAGCTTCAAGTCAAATTTCAATATGTTTTTAAATTCTAACGTGTATGATATTTTTACAATTATACAAGGTAATATTAAAGCAAATTGTGTCAAATCAAGCCTATATCTCATATTAATCGAGTTCAAACTTGAGATATACCAAATCTGAGTCAAGTTTCGACCTGAAATTTGAGTTACAATGATCGAATCTAGTTTTATGTCCGAGTTTAAGCTATCGCATCGAGCTCGAGCTTCTTATTACACAACTCAACTTGACTAGTTACGCCTCTATTAGTAGAGGTGTTATTAGGTTAGGTTATCATGTTGAGTTGATTTAGGTTTTCGATTAGAAAAACTGACCCGTACAACCCTATAAGGATTAATGGTCGAGTTGGTTTAGGGTCAAGTCATCTAGGTTAATCGGGTTTCTGGGCTTAATTTTAACCAAAAGAAAAGTTCCAACCGAAAACATTTTGTATACCAAGTGTATAAGTAAACTAAAATCGAAATAGTATTATGCCTAAGACATAGACGACATAAAACATGAAGATATATTTTCCTCTATCCAAAGTTTATCTTTTTCTTATGGATAGGAAATAGAAGTGGCAAAGACAATATGAAATAAAGAGATTTTGAATTCTAAACCCATGTGAGGTCATAGATAATTAGTAGTTTGTTTGTATTGAATTTTTATATAATTTTTGTGGTGATGGTCCTCCATCTTTGAGCCCATTTGGTTTTGTATACCTTTGTTTTTTGGGTTCTTTTTATGAAATTCTTTTCTTTTCAAAAAAAATGTATGCTAGGCCACGGAAAATCATTGTATCAATAACATTGAAGGTCACTATTAGGCGTATTACATTACCTTTTTTTAACACAACAACTTTCATATCGTCTCAAGATTAGTACATAAACTGGTATCTCTCTATTAACACACCAAATCTGTTAATTGTCCCCCAAATATATCCTTTCTAAAAATAAAATATTTTGCATTACATAACTTGTTTTTACACTCTCTGTTTGCTTGTACACTTGGCAATAGTTTTCTAGCAAAAATTTGCACACTTTTTAGTAAAGTCTCCATCTAATGTCATTGTCACTAGCTTTGTAGAATCAACTCAAATTTAAATTCACAAAAATATGATTCTCATGGGTTGGTAAAGAATTCATTAAATTTAGGAACTCTTTGGCGAATGAACTAAAGGGGTTTTTTAGTAATTGACATTTTAGTTTATTAGTTTGTGGAGTTATGGCTAGTTCGTGTTATTTGGTTTACATGCTTTTGCTGGTATTGGTTTAGCTCTAGGTTTATATTTGTTGATGTTTCATGGAGGTTTTTAGGTGTTTGGTTATATATCCGTTGTCGTTTTGGTTCAGTGGTTTTCTGGTGTTTTACTCGTAGAAGCCTTCGAGGTGTTATTTGTCGTTCCGTGTTTGTATCTCTAGCATCTTACTAATTTCATTAATATAATTTCTGTTCAAAAAAGAAGGATACAAGCCAAGCAGTAGCAAAAGATACACCAATGACAATAATGGGGATGGCAAATTAGAGAGAATGATTATAAATGTCAGTACAAGAAGACAGCGGATTAAATACATAATCAAATCAATTTGGTTCTATAAGTTAATTCCATCCTTTATAACTTTATAATTAAATCCTTAGTCCAGTAGTGTTGGGATTTAATACCTAGTTAACCATGTAACTACGAGTGCGCAGCGGAATGGATCTAGTTTGAGCAATTATGATTAACACGTAATTAATAATAAACAATAAAGTAAACGCGAAAACTAACCTTCGTCCAAAAGCAATGAAACTAAAACGAGTGATAAAATATACCACCTCTATGGTTGCTCACACAAACACGTCAAATGAACACGTCCGGATTGCTAGCCGAACTCCACGTATGCCCAAACACCAAGTGCCGAAAAACCCGATCCGAACCAAAAAAACAAAACAGCCTAAAACTGCTTTGTTGTCCGAGATATAGCTTTACCCGAGAACTTTTCCCTTTGCTGTAAGATATCGGACAACACTGTCCGATCTGCACAGAAGCTTTTGTCCGAGAACGATCAGAAAGAGCCCGGAATAGCTTCTGTGATCTGTCACGCCTTTGACAGATTATCCCACGGTTTGCAAACCTTTAGTAGTATCAAATAACAACTACTAAACAACTTGGATTGATTAAATGCAAGTGATTTGAGATGGAGTGATCAATTTAAGATTATAAACCCTAATTGAGTTTAAACCCAAATTGATTAAGAGTATGTTAATGGCAGAGCTTTTCTTTGGTTTTGCTTTGTGAAATTCGTGTGTTATGAGCTGGGTAGAAGGGTGTTTATATACCCATCAAATCCCACTCATGATAAGTCAAAAACTCTTCAAGTTTAAGCCTTATCCCACACAAACACCAATGTTTATCATGACTCTTCTTTACTCCTTATCTCAAATGAATCTGGACACTCAAGTAATCATTCTAGATCTTTCCTCAGCCTACTAAAACGAATTTAGGACAGCCATAAAAGTTCTTACATGATTAGTCCAGTAGTTTACAATTTCTAAGCATATCGTGAAGTAAAACGCACTCTAAGTGTTTAACGTGTGTGCCCCCAATAGGCTCACACACCTCTAGCCACATTTGGCTAATCCAACGAGCATGAACTAACAGCTCCCACTTGGTCGTTGGAGTAGACAACACAAATGTCAACGACGGAAACGTCTAGCAACGCTCACACTCGTTATTTAACTAGAGGTGTCTGAGATATAGTTTCATAGAACATTCTCAGTAGCATGGTCATTTATGTCTTGCTTTTCATCATCCTTTGTTATAGATACCGTTAAACCATGGATATGGATCCTAACTCATTCCATATAGTTTAACCATTTAGATTCTCGTTATTGAATTCAATTCAGATATACCAAATGTAACCAAGATTCATCTTGCATTACCATTTGGGTTCGGCCAAACAATTATCTGATTAATTCTAGAGAGGCGCCATGGTATCATTCTGCACATACTAAGTGGAGTAACAAATCCTTTATTGACTACAAGTGTTGTGGATGCTGCTTCACATCACTCTGAAAAATAGCTTTTATAACTACCTTATTCAGGACAGCGTTTTGCATATAATTACGAAAGTGATATCCACACATGCAGAACTTGTTTGTATCTCAAGTCTAAGGATGACTTAACAGACCATTTTCAACATCTTACTCATGACATGGATCCAAAAGTAAATGTTTGAAGTTGGGGAATCCAGTATGCATCCCTTATGAACACATATGAGTTTGGCTTAGAACAATTCTCATTCTCACAGAATATATCCAACACTCACATTTGCCTTATGTAAACAATATTCCCATATTGCTAACCGACAATGGATATTTAGAATGATTAAATCATTCATGGATTAAACATGCAAATATAGAATAACAAATTTTATATGAATGAAATAACAAATACCTCGTATCTTTATTTATCAGAAAATAAAACTGTCTTACAATTCCAAATTATCCAAATACTAATTAACATACAGATTTACATGAGACTACTAGCTGGTATCAAACCAATACCCCGAGTCAATTTAGAATGCTTAGGGAATGCTAACGCCTTCGTAAATGGTCAGCTAGATTGTCATCTGTATGAACTTTTGCTATCTTAACATCACCCATCTCAATGGTTTCTCGAAGATAGTGAACTTTTGCGCGGAAATGTCTAGCACCCTTGGTGACTCCGCTTTCATTAGCTATAGTAATGGCTCCAGTATTGTCACAATACATATCAATGGGATCTTCAATTGTGGGCATAATACCAAGCCCAGAAATGAACTTACGAATCCAAACAGCCTCTTTAGCTGCATCAAAAGCAGCTATATACTCAGCTTCTGTAGATGAAGTTGCAAAAATACTTTGCTTTGTGCTCTTCCAGTCAACAACACCTCCATCTAGAACGAAAACATATCCAGTCTGAGATTTTAGGTCATCAGCATCTGTCATATATCCAGCATCAGTGTAGCAAGAAACCCTGAGCTCTCGTTTTTCGTCACCACCATAAACCAGAAACATATCCTTAGTATTCCGTAAATACTTAAGAATATTTTTAACAGCAGTCCAGTGAATTTCACCAGTACTCTGTTGAAATCGGCTTGTTATGTTCTGAGCGAACGCAACATCAGGACGAGTACATCTCACAGCATACATAATTGATCCTATAGCCGAGGCATAAGGAACATTCTGCATGCGTTGCTTTTCAGGTGGTGAAACAGCACATTGTGACTTACTCAATTTAGGGCTTTCATGTATTGGGATAGTTCCACGCTTGGAATTCTCCATATGAAATCTTTTCAAGATTTTCTCAATGTAAGCACTTTGACATAAACCAATTAACCGTCTAGATCTATCTCGGTAGATCTTGATTCCAAGAATATATGCAGCTTCTCCTAAATCTTTCATAGCAAAACATTTTCCAAGGTAGGATTTTACCCCCTTCAACATTGGAATATTGTTCCCCATGATCAATATGTCATCAACATATAGAATTAGGAAAGTAACATTACTCCCACTGGCTTTGTGATATACACATGGCTCATCTTGATTCTGAGTGAAACCGAATTTCTTAATCTCATCATCAAAACGCTTATTCCATTGCCTAGATGCTTGCTTAAGTCCATAAATGGAACGCTTGAGCTTTCATACTCGGTTAGGATATTTAGGATCGACAAAACCCTCAGGTTGCACCATATAGACTTCTTCGGAAAGATGTCCATTGAGGAAAGCGGTTTTGACATCCATTTGCCAAATCTCATAGTCATAGAACGCGGCTATGGCTATAAGAATCCTTATAGCTCTAATGTCTGCTACAGGAGAAAAGGTCTCTTCATAATCAACCCCGTAGGTTTGAGTGAAGCCCTTAGCTACAAGACGAGCTTTAAAGGTGTGTACTTTACCATCCATGTCAGTCTTTTTCTTGAATAGCCACTTGCTACCAACGGTTCTACCGTTAAGAGGAAGATCAACTAATACCCAGACATCATTATCTTTCATGGACTGCATCTCCACATTCATCGCATTAAGCCATTTTTCGAATTCAGGATCCAATAATGCAGCTTTATAGTTAGCGGGTTCTCCAAGATCCCCTAACTCATGCTCCTCAGCATCGACGTATAAACACATTCGATCTGGTGCACGGCGTGTCCTAGAGGACTTACGAATGGGATTGATATCACTTTGAGGTTCTTCAATTTCTTGATCATCCTCATCATGATCTAAGCCAGTGTCATCAGAAGGATTTGTATCTTCATCTTGAATAATTTCAAGATCTTCTATACTCCCACTTACTTCTTGATCTAAGAGATTACTCTCAAAGAACTCAGCATTCCGAGCAACAATAACTTTGTTCTCAGGTGGGTAGTAGAAGGAATATCCCATCGTTTCCTTTGGGTATCCTACAAAGATACACTTAATAGATCTGGGTTCCAGTTTGTCAGGTTTGGTCATCGTATCACGTTTAACCAAAGCTTCACAACCCCAGACTCTTAAGTAAGACAACTTAGGGGCTTGCCCATGCCATACTTCGTATGGTGTCTTTTCAACCTTCTTAGTTGGAACCATGTTGAGTATGCGTGCAGCAGACTCAAGGGCATAATCCCAAAAGGACTTTGGAAGAGTAGTTTGACTCATCATGGATCGAACCATGTCTAGCAGTGTTCGATTCCTCCTCTCAGACACCCCATTATGTTGAGGTGTGTAGGGAGGAGTTCGATGGGCAATAATCCCATGCTCCTTAAGATGATCCAAAAACTCTTGACTCATATATTCACCTCCACGATCAGATCGTAGTGATTTTATGGTCTTACCGAGTTGATTTTCTACTTCCTTTTGAAACACTTTAAATGTCTCAAACACTTCATGTTTATGCTTTAACAGGTAAACATAACCATACCGACTAAAGTCGTCAGTAAAAGTGACAAAGTAGTTAGCTCCTTGCCTTGACATGATTCTAAATGGGCCACAAACATCAGTATGTATTAGTCCAAGTAGATCTTTAGCCCTTTCCACTTGATGTGAATAGGGTTTTCTTGCCATCTTCCCAGACATACAAGAGACACACTTTTCAAATGACTTAATGTCAGTTGAGGTGAGAAGTCCATCATGTTGCAACTTCTCCATGCGTTTCTTGCTTATGTGTCCAAAACGACAATGCCTCAAGAGAGTAGAGTCCAAAGTTAATTTGGCTCTTTTATTGCTAACAGCAAACATAGAACTATCATTTGTTTTAGAACAAGACATATCAATTTCATAAATGCCATCCCCTCGGGGAGTAGCAGTAAAATAAACAACGTTATTCCTAGAAACTGAAATTGCATTATTCGAATCAAAACAGTTTACAAAACCATCTTTAAACAAACCAGAAACTAAAATAATCCCTCTAGTGATAGAGGGAGCATAGTGACAATTGTTCAAAACAATAACTAATCCACTAGGGAGACATAAATGATAATTTCCAATAGCTTCGACTCCTGCACGTTGACCATTGCCCATGTACAGATTCAAAGCTCCTGGATTCAGCTTCTTACTTCCCCTTAGACCCTGAGTATTATTACAAATGTGAGTACCACAACCAGTGTCATATACCCACGAATTACTCGGAAGGGAATATAGTTCTATAGTGAAAATACCTGAAGTGTTGGCTTCTTGAGACAACCTCTTCTTTTTCTGCAACTCGGCTAAGTGCTCGGGACAGTTCCGTTTCCAATGACCTATCTGACCACATTTGTGACAGGGGTCGTCCTTAGCAGGATTATCCTTTTTGGGTGGTGGAGGATTTCTGTTCTTGGGAGCATAAGATGGTTTGTGCTCGGGAGCATAAGCCAGCTTATTCTTTCCATTACCATAATTCCCCTTCGCAGCCTTAGGCGGTTTTCTACCTTGGTTTTTCTGGACCTTGCCTGCACGCACATTATGAAGTGCAGGTGAAACAACCTTCTTGGGAAGTGTTTGCTCATGTTGTTTAAGCATGGCATGCAGTTCATTCACCGAATTCACAGTCTTCCCCATGCCATGCATGTGGAAGTTTTGAACAAAACTGTCATACTCCTTGGAAAGGCTATCAAGATCAGGCTTATTCCATAGCTGACAGTCACGGGGTGACCAAGACGGTCCAAGTTCTCAATGTAGCCCTTCATCTTAAGAACATATGAGCCTACATTTTGACCATCCTCAAGCTTGCACGCGTGAAATTCACGCGCAGTTTGAAGAAGTTCCTGTTCTGCTTGCTGAGAAAACATGGTTTTCAGCTCCTGCAACATGTCATATGCTCCGAGATGGGTTAGATTTCGTTGGATCTCTAAGTCCATAGTCATGAGCATAAGGGCGGCAATGTCCTTTGACCCTTTGACCCAAGCAGCATGAGCTGCAAGAGCATCGGGAGGGACTTGGTGACCAGGAGTTGCAACAGGTGCAGCAGGAATTGGATGTTCCAAGTATTGTTCATTGTCTTCAGCTGATAGGATAATGCGCAACTGGCGGTACCAATCAATAAAGTTAGGCCCAGTGAGTTTGTGTTTCTCGAAGAAACTCCTGAGTACCGAATTGTTTCCGACATTGGTAGTCATCTACAATTAAAAAGTTCAAACAATTAGTATTTTCGATAATTACATTCTTAATAGAATTAACTACCCAATTAATTACTAATTAAGACTAAGATCCATCTTGTACTCCCACTCTTACAAAAGGACTGTCCAATATGTAAACAAGTGGGGCAAGAGGTAAGCGACGAGCGTTAATTGCATAACATGCAACTCTTAGACTTTATGAGACCGTTCAAGACACTAGTAAAGCGGTAGTAGTGTCATGAGCATGTTTAGTCTCATCTTATGCCTCGGGTCCAGGGTCTGACCATGCATACTCGAGTTAAGTTAACCAAGCAAGAACATGCAAATATCACACAGGGTCTGACCGTCGTGAAAAATTTGCCATGGGTTTGACAAGGCCCTTAGGACTGTCCAGAGAAGCCAAATCAAATGCACGTGTTCTTAGTTGGCTGGCATACACTTAAATTTCACATAGGGTATAACACATAAATGTGGTAAAACATGTGTACAAAGAAGCATGTAAACAACTTTGTAGCACGATTTTTAAAAACTTTTAGTAATGACACTGTAGTGATCTACGATGGTTCACGGTAGCTCCAATCGAACTCGCAAGCAAGCGCAGGACCAGACCAGCGCCAGGCAATAGTCGGATATCCTTTAGGTGTGACTGTGCGCACCGGCTTATACCCGCCTTATAGTTTGTTCTAGTGGGTGAGCCGTACATCCCATGAGTCCATAGCGTCCAGTTTTTATTTTCATGAAAGCGTGTTTCAATAGTGTTTAGGTCCTTTTATTTTATAAAACACTTTTCCACGTAACACATAACCGGTCACAATGAACATGTATTTAGGCGTGTAAAATATTGACCAATTTCAATGTCATGTTTCTCTATAAGTATTTATCCATATTGCATGTAATTTAGGTGTTTTGAAAAACATGTAACAATAATGCAATTAGGAAAACAAATACAACAAACATAAGACATTAAGTAAACACATAAATCCGAGACCCCGAAGAGTCTTCCCCAAACGAAGAACCATAAGACTCTCATTAGGTTTTCATCAAGTGCCTAAATCGCCCCATGCATCACATTACGTGATTGTAGTGAGTCTTATAGCCGGATAACACATAAAATAATCATGGCAAAACAATTAACTATTAATTTTTTTAATTATTTTATGTATTCTAATTAACCATTTAATTTTAATTATATGTTTCTAATTAACAATTAATTTTAATAATTACCATCTTGTTATTTTTTTATAATTAATGAAAAGTACACAATTTAATTGTCAAATAAAAATAAAACAAATAACTAAATTAGGTTTCATGCATGCGGTTTCGCGTGTTTATTTAAAACGTGTAACCCATAACCACCAAACGAGCATGACTCGTGATGCCACTGTTGGGATTTAATACCTAGTTAACCATGTAACTACGAGTGCGCAGCGGAATGGATCTAGTTTGAGCAATTATGATTAACACGTAATTAATAATAAACAATAAAGTAAACGCGAAAACTAACCTTCGTCCAAAAGCAATGAAACTAAAACGAGTGATAAAATATACCACCTCTATGGTTGCTCACACAAACACGTCAAATGAACACGTCCGGATTGCTAGCCGAACTCCACGTATGCCCAAACACCAAGTGTCGAAAAACCCAATCCGAACCAAAAAAACAAAACAGCCTAAAACTGCTTTGTTGTCCGAGATATAGCTTTACCCGAGAACTTTTCCCTTTGCTGTAAGATATCGGACAACACTGTCCGATCTGCACAGAAGCTTTTGTCCGAGAACGATTAGAAAGAGCCCGGAATAGCTTCTGTGATCTGTCACGCTTTTGACAGATTATCCCACGGTTTGTAAACCTTTAGTAGTATCAAATAACAACTACTAAACAACTTGGATTGATTAAATGCAAGTGATTTGAGATGGAGTGATCAATTTAAGATTATAAACCCTAATTGAGTTTAAACCCAAATTGATTAAGAGTATGTTAATGGCAGAGCTTTTCTTTGGTTTTGCTTTGTGAAATTCGTGTGTTATGAGCTGGGTAGAAGGGTGTTTATATACCCATCAAATCCCACTCATGATAAGTCAAAAACTCTTCAAGTTTAAGCCTTATCCCACACAAACACCAATGTTTATCATGACTCTTCTTTACTCCTTATCTCAAATGAATCTGGACACTCAAGTAATCATTCTAGATCTTTCCTCAGCCTACTAAAACGAATTTAGGACAGCCATAAAAGTTCTTACATGATTAGTCCAGTAGTTTACAATTTATAAGCATATCGTGAAGTAAAACGCACTCTAAGTATTTAACGTGTGTGCCCCCAATAGGCTCACACACCTCTAGCCACATTTGGCTAATCCAACGAGCATGAACTAACAAGTAGGATAAACTATTACAAGTTTATAACTTTATAAGTGGGTCTACGGGGTGAAGATAACAAATCGTCACATGCAATGCAAAGATTAAAAGAGGTTCAAATTTCGTAATACGATATGATCAATAACGCAACTTAAACCTAACCAAAATTATCAGGTTATCGAGTTTAGATGAAACAAACCCGACTAGTACTTAAATGAAGCCATGCCCACTCGAGAATGTCAATTCTCCCATGAAACCTAGGTTTTCATCCTTCGAGTAATTATTTAAACAAGAAAAAGTGTTTTCATTCTTCACACATTCTGATCTTCCTCTCTTTCTAAGAAACACTCTCTTTCTAAGAAAAAAAAACATGTTTGCTTCTATAAGTTGAGTCAATCTCTATCTTAGTTCATCGAAGACAACATAACCACAAATCAATTGGTGGTATTTCATTTGAGGAATGCATTCGTTGTGGTATTAAGGCGATGTCATGAAATATCACACGTCTTAGGAAACACTATGAGGTGTAATGTATGTGACAGAGCCTTTCATACCACAAAGGCTAGGATACATTCTTCATATGATCTACCAACTATGATCTACTCCTTGGATATTTTGTTTGAGTTGTTTCGCAGTATAAATTGAGAACTCTTTTTTCACAAATCATATGCTTTACTCGTTTGTCGAAGTACTGTATATCTCCCTTTTCTTGTATAATCTTTGATTTCTCTTGTAATTTAAACTGCAATATTTAGTACTAGTATTTGGTAAGGAATATTTCCTTTAAGGGAGGTATTAACTATGTTATTCTTGGACCATAATTCCAGTCCACTTAACCATAACTATTATGTTTTCAGGTTTTCAATACTTATCCGCAATTGCTTATGAGTAAATGATCTTTCAATACATATATGTTTTACCTCCCTTGTTTTGCTCGACGTCTCACCGGTGTTGTCCAACTATTTGCTTGCCGGATGCTGGTAACACTAATGTACAACACTAAAATAGTAAATTCGGATGCCCCTAATTCGATTGATGCCTTACCCTAGGGCCGCCATGATCTAACGCTGAATATATTCACATTTATTAATGTATATAAAACACGACTTAAACGCATAACCAATTTAGTTACCGAGTGTTCTCTCGCATCACATGAGATACTCGTATGCTAATAGGCATTTCATAAAGTGTTTTATTAACCAAAGTTACGAGTATTAATTAGGAATAGTTTACATACATGATCATAACACTTTTTTATTTTATTTAATGCATTCTTAATTTGTGGTACCACAAAAGATACATTTTTAGCATGATCTACCTGTTCTCTTGTACTGAATATTAATCTGTTACAAGTGTATTTTATTGTGATACCCAAAACCCGATGTCATTTATTTTACCCTAAATTACGAATATTTTTGAAATTTTTAAGAAATTACCTTTATTATATATTTGACTGTTTAAGTTGAAACCGATGTTTAAGGTCGTAATCTTAACGATTGACGATTTAAGAAAGACGATGACGACTACGATCCCGACGGATGCCCAATTTTCATGTTTTATTATTGTTTTGTCGATATTAGAATTTTTCGAGAATTTTATTTTTGGTTCGTGTTAAGTCGAGTCGGGTGCGTTTTATTTCATCCCGGGTGCGTTTAAATTGCTTTAAAAGTATTTCCGAGTATTCGGGGCGACCCCCGACTCCCGCAAATTTTCAAAATCGACTAGTAAGTCGTTTCCCGCTATTAAGTTGTGTCGTTTAAAAATGAGGCCAAAAGAAAACTAAAATGACAAAAGAGGCCCCTTAAAAATTTATAAAAGGAAGGGACTAAACACACACAACCAAAAACACATTCAAAATTTTACTCTCTCCTTTCCTCTCTCTTTGGTCGTCGGCCATACCACCACCACCACCACCAAAAAAATTTCCCACTTGTTTTGAACAAATCCAAGTTTAGACCCCATTTTTATTATTATTTGTAAGTGTGTTGGTGTCATTCATTCCAACATGCATTAACAAAATTTTTCAAGAATCAAAGATTTTTCAAAAATATGATTTGATGTAATTAGACTAGGTGCATGTTTAATTAGTGTTTGGGTAAAGTTTAATCATCCACAAAACCAACCCAAAATCAATTTGGTTGGGGTGTTTTGAACACCAACACCCCACGGCCAAATGGGGGTGTTTGGTCGTTCATGGTGGTTGATGGATTATGTTGTGGGTTTGTGTTTAAAAAGTTGTTTTTGATGTTTTTGATGTTTTTAAATTGGTTAAACATGATGCATGTGTGATTTAGGATTTGGGTTTTTATGAGGATTTTATGTTCTTGGTAATATAGGTTGATTAGGGTGATTAGGAATGTTTATAAGTGGTTAGAATTAGTCTAGGTGATGTTAGAATAGATTGAAAACAAGTGTTTGATTGATTTTGAGAAAAGAAATTTTAAGCAGATTGTTTAAGCATGTTTTCGTGGGTTTAATTTTGTAAACAGTTCATGAGGGTAAGATATAGTTGTAGAGCATTGTCTTAGCTTCGATTTGGTATAAGAAAGAGCTTACGACTCCTAACGAGTCAAAAGTAATGCTATTTTGAAAGTTCGTGTACCGGGAGATTAGAATCAACATAAATCCGAAATTATGTTTGGTTTTAGGTCAAATCCCGGGGACCATAGATAGAGTTTGATAAATGATTGAAAGTTGTTCTTTGGTTCTAAACCTGCATTTTTGAGTCTATTTTTAGACTTAAAGGTTAAAGTAGCTAATGGTGTCTTTTAAATGAGTCAAACAAGTCCTACATGGCAAAAGTGCAAAATCAGTCCGAAAAGTTTACGTTTAGAAAGGTAATGAGTAACGGGTCTTAAAAGTAGTAACTTTTTATGGGATTTAAAATGGGTTTTATACAGGTTATAAGGGACTTTTACAAATTTTCTCGTAATTTATATAGATGCTTAAGTGATAGAAAACAGCCCGTACTTTTGGTAAGTACTGGCAAAGTTATAAAATAGAAAACATTTCTAATTACATAGATAGATAGTATGAGTTTAGTAATGATCACATGTATGAGTCTTGGCATGAGTTTTTATAAATATTAAGTGTTTTTATATACGCGTTTTTAGTACAATAATGTACATGGAGTATTGACTCGGTTTCCGTACTTTGATTTTTAGGTCACGTGTTAGATTTTCCGGGGCAACCAAATCGTCGGCGATATTTTCCTTACGTCTTCGTTAGAACCACTATTACTACACAAGGTGAGTTTATAGCCTCGCTTCTTACACTTTTAAATGTTTTTACTCGCGAGGGGGATGCATGCTATTTTAAATGAAATGAACATAAGTCATGAATGATTGTTGGACCCGAAAGTTGCCTAAATTGTGTTGAGTACCTAGTTGCATAAGACCCTATATTCATGAACTATTAACTATTGTTTAATCCTTGTGTGGATTATAAATAGCCGCTTATACAATTGATAGTACTATGGGGTTAACGACCCTATCCGAGACGAGAGCTAGTACATTGAGTACCCTCTGCGGACGGATAACTTGTGCTAAGAATTAAGGTATAATTGCAACTAATGCCTTTAGAAAGGGAACTGGTTTCATCTTAATCATGCCGGTAAATGTACGCAAGTGATTGAGTTAACGGATTAGTGTCATGAGCTTAAACACAATTATAATAACCTTGAATGATAGATTGTTTGATCGACAATTCTATAAATGATCGTGATTGATTTTATATACTTATGTTCAAAATGAGATTGTAAAACCTATAAATATCGCTCGACATTATTTGTTGACCCCTTTAAGCATGTGTTTCAAGTAATCGATGAGATGGTAGCAAGGAGCATGCGAGGATGGAAGTTGTTGTGGTTTGGCGGTCTACTTTGTCTTTCCTCCTTTTTAATAACTTAAAACTTTTTTATATTATGTCATGTGAACTAGTAATGTATTTTGGGTTGAGATTCAGTGGGGACCTAAACGCAACTCTGTTTTGTATTATCTTTGGGGTTTGGGAAGCGGTAGACAATGTTGTTTTAACAATGTTTTATTAATGTTTAAATTCCTACGTCTCTTTGAGTCGTTCGAAATAGCTTGTGTGTGATGATAACTGCCTAGCACCCAAATGTTGTAGTTCCGCTGCACATAGCATTTGTGGGGGTGTTAAGATTGGTAATCAGAGTCATGCGTTATAGAGAACTAGGTCGTTTTGAAAAATCCTAAACTATAACTTTTGGTGTCGTAAGAAATTGTCCAAGCACACAACTATCCTGCATGGCTCCGGTAAGATTTACTTTTAGTATTGATGGAAATAGATGTATCCCTTTTAAATTGAACTGAATGTATGAGTATTTATTACGTAAATACTGAACTACTATATGTAAACGCTGAAATTGTACGTGGAGTACTCGATACCGTAATTCTTGTATTGCATATGCATGAGCATCATATTATCGCATTTTGGGCATGTGTACCACATTTGCATTGCATTTGGGGGCATATAATTATAAATATTGAATGATGACCTTACGTACCCTCCAAAATTTTATGTTATTGCAGAGATGGTCGAGGTACCGCCTAACGGAAATGGAGACGAATTTGTAGTGGGATACGAAGGGGGACCGTTTCCTCCAAACCTACCGGATGAGGAAAATGGATGGATAGCTCAAGAAGAGGAAATAGAGCCGGAAAACGATAGTGATGAAAGTGATGTAGACAACTTCAGTGTTAGTGACGATGGCGAAGAGGATTCTGAGGAGGAGCACCCGGTGGATGCCGGAATTCCAGCAGATGCCGTCGTTCAAACTGAGCCCGATTTGGTTCAATCTGCCAATTCACCAAAAGGATACGAAGTGCCTCCAACAGGCCGTTACGATCAGCAACCTATTCGTCCCCTAATGACTACTTGTAAGGATTAGTGCCGGGGTTTGCTCGGGTAAGTAATGAGTTTGGTGCGGAGTCTAGTGCTGCAGCTAGATCACGTTCTCTTCACGAAAATATTACGAAGGTTTACTTTCCAAGGCCAAGGAATTATTGGGAATCTGAAAACAGTTTGAGAAGGATTGATAGGCTAATGTACGAACGTTATATGGTGGAGACAAGAGTGATCAAGAGGTTTGACGAGAATGAAAGAGCATATCAGAAGTTATTGACAAGGACTGCAAGGGCTGAGTACGATGGAGCATCGAATAAGAATGATATTGATAGTTTGAGATCCATGATAGCAAATTTGAGTGCAAGTCTTGAGCGGGTTAAGGAAGACCAGGCTAGGTTAGTCAGGATGAAGAGTTGGGAGCACCATGTAAGATCATCCCTACCGTAAGATTGGAGATTCGTGGATGACTCTAAGCTGGAGGCTAATGATTTCATGGTTCAACCGCCCGCCAGGGGTGAGTGTGTCTCTTTTGGGAATCAGGTAGCATCGGAGTTTAGGTCTACTTCTGGGATGAGGAAGGTGGCTGAATGTGAGCCGAGTGATAAAGGAAAGAGAAAGATGGATGAGGAAGAAGATAGCGATGAAGAGCCAGAGGAGGATGAGGAAGAACCACCATCCAAGAGGTCATGTGGATCACCACGTGGCTAGTTACTTGTATTTTATTTTTATCCTTTGATCGTTGTAATCGAACTTATTTAGACTCCTGTATGATGGTATTGTGATGAATACTTGATAACTTTAAGTTTGTTGGTGTATGGTTGTAGTGGCATTATTTGTCACAGATTTTGGTTGATCTATCAATGCAATCCATGTTTACCTTTTATAATCTATGATAAGTCTTGAATTTGCTCTTTTGTGATGTGATTGATGAATATTAGTAACCTTGTTGATGTGTTGTTGTACTTATATTATGTCCTGAAAGAGAAATCCTTCTTAATCTTGATATGTATACTTACCTTGTTTCCTATTTCCCTGTTATTACATAGAGGTGTAACTATGACTTCACCGTGCCTCCAAAGTTGACAGCTACTCGTGTGAACATAATGATTCAAGAGGCAATCGCCAATGCTCTTGAGGCAGATCGTGCGAACAGAAACCAAGGTCAAGGTGGAAATGTGGAAAGACAACAAGCCCCAAGGGAATGTTCATATGTCGGTTTCGTGATATGTGGTCCCACACAGTTTCGTGGTACTGGTGGAGCTTTGGAACTCCGTAGATGGTTTGAAAAGATTGAGAGCACTTTCGAAATCAGTGGATGATCTGAGGCAAACAAAGTTAAATTTGCAGCTGCTACTTTCCTCGATGATGCTTTAAGCTGGTGGAACAACCAGGTGACTACTGTCGCATTGGTAGTAGCAAATGAAAGAACTTGGGCTGCAACCAAGGCACTTTTGACTAAGAAGTTTTGTCCTGAGGAAGACCTGGGTCAGTTAGAGGACGAGTTGAGACACTTATCGTTGAAGTATAATGACATCACTGCTTATACAAGAAGGTTTAATGATTTAAGCCTATTGTGTCCTGATGCTTTCGCATACGATCGCAAGAAGATGAAACAATATATCAAGGGTCTGTCGAGCAACATTAAGGGTGAGACTACTTCGTCAAATCCCGGATCATTTGATGAGGCCGTTCTGATGGATCACGCACTGATGGATGTAAAGTTGCAAGACAAGAAAGACTATATTGCTGAGGGAAACAAAAGGAAATGGGAAGCTGCCCAGGTGAATCAGTCGCAAGGACAGAATCGTGGGGGTAATTGCAACAACAATCAAGGATCGAATCTTAACCAACAGTTCAACCAAAGGAGGAATGATGGGATGAGAGCTGCTACTGCCCCCAAAGGAGTTAAGTTCAATCCTCATTTTGGCCGTTGTAATTTGTACCACATTAGGAATTGTTCTCCTGTATGTAGCAAGTGTGGGAAGGCTGGTCATAGAGTTACAGATTGTCGATCTAGAGGTGTGGCTACAGAGGCAAATGCCACGAGAGTAATGGTTTGTTTTGGTTGTGGAGAAAAGGGGCACAAGTAAGGGAACTGCCCGAAAGCTGGGAATAGGCAGGGAGGAAATAATGCTGATGCTATATATCGAGTAGGTACCGCTGACAAACCGCAAGGCCCGAATGTGGTGAACGGTACGTTTCTACTTGACGCTCGTTATGCTAGTGTATTATTTGATTCTGGATCCGACAAAAGCTTTATAGACGTAAAATTTAGTCGCCTTATCAATAGAGAATCGGTAATGCTAACGACTAACTATAATGTGGAATTAGCCGATGGAAAGATTGTTAGTACTAATTCTATACTAAGAGGGTGTACCTTGAAGTTAGGGAATTATGCCTTTGATATCTACTTAATGCCTATAGAGCTATAACTTTTGACGTGATTTTTGGGATAGATTGGTTAATGGCGCATAGTGCGGTGATTGTTTGTGGAGAAAGGTTGGTCCAAATCCCGTTGAGAAATAGGGTATTGACTGTGAAGGGTAACGAATGTACTTCTCGTCTGAGAGTAATATCTTGCTTGAAGATGATGAGGTATATGGAAGAAGGATGCGATGTATTTCTGGCGTACATTTCTAGTGATGGTGATGTAGAGACAAAGTTGGAAGAGGTGCCTGTGATTCGAGAGTACCCGGAAGTTTTTCCTGATGAGTTGCCGGGTTAACCGCCCTCTCGTGAAGTGGAATTTCGGATCGATTTGATGCCATGAGCTGCACCAGTTGGTCGTGCACCTTATCGATTGGCACCGTCAGAATTGAATGAGTTATCTGATCAATTGAAGGAATTGATGGATAAGGGGTTTATTAAACCGAGTTCGTCGCCATGGGGAGCACCTGTGTTATTTGTAAAGAAGAAGGATGGGTCGTTTAGAATGTGTATCGACTATCGAGAGCCTAACAAATTGACGGTTAAGAACCGGTATCCATTGTCGAGGATTGACGATTTATTTGATCAGTTGCAAGGTTCATGTGTGTACTCAAAGATTGACTTGAGATCAGGGTATCATCAACTGCGAGTTAGAGAGGAGGTTATTCTTATAACTGCTTTTCGTACGTGATATGGACATTTTGAATTCCAAGTGATGCCTTTTGGGTTAACGAATGCGCCTGCAGTGTTCATGGATCTTATGAATCGAGTGTGAAATCCGTATTTGGATAAGTTTGTCATTGTATTCGTTAATGATATTCTTATTTACTCCAAGAGCAAAGAAGAACATGAGAAGCACTTGAGGACGATATTGGAGCTGATGAAGAAAGAGAAGCTGTATGCAAAATTCTCCAAGTGTGAATTTTGGTTGGAATATGTGCAATTTCTTGGGCATGTGATTGACAGCAAAGGAGTTCGTGTGGATCCTGCCAAGGTAGAGGCAATTAAAGAATGGCCGGCACCGACAACGCCAACTAAAGTTCGACAATTTCTTGGTTTAGCTGGTTATTATCGGAGATTCATCGAAGGGTTTTCGTTGATTGCAAAGCCGTAGACAAAGCTTACTGAGAAGAATCGGGTGTTTGAATAGGGAAATGATGAAGAAATCGCTTTCAAAACACTTAAGGACAAATTATGTTCTGCTCCGATTTTGTCATTTCCAGAAGGAATCGAAGACTTCATGGTTTATTGTGACGCGTCTCATAAGGGTTATGGAGCTGTTTTAATGCAGCGTGAGAAGGTGATCGCTTACGCATCGAGACAATTAAGGAAGCATGAGGAAAACTACACTACGCATGATTTAGAATTGGGAGCTGTAGTTTTTGCGCTAAAGTTGTGGAGACACTACTTGTATGGGACTAAGTGTGTTGTATTCACTGACCACAAGAGCTTGCAGCACATATTAGACCAGAAGCAGTTGAATATGAGACAAATACGATGGGTGGAGCTACTGAGTAACTATGACTGCGAGATTCGCTACCATCCTGGCAAGGCGAACGTCGTAGCAGATGCACTTAGTAGGAAGGATAAAGAGAAACCTTTGAGAGTCAAAGCATTAGTGATGACTGAGGGTGTTGATTTGACCGGAACAATATTGAAGGCTCAAGAGAAGGGATTGATGAAAGAAAATATTGGCGCCGAGAATCTGGAAAGACTGCAGAAACCTCTTTTTGTGGTAAAGTCAGACGGGCTGAGACTTTTGAAAATCGTATTTGTTTACCGCTGTGTCCATCCGAGGAAGGAATGCATGGATTACGAGATTTGGTTATGAATAAGTCTCATAAGTCGAAGTACTCGATACATCCTGGAGCGGATAAGATGTATCACGATATGAAGAAAGTCTACTGGTGGCCGAATATGAAGGCAGAGATTGCTCGTTACGCCAGTAAGTGTTTAACTTGCGCGAAGGTTAAAGCCGAACATAAGAAACCATCTGGGTTGTTGGTACAACCTGAGATCCTAGAATGGAAATGGGAAAAGATCGCTATGGATTTCGTGACGGGTTAACCGAGGACTTCTAGTGGTTGTGATATGATTTGGGTGATCGTGGATATATTGACAAAATCTGCTCACTTTTTACCTATGAAGAAGACGGACAGCATGGAGAAACTTGCCAGTGTGTACGTGAAGGAAATTGTTTGTCGACATGGTGTACCTTTATCGATCATTTTGTATCGCGATAGCAGATTTACTTCGGAATTCTGGAAATCTCTTCAACGTGCGATGGGCACCGAATTGAGTTTAATCACGGCCTATCACCCTGAAACTAATGGCCAAAGCGAGCGAACCATTCAGACGTTGGAGGATATGCTCCGAGCATGCGTGATTGATTTCGGAGGAAGTTGGGAACGCAACTTACCTTTAGTGGAGTTTTCGTATAATAAAAATTATCATGCGAGCATTAAGGATGCACCATTTGAAGCGTAGAATGGAAGGAAGTGTAGATCTCCTGTATGTTGGAGCGAAGTGGGAGAGAGTCAGTTGACTGGGCCCGAATGGTTTTGGAGACGACAAAGAAGATTGTGCAAATTAAGAACCGTTTACTTGCTGCGAGAAGCCGACAGAAGAGTTACGCCGATAATAGGAGGAAACCGCTGGAATTTGAGGTCGGAGACATGGTCATGCTTAAGGTGTCTCCATGGAAGGGTGTGATACGATTTGGGAAGAAAGGAAAGCTGAGTCCAAGGTATATTGGACCGTTCAAGATTGTTAGACGAATTGGACCTGTAGCTTATAAGTTGGAATTGCCGAATGAGCTTAGTGCTATTCACGACACGTTTCACGTATCGAATTTGAAGAAATGTTTGGCGGATAAAGAATTGGTGATTCCTTTGGACGAGATTCAGCTTGACGATAAAATGCATTTTTTGGAGGAACCAGTGGAAATTATGGACCGAGAGGTTTACAGATTGAAGCACAGTAGATTTCCCATTGTGAAGGTACGATGGAATTCTAGACATGGACCGGAATACACTTGGGAACGTGAGGACTTCTTCAAGGAGAGATATCCTCATCTGTTCTAGCGGTACGAAATGTGAGTATAAGAAGAGGCGAGCGCCGGGACGTCGCTCTCTTTAAGGAGGGGTGGATGTGATACCCAGAACCTGAGGTCATTTATTTTACCCTAAATTACGAATATTTTGAAATTTTTAAGAAATTTTGTTTATTATATATTTGACTGTTTAAGTTGAAACCGATGTTTAAGGTCGTAATCTTAAAGATTGACGATTTAAGAAAGACGGTGATGACTACGATCCCGACGGATGCCCAATTTTCATGTTTTATTATTGTTTTGTCGATATTAGAATTTTTCGAGAATTTTATTTTTGGTTCGTGTTAAGTCGAGTCGGGTGCGTTTTATTTCATCCCGGGTGCGTTTAAATTGCTTTAAAAGTATTTTCGAGTGTTCGGGGCGACCCCTGACTCCCGCAAAATTTCAAAATCGACTAGTAAGTCGTTTCCTGCTATTACGTTGTGTCGTTTAAAAATGAGGCCAAAAGAAAACTAAAATGACAAAAGAGGCCCCTTAAAAATTTACAAAAGGGAGGGACTAAACACACACAACCAAAAACACATTCAAAAAAATTTCACTCTCTCCTTTCCTCTCTCTTTGGCCGTCAGCCATACCACCGCCACCAAAACTTTTTCCCACTTGTTTTGAACAAATCCAAGTTTAGACCCTATTTTTATTATCATTTGTAAGTGTTTTGGTGTGATACATTCCAACATGCATTAACGAAAATTTTCAAGAATCAAAGATTTTTCAAAAATATGATTTGATGTAATTAGACTAGGTGCATGTTTAATTAGTGTCTGGGTGATGTTTAATCATCCACAAAACCAACCAAAATCAATTTGGTTGGGGTGTTTTGAACACCAACACCCACGGACAAATGGGGGTGTTTGGTTGTTCATGGTGGTTGATGGATTATGTTGTGGGTTTGTGTTTAAAAGGTTGTTTTTGATGTTTTTAAATGGGTTAAACATGATGCATGTGTGATTTAGGATTTGGGTTTTTATGAAGATTTGATGTTCTTGGTAATATAGCTTGATTAAGAATGTTTATAAGTGGTTAGAATTAGTCTAGGTGATGTTAGAATGGATTGGAAACAAGTGTTAGATTGATTTTGAGAGAGGAAATTTTAGGCAGATTGTTTAGACATGTTTTCGTGGGTTTCATTTTGTAAACAGGTCAGGAGGTTAGGATATAGTTGTAGAGCATTGTCTTAGCTTCGATTTGGTATAAGAAAGAGCTTACGACTCCTAACGAGTCAAAAGTAATGCTATTTTGAAAGTTCGTGTACCGGGAGATGAGAATCAACATAATCCGAAATTATGTATGGTTTTAGGTCAAATCCCGGGGACCATAGATAGAGTTTGATAAATGATTGAAAGTTGTTCTTTGGTTCTAAACCTGCATTTTTAGTCTATTTTTAGACTTAGAGGTCAAAGTAGCTAATGGTGTCTTTTAAATGAGTCAAACAAGTCCTACATGGTAAAAGTGCAAAATAAGTCCGAAATGTTTACGTTTAGAAAGGTAATGAGTAACGGGTCATAAAAGTAAAAACTTTTTTTGGGATTTAAATTGGGTTTTATACAGGTTATAAGGGATTTTTACAAATTTTCTCGTAATTTATCTAGATGCTTAAGTGATAGAAAACAACCCGTACTTTTGGTAAGTACCGACAAAGTTATAAAATGGAAAACATTTCTAATTACATAGATAGATAGTATGAGTTTAGTAATGATCACATGTATGAGTTTTGGCGTGAGTTTTTATAAATATTAAGTGTTTTTATATACGCGTGTTTAGTACAATAATATACATGGATTATTGACTCGGTTTTCGTACTTTGATTTTTAGGTCATGTGTTAGATTTTCCGGGGCAACCAAATCGTCGGTGATATTTTCCTTACGTCTTCGTCAGAACCACTACTACTACACAAGGTGAGTTTATAGCCTCGCTTCTTACACTTTTAAATGTTTTTACCCGCGAGGAGGATGCATGCTATTTTAAATGAAACGAACATAAGTCATGAATGATTGTTGGACCCGAAAATTGCCTAAATTGTGTTGAGTACCTAGTTGCATAAGACCCTATATTCATGAACTATTAACTATTGCTTAATCCTTGTGTGGATTAGAAATAGATGCTTATACAATTGATAGTACTATGAGGTTGACGACCCTATCCGAGACGAGAGCTAGTACGTTGAGTACCCTCTACGGACGGATAACTTGTGATAAGAAATAAGGTAGAATTACAACTAATGCCTTTAGAAGGGGCACTAGTTTCATCTTAATCATGCCGGTAAATGTACGCGGGTGATTGAGTTAACGGATTAGTGTCATGAGCTTAAACACAATTATAATAACATTGAATGATAGATTGTTTGATCGACAATTCTATAAATGACCGTGATTGATTTTTTATACTTATGTTCAAAATGAGATTGTAAAACCTATAAATTTCTCTCAACATTATTTGTTGACCCCTTTAAGCATGTGTTTCAGGTAATCGATGAGATGGTAGCAAGGAGCATGCGAGGATGGAAGTTGTTGTGGCTTGGCGGTCTACTTAGTCTTTCCTCCCTTTTTATAACTTAAAACTTTTTTTATATTATGTCATGTGAACTAGTAATGTATTTTGGGTTGAGATTCAGTGGGGACCTAAACGCAACTCTGTTTTGTATTATCTTTGGGGTTTGGGAAGCGGTAGACAATGTTGTTTTATTAATGCTTAAATTCCTACGTCTCTTTGAGTCGTTCTAAATAGCTTGTGTGTGATGATAAATGCCTAACACCCAAATGTTGTAGTTCCGCTGCGCACAGCATATGTGGGGGTGTTAGATTTATTGACTTACACAAGTCGGAAAAGTCCTTAACCTCTTTGAAAAGAGTACCTTTTTGGATGTTGTTTAAAGTCGAAGAAAACTTGGTTCCTGCGTTCCCGGATTACCCGAAGTATGTTATGTATCACCACATCAAATCAAATTTTGGTGTTGTTGTTTATGCTTTCTGGATCACTCGAGGTTAAAAGAGATTCCAGCTTGTTTTTAAAGATAATTAAAAGCCCAACAAAATTTCCAGAAACGAGTCATATTAGAATGTATCACACATATGTCATATATAATTGTATTACGGAGTACATATTATTGATATACTTTTGGGATTTATATATACATCCTAATTTATTGTTCAAATTCAGATATCACGTATTCTTGATGCAATTCTCCCATACTTTTTGAATTTATATGACATTTACTATCTAAGAGTATTCTCTTTTCGTTTTAAAACTATTGTCTTATGTTGATTTTTGAGTCTTTGTCTTTCAACATTTTTACTTTAAATTAATTATATTTTGTTATATAATATTTGATGAAATTTACGTCAACGAAAATACACGAACAAAAACCAATCTAAACCACAAGAATGGGTTGACTGGTCGCCACGGTGCGAACCCCTTCGACGACAACCGAGTAGTGGTGCAATATCGTTGGTCCGACGCCAAAGCCCACTAGCAAACCGGCCAACCCACCGTTCTTTGAGCTCTTAAAATATTCTCACTTTGGAGTTAGATATGTGGTAGGAGCATTCTTTATGGTGACCTAATTAATGCTTGATTTAACTCATCGTGTTGGGAATAGACAAGATGGGATGAGTTGTGAGATATTTTGCTTGAATTAATTAAATGAGCCAAAGCTATATATCTCAGAGTTGCATAGTATAGACTATAGTGCTTCAAGTTGAATTTCGATATGGTTTTAGATTTTTGTGTATATTTAGTTAGTTCATTTTTACAATTATATAAAGTAACATATCTCAAGTTTGAAATATATAAGGCTTATTTATCGACTTCAAACTTGAGATATGCAGGTTAAGTCGAGTTTGAGTCGAGCTTTGAGCTCAAGTTTGAATTACGATGATCGAATCGATCTAATTTTAAGTCCGAGTTTAAGCCATCACAACGAGCTCAAGCTTCTTATTTTTAATTTTAACTTGACTCGGTTACGCCCCTATTAGTAGCGATGTTATTAGGTTAAGTTATCAGGTCGAGTTGATTCAGGTTTTCAATTAGAAAAACTGACTCGTACGACCCTATAAGGATTAGTAGTCGAGTTGGTTTAGGTCAAGTCATCTAGGTTAATCCGGTTTCTTGGCTTAGTATGAACCAAAATAAAAGTTCCAGCCAAACATACTTGGTATACCAAGTGTATAAATAGACTGAAATGGAAATAGTAGTATGCCTAAGCCATGGAAAACCACTGTAGCAATAGGACTGATAGACATAACTACAATGACTAGTTTCATTGGCAATAACATTAGAGGCCAAACTACTAGGCGTATTACATTACCTTTTCTTTGCCAGAACATAAAATAACCAAACCATCGAAAATGGTATTAGTATCAACAGGTGGTAGTTCCACACGATTTTTTTTAATTCCAGACATGAAACTCGGAGAGGAAAAATCAAGTTAGAAAAAGATACATTCTTCGCTACTAGGTGCGATATATGTGACAGACCCTTTCATACAACAAAAGATACATTCTCCACATGATCTACCACATATGATCTACTACTACTTGAATTTATGGACTCATATATGGATTTATAACATAGTATGCATCAAATGGATATAAGCTTGCAAAGAATCCAGAATCTCTCTTGGTATATTCTCAATCTTTGCAGCAAGTATCCGATAGCATAGAAAAATCCTGGTCTTTTGAAGCGTCTATGTGTTCCCGGCGCAACATCTTTAAAAATAAGACAACATATTTAACACTTTCCTTTATTAGAATAGTTTTTGGGATATTGATGATTTCATATTGAATAGACTACATAAATATCTGTGTCGACTACTAAGATAATAGGCGCTCTCTTGAGCGTGCTTTCACTCTGACCATCATATGACTAGAGCGTTTACAGGCGTATGCGGTTGATTGCATACTTGCGTCGTTCACGCCAATACCAACAAATCCACTCAAGTAGTCTAGGTTTTGAGGCTTTGGGCCGCCCACTAGTTTCCCTAACATAACATATTTGTGCTTGGCAAACCATTTTTCCATGCGCCTGAACAAATAAGAAACATATTGATACAAAAAATACGTATCCAAATGTTAATTTCTAAGACATTTTATGACGCCTATATGACCAATTATTGCTAAAATTAAAGTGGTAACTATTGGAAATATAATTGGCTTCTTCCATTCCTTCTGTGATCATTACAATATATAAGATTATTTAGATTATTCTAGAAGCAATATAGGTGGGCTAGGCCTGACCGCCTGACAATTAACAAAGCCCGTAATCACTAATAACTCTAATGTCTAACACTCCCCCGCAGTTCGAGTGGGAGATGACCGAACGCTCAAACTGGAATGAAATTCTTCAAATAAAGCAGACGACAACCCTTTGGTGAATATATCAGCATATTGGTAACGAGACGGCACGTGAAGAACACGAACATGACCACGAGCAACCATGTCACGAACAAAATGAATGTCAATCTCAATGTGCTTGGTCCGTTGATGTTGAACAGGATTGGCGGTCAAATAAATAGCACTCACATTGTCACAATAAACAAGAGTAGCAGATAATAGTGGCATATGCAGTTCACGAAGAAGATTACGAAGCCATGCAGTTTCAGCCACTACATTAGCAACACCTCTATACTCAGCCTCAGCACTTGATCTGGAGATAGTGTGTTGTCGATTGGATGACCATGAGAGTAAATTATCCCCAAAGAAGACACAATAACCTAAAGTAGAACGCCTAGTAGTAGGACAACCCGCCCAATCCGCATCCGTATACGCCACAAGAGAATGAGTGGATGATGCATATAGTTGAAGCCCAAAGTCTAATGTACCACGAATATATCTGAGAATACGCTTAAGAGCCGAAAAATGAGGCTCGCGAGGATCATGCATATAGAGACAAACTTGTTGTACAGCATAAGAAATATCAGGCCGGGTAAATGTCAGATACTGTAAACCACCTGCAAGACTTCGATATAATGTAGGATCAGATATAGGATCCCCCTCAGCACCAAGCTTGGATTCCGTATCAACCGGAGTCCTAGTAGGGTTGCAAGAAGCCATATGTGCTCGATCTAAAAGCTCCATTGCATACTTCTTTTAAGAAAGGAACATGCCTGTAGAGTTACGAGTAACCGAAATACCCAAAAAATAATTAAGAGCCCCCAAATCGGTCATATCAAACTCTTTATGTAGAGAAGAAATAATGCGCTGAAGTAAATCTGTAGATGAGGCTGTCAAAACAATATCATCAACATAGATCAATAAATATGCAACCTCAGAACCATGCTGATATATAAATAATGACGAGTCACACCGACTCGAAGAAAACCCAGCTCGTAGTGCATATCCTGCAAAACGTTGAAACCACGCCCGAGGTGCCTGTTTCAAACCATATACAGAGCGCTGTAATTGACAAACATGATGCGGAAATCTAGGATCCATAAACCCAGGTGGCTGGTACATATAAACAGTCTCAGAAAGATCCCCGTTAAGAAATGCATTTTTAACATCAAGCTGGTGAATAGGCCAATTCCGAGATAATGCAAGACTAAGAACAGTACGAATAGTAGCCGGCTTAACAACCGGGCTAAATGTATCATCACAATCAACACCGTACTGCTGGCTACGTCCATTAGCAACGAGACGAGCCTTATACTTGCTTAAAGAACCATCAGCATGATATTTGTGCCGAAACAACCACATTGACCGGACCACATTAGCATCAGGTGGTTTTGGAACAAGAATCCAAGTACTATTTCTAATCAATGCATTATATTCATCGTACATAGCATCTCGCCAGTTAGAATCAGACAAAGCAACAGAAGGTGATATGGGTAGAGGAGAAACGTGAGAGGTATGACCATGAAAACGAGGATTATGTTTGATAGTTCCAACTTGAGCACGTGTGACCATGGGATGAGTTCGAGTAGGTTGGTGCACGGTATTCGGGTCGGAAGTAGATTGTGTCGAATGAGGAATGGATTGGTGCGGAAGTGTGGTTTGGCTAGATTGGGTCGTGGAACCCATAGTGGGAGTCGAAGTGGATTGGGCTGAAAGTGGGTTAGTATGTGGAGTGATGGATGGAGTTGAGCTAGATTGTACCAATGAAGGTGTTGGTGATGTGGGTCCGTGTTGGTCTAAAATAGGAGAAGTCGGTTCTTGTTGGGCCAAATGGGTGTCTTGTGTTATTGTGTTTAGGTTCTGGTTAAATATAGCATAACGAGTAATAGGTGAAGGTTGAGGGTCTAGAAAGGTATATGATGGTGGATTTTGGGATGAGGTTGAGGCATATGGAAATTGAAGTTCATCAAAGGTTACATGGCGAGAAAGTATGATTTTATTAGTGGAAAGGTCTAGGCAACGATACCCACGGTGATAAGCGGGATATCCCAAAAAAATGCACGGGGTGGCACGAGGTGCAAGTTTGTGTGGAGGATAAAGGTGTGGGTAACAAAGACATCCAAACACACGTAAACGAGAGTAGTCAGGTTGTTTGTGGAATAATTTTGTACATGGTATTTCATTTTGAATGGCGGTAGAGGGAATGATGTTTAGTAGGTACGTAGCCATATGTAATGCTTCGACCCAAAATGTTGATGGAAGGTGAGCTTGGAAAAGAAGAGTGCGGATGATATTATTAATTGTTCGAATCATTCGTTCCGACTTACCATTTTGTTGGGACGTTTTGGGGCAGGATAATCTAAATTGAATACCGTTTTGTGAAAATAATTGAAGGAGGTTAGTGTTGTCAAACTCGCCACCATGATCACACTGAAAAGCCGTAATATCACATTTGAATTGATTATTGACATAAGAACGAAAATGCAAGAATTTTTGAAATACTTCGGATTTGGTACGTAAAGGATAAATCCACACATAATGAGAATAATGATCAAGAAATAACACATAATATTTAAAACCACCAGAACTGACAATAGGAGAAGTCTAAATATCAGAATGAACAATCTCAAAACAACGAGTAACAACGGAAGTTGAACTAGAAAATGGAAGTCTCACATGTTTGCCAAGCTGGCAGGCATGACAAATATGTTGAGACTTTTCTTTATTACAAGAAATAAACTGACGAGAAACAAGAGAACGTAACACGTCTTCCCCGGGATGCCCGAGGCGTTGGTGCCATGTAGAAGGACTAACAGAAAGCAAAGCACGAGGGATAATAGAAGGTTGGGTGACTGGATAGAGATCTCCTGAACTATCACATCTAAGAAGAATATGACGGGTCAAGAAATCTTTAACTGAGAAACCAAAAGCATCGAATTCAACTGTACAGTTATTATCCCTGGTAAATTGACGAACGGAAATAAGATTTTTGATGATATTAGGAGTGACTAAAACATTATGTAAGTATAAAGGACGATTAAGGGTGGGTAAGATGCTATGACCGGTGTTGGTAACAGGTATAGATTTACCATCACCAACACATACAGATGGATATAAACATTTATTATAAACAGTATTTAAATTACTTGTATGTGAATTAAGATGAGACGATGCACCTGTATCCATATTCCATGTCGAATCTGAAGTAGTCATCGTACTAAAAGCCCGTGGAAGCTTATACCTAGCTGCGCCTAAAACATCCGCTGATATATTAAACATATCAATTGACCGAAAAGAAATATTATGGATGATCGTTTCTTTTATTTCTGCGATTTTTCTTCAGCCTCAAACCAAAACAAACAATTAACAATTGTTTTGTTGCTTCCTTTTTCACACTTCTACAAACAAACCACTCCTACGTCTACATTAACCACAATGAACAATTGTTTTGTTTTTTTTTTTCACACGTCTACAAACTCACCATAAGAGACAAACAATTAACAATTGTTTTCTTACTTTCTTTTTTTTCACACGTCTAGAAACTCACCACAAGACCAAGATCAGATCTGGCGAATTGATATGTAACGAAACTTTTGTTAGAAAATAGAACGGGAAAGGAAGAAAGAGGGAGAAAAATTAGGAGAGGATCGATTTTGCTCTTGATACCATATTGGAAGTATAATTGGCTTCTTCCATTCCTTCTGTGATCATTACAATATATAAGATTATTTAGATTATTCTAGAAGCAATATAGGTGGGCTAGGCCTGACAATTAACAAAGCCCATAATCACTAATAACTCTAATGTCTAACAGTAACTATGTATGAAGCATAGTAGCAATTAACGTTTGTTGAGTCTACTCTAATCTTCTTCCTCAAGAATAAAAAGAAATTAAAACCACAACCAACAGTCATTCCCCCCGTTGTCTCAAATTGAGCTCATTTTTTTTTCTTGTAGTATCAGGTCTTCTTTTAAGCTTAGAGCCTAATTTCTTTATACTTGTGTATTAAAAACCATGTATCAATAACAAACAAAACTAGAAATCATAACATCAAACCACAAAGTTGAACGACGAAGAAGTTGATACGAAGATCTAGTAGATCCATCTTATTTAAGCTCCATATGTTGGAGAGGGTGGAGAAGGAAATATTCATAGAAGTTAGAAGAATAGGAAAGAATATGAGTATGAATATGAATATATAGTCATATAGTAGTAAAATATTAATTATGGTGTGGTAGTAGGTTAACAAGATATCTTGTCTACATTATTGTTGTTTAGATTCGTGACATTTTTATTAAATGTTTTTTTATCAACGTGTTTAACATGTCTACTCTCATATCCTCTCAAGATTAATACACAAAATCTAGAGATGAGCACGGTACCGGTCTTGTCCCGAACCCGTTCAGAATTAATGGTACCGATTATTTTCCGAGCATAAATTTATGGTACCGGTACCGTATCGAACGAGATTCGGGTATCGGTACCGGTACCGGTACCGGAAAATCAGGATTTTCTCGTTCTTTTTCGAGAATTTTCCGATTTGATACCGATCCCGTCGTGAATTAGTGGTCCCGAATTTTTTTCACATTATTCCGTAGCGATTCGGGTATCGATAATCGGTACGGTTCCTGGAACGGTTCGAATTCAATTCGGGATTCGGGTCAAAATGCTCATCCCTAAATTTGTGTTAAACACACAAAATTATCAATTGTTTCCCAAAAATATTATTTTTAAAAATAAAAGATATACACCAGTAGTCAGCTAGACGAGTATTTGTGTATAGCTTCAAAAATTATTTTAAACGACAGATAGTTAACAATATGTTAATTTAGTTGGTGAACCGATAGCCTTACGACTCGACTGAGTTGGCCTGATGATTGAACCTGTGATTTAGTGACTCGACTGAGTTGACCTGATAGATAAAGTGGTTTACTTTTAAGTGTAGTCCCTTGATGGTTGTTAGGTGTTCTCCTGGTATAAGCCCTTTGAGTGTTATTTGTCGTTTGGTGTTTGTATCTCTAGCATCGTACAAGTTTTACTAACATACTTGTCATTAAAAGAGAAAAGATACAAGCCAAATAGTAGCAAGTAGATAATATATACCAATACCGAAAATAGCGATGGTGAATTACACTAATACTTCTAAGAAACTACACAGATAGTTTTTTAGAAAACATTAGTATAAGAATACATCATATTACATACCCAATCAAACTAATTTGGTTTTTAAAGTTTATTCTTATTAAGTACCATTAGTGAGAAAGTCTTTAACACGTTCCAAAAAAGTATATTTTTTGATGTTTTTTCAACTTAAAGCAAACATGGTGCCTGAGTTCCGTCATGATCATAATATCAAAACAAATTTTGGTGGCGTTCTTTAAGGTTGCCGGACCAATCCAGTTAAAGAGAGATTCTAACGTGTGTGGGGAGACCATTAAAACCCTTCCAAGACTTCCACAAATGATTAGACACTCGACAAAAGGGTTTGTCGCTGTTACTCTAATGTGGGTGACATCTCAAGTTCAAATTCTTCTAGGTGCATACAATGCTGAAGTGGCAACGATAACCTCCCAAATCTTTTTTTACCTGGCTTGAATTTGGATGATGATGAGTTTCAGACCTCGTGAATTAGTTAGTCAATAAGTTAAACATCATGGTTAAAAAAAATTGAGTAGACGCTCTAGATTCAACGAAAATATGTATAATACAAATAAACCCTAAATGGCGATCCGACTACAAATAATTCTTCCTTTTAATTGCTCGATCTAGACTCTTTTAATTACCAATCATCTTATAACGATTAATTTATTATGGATCTTATGTCATCATATCCTGTTCGCCCTATCCCTGTGACTGGCTTAGGCTTTCGACTTTGGTTGGTCCCTATCACCAGAACGATCATATAGGAACCGTAGGGTGTTATTTCAATTAAGGTTTCATTTTAATTTCTCTTTATTCGATTGAAGTAATTTTAGGGTTTGTTTGGGTAATTTTTTTTAGGGTTTCTTTTGGATCTGCTTTTTTAGGGCTTTTCTTTTCTTTTATCATGGCTCTTTTTCGTAATCATAGATCAGGAGATGGTGTTAACAGGAGATCGCACTCTTCCCATGAAGATTACACGCAGAAGATTTCCCAATCGGTTTACGTGACTAACTTCCCTGATTCAGTTACATCCCGTGATCTTTGGGATACATGCAACACGTATGGCATTGTTGTCGATGTTTTCATTCCATTTAAAAAGTCCAAAGCAGGTAAGAGATTTGCGTTCGTTCGTTTCATTAGGGTTGCTAATCTTGATCGTCTTGTGGAGAATCTCTGTACCATTTGGATTGGTCGTTACCACCTTTTTGCCAACCAGGTTAGGTTCGAAAGGTCTCACAAACCTAATCCAAATGTCAAATCTCGGGTTCCTAATAATCTTAAACCATCGGTCTTTCATCAAGCTGCTGGAAGAGTTGGGTCTTATGCAAATGTTGTGACTGGTAAGCCTTCGGATAAGCAGGGACCGTTGACCTCCCTTTCACCTACGTTGGTGTTAGATGATACAAGTTTAATTGAATGTGACCTGTCCAAGTTTGTTATGGGCAATGTGAAAGATTTTACATCCATAAATAATCTTTATTCTATCCTCAAGGATGAAGGTTTTCCAGACGTTAAGCTGTCATATCTTGGGGGTACATAGGTTCTGATCGAATTTGATGAGGAGGCCACAAAGGAGAACATGAAGAATCATATTGGTGTAAAATCTTGGTTCCATGTCATTCAAGACGCATGTAATGATTTTGTTAGTGAGGAACGTATTGTATGGGTCGATATAGAGGGGATTCCACTTAAAGCTTGGACTCGTGAAACATTTGTGAGGATTGGTAAAAAATGGGGAGAGACGATGGACCTAGAGGATAGCGCTGACACTTCCTTTGGTCGTAAACGCTTATGTGTTAAGACCAACCATCCTGTATCTATATTGGAATCCTTCAATATTATTATAAAAGGAAGGGTTTTCATGGTTCGAGCTAAGGAGCTTTTCACATGGCATCCCATTTTTATTGATAATAAGGAGAGGGAGTATTCATCTGAGGATGAATCGATTCATGCTTCTAAAACTAACGAAGAAGTACATGGAGATGGTTATCCTAGTTATGATGATGGAGTACCAGAAACTGTGTTTGGCTCTACCGCTTCTCTACATAATCATGTTAAAGAAGGTACTGTTCATCCTCACTCGGAGGATCCTTTTGGGATTTACGACTATTTGGATAACGAGAATAGAGATAAAGACAATCTTGTTGACAAAGGCGTAGCGAGTTCTTCTATACCCCATCCCCTGGTTATACCCTAGATAGCCCTAAGAAATCTGAAGTCAATGAAGCAGCAACCGATGAAACAATTAGCAATAAGAATAAGGAAGCTCGGGTGGAATGTAATGATAAGGTTATGAACGCTTCTCAGGAGGTGCCAGTGGAGTCACATAGCGAATGTGCGGGACAGAACGTAATCAATAAAGGAGGCTCGGTCCTGGGAGTTATGGAAGAGGTTATTCGGGTCTGCCAAGCAATGGGATATTCAATGGAGGGATGTGAAAAGGATTTAGAGAACATCATTGGACAACAAGGAGCTGATAATGTTAATAGATGAATGCCCTATCTATTAATATTCAAGGTCTTGGGACAAACCAAAAAGGAGTGGATAAAGGAGTTGTCTATTTCACATAAACTTAATTTCTTAGCGATCCAGGAGACTAAGTTGTCTAAGGTCTCTCATATGGACGTGAAGGTGTTGTGGGGAAATTCCAATTATGATTATGTTTGTAGTGATTCCTTAGGAAATTCTGGTGGTATCTTATGTATTTGGGAAGCGTCGATCTTCTGAAAGGATAATGTTACGATATCGGATAACTTCATTGCGATATACGGAACGTGGCTTCCCAATAATTCTAGAATTTTAATGATTGTTGTTTATGCTCCGCAACAAGCTTCATATAAAAAGACCTTATGGGATTACATTTCGATGATACTAGGGCGTTGGAACGGAGAGGCTATCATCATGGGTGATTTTAATGAAGTTCGGTCTAGTAGCGAAAGACAGGGGTCCAATTTTAATCCATATAGCGCTAGACAATTCGATCGTTTTATTTCTAACTCGGGTCTTGTTGACGTTCCTTTGGAAGGTTATGCTTTTACATGGTCTCATCCTTCGGCAACTAAAATGAGTAAGCTTGATCGTTTCCTTGTTTCTGACAGTATTTTTCTGCTATTTCCCTCTATTACAGCTATGTGTCATGACCGCCACTTGTCGGATCATCGCCCCATTTTGCTCCGAGAGGTGCATTTGGATTTTGGTCCTACTCCATTTCGGTTCTATCATTCTTGGCTTGATTTTTTGGGGTTTGATGATATGATCAAATCGACATGGCAGTCATTCGATCATTCAGATAGTAATGCGATGATTCGTTTAAAAAAAATTACAAGATCTCAAAAGCATTATACGTATTTGGGTTAAAGCTAAAAGGGGGGAGATGTTGGGTGCTAAGAATGAGGTTGCTGCGGAACTGGGTGAGACTGACAAGATCATGGATCAAGGGGAGGTTAATGAAGCTACTGTCCTTCGTCGTGTAGGGGGGACTTCTATCGAAGTTTTAAGTGGACTTTTCCGTGAAAATGCCTTCATTTAACCAGAAAATCCTATTTTTCAACATTTTTCAAATTTTTTATTAACTTTGGCCACTTAGTCGTAATTTTAAATTTTTTATCTTTGCTTTCATATGTATATATCCCGCAATAAAATCAAAAATATTAATAAAGTGGTGTAGCTAGTTTAGAATTCTTTGACATATTAGGCCCGTTGCGTTTATTTTGACTCAACCCGAATAGACTTATCTAAGTTTATTCTAGCTAGTATCCTTAACCATGTAGACCTTAATTGGTTTATTAGGCTAAGTATCCACGAGTCTCATTACTTGAGATTTTAAATTGTGGAGGACGAGAAATGATAGAGTCAATTATAAGTCGGTATTCTTGCATAAGCTCACTTGGTGTAATTATTTGCCTATTCTCCCATCACTTGCTAATAATTTATCTGCAATAAGTAAGGTCGTACAATTTGAAAAGTTACTTAGCTTCTAGCCCAAGATCGTTTAAAAGTTGCTCGGTAATGATAAGAGTTCATAGCCAAGGCATAACTTATGAAGCGGGGCGCGAAGATTGGCGAGTCCGAAAAGGCCCTAACAAGGCATGAGGATTCCATTTTATTGCTGAAGATCCAAAGTGATGTGAAAAGCATTATTCCCAAAGTCAATATGAAGGATCAAGACTCACGACGAAAAGCAATCAACTCCCATAAAGATCATGGAGAAGTCTATCCGAAAAGACCCTAACAAGGTATGAGGATAAATAGATCCAAGTCCGAAAAGGAGGCGGATCGTTGTATCTCAAAATCCCAATTAGAGATTGAAGAAATAATCATAAAGTCGTGGTCAACAAAGTTGGAGTACCCCTCAAAAGTCTCCAAGTGAAGAAACTCTATTATGATGAGAAGACCATTATCTCAAGAACGTCTCTCGAAGATATGAAGTATGAAGTACATGCCAAATATCGGCCCGAGAAGGTCTCAAATCGTGAACCAAGTTATGCCAAGATATGAACTTTTTGATATCCCGAGAAGCAGTTTTAAGAGATTTTGCCCTTTAGCTAACTATTGATCAAATCGTCCTACTTTGCTTTCAGCCCTAATAAACTATCGAAATAAGTCCAAAAATGCATCTTCATGATCATTCTAAGACAAAAATAAAATATAAGAGATACACCTAGGAATAAGGGAGTTTAAGCATTTAATTAAGCCATGTGTGTAAGTGTTTGAATTGCTAACTTATAATAACAATGATCTCGTTTTTAAGCTTAGTTTGGGGAACGTGAAACTTGAGGGTGATAAATCTTCGCAGCACCAAAGTCCTATTGTAAGTCATCGATTTCTTTGCAAGTTATTTCCATGTAGCTATTTTCAAGTGAAAATGGTTTTCTATCCCTTTGTTACCTTTGAAGTTTTATTTCTTTAATTTTTGTTTAGTAGAATTTAAATAAGGCCAATGTTGATTAATTATGAGAAAAGTGTAAAATTGCTTTATCACTAAGCATTGCATGAGGGCATGGCAATGGTTAAGTGTAGGGGATTTGATAGGTGTGTAAACACCCATCCTTTTACCACTTAATTCTGGCTAAAACGAGACCAAAACACGTATTTAATATCATTTGTTTGGAATTATGCGTGTTTTTTGTGTTTATTGTGTTTTCAAAGCCAACCGGATGAATATTGAAGAAAACATGGGATTGCACGGGTTTTACTGAAGAAAAAGACTCAAGATAAAGTCTATTGTCCAAGAGATGCAAAAGATTTGAAGTCACTGGGCCTATTTGACGATTTATCGAAGAAAAGGACCAAAGATGGAAGATTTACTTAAGTCGAAGAAACTCAAGTCTATTAAACGAAGAAATTAAAAGACGAGTTGAATTTAATCGACAACAAATCCCGAATCAGAATCGAAAACGGAAACTTTTCTGAAAAGACGAAAAGACAAGAAGAACGGGAGAAAGCCCACTCACCAACCAAAGGACAAGCCTATATAAAGGGTCCCCTCACACACATCCAGGAGTTAGTTAGTTTTTGTTTTCTTCTTCCCCACTCTTTCTTCTTCCTGTTTCGTAGCATCACCATCACCACTAGGGTGATTGGTGATTTTAATCTTTGTTCTTCCAATCTTGTTGTTTTAATCTTTGTTTGATCTTGTCAAAACATTAATCATTTAATACAAGTCTTGTTTAATCTTTCCATTTCATCTTGTTCATCATCATTTTTCTTTTCAAGTTCTTAAGGTTTTATTTTTCTTGATTTGATTTTCAAAAGTTGTTGGGATTTGTGTTTTTGTTGATGGGATTTGTAGTTTATGGTTAGTAGATGCTTTGTGATTGATTTATTTAAGTTTTTGGTGAAAAACTTGGTGATTTTGGGATTAAAACTAGTTTCCTTGTTCTTCGGTATTATTTCTGTATCTGAGTTTCTGGGTTTTCAAAACTTCCGAACCAAGCCAAAAAGTTCCGAACGAGCCATAAGTTCCGAACCAAGCCAAAAACGTCCGAACGAAGCCAAACTTCCGAATGAAGCATAAAGTTCCGAACCAATTTTAAAGTTCCGAACCAATTTTTGAAAAACTTCCGAACCAATTACTTCCGAACCAATTACTTCCGGACCAATTTCTTCCGAACCAAGTTTAGACTTCCGAACCGATTTTCTTAAAGTTCCGGACGAACCCAAAAGTTCCGAACGAAGCCAAAAGTTCCGAACGAAGCCAAAAGTTCCGAACCAAGCCAGAACTTCCGAACCAAGCCAAAAGTTCCGAATGAAGTAGAAACTTCCGAATGAAGGCAAAGTTCCGGATGAGTAATTAAGTTCCGAATGAAGCTAAACTTCCGAACCAAGGTTGAACTTCCGAATCAGTCTTATTTTAAATTACTTACTGTTTCTGTTTCTTAATGTCTATCTTACCATTTCTCATTATTTCTTAATTTAAGTTTGATTTTAATTCAAAATTTTGTCAGTTATTAATAATTCAATTACTTTTAAATTACTTTTAAATTTAAGTTTAAATTTTCGATCATTTAACATTTAGTAGGTAACAAAACCAAACCCTTTTATTTAGTAACCAAGAACAATCACTCCACTTAAGGCCGAGATCAATTCGAGAGGATTCCGAGACATAAATTGAACCCATACTAAATCTCTTGTATCAAATGGCGCCGCTGCCGGCTCTTCTCGTTAAGATCAAAAGTTTTTTGTGAGAACTTGGATTTTGGGATCCGTTCCCTGTGAACGTTACTTTTTCATCAAAAATTTTCAAAAACAACTAAAAAAATATAAAAATTTTCAAAAATACAAAAAAAATTAAAAAACATAAAAACCAAAAATATTTGTGCTTTGCTTTTTTTTTGTTCGTTCTTTTGCAGGTGTATGCGCACTCGATCCACGTCATATCAAGAGCCCTAGCCTCTCGATCACTTAGACATGGCCGGTGTACCACCTCCAAACAATAATAACAACAACAACATGAATAATAACAACAATAATGAGCCCCTTCCGGATAATCGCCCGATGATTGAACTGCTGCAAGCTCATGTCGATGGCAACACGGATCCAATTGTTATACCACCAGTTGCCGCCAACAATTTCGAGCTAAAATCAGGCTTTATCCAGATGGTCTCCGCTCAACCGTTCTTGGGACGTACCATTGATGACCCACATGACCATATAAAGAGATTCTTGCAACTCACCAACACGGTCAAGTTCAATGGCGTTCCACAAGAGGTTATAAGGTTACAACTTTTTCCCTTTTCTTTAGAGGGACAAGCCCGGCATTGGCTTGCTAAGGAACCGCCACAGAGTATTCTCTCGTGGACGGATTTGGAAACAAAGTTTATCAACTACTTTTTTCCACCCTCTCGTACTACCGCTTTGCGGAATGAGATGATAAATTTTGAACAAAAGTACGATGAGTCATTCAGTGAATCTTGGGATCGCTTTAAAGATCTTTTAAGAAAATGCCCACAACATGGTTTTACCAAAGTACATCAAATCAATACTTTTTACAATGGTTTAAGCATGAGTGACCAAGATTCACTGAACAGTGCCTCGGGGGGTAATCTATTGGCTAAGACTTCTAATGCTGCTTGGGACATCATTGAGAATAAATCTCGTGTGTAAACCAAGAGTGTTCGGACCAATGTCGCTAGTGCTAGCACAAGTGACAGCGACAAGCGATTGGACAAAATCACTACGCTTCTTGAATCGCTTGTTACCCACACCGTCCGCAACAACAACAGCAACAACGCCAAAAACGCTCAAGTGAACGCTGTCAGCCAACCTTGTGAGATATGCGGTGGTCCTCACTCTTACACAACTTGTACCGCCACCCAAGACTACCCTGCTGAGAATGTGAATGCGGCATATGGAACCTATCCTCAACCTGCTTATCAAGCCAGACCTCAAGGTGACCGTAACTTGCTTAGCTACCGCTCTAACAACTACCTCTCACCACCCGGTTTTCCCCCAAACAACCCAAACCAACAACAAAACCTTAACCGCCCTCCTCAACAACAACAACAACCTCGACAACCATACATCCCACCTCACAAGCAGCAACAACCACCTCAACGTAACAATCAAGTCTACCAACAACCTGCTTACCAACCACCTGCATACAATGCTCCTCCCAACCAAGCCACCACTGCATTACACCAAGAGGTTGCAACCTACATGAGGACCAATGATGTGATTGTGGGAAATCTCCAAGAGGAAGTGCGCAATTTGAAAGCAGACTTGGTCAAGCAAGGAAATGATTTGAGAGCCGACATGAGAAACACGTTGGATAGCCAAACTAATGATCTGAGGAACATGATGGCTAGTTTCTTCCAAGGTAATCAACCCTCTTCTTCGGGTACTCTTCCGAGTAACACCGTTGCGAACCCAAGAGGGGAGATGAAAGCAATCACCACTCGAAGTGGTAAAGGTACCAAGGAACCCGAGCTTCCTATACCTCCACCGGTGGTTGTGACTAAGGAGAACGAGTCGCCTGCTCCTATTCCTCACCCTTCTCCTTCCCCAATTTCTCCACCTCTTCCTTCTACCCCTCCTCCACCCGTGGTTGTGAGTGATCCTATTCCCCTAAAGCCTTCTTCTTCATCCAATATACCTTATCCATCTAGGTTGCGGAAAGAGAAGCAAAAGAGCAAGGATGATATTCAGGTTTCGAACTTCCTAAAAATGTTCAAACAACTGAATTTCAATATCTCCTTCGCTGAGGCTCTCGCTCACATGCCCAAATACGCCAAAATGTTTAAAGATCTTTTGAGCGACAAGGAAAAGCTCCTCGATATTGCCAACACCCAACTTAATGAGAACTGCTCTGCAGTGCTCTTAAGGAAATTGCCAACCAAGCTTGGTGATCCGGGTCGTTTTCTTATCCCTTGCAATTTCCCGGGAGTAGAGAATTGCATGGCCCTAGCCGATCTAGGTGCCAGTATTAATCTCATGCCTCTAAGTGTTTGGAAGCAATTATCTCTCCCAGAGCTAGTCCCCACCAAAATGACTTTGGAATTAGCTAACCGTACGGTTGCTTATCTAGTGGGGATAGCCGAAGATGTCATTGTAGGATTCGACAAATTCACCTTCCCTGCTGATTTTGTTGTCGTCGACTACGAGATGGACCCCCGTGTACCACTTATTGTTGGTCGTCCATTCTTGAGGACCGGTCGCACTCTCATTGATGTTGAAGCCGGTGAGCTTATCATGAGAGTGGGTGACGATAAAGTAGTCTTCAACATGGGAAAGTTGTCTAAACAGCCTTATTCATATGAGAGTGTTAATTGTATTGACGTTCTTGATGAGGCTTGTGAAGAACACTTTAATGATGCTTGCAAAAGTATTCCTACCTCTCTTCCCAATGTTGAGACCGTGTCCTCCATTGATTCATCGTTGTCTCTATTTGGAGATAGTGATTTATTCTGGAACAATCTTGAAGATACCATGGGAGATGCGAATTTAGCTACTAATGATTCTCCTATCGATGGGGATGAAGACATGAATTTCTTTGACAATCTTCTCACCGAAGACAATCCTTCGCCTCCATCTCCCACGGTCATTGCTGTCGATACTCCGACTTCGAATACGCCTCCCGTCGAAAATCCTCCGGATTTAGAACTTAAGGAGTTGCCGCCCCATCTCGAGTATGTATTCCTTGATGAAGAGAAGAAGTCGCCAGTCATCATTGCTAAGGATTTGAAGGACGAAGAGAAAGCCCAACTTGTCGCTGTGTTGAAAGATCATAAGAAGGCTATTGCTTGGAAGATTTCGGATATTCGTGGAATTGATCCTCACTTCTACACACACAAAATTCTCATGGAGGACGACCTCAAGCCCACAATTCAAAGCCAACGAAGGGTGAATCCAAAAATCCATGAAGTCATCAAAACAGAGGTTATCAAACTTCTTGATGCGGGTATGATTTACCCTATTTCGGATTCACCGTGGGTTAGTCCAATCCATTGTGTGCCCAAGAAGGGCAGAATAACCGTTGTTCCCAATGAACACAACGAGTTGATTCCCACTCGTCTCGTTACTGGGTGGAGAGTTTGTATAGACTACCGCAAACTCAATGATGCCACGAGAAAGGATCATTTCCCTCTACCTTTTATGGACCAAATGCTCGAACGTTTAGCCGGTAATGAATATTACTGCTTTCTTGATGGTTTATCGGGTTATTTTCAAATACCCATTGATCCCCAAGATCAAGAGAAGACGACATTCACTTGTCCCTATGGCACATTTGCTTACAAAAGAATGCCTTTTGGCTTATGTAATGCGCCCGGGACTTTCCAAAGGTGCATGTTAGCTATCTTCAATGACATGGTTGAACAAACCATGGAAGTCTTCATGGATGATTTCTCGGTCTTCGGGGATTCCTTCTCTTCTTGCCTTGCCAATTTAGAACGTATGCTAAAGCGGTGCGAAGACACTCGCCTTGTTCTGAATTGGGAAAAATGCCATTTTATGGTAAAAGAAGGCGTCGTGCTTGGACATAAGATCTCGAAAGCCGGTCTTGAAGTAGACCGTGCTAAAGTCGATGTTATCGCAAAGTTGCCTCCACCTTCAACCGTGAAGGGTGTGAGAAGTTTCCTGGGTCATGCGGGCTTCTACCGTCGATTCATCAAAGATTTTTCCCAAATCGCTCGCCCGATGACCCACCTCTTGGAAAAATATACTCCTTTTATCTTCTCCAAAGAGTGTCTTGAAGCCTTCAACTCGCTTAAGGATAAGCTAACTAAGGCACCCGTCTTGGTTACCCCTAATTGGGAGCTACCCTTTGAGTTGATGTGCGATGCTAGTGATTTTGCTATTGGAGCGGTTCTTGGACAAAGAGTGAACAAACACTTCCAACCGATCCATTACGCTAGCAAGACAATGACGGGGGCACAATTGCATTATACGACAACCGAAAAAGAGCTTTTAGCTGTTGTCTATGCTTTTGAAAAATTCCGCCCCTATCTTGTCCTTTCTACCACCATTGTGTACACCGATCATTCCGCGCTGAAGTACTTGTTGACAAAGCAAGATTCCAAACCAAGACTTCTTCGCTGGGTTTTGCTGCTCCAGGAATTTAAAATCGAAATTCGCGATAAAAAAGGAGCTGAAAACCTAGCCGCGGACCATCTCAGCAGACATGAGGATCCTTACCAGGGGGATCATCCGAACAAAGAAATCAATGATTCTTTTCCCTTGGAGACCTTAATGTCTATAAACTCGAAGTCGAATGAAACCCCGTGGTTTGCGGACTTTGCAAACTACTTGGCGGGTGGAATTCTCAAGGAAGGGTTGACGTCCCAGCAAAAGAAAAAGTTCTTCAACGACATCAAGACTTATTTTTGGGACGACCCTTACCTATTCAAACAATGTGCCGACCTGATTATTCGCCGATGTGTTGATGGACCGGCAGCGTCTGAAATCCTTAATGCTTGCCACAAAGGACCCACCGGTGGTCACTTTGGTCCCAATTACACCGCTAAAAAAGTTTTTGATTCCGGATTTTATTGGCCCTCCACATACCGTGACGCTCACGATATGGTTAAACGATGTGATGTTTGCCAAAAGCAAGGCAAAATCACACATAAAGACGAGATGCCTCAGAATTTCATTCAAGAGTGTGAAATTTTTGATGTTTGGGGTATCGACTTTATGGGGCCATTCCCTTCTTCTAAAGGAAACAAATACATCCTTGTAGCCGTTGACTACGTCTCCAAATGGGTTGAAGCCAAAGCTTTGCCTACTAATGACGCAAGGGTGGTTTGTAACTTTTTGAAAGCTCTTTTCGCTAGATTCGGTGTGCCTCGCGCCATTATTAGTGATCGTGGGACTCATTTCTGCAATGACCAATTTGCTAGAGTCATGGCTAAGTGCGGTGTAAATCATCGTCTTTCCACAGCCTACCACCCACAAACTAATGGCCAGGCTGAAATATCCAACCGAGGGCTGAAGCGAATTCTTGAAAGAACCGTGGGAGAGCATCGTGCCTCATGGGCTGATAAACTTGATGATGCTTTGTGGGCTTTCCGTACTGCTTACAAGACCCCGATCGGTTGTACGCCTTATCGTCTTGTGTACGGGAAAGCGTGCCACCTCCCCATTGAGTTGGAGCACAAGGCTTATTGGGCCTTGAAGTGGGCTAATTTTGATATAAACAAAGCCGGTGACCTACGCAAGATCCAACTCAATGAGCTCAATGAACTCCGTAATGAGGCTTATGAAAATTCTTTGATCTATAAGGAAAGAACTAAGCTCATTCACGACTCCAAGATCAAAAACCGAGAGTTCCATGTTGGAGACAAAGTCTTACTTTTTAACTCTCGGTTGAAAATCTTCTCGGGAAAGCTCAAATCTCGTTGGTCCGGCCCATTCACCATTGCCCAAATTTTTCCATATGGTACTCTCGAGCTCGCTCAACCTGATGGACCAAATTTTAAGGTGAATGGCCAACGAGTGAAGTTGTACTTTGGTGAGGACACCTCTCAGGAGGTGATTCCATCCCTCACCATGTTCCCCATGAACTAATTTTGGGTCGAGTCAGGCTCGTGACTCGGTTATCAAAAACAAGCGCTCCTCGGGAGGCAGCCCGAGTATCTATCCTTTTATGTTTTAATCCCCTAAGTGTAGGGGGACTTCTATACGTGTTTTTCTTTGTATGGTGTGATTACAGGGATAAGTGCACTCTTGGAATCTTTGAAGAACCGTGCTCCCGAGTTATCCGAAATCCGGTTCTATCTCTCAACTATCGTGATTCAATTTTCTTCATAATCACATTTGAAATTGATCACTTTAGTCGTCTCTTCCTTAACTTGAGTTAACCAACGTGCACAATGTCATAAGTGTAGGGGAAACTTTTCCCACATGCTTAAACATTGAGGACAATGTTTATCTTAAGTGTAGGGGGGACTTCTATCGAAGTTTTAAGTGGACTTTTCCGTGAAAATGCCTTCATTTAACTAGAAATCCTATTTTTCAACATTTTTCAAATTTTTTATTAACTTTGGCCACTTAGTCGTAATTTTAAAATTTTTATCTTTGCTTTCATATGTATATATCCCGCAATAAAATCAAAAATATTAATAAAGTGGTGTAGCTAGTTTAGAATTCTTTGACATATTAGGCCCGTTGCGTTTATTTTGACTCAACCCGAATAGACTTATCTAAGTTTATTCTAGCTAGTATCCTTAACCATGTAGACCTTAATTGGTTTATTAGGCTAAGTATCCACGAGTCTCATTACTTGATATTTTAAATTGTGGAGGACGAGAAATGATAGAGTCAATTATAAGTCGGTATTCTTGCACAAGCTCACTTGGTGTAATTATTTGCCTATTCTCCCATCACTTGCTAATAATTTATCTGCAATAAGTAAGGTCGTACAATTTGAAAAGTTACTTAGCTTCTAGCCCAAGATCGTTTAAAAGTTGCTCGGTAATGATAAGAGTTCATAGCCAAGGCATAACTTATGAAGCGGGGCGCGAAGATTGGCGAGTCCGAAAAGGCCCTAACAAGGCATGAGGATTCCATTTTATTGCTGAAGATCCAAAGTGATGTGAAAAGCATTATTCCCAAAGTCAATATAAAGGATCAAGACTCACGACGAAAAGCAATCAACTCCCATAAAGATCATGGAGAAGTCTATCCGAAAAGACCCTAACAAGGTATGAGGATAAATAGATCCAAGTCCGAAAAGGAGGCGGATCGTTGTATCTCAAAATCCCAATTAGAGATTGAAGAAATAATCATGAAGTCATGGTCAACAAAGTTGGAGTACCCCTCAAAAGTCTCCAAGTGAAGAAACTCTATTATGATGAGAAGACCATTATCTCAAGAACGTCTCTCGAAGATATGAAGTATGAAGTACATGCCAAATATCGGCCCGAGAAAGGTCTCAAATCGTGAACCAAGTTATGCCAAGATATGAACTTTTTGATATCCCGAGAAGCAGTTTTAAGAGATTTTGTCCTTTAGCTAACTATTGATCAAATCGTCCTACTTTGCTTTCAGCCCTAATAAACTATCGAAATAAGTCCAAAAATGCATCTTCATGATCATTCTAAGACAAAAATAAAATATAAGAGATACACCTAGGAATAAGGGAGTTTAAGCATTTAATTAAGCCATGTGTGTAAGTGTTTGAATTGCTAACTTATAATAACAATGATCTCGTTTTTAAGCTTAGTTTGGGGAACGTGAAACTTGAGGGTGATAAATCTTCGCAGCACCAAAGTCCTATTGTAAGTCATCGATTTCTTTGCAAGTTATTTCCATGTAGCTATTTTCAAGTGAAAATGGTTTTCTATCCCTTTGTTACCTTTGAAGTTTTATTTCTTTAATTTTTGTTTAGTAGAATTTAAATAAGGCCAAGGTTGATTAATTATGAGAAAAGTGTAAAATTGCTTTATCACTAAGCATTGCATGAGGGCATGGCAATGGTTAAGTGTAGGGGATTTGATAGGTGTGTAAACACCCATCCTTTTACCACTTAATTCTGGCTAAAACGAGACCAAAACACGTATTTAATATCATTTGTTTGGAATTATGCGTGGTTTTTGTGTTTATTGTGTTTTCAAAGCCAACCGGATGAATATTGAAGAAAACATGGGATTGCACGGGTTTTACTGAAGAAAAAGACTCAAGATAAAGTCTATTGTCCAAGAGATGCAAAATATTTGAAGTCACTGGGCCTATTTGACGATTTATCGAAGAAAAGGACCAAAGATGGAAGATTTACTTAAGTCGAAGAAACTCAAGTCTATTAAACGAAGAAATTAAAAGACGAGTTGAATTTAATCGACAACAAATCCCGAATCAGAATCGAAAACGGAAAATTTTCTGAAGAGACGAAAAGACAAGAAGAACGGGAGAAAGCCCACTCACCAACCAAAGGACAAGCCTATATAAAGGGTCCCCTCACACACATCCAGGAGTTAGTTAGTTTTTGTTTTCTTCTTCCCCACTCTTTCTTCTTCCTGTTTCGTAGCATCACCATCACCACTAGGGTGATTGGTGATTTTAATCTTTGTTCTTCCAATCTTGTTGTTTTAATCTTTGTTTGATCTTGTCAAAACATTAATCATTTAATACAAGTCTTGTTTAATCTTTCCATTTCATCTTGTTCATCATCATTTTTCTTTTCAAGTTCTTAAGGTTTTATTTTTCTTGATTTGATCTTCAAAAGTTGTTGGGATTTGTGTTTTTGTTGATGGGATTTGTAGTTTATGGTTAGTAGATGCTTTGTGATTGATTTTTTTAAGTTTTTGGTGAAAAACTTGGTGATTTTGGGATTAAAACTAGTTTCCTTGTTCTTCGGTATTATTTCTGTATCTGAGTTTCTGGGTTTTCAAAACTTCCGAACCAAGCCAAAAAGTTCCGAACGAGCCATAAGTTCCGAACCAAGCCAAAAACGTCCGAACGAAGCCAAACTTCCGAATGAAGCATAAAGTTCCGAACCAATTTTAAAGTTCCGAACCAATTTTTGAAAAACTTCCGAACCAATTACTTCCGAACCAATTACTTCCGGACCAATTTCTTCCGAACCAAGTTTAGACTTCCGAACCGATTTTCTTAAAGTTCCGGACGAACCCAAAAGTTCCGAACGAAGCCAAAAGTACCGAACCAAGCCAGAACTTCCGAACCAAGCCAAAAGTTCCGAATGAAGTAGAAACTTCCGAATGAAGGCAAAGTTCCGGATGAGTAATTAAGTTCCGAATGAAGCTAAACTTCCGAACCAAGGTTGAACTTCCGAATCAGTCTTCTTTTAAATTACTTACTGTTTCTGTTTCTTTATGTCTATCTTACCATTTCTCATTATTTCTTAATTTAAGTTTGATTTTAATTCAAAATTTTGTCAGTTATTAATAATTCAATTACTTTCAAATTACTTTTAAATTTAAGTTTAAATTTTCGATCATTTAACATTTAGTAGGTAACAAAACCAAACCCTTTTATTTAGTAACCAAGAACAATCACTCCACTTAAGGCCGAGATCAATTCGAGAGGATTCCGAGACATAAATTGAACCCATACTAAATCTCTAGTATCACGCACCTTTTTTATGCGGATGATGCCTTGTTCATTGGAGAATGGTCTGACAGGAATTTAAAAGGTATCATTAACATTTTGAAAAGTTTTTTTCTTGCTTCTGGGCTTCAAATAAGTATTCATAAAAGTCAATTGTTGGGTGTGGGGGTTTCACGTCATGAGATTCAGCTTGCGGCTTCTTCCAAAGGATGTTCTGTTATGAGTAATAAATTTCGTTACTTAGGAGTTATGGTAGGAGAGTGATATTCTCGTCTTAAGGCTTGGGATGACACTATCATAAAGATTAGATCTCGTCTCTCTAAGTGGAGGATTAAAACCCTCTCAGTAGGTGGTCGGTTAACCCTCTTGAAATCAGTCCTGGGTGCTACTCCTATTTACACTATGTCTATCTTTAAAGTTCCCAAAGGCGTATTGAAGGTAATGGAGGCTATTCGTAGCAGGTTTTTCAATGGAACAGATCAATCGGAAAGAAAAATCACATGGGTTGCTTGGGATAAGGTGTTAACTTCTAAGAAACGCGGAGGTCTAGGAGTCTCGAGTTTTTTTGCTTTGAACCGAGCTTTACTTCTTAAATGGGTATGGAGGTTTCTGTCGCATGATGGTTCTCTTTGGAGTCAAATTATAGCTGCTTTATATGGGCCTTCGATTGTAAATCATCCGTCCCATTTACCATCTACCTGGTGCTTCATTGTCCGGGAATTACATAAATTACAAGGTAAAGGGTTAGATTTTCGCTCTCATTGTAAAAAGCGTATTGGGAATGGTTCTAACACAAGGTTTTGGTCTGACTGTTGGTTCGGAAATACAACCCTCGATCTTATAAGTTTCCTCGTTTGTTCGCTTTAGAGATGGATAAAGATATTTCAGTGGCAACAAAATTAAATGCTCCTGTGGATAATTCTTTTCGTAGATATGTTCGGGGTGGTCTCGAACAACAGCAGATGGCAGATATGATAGCCATGCTAGAATCAGTTTCTTTATCTAATTCATGTGATCGCTGGTTTTGTGATTTCTCCGGCGATGGTGTTTTCAGGGTGAAGGAGGTTCGAAACTTTATTGATGATTTACTTCTTCCTGCTCAAACTGAGCAAACTAGGTGGGTGAATTCAGTTCCAATTAAGGTTAATGTCTTCGTTTGGCAAGCTTGGCAGGATCGTTTGGCGACTAGGGTTAACTTAGCTAGAAGAGGAGTTAATCTTGAATCTTCTATCTGTCCGGTGTGCTCCTCTTGTGAGGAAGATGTCCATCATATTCTCTTTTAGTGTGATTTAGCCCAGCTTGTTTTGCGTCGTATTTGCAGATGGTGGGATTTAGATCCGCAAAGTTGGTCTTCATTCCAAGATTGGCAGGCGTGGTTCTTATCTATACGTTTTCATTCCAAGGTCAAATCTCTGCTGGAAGGCGTCTTTTTCGTTGCGTGGTGGTCCATTTGGAGATTTAGGAATCGTGTTATTTTTGAAGACAATCATCCTAGACGCTCGGAGGTTTTGATGATATCGTGTTTTCTGCTTTTAATTGGTGTAATAGTCGTAGTCGTAAGTCTTTTTCATGGGTGGATTGGTTAAAAAACCTCATTTAATTTCTTTGTAATTGATTTTCTAGCACCTTGCTAGTTTTATAAAAGTTGTCGTTCAAAAAAAATATTAATATGTATAACATAATAACATATTATAGATATAATTCTTAAATACTATTAGGATTTATACGACTTAGAGCACAAGGAGTCATCACTCCGAGTGATTGATTTTTTGGGTGCCACGTCAGCGAAACTCACACTCACATTCATTTGGAAAAAACAGAGGAGTCATCACTCCGAGTGACTTTCAGTTTTTTCACAATTTTACAAAACACCCCTAAACAAACTTAAATATTTCATTAAACTAAAAGGGATAAAATGATTTTTTTTATATAAAATAATGTTTCTGTCTTCACCCCCAACTCCAAACCCTACTTCTTCTTCTTCACCAGCCGCCACCCACCACCAGCCGCCACAACCACCACCAGCCGCCACAACCACCAGCAGCCGCCACCACCATCACTGCAACAACAACAAAAAAAAGACAAAAAAAGTCATTCTCAAAAAAACATCCAAAGGGGTAAAAAGATTTTTTTTATATAAACAACCCATCGCGCGCCGTGAGTTTTGTCACGCCACAGGCTCGCGCCGTGGGTTTTGTGTGTAGCCGGAATCATAACGCGGCCCACGCCGTGGGTTTGGCACCCCACGGCGCCACCACTCCCAGCTCTCTTAATTTACATTTCAAATTCAAAATTGACATATTCTTAATGCAATTCTTCCATACTTCTGGAATTTACATGACTTTTATCATCCAAAAGTCTACTTGATTATTAAGACAAATATCTTATGTGATCATTTAACATGTACCAGTAAGAGTGTGTTATTATCCCTTTGGAGGCTAGATATGTTGTGGTAGGAGTATTCTTTATGATGACCATTTAATGATGGAGTGAGTTAGTCATCATCATCCATGGGTATACGCAGTGACGGAGCCAATCATTTTTATTCGGGTGAGCTAATACAAAATTACAAGTTAAAGAAAATAAATATACTAATGGCGAAACGTTAATACTAATAAATGTCGGTACCTTATAGTAGAATTAGCCATTAATATTATAAACTGCGCTTTTAAGTTGGTATAACATTTAATTAGTTCATATTCGAGTCAGGTCAACCACTCTAACTCTAACTGACGCCCCATTGAACATTGGGTCACATTAGATTTCGACTCATCAAGCACTATTTATGATTTTTTTTTGGTAAATGGTAACTTCAGAAGAACTAAAGCGACTAAATTTTCTCTAAACATTGACAACTACATTCATGTCGAATTATTTCTCCCTAACAAACGCGATTGATTTTCTTCTCAACTCAAACCTCGTTTATAACGACGGGTGATACATTTGTGATCTTATATTTGATTAATCAATTTTTTTGAAAGGCAAGTAATCAATATATTACATTTCACAACTCTATAATAGAAATCAAAAGATGAGTCCATCAGAAATATAAAATTTGATTACTACCATGGGGATCTTATATTATAGTATAGTTGCTAAAAATTTTAATTTCTTTATTAGAAAGATACATGAGTTGTCGATTAGTAATTTTCGTGAAGTTTCATAGTAGTTAAACTCGTGGGAACTAATTTTGATATGTTATATCCCACAAATCAGTCAACTTTCGTCAGTTTGTAAATGAATCGGACGAATGTGATTCGCTTACTTAATTTTAAGCAAACAAGTAACCGAAAGCGGACGCGTAATGGAATCAAAATAATTGTTCATGTTTGTTTATTTAAGTTTGAACTGGTTCGTGTTCGTTTATGTTTGTTTATTAATAATTTAAACGAACGTGAACCTACATAAATGAATGTAAAGGGACATATATGAACGTAAACGATAATATATAAATGTAAACAGAGATAACCGAGCGTAGAAACAAGGTTTTACTTTAAACAATGTATACGGTTTTTAAAATAATTAATATATAATTTATTTTATTGTTAGTGATCTATGAAATACGTACTTAAGTATATCATTTATTAAATTCTTTTTAATATTTGAGAGATCTTAATCGAACGAAGATAATCCGGTAATAAGACCAACATAATCGACCGAAATAATCCACCGCTCGAAAGAATGGGGCGTTTGTTCATGTTCATGTAACTAAATGGACCAAAAAAACATGTCCATCTTCGTTCATTTATGTAAGAAACGAAAATAAACGAGTTTTTTATCAGAATAATTTGCGAATAGTTCGTCGAACGTTTAATTCGTTTACACAGCCCTAAATTTTTTGTTTAATTTGCTTACTTCCAGGAAACCGTAGTACTAGTAGTGTTGCTTATGTTGAACAATTGTGACGCCAAATCACTAGGTTATGGTGTTTGTAGAATACCTCAAGCTCAAAATTTTACATATGAATGATCACCATTGTTGTGTTATCAACATGCCTAGTCAATCCTATATCCTACCAACAAAAATGTTATTTGCTTGAAAAATTTAACTCTATCAGTTGAAATTCTATGTATCGTGCTAAAAACATTCTTTTGTTAATCATCGGCATGGAACTCGGGGCGGCCTGTTCAAGACAAGAAAGAAAATGTGTAAATGAAGAGTTTAGCTGGTACGATTCATGGAGTGGATCAGATTATCATTATGGGAGTTGGGCTCTTGAGAGTAAATGAACAAGATGTGATCTGCATAATACGTCATGCAGTGACTTGCACTCATTGCCCAGTGACGGGCTAGCTGAATGATCATTCAGCTATTAGATGGATCGTCGATGCTCCAGTTCAAGTAGCATTTACACAAACAAACATTGACAGAAAAGGATGTTCTTGCCTTTTCACCTCTAAAGTTAGCAGCCTTCGTTCTTACTCTTGTTTGGTGTAGTACAGAATAGCGAAAATGCTAAGGTTTTCGATTAACTTCAAAGTGTCTAACTATACTTGTTGTGTCATTAGTCTATATAATAGCAACGCGCTCCAAGTTCGTAAGGTGCCAAATTACGTTTTTTTAGTAAGATTAACCATTGGCCTAAAGTTATATACACCTGCATCAATTAACCATCATGAGTTATTAGAAATGCAATTATTTGTGAAGACTTATACGTGAACGTATTCGACTCAGTACAACCTGGACGCTCTGGGAATTGACTTTCACTCCATTTGATGCCCCGTTTGTGGACCGCCAATTTGCTCTTGGTGGGGACTTGACGACTACCCAAAAGACGGTTTACTGGTCAGTCAACTTTAATGAATATCCAGAGCTGTGTTTCAGTTTGATAGTATACAATCAACAGGATGGATTTTATGGAGACATTCTAACAGGACTTGTTTAGATCCGAAGGCTCCTCATACCGACAGGCCTGTGTACCACATTAGAATTTTAACACAGTATTGCGCTTCTTAGAGGAATGATTGGATTGACAATCCAACATTAGCTTGTACAAAATCTTTGTAACCTCTTTCTTACTAGATTCTTGCAAGACTTCAATGAAATTTGCCGATGAAGAAAATGCAGTCACTAATACTCTCTAATCTGAGTATAAACTCTTAACGATATAGTCAATAGTAATAGTTTTGGAGACATAATTCACTGTAATTAGCTTCTGCTAAATCATATCATGATACCTAAAGCCACAGTAACTGAAACATTTTCTCACAAACCAAATTTAACTAGCTAATCGATCTGCAGCAACGTGATACATAAATAAAAACTAAGTTCCACACTTAACCCCCTAGACTTCATCATAAGCTAAAATAAAAACTAAGCATAACAAGTTCAAATCATATGACTTCTGGCTGGCGTTCATGAAACGATGACAGCGTTCTCGTTTGCATCACTAAGCAGCTGAATGTTATCACCCTCTGCATCAGCCTTCTTTTCATCCACCTTCTGTGGACCTCCATTAGCTATACTTGCTTCCCGTGCTTCCTCCTCAGCTTTGTTCCTAGAATCCTCAACAGCTTTTAGTCTTGCTTCTTCTTTAGCATCTTCCAAAGCTTTGATCAACTTGTTCAAGCAAACATCAGCATTCTCTTCAGCTGATTGTGGCATCAGATTTTCAGCAACATCGGCTGGAGTCATGTTGGTTTCTTCCAACAATCGACTAACCGTTGCAAACAACTCATGTGATTCAGTTAAAAGATAATTCTTCGCAAGCACCTTAAACGCTTCAAAACAGCAGTAAGAAAGCATGATATGTTTATCCATACGTCCCCTTCGGATAAGAGCAGGGTCAAGCTTCTCGACATAGTTGGTAGTGAAGACAATTATTCTTTCACTTCCACAAGCTGACCATAACCCGTCGATGAAGTTCAAGAGCCCGGACAAAGTCACTTCACTCTCATTCTTTCCTTTTATGTTATCCTCCTCGGCCATTTTGTGAATCAGATCCTTCTCTCCATCTTTTTTCTCTTTATTTTTCTTCTTTCTTTGTCCAGTTAAATCAAGTGAACAATCGATATCTTCAATCACAATTATCGATTTACTTGAAGTATCAATTAACAACCTCCTCAATTCCGAGTTATCTTTAACAGAAGTCAACTCCAAATCATATATGTCGTACTCAAGAAGATTAGCCATAGCAGCAATCATGCTAGACTTGCCGGTTCCAGGGGGTCCGTAAAGAAGATACCCTCGCTTCCAAGACTTCCCGACCCTCATATAGACATCTTTTGACTTGCTAAACCACATAAGGTCATTCAAGATATCCTTTTTCTTTTCCGGATCCATTGCAAGAGTATCAAAAGTAGAAGGATGCTCAAATGGAATGTGGCTCCACATCTTCGTGTGGTAACCATGACCATTTTGGATCTTCTTGTTGGTATAAAGCTTGCGTTGCCTTGTTTTCACCGCGATTGCTTTTCCCTCATGGAGCACATGCTGCAAGTAAACTTCTGTGATGATATCACGATGTTTTCTACTACAAGTGAGCTTGTAGTACCGCTTCTCGTCACTGCCATTATAAGAAAATAAGGGTTGTTGTTTGGGGATTCTTTTACTCGAAGTCCACCAAATCTTGATACCTTGAAACTCATCCATGACTTCTTCGTAGTCATCCATACTCAATATTACAGATTTACAATCATTTCTTTCATGTGCTTTAAGCCGTTTAGCTTTCTTTGTAGTGTTTGTGCTAAGATAGCGATCGATAGCAATAAATGCTTTGCTTCGCACGAATGTACCATCTCCTTGGTATTCATTAAACGTGATTTCAACATAAGGGTAGATGTAGCTAATGACTTTGTTGATGTAGTTTCTAACACTCCTTCGGAACTCATCAGGAAACAGTTGTTGGAACATCAGCCACATTGGCCACACAAACATACCCGCGGCCATCATAGACCCCATCATCTTCAATTCTTCTTTTGTTGCTTACTGTGTCAAGTGAAAAATAGTAACTAGTTAATTTTCATTTGTGGTAATTTTGTGATGGTTCATGTGACAAATTTAGACTTAGCTTGCTTTGCAGTGGTGTAACTTGTAAGTATTTCCATATTCATGTATTTGTAAATTCATTATCTTTAACATAGTTTTTAAAATAACCATTTATTTACAGTCTATAAAACAGTAAAAAAGCAAGAACTAAAGGTTTGCTAAAAGAGATTATAGAAGCATAACAATATGTTAATAATTTGGTATGAACAAGTCCTCTATTTTAATATTTGTCTTTTATGCAACAAGTTTAAACAGTAAGAAGTTAAGTTGATGCATACCTTATATAAATAATGTTGCTAGAAGATAGAAAAGCATAATATGTAAATAATTGACAATAAAGCATGAAGTGCAGATGAACATATATACATACCTGAAATTTTTTGCTTGTTGAAACTCAAAAACAAACTACTCATACAAATGAAAGAACAAACTTTCTATTTAACATCAAAGAAAAATAGAAGTGGAAATATATTTTTGAACCTTACAGAGTATTTTATGACACCTTAGAGTTCTTTGAACGTTTTATTTAATTCTCTTGATCCTGACAGTACATCAATGCCAATTACTACGTATCATTTTAATGACCATCTAGCTAGATGATAAAGTAGTCAACAATAGTGTGAGCTATATCCTTTATGGCTATTTAGTACTTGATCATCTTTGGACATGATGAAAATCTTTAGAATTCAATGGAGGTTTGTGGAATGTATGACAAATAAGATTGAAATTATCAAATTTCATCCGATTCACAAGTTGTATTATATGCTTATAGCGCTTTAGTTACAAAGTCATATTAAAACTCTAGAAAAAATGCCTACTTAAAAGTAAGTTCATATAAAACAATACATGTTAAAATAATAGAAGTGAAATAAGACTAGAAGAGAGTAGCATGAAATACTAGATTTTTTCTAGTTAACATTATGGTTGTAACTAAGGAAGTTGAGCTCGAGCTTAACAGTGCTTGAGCTAGACTCGGAATTAGGTAGGCTCAAGTTTGAATGATAGTTCGAAGAGATTTAATCCTCCAAGCTTGAGTTCAGCTCAAATAATAATATAGCTTGATTTTGGTTCGAAAATCTGGAATTTATATATAAATATTGCATTCGATAGCTGTTAAAGCATGATAATCAAAGAGATCACACAGATCTTTCACCCAACCAACCACCACATGATGAATATTATTAAGAATCAAAGTACAAAACAGATTAATCCTCAAACGAGTGCTAATCGAACAAATACAAAATAAATAATATGAAATCATCCCAACTAGGTTGATCCGATTTCCTTACAACATAAATCACTCAAGACTCAATGTTTGTTACTAGATAAAAGACCTTCCAGATGATAAGCTACAAACGGCTATCAAGATAAGAGAGACGAGAGCGGAGCACACAAAGTGTGTGTGTGTGAATGAATGTTGTTAACCCTAGCTCAATGAGAGCTAGGGTAATATATTCTTATGTCCCAACGATTATAAGCAGGCCCAAGACACAAAGCCCACTCACACATTAGTTCAGATGGAGCCTAAGTAGCAAGAATGGAGAAGTGACAAGATAAGTCCTCCAACTTTGACCATGCATATACAAAAAGAAACAAAAGAAAGAACCAAAGAACATAATAGAAATAGACTAGGTCAATTTGATAAATCAACACCCTTCCTCAAACTGAACAATCATAGCCACAATTACTTTCCAAACATGTTCACAAGCTTTAGCTGGCTACACAGTTTCAAGTGCTGAGAGATCCCATTGGCTTTGGTAAAAATATTAGCTGTTTGATCAACTGAGGCAACTTTGATAGTGTTAATGACACCATCTTGAACCTTTTCCCTGATTAAGTGAACATCTACTTCAAAATACTTTGTTCTCTCATGAAACACATGATTAGCAGCAATTTGGATAGCATAACTGCTATCATAATATAAATTCACAACCAGTAAGCTCTTGATTCTGAGATCACTCAAAAGATTGGTAATCCATATCAACTCACAAGTGGCACTAGCATGCATCTATATTCAGCCTCAGTAGAGGACCTGGATAATGTGGGTTGCTTCTTGCTCTTCCAAGAGACAAGAGAACTTCCCAAAAAAACATATCGAGATACAGACTTTATGGTCTTAAGACACTTAGCCCAGTTAGCATAAGTGAAACAGGATAATCTTAAAGAGTTATCTTTGTAAAACTGAATACCAGTTCCAGGTGAGTTATTAAGATATCTGATAACTCTCAAGGTAATCTTAAGGTGAGACTGTAAGGGATCAGGCATATGTTGACTAAGGCAGTAGAAAGCATAAGAAATATCAAGCCTAGTATGGGTGAGATAGATAAGTCTGCCTAAAAGCCTTTGGTATTCAAAGATACTTTTAAGGTACTTATCAGTCTCACTCTCATCAATAGCAATCACACAATTCTCAGGTAAAGGAGTGGTTGCTGGTTTAGCCGCAAGCAAACCAAACTCATGAATAAATCTGGTTTTAAGAAAATCTGGTTTTATCATAAATCTACTAAAGGAGTGGTTGTTGGTTTAGATGTAAGCAAACCAAACTCATGAATAAATCTGGTATTAAGAAAATCTGGCTTTATCATAAATCTGCTAAAGGAGTGGCTGATGGTTTATCAGTCTCACTCTCATCAATAGCAAGCACACAATTCTTAGGTAAAGGATTGGCTGTTGGTTTAACAACAAGTAAACCAAACTCATTAATAAATCTGGTTTTAAGAAAGTACGTCTTGAGGAAATTGAGAGGTTTATCATAAATCTGGTTTTAAGAAAACTCTTAAACCTCTCAATTTCCTCAAGACAATTTCCAGTGATGATGAAATCATCAACCTAAACAAGAAGAGCAACAAATATGTTCTCATATTTTTTAACGTAGAGAGAGTAATCGAATTTGCTTTGGACAAAGCCATGCTCAACCAAGACAGTGGATAACTTTGCATTTCACTGTCTTGGAGCTTGCTTAAGTCCATAGAGAGTCTTATTAAGCTTACAAACCTTGTTCTTATCATGGTAGTTAAAACCCAAAGGTAAGGTCATATAAATTTCTTCATCAAGATCACCATGCAGAGACGTATTATTAACATCAAGTTGGAATAAAGGCTAGTCATTGGAGACAACTATGCTAATAAGGCATCTAACAGTCACCATTTTAACAACATGACTAAAATTTTCATCAAAGTCGATCCCTTCCTTTTCACTGTAACCCGTAGCAACAACTCTAGCTTTAAATTTAATAACTTAACCAAAGGATTTATATTTAATCCTGTTAACCTACTTGTTGTTAATAGCTTTCCTCCCCACAGGTAATTCACATAAAGTCTAAGTGTTATTTCTTAAAAGGTCCTCAATCTCACAGTTCATGGCCTCAACCCACCTACTATCTTTGATTGCATCATAATAAGTGGTTGGCTTAACAAACTGGTTAAAAGTAGTAGCAAAGCAAAAGTTAATGGTGTTAAGTTTAGAGTAATTAACATGCTTTTCAATTCCATACTTAAGCTTACTCTCTAGGACAAAATCATTAATCTTTACAAGAAACTTAGTAGGTCTGGTAGACTTCCTAATGCTAGGATGCCCTTCTTCTTCTTCATTATTAACCCCACTATGCTCAATAAAAGTGACAGAATGATTGGTATCATCAATATTTCCCTCAGACTGTTGGTTATCAACTATATGGGTTGTAGAGTCCTCCTCATGAGGTTGCACAGATGCAACCTCAACTCCACCATCCACACAAGGTGTAACTCTCTCATCATCATAGGGACTTATATGGTTTTGGTTATCAAAAAAGTTTAAAAGTTCAACATCACTTGTAGCAACTACATCTGCCAAATCATTTTCTTTAGTTTTTTTATCTTGAAAGGAAAAATAGTTTCATAGAACCTCACATCTCTAGAAAACATACTCTTATATTATCAAGACTAAAAAGTTTGTAAGCCTTTTTAATAGACGAGTAACCAATCAACACACACTTCTCAGACCTACATGTTTATCACTATTATTTAGACAAGTTAAAAAACAAAGAGACCCAAAACACTTAAGGTGAGAGAGATTTGGTTTTTTCTTATAGAGCAGTTCATAGGGGGACCTACCTTTTAAGACAGAAGAAGGGAGCCTGTTGATTAATAGACATCAGTCAGAATACATTCAGGCTAGAAATTAATAGAAATCCCTCCCTGAAACATAAGACTCCTTGCTACATTGAGCAGGTGTCTATGTTTCATTTCAGCAATACCATTTTGTTGGGGAGTGTATGGGCAAGAGGTCTGATGGTTGATAGCTAGATCAGAGAACAAACAATAAACTTGTTTGATAACAAACTCAGTCCCGATGTCAAATCTAAAAACTTTGATTTTAGTATTAAACTGATTTTGAATAAGATTAATGAAATTTACCAACCATTAAAAAACTTCATCTTTAGCTTTTAAAAGATAAGTCCAAACATCTCTAGAGTAATTATCCATAATAGTAAGAAAATACTTGTACCCTTCCTTTTTTAAACCTTGTAAGGGCCCCACAAATCAAGGTGAACAAGATCACCAATCTGGTTTGATTTATGGTCACTCAACGGAAAGGGTTCCCCTATTTGCTTGGCTTTATGACAAGTTTTACAAACAGAGATACTAGTATTTCTAGAAAGATTGAGGTCAGTCTTGGGATCATTGAGAACTTGGTTAGCAGGGTGACCAAGTCTACAATGCCAAAGGTCTTTTGATGTGTTAATGGTCATGGCAGAGTTCACATTACTTGAGCTCTTAGTCTTAAGGTCATCAAATAGATATAGCCCCCCAGATTCACTACCAGTTCGCAGAGTGGTCCCCTTGTCCAAGTCCTAAATATAACACTTATCTTCATCAAATCCCACAAAGAGTTTACTATCTTTAATAAGTTTGTTCACAAACAATAAGCTAACACAATATCTAGGAACAACCAAAACATCATGAAGAATAACATTATTAGAGAGTCTTAGGTCACTTATGTGACTAATGGTGGCAACAGTGCCATTAGGGTGACCAACAGAGATGTTGAGATTGGAGATATCAACAACATTCATCATACTAACAGTGGATGTGGTAAGATGTTGGTTTGCCCCAGAGTCTATAATCCAACCCAGAGTGATGGTTTTGACAAAAAACTTGTTGTTGCCACAAATTTTTTTGGAGAAATGAATATTAAACCAAACATTAGCATTAAAAAAGAAATTCTACCTGCCATATTGGACCGAGTGTTGTGAAAAGTATCATTGATCAAACTTAGGAGTTTCTACATTTGTTCAGTAATAAAAGAAGTTGGGGAGTTCCAGTAGAAGTCTGCTTATCCCCAACTTTTATATCACAATTAGCATTAAAATTAGTTTTAAAACCAGTTTGTTTAGAACCATTAACCCCCTTTTTATAACCAGCAGGATACCCATGTAATCCAAAACACCTATCAACAATGCGGTCAATTTAACTGCAATGAGTATAGAGAAGGTTAAGGTCGGGACCCCTATGACTTCTAGTACCATTGCCCTTATAAGGTGGTTTATTGGGGGTATTGGTGTTACCCCTTCTGTTCTGATTAATGGTCTTAGCAGCAAAAGAGGTGGCAGTCATTTTAGCCTTATTGTGGTCAGAGTTCTCGTGAACGCCCCTATGGGAATCCTCTATTGACACTATAGCATAGGCCTCCTTCACATTAGGAAGAGGATCCCTTGTGAGGATAGCAATTCTAACAGGCTGATAGTAGTCATCAAGGCCCATTAGAAACTACATCAGCCTCATGATCTGCTGATGTAGAGCCAACTTAGTCCTGGCAGGACAGGTACACTTAACAACACAAATACACTTAGGAAGTTTAGTAATAGCATCAAATTCTCTCCAAAGAGAGTTCTATCTATGATAGTAATCAGCTAAAGTACTACCCCCTTGTTTAACAGACCCAATTTTCTGAAGCAAATTATTGACAACAGAACCATCCACCTTATCATAAGTTTCATTTAAGTCTTTCCACACAGTAGCAACATTTTCAGTGTAAAGAATACCCATATAAACATCACTAGAGACAACATTCATGATCCAAGTAAGCACCATAGCATTACATCTATTCTATTGAGCACTCAAAACATCATCAGTGTAAGAATATCTTAAACAAGAACCATCAATAGAGACATACCCGTTTCTAGCTTGTAAAGCAAGTTTCATAGCATTATTCCACATTCTATAGTTTTCAGTACTAAGAAGTTTAATAAGAACTAAGACAAAGCTACTGTTATAACTATTATGGATATGAAAGGGATTACCAACATCCAAGTTACTAATAAGAGCAACAGGAGTATGGGTGGTTTGAGGATCACCTCTACTACCACCATTTCCTACACCACCACCATTTCCTCCACCACTACCAGGAGGTGCAGGAAGAGGAGGTATAGCACTCAACTTCACAATAACATAATAAACAACAAACAAAAATAGGAAGAAGCAACAGAGCAACAACAAGTAGAAGCAATAAGACAATAACAGATCAGCAGAAGCAAAAATAAGCAATCAATAGATAAACAATCAAAGAGTGGATAGATAAACCAGAAATGCTAGCTGTGGACTAGGATTGACAGAGCAGGTATCCACACCAGTCAAGGCTGGAGGGTCAAGATATTAACCGAATCTATTTTCACCCACAACACTAGGAACATTAATCCAAAGAGAACCAAGAAAGGGGTAATATGGAAAACGATAGAAGACATACAACGAAATAGCCCACAATATATCAAAATTAGACACCTAGACTCTAGATTCACTTAATCTAGAGGATGGGTGAGCCAAGAAACAGAAAACCCCCAAAAATGAAATCAGGGTTTCACAAACCCTAATATTAATATTACCTGTAATCACCAAAAACCACAACGGCACCACCAATACAAGCTTCGAGAACACTAGAGACCCAAAAATAAAATTAGGTTTTCACAAAACCCAATTTTAATTTTGCATGCAAGTACCAAGAAACACAACGAAAACACTAATACAAGCTTCCAGAACACAAGGAACCTTAATTAATGCAACTAGGATGCAAAACCCCTAAAAATAAATTTAGGGTTTCACAAACCCTAAATGGTCGAATGATAGGTCTGAACCAATATAATCAAGAGAGAGCGTAAATCGCAGGAAAGCTCGAATATTAAAGCTTTGATACCATGTTAAAACATGATAATCAAAGAAATAACATAGATCTTTCACCCAAATAACCAACCCTTGGTGAATATTATTAAGAATCAAAGTATAAAACATATTATTCCTCAAACGAGTGCTAATCGAACAAATACAAAAGAAATAATATAAAATCGTCCCAACTAGGTTGATCCGATTTCCTCATAACATAAATCACTCAACACTCAATGTTTGTTACATGATGAAAGACCCCCCAGATGATAAGGCACAAACAGATATCAAGATAAGAGAGAAGAGAGAGCAAAGTGCACAAAGTGTGTGTGTGAATCAATGTTGCTTCCGTTGTCGTGCTTGTAATTACCCGATCACTGAACATGAGGTACTACTTGTTGTTCTATACATTTTGCATATCGAATAATGTTTTTAAATGTCCAATTATTGTGAGTTCTTATTAGTTTTTTTTTCTTGCTCAAGTTCTCTTTATCAGGGAAAGACGATTACTATAAGTCATGCTTCAAAGATATGACTCATCCCAAATGTGAAGTCTGCTTTCAGTATGTAAGGATATCGTGCGTAAAATAATCAGAATTCGGCCTTGTGCTAATTGAACTCGCTTTCAACTATCTTGATTCTTTTAACAAGTGACATAATACTAAATATTCTAAATGAATTGCATTATATGGTGATATGCCTTTGAACAACTTTGATGCCTTTCTGAGGAGCAAACTATTTGCAAGTGTACGCCTTTGAACGACTTTGATTCTAGTTAGTTGTTGCTTTGAATGTTATCAGGTTATTAAATACTTATTGTATTATTTGTTGCAGATACTAAAGATGTGAAATTAGTGCCATTCTTTATTTGTATGGTCTTCCAAGGTGACACTTATATAGCTCTCTTCTTAGCGCATCGTAACTTTGATATGGGCAGTTTTGTGGATTAGGTAATGGGTCAAAACGTGTCATTGTTTAATAAATGTTGAATTTTATGCAGATTTAGGAGTAGGCTTTTAAAATCTATATCGGGCAACTTTTAATCTGTTTAGTTTTAGCAAATTGGCAACTGATCCGTAGGGGTAAAGTATTACAAAATATATATTGGCCAGGTTGTAGTTGTGCTTTGCTTAGTTGCTTATCTAGTATAATTTTTATCTTAAACAAGTTGCACGCGTTTTCTTATAAACACATGACTGTTTTTTGCACTTTTATATTGGTTTTTGCTACGTTTTTGGAATGTTAAAAGCTACTGAATTGTTGTAAAGAAGTTGCTGTTGAATTGCTATAAAGAAGTTGTTGTATTGTTCCTGCTGTATTGTTGCAAAGCTACTAAATATCTGCTGAAATGATGCTGAATATGTTGCTGAATAGACGGGTCTAGTGAACAGATTGAGGTTGAAAAACAGTTGGTCAATGAATTAATAGGTGAGGTATGCATATTCATACAAGGATACCATGCATGTGCTTGGTTTCAGAAAGTGTATGCGGAATTTAACTTGCTTTTTAGTAGGTTTTTATTGTGAATCATTACTAATGGCTGTTGTAACAATGGGCGTGTCCAGGTTGAGATTGCTGCCGGGGTTGGCATTCTACATCTTTAATAGATGAAGGCGAGGTACCTCATTTTCCATTTTTTAGTGAATCATTATGGTTTATTGTTTATTTTTCTTTGGTTATTTGCTTGCATACGAAAACCAACAAATGTTTAGCATAATTGTGATATTCAACATGTATATGGGTGACTCGGAGGGGAATATGGAAGAATTGGATTTGGAGACGATAATAGCAGTAAAATGGTGCCTTAACAAGTTTAACTTCTAGCCGGAAAGGACATTGTCGAGTTCTCATGTGGTGGAACGCACTAACTGATGTCCAACCCCTAACTGAGCCAGAGTGCAAAATTGAGCCAGAGAGAAACCACATGTCCTAGTTAGTTGATTAATAGTCTTTAGTTTTTGTGTTACAAGTTAAAATTTTAAGTTGTAGTATGTAGATAACACTTTAGGAATCGAATTTATGTCCAACGGATGACACATTTATGTATCTCGGGTACTTTATTTGTATATTTTGATGATATATTAATGGGTTTTATTGTTTCAAATATCATTTTTTATATATTTATAGATTCTGAATCCAAAAAATATCAACTTATATTACGGATACTACGGAATTTAGCCACTTATTTCCCACAAATTAACCACAAAATTCCCACAGAATTGTTAGGGGAAAATGTGCATTTTTGTGGGAAACTAGTGGGAATCTGTGGCAAACACACCACGCTTTATGTGAAAGATGGTTGACAGAATTTGTAGGAAATCCTTGGGAAAATGTTTGTGGGAAATCCATGGAAAAAATGTTCGTGGGAAATCCGTGACAAAAACCCACTCCTTTTGTGTAAATTTTGGTTGATAAAAACCGTGGGAAATCCGTGGGAAAATAGTCAACGCTCCGTGGGAAAATCTGTGAGAAAATAATTTACTCACGGGGTTTTTAGCAACGGAATAATTCCGTGGGAAATCTGTGGGAAAGGGCCCTTTCACACGGAATTACCCATAGATCTTGTTGTGGGAAAACGTTGTTTGTGTAGTAGTGTTTGTACTTGTAAATTGTAATATATATACTACGTAACTAATGTACTCCACTAACTTGTATTCGATCACGAGCATATATCTCGTTCCACATTCACGTTAGTTATGGACATGTTTGTTAGCCCGTATTCTAAAGTGTTTACTGTGTAATTATGTAACGGGCTTTAGCCCAAGTCTAGAACATTCTTTGTATCCCTTATATATTGTTTCGGTTGATTGATTAATGATATACACGATTTATCAAAACCTACAATGTTCTCTTGAGAATGAGTTTTCATGTGCGACACTAAACAGAAAACCAATAATTAGGAATGCATGCATTAATGTCGGAAAGTAGGAGCTGGTCAATTCAAGCATTAGCTTTTGCTTCTATACCAATAGTTCAAGCAACGGATCAATCATTGGTGCCGTTTTAGTCCTTGTACATTTTTGATATAAACAAGACATGTGTCACAAAATTTGGAGAGAACCGAAAGTGTGACAAAAAAAATTACATTGCATAGCAAAAATCCATGAATATACTAAGATGATAATTAAAAAAAGAACATAATTTTCTATAAACTAAAAATATACTTAAATAGCTCTTACGTTATACAGATTTTAAGCTATATAATATAATTCAAAAGTGTAAGTGGTAATATGATACAATATGACATGTTATGTATTTTATTCAAAAGTGTATAATCTTGAGAATTCCTTGATCTCATACTTCTTTTCATGCCACAAGTTTGTGCATTGAATTGGAGAAATGACCACTGAATTACTTTGCTATTTTAGTGAAATAAAAAACTATTTAATTGGTGCTGGTGAGAATTAAAGTTTTGCTTCAATTTTTCATTTTACCTCTGTGTATCTTCTTTGCATTAATATTCATCTCATTGTAAAGTCTTTTCATTTGTTGTTTTAACTAAGGCTCCAAACAACCCAACTTTTTTATAGAACATAAGCTTGAACTTGTACTTGATTTGTTAAAATCGAGTTTGGGCTAGAGCTCAGTAATTAGCTCAAAAGTCAAAACAAGTATCGAGACAAGCTCGACCTTTCAATAACTCTGGCGACTCTTATCGAACTTTTTAAACCTTATTGTAAACAAAAAAATTTAATCACACATACTGATATAAACAATCAAAATGGTAAAGTGAATATTTGTATAATAATTGAATATTAAGAGAGCTGGGAGTCGTTGGCACAAGAAGGTAGTGCCAAAGCCGCCACGTAGGATTTTGGGGCTTTGGCACGAGAAACCCTTTGGTACCACATTTACGGGGGAGCCGTTTGCACGAGAAAAAGTGGTGTCAAAGGGGTATACTGGGCCCACAAATACCCCACTTTATAACTAAAAAAAAATAATAAATAAATAAAAAATGGATGGCGCTGGCTGTTGCTGTTAGCGCGAGGAGGGATGACACGAGGGCCGGTATGGTGCGCCAAAGGGAGGGTGGCGCCAAAGGGTTAACAGCCAGCCAGTAGCCAATCGCTCCCCTTGCTCGTCAAAGTACACTTTAAACCCTGATGTTCTAGAATTTTTTGTATAAGTTTTTTCTTTTTAGTTCATAGCTTTTTTTCTTTTATGTATAAATTCGAGTTTTTCGAGCCAAACTTGAGCATAACACAAGAATTACTCGAGCACGCTCAAATTTGGATCATTAATGCTCGTAGATGCCTCGATGCTATCGAAACGAGGCCAAACTCACTTGCCTTGACTACAACCCTATAATTTCCTAGCAGAGCTTGAGAACTTTCAAGCTCGAGCTCGACTTTCCTTGACTACAACCCTAATCTTAACTAGAAACAATCAACTATCGCATGCTATGTACTCTCTTGTTGTCTTATTTTACCTTTACTGTTATTGTTCGATACGACTTATATTTTAAGTATGCTTTTTTTACAGAGCAATTGACTTAATATGACTTTATCACTAAAGCGCTATAAGCATACAATCCTACTTGTAAATAACATTAAGTTTGATAATTTCAATCTTATTTATCATACATTCCACAACCTTTTTTCTTAAATTCTAAAGATTTTCATCATGGCCAAAGATGATCAAGTACTAAATAGCCATAAAGGATATAGACACCATTGGTCATTAAATTGATACTAATGGGCATTGATGTGTACTGTACATGTCATGATCAAGAGAATTAAATAAAATGTTCAAAAAACTCTAAGGTGTCATAAGATACTCTTTAAGGTTGCTATCAACAATATATTTCCACATTCTTTTTTTCTTTGAGGTTAAATAGAAAGGTTGTTTTTGAGTTTCAACAAGCAAAAGATTTCAGGTACGAAATATATCATGTATGGTCATTTTCACTTCATAATTTATTGTCATTATATACATGTTATGCCTGTATATCTTCTAGCAACATTATTTAAGGTATGCATCAAGAAATACTAATTAGTTCAACCTTTTGTTCTTAATTTCTTACTGATTAAACGTCTATGATCTCTTATTGACATCCATTGTGTAACTCTGTAAGTTATGTGCTAAATTTTTACTGTTCATACTTGTTATAAACTATATATGTGTTGTTCATACTATTTAAGGAAACTTTCTACTATGAACTACAAAGTTTTTGTAAGCCTTGTGAATGAAGGTGATCTTGTAGAGATGAAGAACTGATGAAACACAAAAACACCAACACTTTCATATCAGTGAATCCGTTTTTTATTCTTATAAATCGTATTCTCATGAAAATTCCTCTGATTACTGAAATAATGGTTTAAATACAAAAAGAGGGTGTTTTGGTGAGCTTATGTATTTTTAACAAGTTCCACTTCAAAGGATTAAAGCTTATTAGATTATTTCCTTCCAGAAAAATCTATAACCCCTATATAATAAGCTTATCAAAACACTATAAAGTAGAACTAACTATCAAGTACCTGAAAAAGGCTTTCCCAAACATCCCTTAAATCATAGAGAGTATGGGGACACCACGTAAATGTATTTACCTTGACGCGTTCATAATTTTTTATGGTTAACTTGCTTTACATGTCAGAATTGTATTCCGACATAAACTCGTTAAGATTAAGAAGAGATACAAAGTTAATCCTTGTAATGGACTCACTTTCTTATAAGAGATTTGCGCATATATTAAGTCTAGAACACAGCAAAGTCTGCATAAACCATATATTCTAACAAAATGTTGTCTGAAACAGAAAACTCGAAAAGGATGACGATTGGGGATATGACTCAGCTTGGTTCAATGATGGCTGGCGTTATGTTCGTCTTTGCAATGGTCCAAAGATGGTTGCCTGAAGAGTTTCGTCGTCATTTCCAAAGATACTTCCAAAGACTCTTAAGCTACGCATACCCCTACATAACTATCAGATTTGATGAATATCAGGTGGACGAGTTTGAACGTAGTGTTGCCTATATCGCCATTGATAAGTACCTCAGCACCCATTCTTCCAATGGAGCCAAACGACTCAAGGCAAATGTGCTCACTGGCGGTAAATCTTTTTTCTTAAACATGGACGACTACGAAGAAGTGGCTGATGAATTCCAAGGTATCAAAATCTGGTGGAGTTCGAGTAAAAGCATCTCAGATCAAAGGGTTCTTTTTACATATGGTGACAATGATGAGAAGAGGTGTTTTAAGCTTACATTCAACCGCAAACATCGTGACATCATCACTAAACGGTACTTACATCATGTTCTTGAAGAAGGAAAGGCGATTGGTGTTAAGGCTAGGCCCCGTAAGCTTTATACCAACAATAAAAGATCAATGTGGAGCCACATAATGTTCGAACATCCTTCCACTTTTGATACTCTTGCTATGGACCCGAAAAAGAAGAAGGACATTTTGAATGATTTAATGATGTTTAGCAAGTCTAAAGATTATTACAAGAAGGTGGGTAAGTCGTGGAAGCGTGGTTATCTTCTTTATGGTCCACCTGGAACTGGGAAGTCGAGTATGATTGCTGCAATGGCTAACTTTCTTGAGTACGATATCTACGACCTCGAGTTAACGTCTGTTCAAGATAACACTGATTTAAGGAAGTTGCTTATTCAAACATCGACCAAGTCAATAATTGTGATTGAGGATATTGACTGTTCACTTGATTTGACTGGTCAGCGAAAGAAGAAAGATGAAGATGGAAAAAAACATGTTCTGGTTCAGCAAATTGAAGAGGGTACGAAGAAAAAGGGCAGTTCAATGACATTATCTGGGCTTCTGAACTTCATAGATGGATTATGGTCAGCCTGTGGTAGTGAAAGGTTGATCGTCTTCACCACCAACCATATTGATAAGCTTGATCCAGCTCTGATCAGAAGAGGAAGAATGGACATGCATATTGAATTATCATATTGTTGCTATGAAACATTTAAGTTTCTAGCAAAGAACTATCTGGATATTGATTCACATGAACTGTTTGCAATCATCAGTTTATTGCTTAATGAGACTAACATGACTCCAGCCGATGTTGCTGAGAATCTAATTCCAAAGTCAGCAGAGGACACTACAAGAAAACATGTTTTTTAGGACCTTTTTCTAGGACACCTGTTTTTAGAGCGTCTTAATAAACAATTTATAGGACCAGTTAAATTTTAAGTTTTATTAAGTTGTTATTTATAGGACCCTTTATGCGAGGATCCTAATAAACTATTTTATAAGACACCTTTTTTGTAGGGTATTATTATGATGAAACATAATAGGACACTTCATATAAATGTCCTGTTATATTACATTTTATAGGACATATATTTGGCGTGGTTTTATAAAACGAATCTTTATAGGACACTTAATATGTGAGTCCTATTATATTGAATTTTAGAGGACCCTTCTTATTATATTGAATTTTAGAGAACCCTTCTTCGTTTGGAGTTTCATTATGACAAAACGTAATAGGAGACCTAAGACAAAAGTCCTAAACCATAACGCATTTCCGTAACCATTGTATTCTCTTTATGCTAACTAGTTAACGAGACTTGAACCCACCGCCACACATACTCAAACCAGAAAAAGACCTCACTTTCAAGGAGATTGGTGTGTAAAATCTAGAGTTGTTTATATAAAGTAGGAATCAAACTTGACACGTCGCACCTTTTAGTGTAATAGTCGCAAGCCTTTTTGTCACTAATCCATCCTGAGTTGTTCTAGGACACAACATTTTACGTGTGACTTGTTTGGTCTTATCTAGCATAAACACGTGTATCAAGATCCAAATACATTACCTTTTAAGATATACTTATTTATACTTGATATAACGGACCAATACTCGCGTGAAGAGAGGGAGTATAATGGTAAATAGTTATATTTTTTAAATCGTGATTCCTGTTCGACTCTTGATGCAAAGCTTATATTCTTTTAACTACAAAGCGCTTGTTTTCTAAATTTAATACAACATATTGTTTGAAAATTTGTAAAATTTTGAATTCATTAAGCTTAAGATGTATTAAGGATTGGGGTACTTTAAACAAGCTACATTTGTTTATGTTTCAAGATTTGAGATTTAAAAAATAAACACTCACTATTTATAAGTAATATAGATATATCTTGTGATATACGGAACATTCTCATATGCATCAAAATAATTCATAGCAATAGCTATTCAGGTCTAAATTAGGTTTAGATTTTCTCGTTTAATGTTTGTGATGACGTATAATCTCTAGTCGGGCTAGATAATGTGATTCACGGGTACTACCATTAGAAATAGATTAATACTTACGCGATGTGCGGACAGCCCAGGGGGCCCGGTAAGTCGTTGTCGCACATATGGTTCATTGCTTAATCGTGTCCTCGTCGCGCTGCGACAGAATCAGACAAGAATATAATCTATCTTATAATTATATTCGCCTAAGGGAAGAGGATATACACTTACCTCAGTTATGCGATAAGGATCAATCTATTTTGAATTATTATCTCTTCCTTAGGCCGGAAGAATAGGGAGCCCAGCCTAGACTCTCTCGAGTATAAAAGGAACCCCACGGTTCTACAAAGGTACGATACACACAATACCCTAAACCCTAATATACTCAACCTATTACTGACTCTCACGCCGGAGCCTAATCGTGGGTTACAAACTCACGGTAAGCCTAACGGTGTCTGTTTTAGTGTGCATGGTTCTTAAACAAGTTTCAATTGATGCAAGAGCCGGAGTCCACAAGACCCCGAATTAAGCCTAATTCGGGTCAAGCTCGGTCCACCCAACTTTTGTATCAACAAGTTGGCGCCATCCGTGGGACCCTACACTAAGCTCTAAGTAATGACGAAAAGCGGCTGAAACCCGTCCCAACCGAAGGGCGGATCTAAGAAGCCAACAGGGCCATACTCAAGTTTCAAACCACTTAATAACCAAGGCCGTGGAGGGAAGGGATTACAAGTATCTTTTTCCCCGTTAGTCATCCCTACCCCATAGGCAGCTGGGGACGCATCGTCCTCTTGGGAAATCCCTGATCCAACATACAACGATGCCCTGGATGCAAGGGATGTGGTAGACCCGCAAGCCGAAACGGAAAACCCTCCTGCGACGAAGCAAGATATGAGCAACTATGTCGTACAAAACTACGAAGCTCTAATTCCACTCATAAGAGCGCAGATGAGAGCAAATCCAACAAGAGATCTGCGGATCAGCTTGGACTTGATAAGGAACTTAGGGCCATCGAAGGGTAGAAACCTAACAGGGAAGCCAAGAAGGAAAAAAGGAAACAGAAAAAAAAGAAAACAATAGAAATCTTGGCATCTCCTTCTGATGCGCCCCTTATTGAAGACGCATCATCCTCAAATGATTCTGAGGACCCAAAGGAAGAAGACAACTTCATTACACCAGTCAATAACCATCGACGCACAAGCGTGAAAGACAGACTAGGGCACGACCCTTCTGGCAGATGAAGCACCCTTAATAGACTGGGCCCCTTGGAAAGAGATTCATCCCCGGATTTGCAAGGAAAGGAAAAAAGCAGGAAACTGAAAAAAGGCGCAGAAGATATTCCTTAAGCGAAAATCCCTCGGACTCTAATTCCAGCGATCACCATCCTCGCTGAAAGAGGGTCGCCCTTTCATCCACCGAGGATTCTAATTCCTCTGACTACAGCAGAAAGCATCGCAGGGCACTTAAGAAACCAAGGATGCACAGTGAAGAAGAATAGACCCGACCATGGCGTCGCGAGAAAGGAAGTGCGTTTTCAAAATGCATAACCACTTTCAAAGATAATAAAAAGAGACGCATGTCATTTAATGTCAAAACCTTCGATGGTACGACAGATCCAGATGATCACTTAAAAGTGTTCGAATCTCAAGCAGGGATAGAACAATGGCCAGAGGCCGTGTGGTGCCACATGTTAAACCCAACGCTCATCGGGATGCCAGGACTTGGATCGACCGCCTCCCACGAAGGAGCATTAATGGATTCGAAGAGCTTAGGAGATTATTCAGAAGAAATTATGTGCAACATAAAAAAGTACGACAAAAGCCCCGTCTCACTTGCGAGAGTGAAGCAGAGGCACAATGAAAGTCTCGAAGACTTTATGGAGCGCTTCAAATCTGAATTTCAACCAGATTAAAGATTGCCCTGAAATTCTTAAAATTTCAGGATTTCTCGCAAGTATCACTAACCCAGATCTAATAAAGAAGTTTAACGACAGAACCCGAGGAACCTTTGATGGGGTAATGAAGAAGGTCCGAGCATTTATTCAAGGCGAAACCGCAGTAGCGGATAGCAGATAGATGACATCAAGCTACAAATACCAAGACCGACCCAAGAAGCAGTCATATGGGCAAAACATCAGCCGTACCTTGGATTTCCAAAGCACAGCAAAACAAGGGCGCAATAACACAACAATAAGTTCACCCCGCTACAAAAAACATCCAGAGAGATATTCTTATCTGAAGGCACAAGCTTTCCAAAACCTAGTCCGATGATGGGCCCGGCTGACAAACGGGACAACACAAAGAATTGATGACAACGGGCCCCATGACGATAAAGGGCACGCTACTGATGAGTGCATTCAACTAAAAATGCACATCGAAAGCTTGGTCAAAGCAGGGAAGTTAAACCACCTGATAAGAGACCGGAGGAAGAACACGGACACGAAGAAAAGTAAAGAAGCAGAAAGATAAGCCCATAACCATTTATATGGTAGAAAGGGAAAAGTCTTTCATGCAGAGGAGAACGACCGCGGAATTTGCTCGCGACAAAGAGATAACGTTCCCTATTCTCTCAGCCATGGACTACAGAGTTGGATCATTGACTATCGACATAGCCCTCGGGGACCATGCTATAGAAAGCATGTGTGTTGATGGAGGGTCAGCAGCAAACATACTGAACGAACATTGCTTCGCACGACTACCATGGGAAATAAAGAAGGAGTTAAAGGACACCAAACATTGATCGGCTAGCAATAATCGAGGTGGAGTATGACCGCCTAGCGCCTAGGCGGATTGGAACTTTATGCATATAAATATTATAAATAATATGTTTGACATAATAAAATAATTCTAATTCCAAATAATTCAAAGTTCGCACAGTATGAACTTGCAAACTAGGCAAATAAACATAACAGTTTAAATACTTCAAACGTAAACATATAATTCAATTGGTTATAATTTCACACGAAAAACCCATTATTAAAAAAAATGATATTTGGTAGAATCATTCATTTATCTTTTATTGTAAGATGTTATGTTAAAAAATAAATATCGACACTATATATTATAATGAAAACCCTTAATTTTTTGTAAAAAATATTGGCTTTTGTTGACTTTTTGGATTTTTTGGCTGCCTAGATCCACCTAGCACCGCCTAGGCGGCTGTTTGACCGCCTTTTGACCTTTTCATCTAGCTTGGCCGCCTAGCCATTAATCGAGGCGGAGTATGACCTCCTAGCGCCTAGGCGCCCGCATAACCCGCTTTTTACAACACTGCGTATACGTGAATAAAATTATTTATTAACTAAAATTTATTTCTCATTTAATTAAAAAGATAATGTACTCTTTTCATAAAATATTTGGAGGGTAAACGATAAAGATTAACGATTGAAATTTTTTAATCAGTTATAGCTCAAGTCACCAAAATATTTCATGCTCCCTCCCAATTTTGGTTCCCCAAAAGTTGCCCGCCTAAATTGACCTATTTTGTCTAATACATATTCTTATCATTTTTTCCTAGCATCCACCAATCAAACCGCTTCACACTTTGCGTGCCTTATAACCGCCATTCAATTACTCTTCATTTGATCATTGATTCAGGTTTTCTAATATATATAACAGGTATAACATACCGAATTTAATCTCAATATGGTTGCTCGATGGTGAGGATGATATAACAATTTTATTATAAATGTTGATGCACTCTATTAGCTCTTGATTATTATAAAGTTCTGTGATATTGTATCTAAGTAATGTCTTTGTCTTTATATACATTGATATGGAAGATTATGGTCTTTATTTTAATTTTGAATTAATAGATGGTTAATAATTGTTTTTAGGACACATATGGTCTGCAGGTTGTTGAGATTGAAGGTGGAAAACTGAAGCTAGTAGTATTGTTTTGTCTGCATAGTTAAAGGTATAACTTTAAAATCATATATACTCATTATTATTCTTAAGACATATGTTGATTTATATAACTAGCGCAACAAGAAATGGTCGAATTTTTGTTGGATTGTGGTCATTCTCAACCTAACTGTATAACCATTTTAAGGTCTATGTGTTCTAGTGCAGCCTATAAAAACTTACTAAATAAAATGATCATATTATGTTTTTTGCTTCATTTACATGTAGATTAATTGGTCTTGGGTTTGAAGTCGTAAGTCATACTACTCGTAGGGATAACCCGAGTGGAAGGCTACTGAAGAACAACTTAGTGCCACAAGCCCACAATGGTATAGTATAATTTCAAAAGGCAATGGTGGACTAAGAATGATTCTCATGTACAAATGTTCCCTATACATCACTACAAGGTTTCTTTGTAGCTAATATACTTCGACCCTTACTTGTATGTGTCTATTTGAATTGATATTCCATACTCTCGATAAATTGACTATTACACTTGAGGTTGGACTTCGAGTTTGCCTTTAAATCAATTTGAATTTTGAGATTGTTTCAAGCAAATGGATCAGGTGTTTCTTGCTTGGATCTAGAAGAGGTGCTTGCGGGTGAAGAGATTAAGTTGTGCGATACTGATGCACAATTTGCGGGTAAAAAAGATGAATGAACACTGGCTGAACTAATGTGGACCGCTATCATGATTGAACATGTTTTCGCAACTGTTGCTAGGCCCTTGCTCTTTTGTTTCAGTAAGCTATCTTTTTAAAACTTGTGATATACAATATTATATGAAATATGGTTTATTAAAACTACACTTTAGTGCAAATATGGGCTGTTTTTTTGCAGGCAATGTGTGAGGATGGTGTAAACAAGGCCAGGAGCTTCTACCTTTCTTACCTAGTTTTGTTATTGTTGCATGATGTGTTGATATCTCAAGAGAATTAATTTGTACATATATTCATTTTCATTCTTATTCATGTTAAGTATTGAAAGACTTTTCTCTTGAATGATGGATGTAAACTTCTGATGGAAATGATATATTTTCATTGTCATCAATTTATATTCTTTTCTTATTTACTTGTGATAAATTCAGTGTGGTCATATGTCATGTGAATTTTGTTTTGGTTGCTGTAAAAGAGGTTACATACAGGTATTTTATGATGTTAACTATTAGGACACTAATGATGTAAATGAAACGTTTATTCTATGAATGATACTATACTTATTTAAGACACTAGATTTGGTTCTAACACCGAACCTTTGTATTAGGACCCTTTTCTTTGTACTTATATAACAGTTGATGCACTACGGTTCCGTCCTAAGAGAATATATTATAAGACTCGGTAAATGTGTCACAAAATATATTAAGCGTGTATACACATGTTAGAACACATTAAAACATCCTATTACATGGTTTATTATGACATCGTTTTTGTTGCATTAAGTATCTTTATAGGACTTAAGAATGAGTTTTATTATCTTGGTGTTTATTAAGACACTCATATTGGTCCTAAATATCTATTACAACCCCTACCTAAAGGACATGTTTATTTTGGTCCTATTATGTCAAAGGTCCTATAATGTAATTCTATAGGACTCTAACCGGCGTCCTAAAAAACATATTTTTTTGTAGTGGGAGAATGGCGAGAGTTGCTTGAAGAATTTGATCAAATCCTTGGAAAACAAAAGAGAAGAAGCACGCATCAAAGCTGATGAGGAATTGAAGAAGGCAAAAAGAGAGAAGAGATTGGTGACAAGGTGCAAGAAGGCTATGGGTCGAATGATTAAAATGTTTAAGTCTTAAATTAGAAGTTGCTTGAGTATTTATGTATGTTTTAAGATTTAGGATTGTTGAACAAATTTGCTTGTCGTTAACTTAAACTTAACTGCAGACGTCTTTTGGTATTGTTAAACTTCCAATGATTTTACTATCGTGGCTATGCTTCACAATTATCTGTCTAAGGATATTCTGCAATGAATTTATATGATGTACTCGGTTATGAGACATCTACGGATCTACCGTCTTTCTTAACCACACCAATGATGGAAATGAGTCATATTACAATACGATACAAAAGTACATATGAATGCCCAACTCATCCATCTATGCAGTGTGAGTGTCCTACAGATGAGTAAATTGATGTTGCAGCCTTCTTGTGTGATATATATCGTTCTTTATGAAATTTTAACGATAAAACATTTGAAAAGCCAACATGTGTTGATGTCTATGCTCAGCACATAGAGAAGACAGTTGATAAAAAAAGTACACATCGTTGAACAAAAATGCTATCGCCTATGAAATAAAGGTCAAGTGTTATTGCTTATAAAACTCCTTACAGCATATCGGTGTATCTGTATGCCCATGTTTAAAGACAATAAACATACCATGAAACCAACCCTTCAAGCATTTGTAAAAAAATCCAAATTAGACTAGTAATCCACAAACCGTTCAGAACCAATTATATGGAGTATGGACAAATTACCAAACTACTTGCTTTTGATAAAAAGGTTTGTGTGGGACTTAAATCCCCACTGGTAGCAATTTCCTTGTAATCAGATTACATAATTGATGAGAAATGGCATAAGAGTAAGCGGTGCAGACCGTAAAAGACCCGTTATAGGTGTCACTATGGCGAACAGAATACTACTTCACCTAATGACAAGGAATCAGCTCAAGCTCAAATCAAAGACGAAATCACTGAAGCTGAAGCTGGAAAAAGCACAAGAGTAAATGGAGTCATACAAGGAAATCAACACATTAATAAACGCATTGCCAAACACTACTTACTACACAAAAGCTGTTGCAAACTGTAATCCAATGTAATAGGAACATGCCTACATAATAAAAGTTACTTAGTTAGATTAGCCCGGCTTAGTTTTGATCTTACAAATAGAGATGTGATCATTCATTTCATGTTTAACGCAAAATGTCGCAAGAACCACTTCACCCGCCAAATTCTTAACTCAAATGTTAGTTACAATTCTATTACATTCATCCATCAAATCTGTTTGATTCACCATAATTTGCTCATCATTAGCACATCAAATCACCATTCACATTTATCACATTTCATACATTCGATCAAAACCCATAAAATTTGATCACTTTTGAGTTTTGACCCATTTTGATCAAGAATCACCAAAGAAGTTAGTTATTCAGTTAGTTTGTTATATCACCATTCTTAATCACTTCAAAAGCTTCATTTTATTAGACAATACTTTGTTAGAGATTATGGGCTTTGTTAAATGTGTTAGGCCTAGTTCACGCTTCTAGAATAATCTTATCATGGCTATATATTGTAATGTCCATTGAATGAATAAAACAACCAATTATAATTTCAATATGACAGGACCGATCCTCTCCTAATTCTCCTGAATCATCTCTTTTTTTCTTTTCTTTTCTCTATCTCCTGGGCAATATATTAAAAAAAATTGTCGGCAAAATCAAGAAAGCAAACAATTACTATAAAATCCTTTTTGTTCAGTTTTTGGCGTTTCAAATCTTCTCCCATCATATATATCAGATATTTTAATTTTGGTAATTGGTGAAGTCTTTGACGTGTGCACAAGAAAAAAGAAAAAGAAAGAAGCTTATATTATATTTAATAAAACAGAGTTTTTACAAGTCTTTAAAGCAGTTTATGTACAAGTCTATAAGCATCCTTTTAATTAATTTTTTCCAAAAATAACTAAGCCTCACGCTTTGACACGTGGCGTATAAATAAATTTATTATTTTAACTTTTAATAATACTAAAAGTAAATTTAGAAAGCCATGTCAAAAGAGTCAAAATCTTTTAATATGTTGACTAAAAATTTGCTAAATACGGATATGTTTTCCTTCCTAATTTGCTAAAAAAATTCAAAAAAGTTTAAAAGTTTGAATCGGATTGTTTATTACGATACACAATAAATCTATCATTTATTTTAAATTTGAATAATTATTTTTTTGGACATTATTTTCGAAATTTAAATATGTATCAACAGTGTTTCAAAAGTAGTTTATACGTATGTTATTCGCTAGACGATAAAATATATATTTGAGACTTTGACTATTTTAGGAAACAACTAAAATTGTATTTAAAACCTTGCCATATATATACTAGGAAATATATACTAAGAATTTGATTATGTTTTTTGTAAAAAAAACTTATTCATTAAAGAAATATACACGGATGAAAGTACAAATTTATTAAAAAAATAACTTTAAAAAAGTTTATAAAAATGTAAATTATATAAATAATACATCTAAACTACCATTTCTTTATTTTAAACGTTTAAAAGTTTAACTAAATTTGTTAAAAAGTAAATTATATAAATGATTATATGTAAAAGATGAAGGCAAATTATTAAAAATATAAAAAACACAAATAATGCATCTTCTCTAACACGCTTTAGAAAATTTTAAAAAAATATCAGTCTCAATTCTACACATTTATGTCAGAATTAAAACCATCTATTTTGAATTTAGGTCTGTTGATTTGGTGAGAATATTGGTGTTATTAGGTTTTTGGATACTCTTATACAAATGAAATTTGTATGTGGTAAATTATGCGCTACAAATTATTCAAACCCTAATAACAAGTCTAAAAAAATAATGTCTACTTTTGTTGCAGGAAACATCAACGATCTATTCGTTGTTAAGGATAATATAATGTTGCGTGTTCGAGTATTGAGTTCCTGGATACAAACATGGGGGAAGTCACTCAATTTTTTAAGCTCCATTTTTGTCAAAATCTATATCTTGAGCGTCGAGTGCATTATTAAGTGAATTATTAAGATTTAGTTTTGCTTTTCGATTTCATTTTGTTTTGTGATTGTCAAGTGTCATGACATATTTGTACTAAGTTTACGGGATTGATGTTGTTTTTCTTTTCATTTGCAGAATTGGTGCTGATTATTCTAAGGGAGACTTCACAATATACAAACGAATCAAAACATGGCTATAGATTGTATAGAGGTTCATTTAATGGTTATGAAAAAAAATTATATTGTGACCACCACTACACATCATTCTCTAAAGGTCATACCATGTACTAATTGTCTAAATTTTCCTTCATGTTACGTCAAGGTTTGTGTAATTGTGTGACATCTTACTTCTTGCTTATTGTTTGTACTTATGATGTCCAGTTATGTTTTTCACATGTATAAAAAGTAATTATGTCAATGGTATATGTAGGCAACTAGGCATAGATTGTACAGAAGTAAAACAATATTAATATGATGGCCTGTTTCAATATAATAACCCGTTTCAACTATGGACAAATAGTCCAATGCTGTGTAGTTTCCAATAGTAACTCCTCGAACTTCTTTTATACAACTGTTTCAATAAGTTATTTTGGATCAGTTTATGTGAAAAAGATTAAACCCTTTTCTAAGAAATAAGTTGTAGCCTTTTAATAAACTGTTTGACCAGCTAATGAATAAAGGGTTTAAGACATTTAATAGGTACATATTTTCTCAAATATATCTATATCATACCCGTACTCGTAAAAATATCAATATAACCATTTAAACTTCCGGTTTACCTGTTAATATGGTACCTCAAACCTTTTTCTACAAATTTTACCCTTGAGCCCAATGCCAAATTTTGCGTCGTTAGTCCTTTAACTAACGATCGTTTTTGCAGTTAAAAAAACTTTTTTTTTCTTTTTACGCTTTTACTGAAATTGTTTAAATTCAGTTTCGATTTTTTTTGAAAAAAAAAACTTTATTTTCGAAAAAGTTAAACTTTTTTTTTTACATTTTTCTCTTAATTTTTTAAATTCATAAATAACTCACATGATTTTCTTCTAATAAATTTTTAAAAAATAAAAAATTTAAATTATCCAAAAAAATATTTGTGTTTCCTAAATTAATAATTTTAAAACATTTTAAACATTTTAAAATAACTCAAAAAATTTTAAAACATTTTAAATTATCCCTTTAATGATTTTTTTATAAAAAAACTTAATTTAAAATTAAAAGTTTACGTTTTTCTCTTATTTCAGTTTACTTAAAAAAAAAATTATTTATTTCCGAAAATACAAAAAAAAATTAAAAATAAATAATTTTTTCTGAAAAAAAATCATTTAGTTATTTTTAACTTTTAAAAAATATTTAAAAAAAATCATTTTCTCTAAAAATATAAACTTTTTTAGAAAAAATGAAACAAGATTTAAAACAATTTGAAATTTTTTAAAGTAAAAAAAGGTTTTTGTAACTTTGAAATTTTTTTAACATATTTTTTTAGTTTATAAATATGTTTAGAAAAATTATAATTTTTTATAAGTTAAAACTTTTTTTTGAAAAACAAAAACAATCGTTAGGTAAAGGACTAATGATGCAAAATTTGACATTGGGCTGAAGGGTAAAATAGGTATGAAAAAGTTTGAGGTACCATATTAACAAGTAAATCGGAAATTCAAGTATTATCTTGGCAATTTTATGAGTACAAGTATGATATAAATAGATCTGAGAAAGTACGTAGCTATCAAATGTCTTAAACCCATGAATAAAGGTGTGTCATGGTTACCAAACCAGTACTATTATCCTACATGCAATTCAACTTTTAATTCTCATTGAAAAGTGCATAAAAAATAACCTATGAATGAGCTTAAGTATGTCTGTGCCCATGAGCTTAAGCGTATTCTCAGATTAAATGAGCTTAAGCATATTCAGATGTGAAAAAACCTTATGGCTGTATTTAAAAAGGTTAGATTACGATTTGTAAACCATAGAGCATATTCTTGCAGTCACTAAACTTAAAATATAGGTCATCTTGATAACATCTAAAATGATTTACATATAACTGAGATGGATCCTTTCATTGAAAGTAGCATGGATTCTTAGTTAAAGGTCGCTTCATTTGCATAAATATGAGAAGATAAACTTGACCAAGATACCGACTTTAGGAAAAATGAGGAACATGTTGTAAATGACGATGCAACTTTTGTTCAAAATGGCGAGCCTGATGCACATAATTTGCGGTAGAATAAAATATTTGGTGAAGATTATGTAACAGTTGGAGCTTATGATACTGAAGTCAATGTAGTGTTGGAAGATGCTTCGGTGTTAATTTGTGCTAATTTACTATTACCGTTGATTCATTTGCGGGTGTCTTTTTAAACGGTGTTTGATGAAAATGTCATATGTTCGATTACTACTAACTGGATATTTTACATTTATTTATCCTTATCTGGCTCTTTTTAAATAACAATGTTGTAATACACATTGTCATTAACTATCTTTTTTGACGTTTCTTTTAAGATACCCGTAAATTCCACGAGTCTTTTAGCTAGTTGTTATATATATAATTCTTGTGGTTGGGGTGATTCGTTGTTGGCGTGTGACATAAAAAAAAGGGTCATGCTATTTTTATGATTGTAGTGCACAGGTGTAACATAAAGTAACATATCATTTCTGTTTTAGATTCGGTTTTACATATGGTTAATACATCAGCGGGTATTTTAGGTGCAGCCAGGTTTAGGCTCCCACGAGCTTTTAACACCACAACTATTCAAGATCCCACATGGTGTATGGATACAGGTGTATCATCTCATCTTAATTCACATACAAGTAATTTAAATATTGTTTATAATAAATATTTATATCCATTTGTTTGTGTTGATGATAGTAAATCAATACCGATTACTAACACTGGCCATAGCATCTTACCTACCCTTAATCATCTTTTATACTTACATAATGTTCTAGTCACCCCAAATATCATCAAAAATCTTATTTATGTTCGTTAATTTACTAGAGATAATAATTGTACCATTGAGTTTTATGCTTTTGGTTTCTCAGTGAAAGATTTCTTGACCCGTCATATCCACCTTAGATGTGATAGTTCAGGATATCTCTACCCAGCCACCCAGCCGTCTCCTATTCCTCATGTTTTGATTTTTGTTAGTGCGTCTACGTGGCACCATAGCCGTGTTGCGTTCTCTTGTTTCTCATCAGTTTATTTCTTGGGCAAACATGTGAGACTTCTGTTCTGTAGTTTAAGTTCTATTGTCACTCGTTGCTTTGAGATTGTTCATTCTGACATTTGGACATCTCCTGTTGTTAGCTCTGGTGATTTTACATATTATGTGTTATTTCTTAATCATTATTCTCATTATGTGTGGATATATCCTTTGCGTCCAAATCCGGAGGCTTTCAAAAATTCTTGCATTTGCATTCTTATGTAAATAATCAGTTCCAATGTGATACTACGATTTTTCAGTGTGATCCTGGTGGTGAGTTTGACAACACCAACTTCCTTTAATTATTTGCTCAACATGGTATTCAACTAAATTCTCCTGCCCCAAAACCTCCTAACAAAATGGTAAGTCGAAACGAATGATACATACTATTAATAATATTATACGCACTCTTCTTTTCCACGCCCACCTGCCATCAACATTTTGGGTTGAACCATTACACATGGCTACATACCTACTAAACATCCTTCCCTTGACCGTCATTCAAAATGAAATACCATGTACCAAATTATGCCATTAACAACCCGACTACTCTCGCTTACGTGTTTTTGGATGTCTATGTTACCCACACTTTTACCCTCCGCACAAACTTGCACCTCGTGCCACCCCGTGAATTTTTTTAGGATATCCCACTTATCACCATGGGTACCGATGCCTAGAACTTTACACTAAAAAAATTAGCTTTCTCGCCATGGAATCTTTGATGAACTTTAATTTCCATATGCTTCAATCTCATCCAATAATCCATCATCTTATGCGTTTCTAGACCCTCAACCTTCACTTATTACTCGTTATGCCATATTTAACCCTAACCTAAACACAATGACACAAAATACCCCTTTGGCCCAACAAGAACCGGCTTCTCCTATTTTGGACCAACACGAACCGGTCTCACCAACACCCATTTCGGCCCAATCCACTTCGACTCCTAATATGGGTCACACGACCTAATTTGGACAAACCACAGTTCCGCACCAACCCACTACTCATTCGACCCAATCTACTTCTAACCCCAATACCGTGCACGAACCTGCTAGAACTCATCTTATGGTCACACGTGCTCAAGTTGGAATTGTCAAGCCCAATCCTCGTTTTCATGGTCATACATCTCACATTTCTCCTCTCCCTAAATCTACTTCTATTTTTTTATCTTATTCCAATTGGCGAGATGCTATGTACGATGAATGTAATGCATTGATTAGAAATAGTACTTGGACTCTTGTTCTGAAACCACCTAATGCTATTGTGGTTCGGTCCATGTGGTTGTTTCAGCACAAATATTATGTTGATGGTTCTTTGAGCAGGTATAAGGCTCGTCCTATTTCTAATGGACGTAGCCAACAGTATGGTGTTGATTGTGATGATACATTTAGCCCAGTTGCTAAGTCGACCACTATCCGTACTGTTCTTAGTCTTTTATTATCTCGGAATAGGCTTATTCATCAGCTTGATGTTAAGAATGCATTTCTTAACGGGGATCATTTTAAGACTGTTTATATGTACCAGCCACCCGGATTTGTGGATCCTAGATATCCACATCAGGTTTGTTGATTACAACGGTCTTTATACGGTCTGAAACAAGCACCTCGTGCTTGGTTTCAATGATTTGCGGGGTATGCACTACGAGTTGGGTTTTTTTCAAGTCGATGTGACTCATCATTATTTATATATCATCATGGTTCTCAGGTTGCATATTTATTGATCTACGTTGATGATATCATTCTGATAGCTTCATCTACATATTTACTTTAACGTATTATCTCTTCTCTGCATAAGGAGTTTGATATGACTGATTTGGGGGCTATTAATTATTTTTAGGTATTTCGGTTACTTGTAACTCTATAGGCATGTTTCTTTCTCGAAAGAAGTATGCCATGGAGCTTCTAGACCGGGCACATATGGCTTCTTACAATCCTACTCAGACTCTGGTTGATACAGACTCCAAGCTTGGTGCTGTTGGAGATCATGTATCTGATCCTACATTATATCGGAGTCTTGCAGGTGGTTTACAATATCTGACATTTACCCGTCCTAAAATTTCTTATGTTGTACAACATGTTTGTCTCTATATGCATGATCCTCGAGAGCCTCTTTTTCGGCTCGTAAGCATATTTTTTAATATATTCGTGGTACGTTAGACTTTGGGCTTCAACTATATGCATCATCCACTCGATCTCTTATGGCTTATACTGATGCAGATTGGGTGGGTTGTCCTACAACTAGGCGTTCGAGTTTAGGTTATTGTGTCTTCTTTGGGGATAATCTACTCTCATGGTCATCCAAGCGGCAACACACTATCTCAAGATAAAGTGTCGAGGCTGAATACCAAGGTGTCGCTAATGTAGTTGCTGAAACTGCATGGCTCCGTAATCTTCTTCGTGAACTTCATATGCCACTATTATCTGCTACTCTTGTTTATTGTGACAACGTCAACGCTATTTATTTAACCGCCAATCCTGTTCAGCATCAGCGGACCAAACATATTGAGATTGACATGCATTTTTTTCGTGATATGATCATCATGGTCATGTTCGTGTTCGTCATGTGCCATCTCGGTACCAATATGCTGATATATTCACTAAAGGGATGCCATATGCTTTATTTGAAGAATTTCGTTCTAGTTTGAGCGTTCGATCATCTCCCGCTCTAACTGCGGGGGAGTGTTAGACAATACTTTGTTAGAGATTATGGGCTTTGTTAAATGTGTTAGGCCTAACCCACCTATATGGATTCTAGAATAATCTTTTTTTATGAACGGCAAATATTAGTGGTTAGTGGGTCGAGTCGTGCAATAACATCCAAGCGAAAGAATGTCTTCTTCGAACCCTCGCCTATTTATGTTAGACTCCTTATCCGCTTCGCCTTAAAGGCCTTTGGCAGTTATTGAACCCAAGACCAACAGGAATCCTCCCCCAATGAAACCACTTAGTGGAACCTTGGTAACCAACTGAGTTAAACCATCAATCCTAATTACTATTGATTCAACAAACACACCTTCATCATCCAGTGATCAAACCGCATCTAATCACCCCGTTTACCTTCTACTAACTGATCATCCAAGACTAATGCTCATTTCTAAGAAGTTATCTAGTTCATATAACTACAGTTCTTGTATAAGATCAATGGTATTTCACTCGATGCAAAGAATAAGATGAAACTTGTGAATGGGGATTTTGATGAACCTAATGTTACATCAGAAAAAGGGCCACACTTGTGGGAAATGAATAATGATATGATAATTTTTTGGATGTTAAACACCAATGTTGAATAAATTGGTAACAATCTAAGTTTTATCAATTCAATTAACAAATTGTGGTTAGAATTGCAAGAACATTATGCACACATAGATTGTCATAAGATTTTTAGTTAAGAAATGACATAGTGCAATTGAAACAAGTTGATTGTAGTGTTGATGTGTGTTATCACAAGTTAAAAGAGTTATGGTATGAGTTGGATGCTCTTAAATCCGGTACTTGTATTTGAAATTTTGAAAATGGTAAAGAGAATGGAGAGAGGGGTCGAAGAAAGAGGTTGGTAATGGGTTTGGATGAAATCTATGCAAATAGTAGAGGTCAAATTTTACTCATGAAACCTTTATCTACTGTTGTGAAAGCTTAGAACATTTAAGAGAAGAAACAAAGAAAAGGCCCATTGCCAAAGCTTACAGCTACAACAGTTTTTTATGCTTATTCAATTGGTCAGAGGTCTTATAGCAACCATCAAAGGTCATACAACAATAACCAAATTTCTTATAATAATTACTCTCAAGGATATTGTCATCTCAAGGTGAAAGGTGGTTGATTATCTTAGAGAGTAGTGTTATAATTGGTTGAATATCTTAGAGAGTGGTGTTATAATTGGTTGATTATCTTGTAGGGCACCCATTACAAGGAAAATTTCTAGCAAAGACCTATAAAGCTCAGGACTATAAGCCTTGTAGGAGTGTTAACATGGTGATCAATCATGATGAAGACACAAAAGTGTAGAGCTCTCAATCAAAATGCTTCACAAATTGTTAACTAAAACACTCATTCAGAAGCTCACATTAATGGCAGGATAGATCAACATATAATTTGCTAAATCGGATGCTTCTTCTTATGTAGAACAACAACCATCATAATCCCTCAACTATCTCTCATGGTTCTCATCTCTAGATTTGATATTCCTAAATTTATTGCATCCTTAATATTTACTCTTAAGGAACTTTAGATCATATACAATGGAGCCGCGGATAAAATTTGTACACAACTCATATACATGATAAACTTACACACATTCACAACACCAATTTATTTCACATAACCAACTGATCACACATCTAAAGTAACTAGGTATGGATCTGTAGTAATTAACTCAAATATAACCCTCACAGTACCATCATTTTATTACAACCTCATTTCAACAGGTAAGTTACTCTAAGGAACCACAATTTCATTAATATTAACTGACAAAACTTGCACCTATTAGGAGAATAAGAGGATTGCTCATGGCATTGTTTGTAATGGTTTTTACTTACTTCTATCACCATATACTGCAATTGAGGGACACCACTCGCTCTCTTCAACTACTCAAACTAACACTACTTTACTTTGGCATGCTAGGATGGGTAAATCTTCTTTACCTACTTTGAAACAAATAGCTTGTCTTGAACTTTTCATGAAATATACTTCTACCTTTCAATGCGATGTTTTTTTATGCTTTTACAACAACATGCTTTACCATCATTCAACTCTAGTGTTTTAGATGCAAATTATTTATTTGAACTTGTTCATATTGATGTATGAGGTCCATACAAGCATAAAACTCTTAACAAATGCAAATATTTCCTCGTTATAGTTTATAATCATTCAAGCACTACTTGGACATTTATAATACCAAGCAAGCAACACACAATCATTCAAATAAAATCATTTTACTCATACATCCTAAATCACCTTCAAGTCAAAATCAAAATCATAAGAACTGAAATGCTACTGAATTTCTCAACTCTACACTAAAAGAGTTCTTTCCCAATAATGGCATCATCTACAAAGCAATACACCCCAAAAAAATTATTGAGTTGAAAGAAATCACATGCAACTACTTGAAGTAGCAAGAGCTTTAAAGTTTCAAGCCAACTTTCCGATTCATTTTTGGGATTATTGCATCCTAGCTGCCACATATATCATAAACAAACTCCCTTCTACTTGTAGTGGCAACCAATCACCCTATGAAATCCTTTACCAAACACCACCCTCACTTGACCACCTCAAGGTCCTAGGTTACAAAGCTCATATGCATCAACACACTATTGATAAATATGCTCATAGATCAGTACCAACCATTCTCATTGAATATCTATTTCATTAGAAAGGTTACATACTATATGATAAAAAAATTCAAAGTGCACACCAACAGGCATGTAAACTTTGATGAAACTTAATTTCCATTTCACACTACCTCACCAAAACCATTACCTCAATCACAACAAACCTACAAATCCTACCTCAATACCAATATTTCCTACACCAACTACTAACCACGATCATCCTGATGATTCACCACTATCCTTTACTATCCCAAACAATCCTTCTATAACTCCCTTCAACTCTACATCCATTTCAACTCAATATACAACATTACACCCTAATGCATCTTAACAGCCTACACACACAACATATTCAACTCTACTAAAAAGAATCAAATCTACCAAAACATAGACCATCAGAAGCTAGTCAACCGCCCCTACAACCAATTAGACATTCCACAAGAAATAAAACCATTTCACTCGAACTCAAAGATATCCATTATAACCTTTTAAAGGCTTACATTAACACCAGCACTACCAAAACCAAACACCATTTCACTCATTACTTCAATTACCTAAATATCAAATCACTAACACATGGACACCCGATTAAGAACCTTAACAAAACCATTAAACCACACATTTACAAACAAGCATCCAAATTCCTTAGATGAATATATGTCATGAATAAAGAAATTCATGCTTTAGATTTGGATAATAATTGGAAATTAGTTCTTTTACCTCCTACAAAGCTACATAGGTTGAAAATGGGTCTACAGAATTAGATGTAATGTAGATGGAAGAATTGAGAGGTTCAAAGAAGGTTAATGTTTTCCTCCATAGAGATTTAAATGAAAAGTCTCCATGTCACTCCTTCTAGGCTACACCAAATCTATTCTTTCAAGCATAGTTTACAAGCTAAAGAATTCTTTTTTGAATTGAAATAAGCCAATAGACAATGGTTCACTAAGCTATCTACTTTCCTTCTTCACATCAACTTCAAGCAAAGCAATGCAGAAACTTCACTCTTTACCCTCACTCAATATGGTCACAAATTAATGCTACGTGTGTATGTAGATGACATACTCTGATGACAAGATCACCAACCACTTCTCTACACCATCAAACAACAACTTCACACCACATTCAATATCAAAATTTAGGACTCTTAGTTACTACTTAGGTATTGAATTCTTAAGAAATTCTTCGGGCCTCACCATGTCTCAAAGAAAATATGCACTTGATATTCTCAACAAGTAAAAGTCCTCAATGATAAGCTAAGTATTATCCCTCTCAACCCAATTCCTACCATTAATGACAGTTATGGAGATCTCCTTTCTGAATAAGAAGGTTCAACATACATGACACTAGTTGAAAAACTTATTTATTTCACCATCACAAGACTTGACCTCTCCTTTGCAACACAACTTCTAAGTCAATTCTATAAAGCTCCTAGAACTACTCAAAGAGAAACATTATACAAAGTCCTTCATAACATCAAGTTATAACCTGGTCAAGGTTTATATTTTCCAAACAAGACTTCACTACAACTACTTCCTTATAGTGATAGTGATTGGGTTGAGTGGTTATTTATGTTCTTAGGTTCTTTTTTTATATTATGGATTTAAAAAACAAACAGTTGTATCAAGACATTCCATAGAGGCTGAATATAAGGTCTGGGAAGATTACACTTGCGAACTCTCTTGGCTAACATGTCTTCTCCTTGATTTACAAGTCCAGGTACCTACTCATATTTCAATTCTTTGTGATAATGCCTTTATTATAGCCCTAACCTTTAATCTAATTCAGCATGCAAGGACTAAAGATATTGAGCTTGAGTGTCGTTTTGTGAGAGACAAGATCAAGAACAAGAATATACTTCCTACTTACATTCATACAAAGCAACAAGTGGTTGATGTACTCGCCAAATGACTTCCTAAAGTGGTTAATTACAAATCCTTATTCAAGTTTGGCATCTTTCATCCTTACAATGTGTCAACTTGTGGGTGGGGGTAAAGGGATTATTGTTTCAGCTCATGACAAGGAACCAGATCAAGCTCAAACCAAAGATGGAATCACTTAAGCTCAAGGTAGAACAACATAACAATCAATACAACCATATAAGTAAGTCAGCAAATTCATAATCGCATTGCCAAAAACTCCATACTTCACAAAGCTATTGCAAATTATAGTCCAATGTGATAAGAACATGTGCACATAGTAGAACTTAGTTAGTTAGATTAGCCCAACTTAGTTTTGATCCTATATATAAAGATGTAATCATTCATTTCATGATTAATGCAAAATGTGTCAAGAACCACATCTCCCGCCAAAATTTGAATTTAAAAGTTAGTTACAATTATGTTATATTCATACTTCAATTATGTTTAATTCACCATTGTTATAATGGCGCCTATGCCACCCGTCAACAACCATAGTCTCACCGTGATCTCGTGTTATAAGAGCTAATGTGATATGGACAACGGGTGTTATCGTAATTTTTTGTTAGTGTAAGAATTTGGAGTGAGCGGGGTCTAATGGTAATGTGTTATAGGAACATTAAAGGATCTGGTTTTTTGGTATGTCATAAAATGTTATATTTATCGGCACGTGTTACCCACCCCTATATCGTTCAATGCACTTATCACACTAAGAATCTTTAAACATGAGGAATGTCAACAAAAAACAAGTAGGTGTACGTGAACCAAAATCTGTTCATGGCCTACTAAAATGATAGTGATTACTATTATTCAATGTCTTTATCGTTTTCTTGAATGATTTCTTAACTATAGAAAAACATAACAAGAAATGAAGTATCTTATAATCAATGATCCAATGAGCGTTGATTTGGCACCGAATAAACTTTGATACCCAGTTTCTGACAGCTGCATAGTGTCACGCTGTGACTATAAAAAAGGTGGTTTACGACGCATCAAGCCAGGCGAAGTCACTATTCCCCTTTATCGGTGATCGAGAAAACCGATTCTGAATACAAAAGTGTTTAGGAAAAAGGGGAAGTGAGAGCTGTTTTTGTAGTCATAGTTTTCTATTGTGAGCAAGGTTATAGATAGCATAGGCGTGACGACATGGTCAAGCCTCAAGCTTTAGCGGTTAAGGCGAAGTCATTGATTTTTTAAAGCGTGAAGTAAGGCGACACAAACAATAAAAATATTTACGAGTAATTATATTAACATCGTATTTCAAATATATTGAGTTTACAAGAATTGTAGCACATAAAGAATAAAGCCAAAAAATATATATGCAAATAATCTTTTTCGTTTCTATAAAAAAAACGGTTTTATTGAAACTGAAATGAAGAAATCCTTCATGCATAATGACTCATCAGGCGTTACCATGTTTTTTCACTTCTCATCTCACGTTAAGCCTTAAATATACAGCTTGATGTATTGCATAACGTAAAAGTCAAGTTTTACGTCTTTGCAAAATCTTTGCGAAGTCTTTTAAAACATTGATTGTGAGAGATATTTTAATACTAAATAAAGAAATAAAAAGGTGTGTTGGAAATATTTGCATAGAATATAGACAACGTATGTGTTTTTTAATTTAGGTTGACAGAGTGTGGTTTATTAAAAAATTTAATTACCGTAGTCTTAAAAAAATAAGACAAAATTTCATGAATGGTCTATGTGGTTGTATCAGATTGTAACTTTAATCCTTTGATTTCAAAAATTACATTACTTGTTCCTAACTTAAAATAGAATAACACTCATGGTCCCTCATTTTTAAGGTTGTTAAGTGGACTCTATTACCAGTTACATGCTAGTCCTTTTAGTTAACGATCGTTGCATCGCTCATTCTTTATTCTAACGGTCATTTATAACATGAAGTGTTGTTTCAAATCTAGGTTCTTTCATTTGGCTTTTCTATCATTTCGTCCGTTTTTATCGTTATCATTTTTATAACGTTTTTGTCCTTTTTCTTTAAGCTTTCATTCGTTTTTATAGTTTCTTTCTTATTTTTGTGTTTCGGTATGTTTTTTTACGCTTTCGTTTGTTTTTTACGTTTTCGTCCATTTCTTTTTTCAATTCTTTGACATTTTTGTCTGTTTTTTACATTTTCGAACGCTTTTTAACTTCTTGGTCTGTATTTTCACTTTTACGACCTTTTTTTTTACGTTTGATGTTTTTATACTTGTCTTCCCTTTTATTACGTTTTCAACCGTATTTTTTACGTTTCCGAACGTTTTTTTTACCTTTTTGTCCGTTTTAATAATTTCTTATGTTTTTTTACGTTTGTTAGTCTTTTACATATCTTTCGGTTTTTTATGTGTGTCCGTTTTTAGGGTTTCTTCTGTCTTTTTTACCTTTTCATCCATTTTTTATAGTTTCTTCCATTTTTTACGCTTTCGTCCATTTCTTTTATGCACCTTTTACTTTATTTTTACGATTTCTTCCGTCTCTTCGGTTTTTACACTCTTTTTATAAAGTGAAAAACGGAAGAAAACATAAAAAAAATAACAAAAAGGTAGACAAGGGACGAAACCTTCAAAACAAGAAGAAATAGTAAAAAAACAGACGAAACCGTAAAACATGGTCGCCTACGTAAAAATACGGACCGAGACGTAAAAACGGACCAAAACATAAAAGAGCAGAGGAACCTGTAAAAACAGAGAAACCGCAAACAACGGTCGTAAAGATTGAAATACGGACCAAGACGTATAAACGTTCGTAAATGTAAAAAACAGAAGAAAGAGACAAAACAATAAAAATTGGTCATAATGTAAAAAAATAGTCGTACACGTAAAAATATGGGCCGATACGTAAAAAATACGGGCGAAATTGTAGAAAACTGTTCAAAATGTAATAAAACCGAAGAAACTGTAAAAAAAAACTCACGAAAAATTAATAAAAATGAACGAAAACTTAGAAAACGGACTAAACGTATAAAACAAAAGAAATTGTAATAAAATGAACAAAAGACAAAAACATAAAAAATAACGACCTAAAAACGAATGGAAACAAACCTAGAGTCGAAAAACTATACGGTTATAAACGGTCGTTATAATAAAGGATGAACAATGCAACGATCTTAACTATAAGGACTTAGGTGTAACTGATAACGAAGTCCACTTAACAACCATTAATAGTTGAAACCAAGGGTGTGATTCTACTTGGATAGGGATGAGCCATGCAACTTTTAAAGTCAATGGACTACAGTTGCAATTTGGTACAAACCACATGAACAATCCATGTAACTTTTTATAATGTTAACTAAATGAGAACTATGTATATCTTTGTAAAAAATCAAACTAAGGTATGTATAACTTAAAGCTTCAAAACAATATATATAAAAAAACCGCAAAAAATGTCCCTGTACTTACCCAAAAATGCAAATATGCCTTTGAGTGAGAACTACAAGCGTTCTTACCCCTGAACTTTCATTTCCCCTGCAAATATGCCCCCGAGTCGCCTTTTCTTACCTTTGCTAACTTTTTCCGTTAACTCCCCTCATGTGCCACGCACATGAGGGTATTTTCATCTTTTCCACTAGTTCCCAGTCAAAATCCACCTTTGTTCAAGCAAAAAACGTCTCTGAACTTTCTTTCTTCCCCACTTCTTCTTCTTCTTCCCCACTTCTGCAATACACTTATAGCAATGCATATAAGTATAGCGACATATTGCAGAATTATTAAGAGGACTGCAATCAAGCTGTTGTTGCACCTGCAGTAGACTTCCCACCTTTCAAACCAGTTCACACGAATCCTATAAAAATCTATGATTAAGCCTTGCTATGCTGGCATCTTTTTTACTTCTTAACAAATGAAATTTGAAAACATTATATCATATCATCATTAAGGCCATGACGCCTAGCTTATAACATGTACTCCTTAATGATTAGTTTTGATTTCCATATAGAATAACTGTCGTCTGGTATTTAAATTATGTTGTAATTGGATGGTACTATATGCCTTTAGAAGATACCATAGTTGATACTTGACACCGTCGATAAGTATGAAGCTGCTGGTGTTGGATGAAGGAAACCATAGCCATGCCTTGCAATATGAAAGGTATTGGCTATTCTATTGCATCCGGCTTCAGGGGTTGTTACAACCATGGAAACTCTAGTGTAAAATTTAATTAGCTGATGGGCACAAAAACAATATGATTTCAGGACCTGTCCAATTTCGTTAGTGATGTGATCTTTCTGTAGAACCGTGTAAGGAAGTAGGAAGTAGAAGGCAATTTTTGTTAGTTTACTTTAGTGGGTGTCTGGTAAATGAGAATTATAATTATCTAATTATAACATTGTGTTATCATTAATCACACTAGAGTCACATCCCACACTCGGTACTTATCGACATCCTAGATTTTTAAATGCTGGTTTTGACATGATCTTCATCGATGGTATGTTGTAACAATTTTTCCATTGATAGTCATCGGGCTACAATGTTGTAGTCAACTATAAATGCTACCAGCTTACTTATTTTGACATAGATGAAAGATTAGCAGTAAGTTGTTCTTTACCATTCAAAATGGTGATTTAATGTTACCACGAGACACTGCAAATGGCTTTAAATGAACAGCAATACGAAAACAAATCGGACGACAAGGAAGTTTTCAAAGTAAATGCTTAAGAGTTCCTACACAGTGCATACTTGTAACTGATACAAACATTTACTGTAAGCGAGTTCCATAAACACCAAAAAGTAAAATAACTGATCAACAAGTTAGCATACACTACTGGTTTTCTTACCATGCGCAAACCTCCTCCAGAATTTGGTTATTCCTTTTTTCATGTCCCTCACATTATGTTCACTTGGCTTGCCGTTATGTACGGCTATACGCTAATCACATTCCTAGTGGACTGTGTAGCTTCTAATTCATTAACCACTTTGACATGTCAGCAATAAGTCAATCAGCTAGGTGATGACTTAATCTTCACTAATCACCACTCTACGAACCGACATATGTTAGGCATCTGGTGGCATGACGTATGCAGGAACAATCCATCCAAATCGTTCACTTTCGTCATTATTATTATTATTAGTATTTTTTAGAATAAAATCGATATTGCTACAGTAACAATAGCGGTGTCGGTGGTGTTCTAGGATAGTTTAAGTAGGGAAGAAAGAAAGTTCAGGGATGTTTTTTGCTTGAACAAAGGTGGGTTTAGGCTGGGAACTAGTGGAAAAGACGAAAATACCCTCATGTGTGTGGCACATGAGGGGAGTTAACGGAAAAAGTTAACAAAGGTCAAAAAAGACGACTCGGGGTCATATTTCCAGGGGAAATGAAAGTTCAAGGGCAAGAACACTTGTAGTTCTCACTCAGGGGCATATTTTCATATTTAGGAAAGTGCATGGACATTTTTTGCGGTTTACCCATATATAAACTTACTTCAAAAGTTACGAGTAGGTTGTAAATGGATTAGATATGTATCAACTAGAGTTATATCCCACCCATATTCATTTTTGTTCATCCATATCAGTATTTGTTTCATTTACATTTCGTTGATCCACATCATATTCACCAAATAAGTTGGATTATTGGATATATGAATCGTTTGTTACATCGTTTTTTTAACAGTTGAAAAGGTATGTGATCAGGAAAATTCAAACACTTAGTCACAAAATGGAGTGAAGGTTACATCCACGAATGAGGAATATAATGGTTTTATGTAAGAATACCCGCTTATAGAAAGTTGTTATTCATTTTTAAAGTTATTGTAATAAAAACACGTATAAATGAAAAATATTGATTGTTATAAAATTTAATAACAAAATTTATGTCGTCGATTAATAATGTGAGTACCATGCTAGTGAGTTTCAGTCACAATGAGTTTGTTGAGGATAAGATAAAATATTTAGTCACGGAAGTCCAAAAAGATTGTAACATGCACATCCGAATAAGTTTCTTATAAATGGGATAGGAAATACAATACATTTTGTTGGGAGCATATATGAAATATCAAATATTTTGGGAATTAGCTTAAAGACCCGCATAATTTTGAGTGTAGTTTAAAAGATCTCTTTTAAGAACTTATGTGTGCAATCATAGAAAGCAAAACACTAAACGTAAACATCTCTCATTCATATATGAAAATAAAATATCAGAGTATACGCTAACTATTAGATAAATACTTGAGTTTGTAAGAATTATTATAATAAACATAGATACATTTTGGTCTCGAGTTTTAAATGTCTTGAATAGCAAAAGACGTATGTGAGCGAGAATCAAGTCAATAACAATGTAACACCCTCATTTTACCTTTACGAAGCGGAACACTAATCTAGGGTATTACTTCATAGAACACAATTCATAATGATGGAAAACAACTCAAAGAGTGATAAAATGAACTTTCTTTATATATCATTGAAAAATCAGAGTTTTACAATATGAGGTTCCCAAAATCTAGAATAATTTCATTCTTATGCCTCTTCATGCCATCCTCATGCGGCTCCATACGAGCAATTTTTAAAATCTGAGATATATGCTTAAAATCAACACAACGATTGAGTAAATTCACAGTTTTAAAATAATTTTGAATATACGATCCTTTTCCTAAGCTACGTTATTATTCACTCACATAAAATAATCAATTGTTATTGCACTAGCTCGTACACCGCTACTTGACATACAGAAACTAACAAATTACCCTTAAGCAGGCAGTCTGCCAAACTCCTGTGCTGTAAAAATAAAGTGTATCCGTTTAGCCTAGGTTAGAGCCATCAGCATTCCAGCAAGTGCGACTTGCCCAGGATGTCAGTCCCCAAATAGTCTATTCACAATATTAGCGTTCACCTTCTAGGATGATTAACGGTCACGATTAAAAAGGGACTTTTAAAGGCAACAGTAAACGTAGTGTCAATAATCATATCTGAGAAGCATACCAAAACACTTGTATTCTAATTTTAACATATATCTCCCTCATGGGTTTTCAAATCATGTAATAATCAGCGCTAGTGATGCTATGAACTCACCTGGGATCCATAAAGTCTGAGATATATCAGATATATTTCATTCACAGATAAATAGCTTGATCACACAAACCACAACTTGGTCTCATAAATAATAACTTGATCTCACACAAACCTGGATTAACACATTTGTATAGTATCAAGTCTTTAATCCTTAATTCCATATTTCTAAGTATTGGTTATATATTATTTATTTAATATTTAGTTGAACTTCTAGTACCAGTGTTCGGGCCATCATACTCAGAAGCCATTCTCTAAACGTTTGAGGAGCGAGGGCACTTTAAATAAAAAACTCAACCACTCAGTCAGAACGTAATATCGAGATGGAACATCTTTGTACAAAGCTACCTACTAACATGATACCATCATTACTTCCTCATATTTATAATTAATCTTCTTTAGTTTTAAAATTGGCAAAAAAAACCCTTTTAGTTATAATTTGCTATAATTACACTTTTAACCCTTATAGTTTCAGTAGTTGCATTTTAAACCCTCAATATTTAACCTTAGGGTCTCAAACTTTTCAACATTTATTCTTATAGCTTTAAATTTCACAAAATGACACTTTTGGCCCAAAATGTAAATAGTTTCAAAAATGACAGTTTTAGTCCCTATACTTGTAAAAATTACATAACAACCTCAAAATGGACCAAATGATCTAGGATTTATAGAAAAAAGTTACATAACATGTTTATTATCATAATAACAACATTTTACCAAAATTGTAGTTTTTGAAATAGATTTTAAGTCATTATTTCATGTAAAATAAGTTTTAAGACATTTTTAACTTATAACTTTAATTTAAAATGATCAAATGACTTAATTTCATTTAGATTATATTTCTAGAATTATTTTGGAGTTATAAAAACTCTAAGAATTCATTATAACAAGATCAAAGCATAGCTAACATAGAAATTACCAAGGTAGCTCCAAAATGGCTCCTAATGGCTTCCTATGAGCACAACTTGCTATCAAAGCTTCAAGAGCTTCAACGGATTCCTTATAGACCTTTTTTTGGTCTTATGGGATGTCCTAGGACGTATATAGAAGTGTAAATGGAGACGGGGTAGGATATTATAAGAAAACGGGGTGCAAGTTTCTAAGTGTGCATTTCACCCCTATTTATAGTTTTTCCAACCCTTAGGCTCCAAGGTAAGGGTGTAAAGATGTAACACAGCTAGGTATGTGACTAAGGGATGCTAGTGAAGCTCTACACAATTTTATACACTCTAGCTTCATCTTAATCTTCACTTGTGGCTAGAAATAGGTCACGACATATATATGATAAGAATGGTGATGTGTAGCTTCAAGTAGGTGATGCACCTACTTGTAATCACATGAAAAATATCTTAAAACATCCTAAATATCTGATTTTCAAACTTAGAATGGGAGGGAATGGTTTGAAATGGGTTTTTGGAGGGAAAACATAAAACCAGGTCTAAATTAGGGCTTGTAACTTTATACTTTGTGATTTTCATGATTAAGGGCTCAGGAATGTAATTAGTAATGGATTATGGTTTAATTTGGGTATATACATTGCAATTAAGAAGTTTGGGTCTTTGGTTTGAAGTTTAACTAAGGTTTGATGTGAAAATGGGAAGAAAACTTAGGCGGGTTAGGGTTTCTAATGATTTATGGTTAAGTCTTAGTAATATTGATTATCCTTGTAAAACCCGCATGTTTTTACCATGAACAGTACACTAATAATCGTACGTACAAGATTACAACTTTCCTTATATAACATGAACACGAATCACGAATGTTAATTACAAGAATTACGTACTTGTTATTACACGATAAGTATTATGCACGTGTTAATGCACGATAATAAGTACGTACGTGGTAATACACGATGATTATAATTATATTCACGAACATCTAAAACACGATCATTTGAACCACGTACATATATTAATACACGATAAATAATAATTACGTATTATATATAACATGAACATTTAAACAAGAACTACACGAATATCTAAAATACACGAACCCATGTACGCATTTAATTAAACGCGAATTATTAAACAAATGGTCTATGTTTTGTTGTTGGGCCGTTTAGACAAAAAAGGACAAGAAGGAAAACTTGGGCCAAGGCCTATTTGTGGGTTTAGATCGGCTTAAAGAATAAAACCACGGGAGGGGAGTATATTTTTTGGAAACAAAATTCATCAAACACTAAAAACATCCCAAACGATCGTCCCATTTTCTTTGGGGATTTCTACCGTCGACTCAATCAACAAAAATAAGGATGAGAACGTGGTTTGCATATCAAGAAAAAGTTTGATTCACGCTTATGTTTCCTTAAACCCTAAACATGTGTAAGTAAACCCTAATTTCGTTTTTTTGTTTTTCCTTGTGCTAATTGACCACGAATCCATAATATAAGATCTAGAACACGTTAGTAATAAGTTAATTAAAAGGGGGGGGTTCGTATGACCACAAACCTAGACCATCTATGGTCTCGGTGGTAAAAACAGTCCACCAGCCGCAACCCTTAATGGGTTTTGTCTTGGTTTTGTTCTGTCAGTGGGAACGGCAGCCAAGCAGGGGAAACCACTGGCTGTAGCCACTGGTGTGTTTGGTCAGGCAGTGGGAACCGCGACCTTTATGGTCTCGGTAGGAAATTATTGCTGGCAGGGGAAACCGGCTACTGCCGGTGGCAGTAGCATAACTGCAAGGGGTAACTGGCAGATTAAAGGGGTGTTTGGTTTTTGAGTTAAGACAGGGTTAAGGGAGTGTTTGGTTTATGGTTTAAGGGCAGAATTAAGGAGGCTGTTTGGTTCGGCTTATATATAAACACGACACGGGTTTCACAGGTTTTCACGGGTTCGGTTTACGACACGTTTTAATAAAATAATAGATGGGTTCGGGTTATTATTTTTACAAGTTTAATTAGCTTTACAGGTATATTAATTTACAAGGTAATTAAATTAATAAAACATGACTTATAATTACAAGATTAATTAAACTAATTTGACATGCTATATAATTAATTTAATTAAAACATGGACTTAGGTTTATTATTATGAAGTAATAATACATGATTTTAACCTAAGTATTTTATTATTTAATTTAGACTATAGTAATTAATTAATTATTAAACATGACTTATAATTAATTAATTATCATGACTTAAGTTATATTAATATTAATATTAATACATGTTTTAACCTAAGTATTTTATACACTTAATTTAGATAAATCATGCGATATTTAATTAAATCCTATAACCTATAGTTTATGTAATTTACATGTATTAATTAATAAACTATATTACCAATCACATGACTTAGCATATTTAATCAGTAAAACTAAGCTTATATTATTTAGATTATTAATTCAGCTTAGTTCTATTTTTGGAAACTTTCTATGTTTTTTGAAACTTTCTATTTTTGGAAACTTTCTATTTTAGGAAACCTGCTATTTTTAGAAAGTTACTTATCATTACACAACAAGTATAATAATACAAGAAATACAAGTAATACTTAATCAGAATATACAGAATACATGATAAACACAGCATAACGTTAAAATCAGTAAAACAAGACATGAATATATAAAACAAGCTAAGACACGATATAAAATCAGTTACGTACTCAGTAATCAGAATACTTATACACGTATACCATTTATGTAGCATTAGTGAGATCGAAGTAGGATTCTCTTCCGTTCGTCTTCTTCGTTCACTGGACTTAAGGTACGGATTCTCCGTCCTTTCAGTATGGACATTCTTTCCTTATTAGTATTCCCCGTATGAAGCCAACTGTTTTCCCAGTATATGTTTTATACGTTTTGATTTGCTTATGTTTAATTAAATGCCTAAGCCATATACATGCATGACCAGTTTCACCTAGTTATGGAGGTACCATAACCATAATAATGGAGTCACCAGTGTTATGACTTCACCACGGCGGAGTGATAGCTCGTGGCGTCCCTTCAGCTTTTGGCCATATTATAATTATCATATGGGGCGTATAGGTGCATCCTAGATTACATGTTTTCAGTAGATTATTCAGGTGAATGTGGTGTGTGCCTTGCATCCTTCACAAGGAGCTGATCCCTCCTACCCAAAACTTATATTAATTAGAGGTAGCCCCTCTAATTGCATGACGAGGTCACCCCTACAAGTATTCATGCACGTTGATATTTTATGACCCATATTGGCTAATGGTAAACATGTTAACCAGTTTTTATAAGATAAACATAAGGCTTTTCAAACTATAAAACTAGTTTTATTAAGTTATTACCAGGTTTTCCAGGACTTATTTATTCCCGCTGCAATATGTTTTACATGCTTATATTATTCATTCCATGCTTGTATATGCGTGCACTGAGTGTTATACTCAACCGTTACTTTCCTTTCCATGTCCCAAAATGGCAGGTACCCAAGACTCGAGCATTTGGAGGACGTGTATAGGATGGAAGCTTCTATAGACTTCTTCTCCTTTTGCCTTCTTAGTACTTATGCTTGTTTAGTCTTTTCTCATTTCCTTTACTTTATTATGTTTTGGGCTTATGTTTGGGAACCAATGTTTGATTCTAGTTTTCCATATGGTCATGTATGTTTTACTACATATTACCTTGCATGCTTTGATGACACTTCATAATTACGCGTAACGGTCCACTTATCAAAGTGAGGTGTTACAATTATGGTATCAGAGTCAAGGCTTCGACCTGTAGGCTCTAAAACTTGACCTGTGACTAGTGGGTAGTCACCAGGAGCTTCCTAAGCCAACGTTTGTTATTCCACGTATTGATGTATTCACCGCATTGTTGTTTTAACCATGATGTTTTCAGCACCTTGATGCTTTAACCTTGATGTTTTCATCGATATTGTTTTACTAATATGGACGGACAACCGTCATTCATGTTTAGTTATGTGTCGTTGTTTCATGCATGATATTCTTCGTATGCTGTGACTATGTGGACTGAACCCCAGTAGTTCATAATTAGTCACATAAAATTTTTCTGATAAGTTTTGGACAGATGATTTTTACTTATTTATGTTTCATGTATCATTGTTGCAGGAATTTTGACTAAGTAATGGTTGGTACAGGACTGGCCCTATTTAGTCGCATGTGCTTTTATCGAAACTTTTAATTTTGGGACCGACCCATAGGCGTCCCCTCGCCATGTCTTTTGTTTTGGGACCGACCCTAGGCGTCCCCTCACGCATATAAGGTTTTATAAACTGCATCATGCATTCATGCACTGTTTTCATGCATAAATTTTTTCTCATGATTTATTGGCATAATATTTTTTTTTCATGTCCCCTCATAAGTTACGATGTCTTTTATGCCAAGTATGCTTTCATACTATCATGGTTAACTTTAGTTTCATGCTGATTATGTTATATACTCCTTCATGTTAAGTTGTTTCATGTTTATTCATGATGATTTCGTTTTCATGTTGATTACGTCTTACGTCTCTTTTGTTGCTTATGCTTTCATGCAAGACACGGTTGGAATTCATTTAAATCCTGCTTTCATGATAGTCATGGTTGGTTTTCATAAATCATGCTTTCAGGAAAATCATCGTTGAAATTCGTTTAACCGCACGTTAGCGTTTCTCTACGCAACCAGAATGAGGTATATACTGGCATTGCCAGGTTATCATGATGGTTTTTCTAACCGTTTAACCGATTATATTCCTTTAAAATCATGACAAATGATTGACCCCATACCGATCATTTCATGTGCATTCCATGTGTACTCCATGTACCCTATTCCATGTGTATTACACGTACCTTAAACCATGTGTATTTCACTTGCAATACTTCATGAGTATTCGTTTGTCGATTCTGAATCATCTAAGGCGTATTTCCACTTGCTGATATTCTACAAGATTGTTGATGCCGCTCATAACTTGAGATGTTACTAAAGGTTGATGCGGCTGATGTGTGGAGACGCTACGAGATGCGGATACTGTTCACAACCTGGAGATCCTTTACGACGAAGAAAAGGCGTCAGAGCAAAGCAATTGGACGAGAAGATGCTTCACCATCAGACGATTTTCATTCATCATTGTCCCTAATTCTTAGTTACATGTCACACGCCATTCAGTCGTCATTTCAGTCATACGAGTACAAACCGGTACCAGTCGGCCACTCAGCTGAATAGTTACATGAATCACAGTCATGAGAATGACCGTCATGGAACTGACAGACAAGACGATATTAACCACTACTATGAAAGCAACTATCCTAGAAATCGCAACTGAAGCTCCGGCCGCGGACGTGATCATAAATACAAAGGACCAGTAGTCCAACCGATCCGCCAATTTTGGCATATTAACCTAATATTTGTAGTTCTATTCGTTTCACATCTCGAGACACATATCAAGACATCAGTCAAGACACATGTCTCACGTATACTTTCTGAAGACACATGTTAAGACACATGTTAAGACACCAGTCAAGACACATGTCATGCTTATATTTCCCAAGACATGAGTCAAGACACATAACTCACGTCTAAATCTGGAACATCCCGAAGAAATTTAGGGTACCCTCCAAAGGGTATACCCATTTTGTGGTGCCATGTATTAATCAGGCCACAAGAATTTCAGTACCAGCTGTAATAACCCGAACTTTAAAATCAACATTTAGACTGAGATCTAATCTTATTCCTAGTAGTCGGATTAATATTTATTACCTGAATTTTTTTGTCATGTTCGTTCTACGAATAATATTTATTTATCGGCTAACCGGCAAGGTTAAAGCTTTAACGTATCGTATAACTTCCAATTATTATTTATCGACAAGGTCTAAGCCCGTCATCGACCGTAAATAATTCTTTTTATGACATATAAATATTTTCTGTTGTCATCGTTTAAATTTTTTTACGAGCATTCTTCGTAATTTACGTTAAACCTTTAGGTGTCATTCGTTTAGGCGACGCGTTAACGTTTATTAAATTATAAGCCCTCCTTTAGTTATTTTATTATAAATTTCTCCGTATGTTGAAGTTTTTATTTTATATTGAGCGTTTATTTTTCGTGTTTAACGCATATCTTTTAAATCGCGTAACTTTTAAAATATTGAGGTTCGATAATATCTGTCTTTACAAATTATAAGGTAAAATTTATTAAATCTCACCGTCACTTCATATAATGTCACGCCGGCCAAACTCACATATCTCAACCATAGTTTCTCTAATTCCACATGTTCATTTCTTATGCCTACTTCTAATACACATATACACGTTTCAACTTTGTCATCAATTTCACAAAACCCAATAGCTCCATGCTCGTTTAAATATCACAAAACATATATACCATCTATAATTCTCTTTTATTATAACCGAACCAAAGACATCCTAAAACATAGTACTATAATTCTATTTCACTAACTATATTAAATTAAAAGTTAAGGACATATGTTGATAGTAATTATTTTAGTTAAAAACATAATCATCATCACCATCTTCTGAGATTGCAAGGGCTGATTTAAAGAGTTTTTTACATGTGAAATCAAACTTGGGAAATAGTATGTTTTGGTAAAATATGTTTTTATTGGAAGCAAGGGTTGAAGACTTGTTGATGATTTGTTGCCTTTCTTCAATTTTCTATTATAAGTATATGGTATTTTTCATTATTTGTAATTTATTTTGTATAATACATATTTCCCACTGTATTTATATGATGTAATATTTATTTATGGATTTAGACATTGTACATAATTTTGTGACATAACAATATAAGCTTAAATAAGCCCGGGGCAATGGTTGTGATTTGAAGAGTTAGATCAGTTTCAAAACGTGTTATATGGTCAAACTCAGTAGGCTTTGAACCTTGGATAATAGTACATGATGATAGGTCTTTATTTTGTGGCGATTTGGCCGGTTCGCTCGTCTCGTGACGATACCCGATGAATGAGATATGACCGAAATGATAAAAAGTGTCAATTCTGAACATGCTGAATGAACAGACTGAGAACTCATTTGAGAACCCAAAACCATTACAAAAAGTAAAATTATAGGTTATAGATAAACTTATGTAGAACACACACTAATCGGATGGTTTTCTACGGATAAACGGTTCGGAAATGACGGACAAAACGGTGGAACTGAAGTTGGCTGCGGAAAACAGCCAACTCTTCTAAGTAATAGAATGGGTAAATGAGATATGATAAGTATAAATTAGGGGTAATTAGACTTAAAATAAGTAAACTACATAAGTTAAGAGTGATTTTGGTAAAAATAACTCATGTAGATTCTTTATAGTTTAAGAGAAACGATCTAATCTACGAGGCATGTCGGTAAATTGTAAGAATTTGATAATATTTAATTAATGTAAAACGTGTTGATTTTTATAAAAACCGAAGTGGTAGGACCCACTTATCGGGAAGCATGGACTCATTAATATACTAATGATTATGTGATCCGAGACTCGACCATCGAACAAGATTAAGTTGATGTCGCTTGGAGGCGTTGTAGAACCCGTAAAGATTATAAAGTGGATTTGGGCCATAAAAGCCCAACATACACTTGTAATGGCTATTGGGCCATTATTGGACCTGAGATTAATAATGTATTTGGTGACCAATACTGAGTTTAAATAGAACTAAGGTTATATAAAGGATTAATGGGGCCACTTATGGGCTTTAATGGGCTTAATGGTCATAATGAGACTTTATATGGTAAATTGTTCTAAAAGTCTTACGAAAAGTTTTACAAAACTTATACAATGTCCAAACTTACTAAAATGAACTATTTACATATATATATATATATGACTTATGTATAGTCTCGATCCTAAGACGCGTCTCGTTATATTAGGTCTCGTTTGGTTATATGTCGACCGTTGGGCATCTCGTTCTCGATCAATGAGCGATTGATATCTCGTGAAGTCGTGTATCGACTATTCGACGTTTGTTCCTTGATCTACGTGTAGTATCTATATCGGGTGAGTTCATAGCCTCACTTTTACTGCTTTATATGTGTTTATAAACCCGCGAGGGGGAATACATGTTTTTGATATAAAAATATATGATGTTTATATATATATATATATATATATATATATATATATATATATATATATATATATATATGGTTTTGAGAGAATACATGTTTATGAATAAACATGTGGTTTGCTATATGCTTTGAATGAATACATGTTGTTGTAAATGAATGTAAGTTGGTAATTAAATGCTTTTGAAAGATGAACACAAGCGTTGATTGTATTGATTGTGAACCTCTATTTGCTAAGTGTTGTATTGCCAAAATTTGGAAAGTCCCTATAAACCCATGAACCGTTAACTACCTATGATGGGTAGGCGCTGGTACAGACGGATGGATCCATCGGGGATGGCCCTCACCTGGGCAGGTCGCACCTGTGGGTTGGAGGCTCAGCCAGGTGTGTTGTATTAGAAGTAAGGGGGTATTCGGCAAAATACCTGACTAGGGCATTATTATACTTAAGGCTTCGGTGTCATGGCTTAGTAGAATAGCGTGGAATTTTGGTATTGCATGTGTTGTGTGACAATCCGTCAATTTATGGTTAATATTTTATTCTCAATATTATTTAAAAACAATTTACAATATGAACTCACATATTTTTGGGAAGAAATTTGGATTTACGTCTTGGAGTAGCATCGACTACGTCTAAACCGGAGGATTCAACGTTACGTGCTTACGTTTACGTACACCGTCTTTGGTGACAGTCCGACACTTCAGAAAATAAATTTATCCATGAATATTATTTTGGAGTTTTAAATTTGTGTTGGTTCATAAACTCACAAATTTACGAGAAGAAACTAGGACTTACGATTTTATTTTAACGTCCTTTACGACTAAACCGGAAACCTTAGGATTACGTATTTACGTTTTCGAACTCCGTTTTTGATGAGACAATTTTTATTGGATTCGTTTTGTGCCGTTGATTCATAATTTATAAAAACATTTTTCGTGAAACAACCCGAGGGCACGCAAATCGAGGAAACTAGAATCGAGGAGTACCCGTAAATAAATGGGATGAGACAAGTGGGACACTTGTCCCACCCCACTCCAAAACCGGCTACAAAACTACACTTCACCAACTTAGTGTCAAGTGTAAGCTAAGTTGCTAACACTTGTCACATTAGCTTACATTGTAAGCCACTTTCCCTCAAAACCATCCATCCTAAACTAGCAACTCATTTACAACATGCAATCCACTCAAAAATTCTCTCCCTTGGTTCTTCCTTGCCGTCCCAAAAATAAAAAGAAACACCCATTTGATCTAAATTTCACCACAAATCTTATGTTATTCTTGCATAAGATGATGTCCTTTTGAAGACCTATTGAATGGTGGTAATTATAACATCCATGGAGGAGTATTCATGGTGTCTTGGGGCTGATTTTCCACAAGGAGATTAGGAAGATTGGTGGTCATGAAGATGGTCTTGGTGCACCACAAGTTTCTCCATCCAAGTCCATGTCAAACTCATAACCTACATCAACTTGGTGGTATAAAGATTGTCCTCCTCAACTTCTTGTTATTTTGATTATGTAAACATGTATTTTATTTCCTATTGTATATGTATATGATGATTATATGATGATAAAAATGTTATGTGGGGATTTGGTGTTGATAAACATGATTAAAAAGGTGAAAAACCATAAGAAACAAGGTTAAAATCTTGGTTAAATTTAATGGCTGTATAAAACAGTAAAGAACCATATGGTAAACTGATAAAATGATGAAGTAGAATGGATTTACAGTAAGCTATGGGTCTTGTACACATGTGAGAGTTGGCCATGCAATGGAATCAAAATAATGAGTGAGATATGATCAAAACAAGTTTAAGGTATAAATCTGAGGTTACTGTTTTGGACGATTTTTAGAAAATACTTAGAAGATGATTCAACAGTAGCTATAGAAGAGTTAAATGTAGCACATATCATGTAGTTTATGTGATAAAAATTTGAGCTTCTATCTCCATATAGAACTCAAGATATGGCAGTTTTGGTGAAAGTGAAGATAAAAATCAGATTTTTGAAAAATAAAGTATAATACTATTATATAAGCACTCAAAATTATATTGTATAAAATGTAAAGTTAAAACCCACTAACTAATGGATTTTATTTAAATAAATATGTTAAAGGTTAAATAAGTGGACATTTTATAAAAATGGTAATTTGTTAAGTTTTATAAGTTATAAAAACAATAAACATGATTTTTACGACTTTTTCGGCTATTACCGTAAAATTAACGTTTTTGTTAAATAAAACTTAGATGGTTGGACCCGTCTAATGAAAACTTTATAAAACTTATATACTGATATATAGACATGTATAACAAGTAAAAACCGATAAGACCCGAACTATAAGAAATACGGACATTTACGAGCTAATTAAGCATATTGGACTAATAATTGGACTAAATAAGATAAAAACTTGTAAAAAGAACTTATTGGGCTTAACCCATTTAGGCCCAACTTGTAAAGTTTAAGTACTGATAATATAAGTACAAAATGGATTAAAATAAGTTAAAGAACTTATAATAAGTTTATTGGACTTAAAACACGTAAATGGGTAAAACGAGAAAACTAGTATAAAAGTTATCGACACATAACTCTAAAATGAGTAAACGAGAATATGTAAACCCACTTGATCATCATATATATATATAATCATCATATGTATACATAATTGTTATTTTTATAAAGTCATTGGACATGAGTCTAAGACCGAGTATTATTTGTCTAGGTTTCCGTGATTGAAGCACGTACCGTACGTCCGAATTGCCGATAACCCGCCTTCCCACATCAACGTGAGTTCATAGCCTCGCACTCTTTTAAATGTTTTTATAAATGTTTTATAAACCCGCGAGGGAGATAACATGTTAGTTTTTATAAAATTAGGACACTATTTGTCCCGATTGTTTGTTTATTGATTTTGGACCCGGATGAATGAATGACCCGAATGTATGACCCGATAAATGATTAAAGGACCCGATAGATGAAATCAAATGGATTATTAAAGTTAGTTTATGTCACTAAAAGTCCCATTAGCATGAATTGTGAACTACCGGGAGTTGGTAGACGCTTATGCATTTAATAGTACTATTTGGGGACGATCACCCCAGTTCGCGCCTTGACGGTTGATCCCCGTCGTGCCACATTGATTGGTAAGCGAATTTATGTATGAGAAGATTTCCATAGCGTGACCTTTGTGACGACACGCTACTTTAGATGGGCAAAATTGGTATCGGGTTAGCTACCCGTTTTTGGTTTAGTAAGGTAACAATGTCATGCGGCTTATAATAATCCAAAAACTAACGAAATACTACTAGACGCTTCGAATTACGATGTATTGCCTGACTAGCAATACAGGGTCATACTAATGATATTATGATTGTGTTTTGGTTTTCATAACCATATTCATATAACGGTTTTTATTTGATTTTATACAACGTCATAAGACGTATTGTATGATGTTTTTACGACATTGGCTCGTATAATAATTTTTAAGGCAAATGCCTATATTATGATTTTCGATAAGGATTTATATAAAATGACTTTGGCTATTTTATGGCCTATTACAAAGATTTGTATAAAATGATTTTGGCTATTTTACGGCCTATTACAATGATTTGTACGAATTGATTTTTGGTACTAATTTTATACCAAAGTTATATTGATGGAATTTATTAAACTCTATGAATTCACTCGGCGTTATCGCTGACCCTTTTCTTTAACATGTTTTATCTCAGGTACTTGAAGGTAATTCACGGGAAGACAACAAGAATTCATGGCCCGCACTTAAACAATATTTTTCCATTCAAATACTTGTAAAACTTTGTATGAAATATAATGACTTGGGACCGATGTAACTTTGATATTTATGAATGGAAATGCTTTTATTATTAAACGACGCGATTTTTATGCGTTGTCTATGATGTGAGTAATGTGCTATCCCGTAACACCAACGAGTCTTCCGCTGTACTGAGTTGTATAAATTTGGGGGTGTTACAGTTTGGTACCAGAGCTCTCGTTATAGAGAACGAAAGATTTTTAAAACTAAGGTTTTGAATAAAACATTTCAAAATCTTTTAACTATAAACATTTTTCTAAAAATGTCTAAAAATCTTTTGACTATAACGGTGCCGAAGAATTCTCGAGTTACCGACAAGGCCAAGACTGAGAAGTGTTATTTTAATATATATACAACTTGGATTATATATATATATATATGATGTAATTTTATTACATGATTGTTTGATGATTATTTTGATTTTTATACGAGGTATTTATACGACGTCGATTGTCACAAGTAACCCTAAATCCCCTAGTAAATTAATCGAAGCTATTCTCGTAGGAATTCTAGCTATTCTAGATCTAAACCAAGTTGTGGATAATTATGATCCCAACAAATGGTTGATATTCGTAGAAATGTAGATATTAGTTGATTATGATATTGAAAAAGAATTGGCGAGATTAAATCTGATATCGATGTCATGACGATCTTTCCTTATAGAGTGAAGTTTGACAAAACGTTATCACCTGGAAAGATGTCATCTGATTCGTTGTCATCCAATTCTTAAATTGAAATCGAAAGGGTGAATGTTGCACTTGAGGCTGTTATTGGAACCATTACCCAAAAGCCTCATGCCACTAATACCTTTTCGAGAAGTCTAGTTGAATGATCAAGTCATTTCATATTAATGACTCATTTGATAATTGTTGTTGTAAGAGCTAATAGGATTGGAAATTAAGTGTTGATCATATTGAACTTATGTTGCCCTTTTAAGGCCTAAGAATAAGGTTGAAGTATTGGATAATGAGGTAGGATATCGAATTGAGTATAAAATTGGTTGAAACTTGAATAAAGTAAAATTTAACTTGTGTGGAATAAGAAATTGTTAAGAGGAAGTTGTTGAGTCATGTGATTGAAATATAGGGTTTTAATTGATTGTTGATTCGTGTTAAGTGTTGTTCCTAGGCCATTGTCCACTAACGAGGATGCCCAGTGTCCAATAAATAAATTGAAGAAATCTTCTTCTGAATTGGGACCGATGGATCTTCCGGGACAGGCAGGACACCTAATGACTCTTGTAGATTAGTATTCATTGTGATATCTTTTAAAAATCCCTAACTTAACTGAGATATCAGTTGGTAGGATGAGTTCTAAGAATTGTATGACATAGTGACACGTAATGTGTTACGGTACAATTTTGACTTGTTTGTGATTAATGAAAAGACTACCTTTGATTGCTAAATTCTACATGTATCGATGTTATCTATCTTTTCTTGCTTCATCCTAACGTTCGCATTAGTGATGCAACCATTGAACAAGTACTCATCTTGAATCGAGTTACGTTGTGGATTATTCTTTTTGAGTGCCATCGAGATCATGAACCTCATGATTATTTGGCTAAGCTCATTTCCTATCATATCGTAGTTAATTCTTGGTGAACAAGCTTTCATCACTCTTTTGCAGATCACTCATTGTTTTTATAAGTTAAAACAGTATCCCTTGAGAAAAATTGGATTTTCATCACTATATGGATTATTTAAAGTGAGATTTATAAGTGATTGATATCAAAATGAAGTTGTTTATGAGACACTTTGGAAACTTAATTGTTTTCATAATAAAGAAAATCTTTATAAATATATTTTTGATTCTTATTTAAGAATTAAGCATGAAAATGTTTTTTTATTATAAACATGATGATAATATTTTGACGAACTGAGTATTGCATCGTTAATCTTGAAATTGTATATAGTTGCGCGCCTACATACAATTTGGAATGGACTATGCAAGACTGATTAGTAGTCACCATAAAACTAATGAATAAACACTACATTTTCTTTGAGGATTGTGAAAGATTAAATTTTAATGGGATCTGCAAGAAGTGAAAAATAAGGACATAATGTTAGGGACACCTACATATGTGCCTGTAGCATCTATTCTTCTGAGTCGAATTTACTCATCTGTGGAAATTGTCTTATTTGACAATTGACAATTTTTTCTTGTCCAATTCTCCCGTAGTGAGATTCTTAGGAAAAGTATCTGATTACTGAGTGTTGATACCCGACTGGATGTCTCGACGTTCCTATCATTTCTTTTGATTTGCTTTCATTTGAATGACCTGGGTAACGATCCGAGGAGCTTTCGAATGCGTACTCAAATTATGAAAACATGGGATATATTCCTATTCGTTAAATGTTTTCGTCTATATCTGATTTGAAATTCTCTCGCATAGATTATGCGTTGACCTTACTCTTTAGATAGTAATTGTGTATCCAGATATCCTTGAATTTGTGAAGGATTATGAATTATTACTAGACTTTTGAGAAGTTCACATCTTATCGACGGCAATGCAACTGGAAAGTTGATAGTGCCCGTAGAATAGATTGATTGATTATGACATGAAGACATTGTCTTAATTGATGGGAACTCGAGTATAATTCCCTAAATGATAAGATGTTAATTATCAAAAGTGATCTAAATAATTCTTGATGGATGATTTTATCCTGCATTTAGACTTGAAATTATACCGTGAATGGTTGTGAATTAGTCATAGATATTATAATCTAGAAAGAACTTAATATGAATATACTAAAAGATGTTTCCATTATCTGAAACTTTAGGAAGTATTTGTTGATGAATTACCTAGACTTTTGCCATTAAGGCAAGTAGAAATTGGTATTGATCATATTCCCGGTGCTGCACCTGTGGCTTGTGCACTGTACGTCAGCACCATCTGAATTTAAGGAATTACCGTACAACTGAGAAAGTTGTCGGAGAATGATTTTATTATACCAAGCCTGTCATCCTGAAGAGCTATGGTGTTATCATTCCTTATATTTATAGATTACTGTGAACTGAGTAAATTGACAATCGAAAACGATATCCATAACTCGAAATGGAAGATTTGTTCGATCATTTATAAGGTTTTTGATCCTCAGCATGGTTATTATCAACTTCGCATTTGCGAAGAAGATTATCTACTCCAATCACTACATCCGGTACTTGTAATGAACATTATGAGTTTCACGTGATGTCGTTTCGATTGACTAACACACATGTATAATTCATAAATTTGGTGAATCACGTGTGTAGGCTGTAATTTGATAAATTCATGCTTGTGATCATTAAGGATCATTTGTTTGTATATACGAATAAGAATGAGTTAATAATTATTTATAGACTGCCCTAAATTGGCCGAACAGTGAAAACCTGAACCTTGAATAATTAACACGTGATTAAAGACTTGAATCTTTACATGATTTAACCATGTGATTAATAGATAATGGAATATAAATTGACTCTTCAAAAATTAAGAGCCCTTTTAAGACTTTGAGTTATACTAAAAAGAGAGTGGAAATATGTTTTAACAAATGTTTTAACAAAGGATTTTAAGGGATTATTCCCTTACACACAAACCATTTAACTAAACTTCTGTTTAGGGGTAAATGTTTGTGTATACTTCTAGACAACCTAAGAAGAATTGAGGAAACTATATAACTTATGACTTCAAATTTGAAACAACAATTTTTGCTTTTCAAACTAAGAAATTTTGACCAAGGTATAACCAAAGATTTTTCGAACATTTACGCATCTTATTAATTATTTTCGATAAATCAACAAAAATCTTGTTAATTAAATTCAAATTTATCTTTGAACATTATATATAATTGGTCAAACTAAGAAATTTAAAATCTTTACGTTTACATTTCATAAAAATTGAATATTTAATATTTAATTAGTTGTAATAATTATCGACGCTTTAGACGTCGGATTGAGTAAAACGGATAAAAATGATAGTAAAGGCGAAACTAAAACATAGAAGATATGAAGAAAGAATTTTGAATAAATACGGTTGTGATATTTATTTCATCAGGAAGGCGAACATAGTTACTGATGCATAATATAGAAAGAATATTTGAGTAAATTGTGGACATGATAATTATATCATCATGAGAAGTGAATATAGATACCGACGCATTATGTAGAAAAGATAAAGAACCAGTTAGGACATGTTCCTTAATAATGAAGGTGCAAAATAAATTGCTGAACGATATAAAATATGAACGATGTTTGTAAAAGGGATAATATAGATAATAAAAAGTGGTTCGCGGCTAATGTGAACCATTAGAATTGAGAAGCCGATAGCATTAAATGTTTTAAAAGGTCACTTGTGGTTGCCTAAATATGAAGAATTGTGAGATATAGTTAAATTGGAAATCTTGTAAGTATAAGTATTATATGTATGTCATTTTAGACTTAAAGTATCTCTGTCTAAAGGAGTTGTACTAATGGTAAATTATGAAGGCAGACATCGCCTCGTACATTAGTAAACGTCTAGCTATTGCAAAGGTCATCATCTGAATTTGATTCGATTTGGGTCATCTTCGACAGACTAACCAAATCTGCTAATATCATTCCCGTTAATGATAAATGCAAAAGAGTTATGTAAACATAGTGTGCCTGTATCGAACATCTTTATCAAGATCTTCGCTTCGCATCAAATTTCTAGAGAATTGCTCAGAAATCATTGAGAACGAACCTTGATGAGAGTACTATGTACCACCCCAAATCGAAGGGACGAGGTAAAGTAACGATACAAGGTAATATAAGTGCTATTTTATGTTTGAATGATTGACCTTTGGTAATAGACCGTATAATCGTTTTCCTTTGGAAGGATTATCATTGATAATTATCGTATTAGGATCGAGATCGAATCTTGTTAGGATCTGAATCTTAGAGCATCTGTAAGCAAGAGTTGAGATAAAGACACCCGACATACAACCACTGTGAGTTGGACATGTCTTTTAGGTTTAAGGTTTCCTATGATGGCGAACCTATCCTTGCAAAATACCCGACCCGCGAGATCTGAAATGATTGTTGAAATTAGGATTTGATTATTAACCGCCGATAGTGGGCAAGAGGTTATATGAATGTGAAATGTAGATCTTGAAGTGCCAAATGGGTAGCGAAGTTATGCCACAATTTTTAACCTTGGAAAAATGAATTCATGATCTAACAAATCATGGGATATAATTCCCCGTTGTTTGGGACCATTGAGATGATATAAAAGATTGGTTTGAAAGGCATATAAGCTGGATCTACCCTAGGACTTCAACGACTGCGTGAATTATGTTTTGTATATCAAACTTGATGAAATATCTATCAAGTGAAAATCTGATTATTCTTAGTAAAGCTTAGATCGGCGAAAAGTTTCATTCATCAAAAACCCGTGAACATCATGGATAGAGAAAGTAAGTCAACATTAAGCCTGATCTTATTCCCGTAGTTATGTTTGATGAAACTCGCGTATTATAATGGATTACACTTGTGAGAAAAGACCGAATGTGGAGGAAATACCCACATGGCTTTAACTCTATAAGAAGCGAGTAGTAAGGTAAGATGATCTTTGAGGACAAAGATCCTGTTTAGGGGTAAATGCTGTGACAATCCGTCAATTTATGGTTAATATTTTATTCTCAATATTATTTAAAAACAATTTACAATATGAACTCACATATTTTTGGGAAGAAATTTGGATTTACGTCTTGGAGTAGCATCGACTACGTCGAAACCGGAGGATTCAACGTTACGTGCTTACGTTTACGTACACCATCTTTGGTGACAGTCCGACACTTCAGAAAATAAATTTATCCATGAATATTATTTTGGAGTTTTAAATTTGTGTTGGTTCATAAACTCACAAATTTACGAGAAGAAACTAGGACTTACGATTTTATTTTAACGTCCTTTACGACTAAACCGGCCCGAAACCTTAGGATTACGTATTTACGTTTTCGAACTCCGTTTTTGATGAGACAATTTTTATTGGATTCGTTTTGTGCCGTTGATTCATAATTTATAAAAACATTTTTCGTGAAACGACCCGAGGGCACGCAAATCGAGGAAACTAGAATCGAGGAGTACCCGTAAATAAATGGGATGAGACAAGTGGGACACTTGTCCCACCCCACTCCAAAACCGGCTACAAAACTACACTTCACCAACTTAGTGTCAAGTGTAAGCTAAGTTGCTAACACTTGTCACATTAGCTTACATTGTAAGCCACTTTCCCTCAAAACCATCCATCCTAAACTAGCAACTCATTTACAACATGCCATCCACTCAAAAATTCTCTCCCTTGGTTCTTCCTTGCCGTCCCATAAATAAGAAGAAACACTCATTTGATCTAAATTTCACCACAAATCTTATGTTATTCTTGCATAAGATGATGTCCTTTTGAAGACCTATTGAATGGTGGTAATTATAACATCCATGGAGGAGTATTCATGGTGTCTTGGGGCTGATTTTCCACAAGGAGATTAGGAAGATTGGTGGTCATGAAGATGGTCTTGGTGCATCACAAGTTTCTCCATCCAAGTCCATGTCAAACTCATAACCTACATCAACTTGGTGGTATAAAGATTGTCCTCCTCAACTTCTTGTTATTTTGATTATGTAAACATGTATTTTATTTCCTATTGTATATGTATATGATGATTATATGATGATAAAAATGTTATGTGGGGATTTGGTGTTGATAAACATGATTAAAAAGGTGAAAAACCATAAGAAACAAGGTTAAAATCTTGGTTAAATTTAATGGCTGTATAAAACAGTAAAGAACCATATGGTAAACTGATAAAATGATGAAGTAGAATGGATTTACAGTAAGCTATGGGTCTTGTACACATGTGAGAGTTGGCCATGCAATGGAATCAAAATAATGAGTGAGATATGATCAAAACAAGTTTAAGGTATAAATCTGAGGTTACTGTTTTGGAAGATTTTTAGAAAATACTTAGAAGATGATTCAACAGTAGCTATAGAAGAGTTAAATGTAGCACATATCATGTAGTTTATGTGATAAAAATTTGAGCTTCTATCTCCATATAGAACTCAAGATATGGCAGTTTTGGTGAAAGTGAAGATAAAAATCAGATTTTTGAAAAATAAAGTATAATACTATTATATAAGCACTCAAAATTATATTGTATAAAATGTAAAGTTAAAACCCACTAACTAATGGATTTTATTTATATAAATATGTTAAAGGTTAATAAGTGGACATTTTATAAAAATGGTAATTTGTTAAGTTTTATAAGTTATAAAAACTATAAACATGATTTTTACGACTTTTTCAGCTATTGCCGTAAAATTAACGTTTTTGTTAAATAAAACTTAGATGGTTGGACCCGTCTAATGAAAACTTTATAAAACTTATATACTGATATATAGACATGTATAACAAGTAAAAACCGATAAGACCCGAACTATAAGAAATACGGACATTTACGAGCTAATTAAGCATATTGGACTAATAATTGGACTAAATAAGATAAAAACTTGTAAAAAGAACTTATTGGGCTTAACCCATTTAGGCCCAACTTGTAAAGTTTAAGTACTGATAATATAAGTACAAAATGGATTAAAATAAGTTAAAGAACTTATAATAAGTTTATTGGACTTAAAACACGTAAATGGGTAAAACGAGAAAACTAGTATAAAAGTTATCGACACATAACTCTAAAATGAGTAAACGAGAATATGTAAACCCACTTGATCATCATATATATATATAATCATCATATGTATACATAATTTTTATTTTTATAAAGTCATTGGACATTAGTCTAAGACCGAGCATTATTTGTCTAGGTTTCCATGATTGAAGCACGTACCGTACGTCCGAATTGCCGATAACCCGCCTTCCCACATCAACGTGAGTTCATAGCCTCGCACTCTTTTAAATGTTTTTATAAATGTTTTATAAACCCGCGAGGGAGATAACATGTTAGTTTTTATAAAATTAGGACACCATTTGTCCCGATTGTTTGTTTATTGATTTTGGACCCGGATGAATGAATGACCCGAATGTATGACCCGATAAATGATTAAAGGACCCAATAGATGAAATCAAATGGATTATTAAAGTTAGGTTATGTCACTAAAAGTCCCATTAGCATGAATTGTGAACTACCGGGAGTTGGTAGACGCTTATGCATTTAATAGTACTATTTGGGGACGATCACCCCAGTTCGCGCCTTGACGGTTGATCCCCGTCGTGCCACATTGATTGGTAAGCGAATTTATGTATGAGAAGATTTCCATAGCGTGACCTTTGTGACGACACGCTACTTTAGATGGGCAAAATTCGTATCGGGTTAGCTACCCGTTTTTGGTTTAGTAAGGTAACAATGTCATGCGGCTTATAATAATCCAAAAACTAACGAAATACTACTAGACGCTTCGAATTACGATGTATTGCCTGACTAGCAATACAGGGTCATACTAATGATATTATGATTGTGTTTTGGTTTTCATAACCATATTCATATAACGGTTTTTATTTGATTTTATACAACGTCATAAGACGTATTGTATGATGTTTTTACGACATTGGCTCGTATAATAATTTTTAAGGCAAATGCCTATATTATGATTTTCGATAAGGATTTATATAAAATGACTTTGGCTATTTTATGGCCTATTACAAAGATTTGTATAAAATGATTTTGGCTATTTTACGGCCTATTACAATGATTTGTACGAATTGATTTTTGGTACTAATTTTATACCAAAGTTATATTGATGGAATTTATTAAACTCTATGAATTCACTCGGCGTTATCGCTGACCCTTTTCTTTAACATGTTTTATCTCAGGTACTTGAAGGTAATTCTCGAGAAGACAACAAGAATTCATGGCCCGCACTTAAACAATATTTTTCCATTCAAATACTTGTAAAACTTTGTATGAAATATAATGACTTGGGACCGATGTAACTTTGATATTTATGAATGGAAAATGCTTTTATTATTAAACGACGCGATTTTTATGCGTTGTCTATGATGTGAGTAATGTGCTATCCCGTAACACCAACGAGTCTTCCGATGTACTGAGTTGTATAAATTTGGGGGTGTTACATGTTGCACTATCGACAGTGGATGAGATTCTTGTGTTCAAAACCTTTATGGTTTATTTCAAACCCTATTATTGTTTATTTAAAAACCTATGAATTCACTCAATCGTTGTGTTGACATGTTAGCATGTATTCTCAGGTGTATAGGTTAAGAGCAGCTGGAGCATGGAGCCGCGCAGGATAATGTAATGGAAAAACAAACAATTTCCATTCGATACATTTGACAAACTTTTATATTTACTAAGGTTTGTATAAACTGTTGGGACCTCTTTTATTGAACTCTGATTTTGTCGAATGGTTTATTTTATAAAATGTCTCTTTTGAGGTCATTTTCTATGACTATGTGTGATGTGCTATGAAGTAACACCCAATGTTGATATTCTGCTGCCTTGTGAAATTGGGGGTGCTACACCAGCACCGGCGTATCAGTGAGATCTGTCACGTTTACTCGATGACACTTTCATTTCTTGCACCATATTCCATATATTTACATTACCATAAAGGACGCCATTCGTATTTCCCATGTATACGAAGGTTTTCCTTCAGCCTAAGGATGAGATCCAGGCTGCTAACGCACTACCTCGGAAAAACACGAGTTGAATTTAAATCCTAAATATGAACTACGAACAGCGCACCCTGTTACGATTCACGATTTTGTACAATAATGTTCAGGCTCCGGAATACATTCAGCACGGTTTTCCATCAGGAAAATCTGTACAAATTACCTATGCTTTACAAGCACGTGCTGTGTTAGCCATGGCTGCTAAAATATTCTGGCTGTCAGTTGAGACACGACCACCGAAGTTCTTTTACGTATAATCAGCCGATTATTTCAAAATCTTCCCATACATTCCAGAAGAACCTTCAAGGAGAAGGACGGTAACATGAGATTATGTGGTGACTACCGTCGATTTAAAACAAATCACCATTCATAACCGTTATTCTCCTCCACGTATTGACAACATGTCCAATCGACTTGAGGGTGTCAAACACTTTTCCAAGATCGGATTCATGATCATGCTGCCAACAGTGGTAAGTGAAAGAGCAGGACATTTCCATGACTGCTATTCGTACACGATTCGGTCATGCAAGATTCATGATTTCGTATTAGTCTCATAAATGCTCTAGCAGCATTACAGACTTAATAAAATGAGTTTCCATGAACTCATAAACAAATTCATTAGTGTTTTCATAGAGGACAAACTGATTTCCTCTAAGTCTAGAGAAGAGCAGTAAGACCAAATTTGCACTATGTTGCAAATTCTATGACAAGAGAAATTTCACCCTGAAACTTTCCAATCTAAATTTTGGTTGATTACAGTGACACGCTGAATCACGTGTATTATCACGGTTAATGTTACCATGACTCAGCTTATGCATAAATGTGAGAACCCTACACTACGTTAGGTGTTCCAAGAAAATCCTACGCTAAGAGAAGTTTAATCTAGGAGACTTATAGTTCCGTAAATTTCTACGTGTCAAGTTTCTACGAAGCAAGATATAGTTTCATCATATCTAAAGTACCTGACATACCAACAGACTAAGATTGAAAACCAACCGACTAAGATGTTTCTCCACCAGCAGAAATTGCGAACAGAAATGGGACAAGATCCCCATATATTTCGGTAACCAGATTAACGCAAACTCAGAAGAAGAAAGATGCTATCTGGGTTATTGCCAATAGTTTGATCAAGTCTGCATAATCCTTACATCCGCAAGGATTTCAAGAACCAACAGATAGATCAGACATGTTCCAGCCAAGGAGCATCCGATCACTTGGTAATCCCTAAGCTATCAGGCCAGACAAAGGTTCACATTGTGCTCCTTATTTGCGTTCACGTCGTTGTTCTAATTTCACGACTTGCTTTCACGCTAACGTTCATGACACTATTCACGTTCATGATCGTATCCTGGCTTACGATTTTACGTTCATTTTACAAGAACTTGAGAGACCGACTCAAGTTTAGTATAACTCTCTATCCTCGGATAGACGTTTCACGTCACATTCCACGTCCCACCTTATAGCGTTTGGCGCTATCGTCGTCGTATTCCATGTTCACGATATGTTTCACATGTCACGTTCATTCCACGTTCTCATATCATGTTCACGATATGTTACACGTATCATTGATCACCATATATTTTCTCTTATTACACTCACCATATCTCCACGTATCACGTTCACAATTGTTCACGTATCACGTTCACAATTGTTCACGTACTACGTTTCAGTATGTCTCGCACATTATTCTAAGACGAGACTAATATCAGTCAGTCTAAGTTATTTTATATCATAACGTTTTATTTACACTTGCACGTTAATTCTTATCCACTCGAACAGATTCATGCTGATCTATCTTATGTTGATGAACCAGAAACTTTCTGTTTCGTCAAACCAAAAGTCATGAAGACTAATATTGTTATTTTCGCCAAAACTGTTTAGAGGACCGTTCTGGGCGGAAAGCCACTTGGAACGAAGGAGTACATCCAGACTTCTTATCCAATTTCTCTTAGCGATTAGATACGTCCTTTCAGTCACGTCACGTTCCATGTCCTTTCGAGACATGTCACGTTCCACGTTCCTTCTACCATGTCACCTGCATGTCCTTTTATCTTATATACCCTCTCAATTTGATTTGGGTATGTTTTTCTTTCAGTTTACTTTACCTATAATTCGGGGACGAATTATTCTTTTTAGGGGGGAAGAGTTGTAAAACCCACATGTTTTTACCATGAACAGTACACTAATAATCGTACGTACAAGATTACAACTTTCCTTATATAACATGAACACGAATCACGAATGTTAATTACAAGAATTACGTACGTGTTATTACACGATAAGTATTATGCACGTGTTATTGCACGATAATAAGTACGTACGTGGTAATACACGATGATTATAATTATATTCACGAACATCTAAAACACGATCATTTGAACCACGTACATATATTAATACACGATAAATAATAATTACGTATTATATATAACTTGAACATTTAAACAAAAATTACACGAATATTTAAAATACACGAACCCGAGTACGTATTTAATTAAACGCGAATTATTAAACAAATGGTCTATCTTTTGTTGTTGGGCCGTTTAGACAAGAAAGGACAAGAAGGAAAACTTGGGCCAAGGCCCATTTATGGGTTTAGATCGGCTTAAAGAATAAAACCACGGGAGGGGAGTATATTTTTTGGAAACAAAATTCATCAAACCCTAAAAACATCCCAAACGATGGTCCCCTTTTCTTTGGGGATTCCTGCCGTCGACTCAATCAACAAAAACAAGGATGAGATCGTGGTTTGCATATCAAGAAAAATTTTGATTCACGCTTTAGTTTCCTTAAACCCTAAACATGTGTAAGTAACCCCTAATTTCGTTTTTTTGTTTTTCCTTGTGTTAATTGACCATGAATCCAAACTATAAGATCTAGAACATGTTAGTAATATGTTAATTAAAAGGAGGGGTTCGTTTTGGTGATTGTTGTGTTCGTATGACCACAAACCGAGACCATCTATGGTTTCGGTGGTAAAAACAGTCCACCAGCCGCAACCCTTAATGGGTTTTGGCTTGGTTTTATTCTGTCAGTGGGAACGGCAGCCAAGCAGGGGAAACCACTGGCTGCAGCCAGTGGTGTGTTTGGTCAGGCAGTGGGAACCGAGACCATAAAGGTCTTGGTGGGAAATTATTGCAGGCAGGGGAAACCGGCTACTGCCGGTGGCAGTAGCATAACTGGCAGATTAAAGGGGTGTTTGGTTTTTGAGTTAAGACAGAGTTAAGGGAGTGTTTGGTTTATGGTTTAAGGGCATAATTAAGGAGGTTGTTTGGTTCGGCTAATATGTAAACACGACACGGGTTTCACGGGTTCGGTTTACGACACGTTTTAATAAAATAATACATGGGTTCGGGTTATTATTTTTACAAGTTTAATTAGCTTTTCATGTATATTAATTTACAAGGTAATTAAATTAATAAAACATGACTTATAATTACAAGATTAATTAAATTAATTTGACATGCTATATAATTAATTTAATTAAAACATGGACTTAGGTTTATTATTATTAAGTAATAATACATGATTTTAACCTAAGTATTTTATTATTTAGTTTAGACTATAGTAATTAATTAATTATTAAATATGACTTATAATTAATTAATTATCATGACTTAGGTTATATTAATATTAATATTAATACATGTTTTAACCTAAGTATTTTCTACACTTAATTTAAATAAATCATGTTATATTTAATTAAATCCTATAACCTATAGTTTATGTAATTTACATGTATTAATTAATAAACTATATTACTAATCACATGACTTAGCATATTTAATCAGTAAAACTAAGCTTATATTATTTAGATTATTAATTCAGCTTAGTTCTATTTTTGGAAACTTTCTTTTTTTTGGAAACTTTTTATTTTTGGAAACTTTCTATTTTAGGAAACCTGCTATTTTTAGGAAGTTACTTATTATTACACAACAAGTATAATAATACAAGAAATACAAGTAATACTTAATCAGAATATCCAGAATACATGATAAACACAACATAACGTCAAAATCAGTAAAACAAGACATGAATATATAAAACAAGCTAAGACACGATATAAAATCAGTTACGTACTCAGTAATCAGAATACTTATACATGTATACTATTAATGTAGCATTAGTGAGATCGAAGTAGGATTCTTCGTCCTTTCAGTATGGACATTCTTTCCTTATTAGGATTCCCCGTATGCAGCCAACTGTTTTCTCAGTATATGTTTTATATGTTTTGATTTGCTTATTTTTAATTAAATGCCTAAACTATATACATGCATGACCAGTTTCACCTAGTTATGGAGGTACCATAACCATAACACTGGAGGCATCAGTGTTATGACTTCACCACGGCGGAGTGATAGCTCGTGGCGTCCCTTCAGCTTTTGGCCATATTATTATTATCATGTGGGTCGTATTGGTGCATCCTATATTACATGTTTTCAATATATTATTCAGGTGAATGTTTGTGTGTGCCTTGCATCCTTCAAAAGGAGCTGATCCATCCTACCCAAAACTTATATTAATTAGAGGCAGCCCCTCTAATTGCATGACGAGGTCACCCCTCCAAGTATTCATGCACGTTGATATTTCATGACATATATTGGCTAATGGTAAACATGTTAAACAGTTTTTATAAGATAAACATAAGGCTTTTCAAACTATAAAACCAGTTTTATTAAGTTATTACCAGGTTTTCTAGGACTTATTTATTTCCGCTACTATATGTTTTACATGCTAATATTATTCATTCCATGCTTGTATATCCGTGCACTGAGCGTTATGCTCCGCTGTTACTTTCCTTTCCATGTCCCAAAACGGTAGGTGCCTAAGACTCGAGCATTTGGAGGACGTGTATATGATGGAAGCTGCCATAGACTTCTTCTCCTTTTGCCTTCTTAATACTTATGCTTGTTTAGTCATTTCTCATTTCCTTTACTGTATTATGTTTTGGGCTTATGTTTGGGAACCGATGTTTGATTCCGGTTTTCCCTATGGTCATGTATGTTTTACTACATGTTACCTTGCATGCTTTGATGGCACGCCATAATTACGCGTAACGGTCCACTTATTAAAGTGGGGTGTTAAAGTCCTTCAATTAGATACTTATTTAAACTCAATTTATACATCCTACTTTTTCCTTGATGTGTTCATGAAGTCCCTACATTGGTTTTACTAAGTTATTCTAAGTAAACATGTCTAAAGGGTGAAAATACTCATTTTGACCTAATTTACAAGTCATGCATTGAAATCTTGTGCCTTGTGAATTAGGGTACTTGTACATTGTCTTATTATAATCTTATAACCTTAATGAAGTGCTATGGGTGTTTGTAGACTTTTCTGAAAAGACTAGGTAGTGATTCTATTTAAATTTCTTAATATAAGGGATTTTAGGTCACTAATCCTAATGACTTTCTATCTTAGGTAATTAGGGTTTATATCCTTATGTACACTTATTCTATGGCTTATATGATATGTTTTATGACTTCTATGGTTTCTACATTCTTGTTTTAAGGGTTTATATAGGTTTACCATATTCTAGGGATGATTATGGGAGCTTAAGATCCTATACTTTGATAACTTGTATCTTATGCTTTATTAACTTGTAACTTAACTTGAAATAAATGTATAACCTTAATATGATACTTAGTTGAGTTTTATAATTGGTTGCAAAATATTAGACTCTAATTCATTATAGAATAGATTTTATATGCTAATCTTGATTATAGATTATTTACTTGTAATTAGCTTGAGATTAGTAAATATTAGTGTTTTGTGATTATTTACCTTTCCTTTATATAGTAGATTATACTTAGTATATTGTATTTGATACTTGTACATAAATATTATGTAGTTATATTCCTTGAAACATTGTTTACTAAGGGTTTCTAGGTGATGATCTAGACTATTATGTACATTTATTTGTACTTAGCTTTGTATGGTTTGTTCTTGTTATTATTAGGTATGATTATGTATTCAATGTGTAGTTTACAACTTGTTTATAATCCTTAATTACTTATTCATATGTACTTTCCATTCATAGTTTATCATTCTTGAGTTTATAACTCATTTTTAAGGATTCTAGGGTTTCTAAGGGAATTTAGGGCATCAAAGTTATATTTGAGATGTTATTATCAATACTAAACTTATAAGATTACTTTTAGATCTTAGAATTGACATATACATTGTGTTTACAATATATAGGAATATGTTGTAGTGGCAGTTCAGGTTGTGAGAAGCAGTTCATCTTACCAAGTAAGGTATAAAAGCAAAAATTTCTAGCCAAATTTTCATATTGAGACAATTATAGCACATAATACATATCTGAAATTTAAGGATTCAGTCTCCCCCCTTAAAGAAATATCGTCCCGAGTTTAAATAAAGAGCGATGTTATAAGACAAAGAAGAGTATAATCCTTGCGTTTCCATATATATTCATACCATCTCTCAGGGTTTCAATAATTCAATAATTAGAAATATAACAATATACCACATAATTTAGTTTATCATTGGAAACTCTTTCATTGGGATGATAAGAGATTCATCAGATAAACATTTCTTCAGATTCGCAACGCGAAAAGTGTCATGAATATTACTGAGTTCTTTGGGAAACTCAAGTCAATATGTCACTTCTCAATTCAAAATATTGAATTGATTATCGCATTTTTCAAAATCAATTTGGGTAATTGATAGAGAAAAGACTCTTTTCAACTATATATTGTTTAATATGGTGTAGTTTCTCATTTATAGTGAGAAAAAGGATTGTGATCATTCTCACATATCACCATTTTAATCCAGCAGTTTCTTAAACATCACAATCTAACATTCTACGAAGCTCTATTCTAATATAGTCTTTTCCAACAATCTCATTAATTATCTTGCGTCTCATAAGTTGAAAATCTCCAACTTTAGCCCAGCAGATACGTAAATGTCACTTCTTTCCATAGAGTGCTTCAAATAATACTGCTTTAATTCTAGCATGAGAACTATCGTTATACCGTAAACATTACCAATGTTAAGTGTCCTTCCAAAATTTATAACACATACATGGAGTATGTAGTTTAGCATTTGGATAGTTCTTCCACTTAATACATTAGCAAAATCTTCTGATAAAATTCCCTCATGAAGTTTTATGATAGAATTTTCTAATGAAATTCCATGACAGAATCTTTATCATTCTATGGAATAAGATACAACTCTACTAACTCTTGAAATCTCCTTGTGTATGTCTCGAGGTTAATTCCTTTTATCATTAGAAAGCGGAGTTCTTCTTTCATCTTCTCGAAAATATTTGAAATTTAATCTAGCGATCTTATGTACTTCTTTTATCTCAATGGATTGAGCATAAAGAATTTACCAAGATAACTGACGAAGTGCTATCTTCTCACTGCAAACTTCAATTTAAAATTTCAAATACGATTAATAAGATAGAAAACTGAATTGGCTTCTTCAATCCAACAGGTGATACTAATAGAATCTTTTCTTCCTTGGATATCAAAAACTAACTAGTCATCGAGTATTCTTCCGGATAATACTTCTTATTGACAATTTTCACTTGCAGGATTGCAGCCATATCATCGTCAATTCTTTATCAAATACTTTTAGAGTTTTGAATGAATGGGAAAGAATAGAAATAATCCATATTTCAAGGTAACTCATATCAGAAAACATATGTCACATATATAGGAAACTTACTATGTTGATTATCATTCATATCTAAGGATAATAAATCCAACTATGAAATAGAATTTCAGAGTTTACCACGGATTATAGAGATATGACTCATACATAATCGTAACATAATTTCTCCATGATATGGAATGGAGGAATATAGCAGAAAATGTAAAAACTCATTTTAAGCTTCGCTTTTACATATCATATATTCTATAGAAGAATCTTTCGATAGACAAACGCCGAGAATAGAAAATTTCTAGAAAACTTGGGAAGTTTCCTTACTCTTTCTTCAAACTTCCGGGTTACATTCAACTAATAATTCGTATTATTATAGAAGATAACATAAATTCCAATAATATATACTTTATCAAGCATATGCTTTTTCCCAAAATTAACGCAATTTTAAGAAAACCAAGAAATAGGGGTTTCTTACTCCTCAAAAATAAATATGAAACGACAAGATGAGAAACACAACTTTTATTTATTAACAACTTGTCTGTTTAAACTTATAAGACAAGCTTCACTGTTAACATAAAAGAAAAGACATAAAGTTGAAAGTATTTACAACTTAATAGTCTAACGTCTTCATCTCTCCCTCTTAAGTTCTTTGATGGCATTAAAAAGACTTCGTATATTGGTTCGATGTCTAATTTGAATGTCCTCAATGACTAATTCTAGAGTAGAAATCTTCAGTCGAGCTTGAACAATCTCTTCATCATGTATCATCTGCCTTCTCTGCCACTTGGCTTTAGCTTCTTCAAAATCTCCTTCTAACTTCTCAAAATCTCGTTGTATAATTCTTCGGCCTTTCCTAAGTCCTTCAACTTTATCTTCAAGATCTTCAATACGCTCGGGAGGAACTTTGTTCATATAGGGTAGGATATCTTTTGTTTGTTTTTTATAGGTATTTTTAGGTAAGTTTTTAGATTTAGGTGGTGGTGCATTATTAAGGTAAGGTGATGGAAAATTTTGGTGTCGAGATGTAAAATCTATCTCTTCATTATATGCTCGTATAACTTGCATATAGGGGTCGTCATCAAAAGGTAAAACGGATATTGGGATTTTCTGATCTTTGAGTGAATTTTCTGAAGTATCATAAGGGTTGTTCATTGGGAGACTCGAAAAATACTTTGGGAAATGATTAAGAATATGTGCAACACGCTCATCTTGAGAATCCAATAAGATGATAATAGGAGGAAGATAGGAATACATACTTCTGGAGACGTCTTATTTATATTATATTACGTACATTTAAACATAATCTCATTTATGTCTAAACATGATATCTCTTATGCATAGGCATGATATCAAAAGTATAAACTTACACATAATCATGGAGAATAGCAGTACAGTTATCTACATCATTCTTGTAGCAGCACTGGCTTTGGCAGGGAGGACTTTCTTGAAATTATTTTAAAAGTAGTTATAGTCAAGATTTTAATTCTTGTTCTCTATTACCATGGCTCTGAGTACCAATCTGTAACACCCCCATTTTACCTTTACGTAGCAGAACATTAATCTGGGGTATTACTTCATATAACACAAGTCATAATAATAGAAAACAACTCAAAAGAGTGATAAAATCAACTTTCTTTAAATATCACTGAAAACCAGAGTTTTATAATATGAGGTTCCCAAAATCTAGAATAATTTCAGTTTAAGCCTCTTCATGCCATCCTCATGCTGCTCCATACTAGCAATCTTTAAAACCTGAGATATATGCTTAAAATCAACACAAAGGTTGAGTAATTATTTCGAATACAAAATTCTTTTCCTGAGCTACGTTATTATTTGCTCACATAAAATAATCAATTATATTGCACTAGCTCGAACACCGCTACTTGACATACATAAATCAACAAATTGCCCTTAAGCAGACAGTCTGCCAAACTCCTGTGCTGGCAAAATAAAGTGTATCCGTTTAGCCTAGGTTAGAGCCATCAGCATTTCAGCAAGTGAGACTTGCCCAGATAGGGGATGTCAGTCCCCAAATAGTACTATTCACAATATTAGCGTTCACCTTCTAGATGATTAACATTCACGATTAAAAAGGGACTTTTAAAGGCAGCAGTAAATGTAGTTTCAATAACATATCTGAGAAGCATACCAAAACACTTGTATTCCAGTTTTAACATATATCCCTCTCACGGGTTTTCAAATAATTTAATAATCAGCGCTAGTGAGGCTATGAACTCACCTGAGATCCATAAAGTCTGAGCTATATCAGATATATTTCATTCACAGATAAACAACTTGATCAAACAAACCACAACTTGGTCTCATAAACAACAACTTGATCTCATACAAACTTGGATTATCACATTTTGTATAATATCAAGTCTTTAATCCTTAGTTCCATATTTCTAAGTATTGGTTATATATTCTTTATTTAATATTTGGTTGTACTTCTAGTACCATTGTTCGGGCCAACATACTCAGAAGCCATTCTATAAACGTTTTTTGAGGATCGAGGGCACTTTAAATCATAAACCTAACAACTAAGTTAGAACGTAATATCAAGATGGAACATCTTTGTACAAAGCTCCCTACTAACATGATACCTTCATTAATTCCTCATATTTATAATGAATCTTCTTTAGTTTCAAAATTGGCAAAAACAGCCCTTTTAGTTATACTTTGGTATAATTACACTTTTAACCCTTATAGTTTCAGTATTTGCATTTTAAACCCTCAATATTTAACATTAGGGTCTCAAACTTTTCAACATTTATTATTATATCTTTAAATTTCACAAAATTATACTTTTGGCCTAAAATGTTAAATAGTTTCAAAATTGATAGTTTTAGTCCCTATACTTGTAAAAATTACATAACAACCTCAAAAATGGACCAAAAGATCTAGGATTTTAAAACAAAGTTTCAAAACATGTTTATAATCATAATAAAAACATTTCACTAGAATTATAGTTTTTGAAATGGATTTTAAGTCATTATTTTATCTAAAATACAAAACTAGGGTTTTAAGACATCTTTAACTTATAACTTTCATTTAAAATGATCAAATGACTTAATTTATTTTAGATTATTTTTCTAACATTATTTTGGCATTAAAAAAACACTTTGAATTTATTATAATAAGATCAAAGCATAACTAACTTGAAATTACCTAGGTAGCTCAAAAATGGCTCCTACTGGCTTCCTATGAGCAGAACTTGCTATCAAAGTTTCAAGAGCTTCAATGGATATCTTCTAGACCTGGTTTTTGGTCTTATGGGATGTACTAGGACTTATATAAAAGTGGAAATGAAGAATGGGTAGGAGATTATAAGAAAACGGGGTGCAAGTTTCTAAGTGTGCATTTTGCCCCTATTTATAGTTTTTCCAACCCTTAGGCTCAAAGGTAAGGGTTTAAACATGTAACTCAGCGAGGTATGTGACTAACATACAAGTTTATAGACTCTAGATTCATCCTAATCTTCACTTGTGGCTAGAAATAGGTCACGACATATATATGATAAGAATGGTGATGTGTAGCTTCAAGTAGGTGATGCACCTACTTCTAATCACATGGAAAATATGTTACAACATCCTAAATATCTGATTTTCAAACTTATAATGGGAGGGAATGGTTTGAAATGAGTTCTTGGAGGGAAAACATAAAACCGGTTCTAAATTAGGGCTTGTAACTTTATACTTTGTGATTTTGGTGATTAAGGGCTTAGGAATGTAATTAGTGATGTATTAGGGTTTAATTAGGTTTTATACATTTCAATTAAGAAGTGTAGGTATTTGGTTTCAAGTTTAACAAAGTTTTGATGTGAAAATGAGAAGAAAACTTAGGCGGGTTAGGGTTTCTAATGATTTATGGTTAAGTCTTAGTAAAAGTGATTATCATTCAAATAGCTACTGATGTAAACTTAATTTATACATCCTACATTGTCCTTGATGTTTTCATGAAGTCCTTACATTGGTTTTACTAAGTTATTCTAAATAAACATGTCTAAAGGGTGAAAATACTCATTTTGACCTAATTTACAAGTCATGCATTAAAATCTTGTACCATGTGCATTAGGGTACTTGTACATTGTCTTACTATAATATTATGACCTTAAATAAGTGTTATGGGTGTTTGTAGGCTTGTCCTAAAAGACTAGGTAGTGATTCTATGTAGATTTCTTAATATAAGAGTTTTTAGGTCACTAATCCTAATGACTTTCTATCTTGGATAATTAGGGTTTATATCCTTATGTACACTTATTCTAGGGTTTATATGATATGCTTATGACTTCTATTTCTACATTCTTGGTTTAAGGGTTTATATAGGTTTACCATATTTTAGGGATGATTATGGGAGCTTAAGATCCTATGCTTTGATAACTTGTACCTTATGCTTTATTAACTTGTAAATTAACTTGAAATAAATGTATAACCTTAATATGATTCTTAGTTGTGTTTTATAATTGGTTGCAAAATATTAGACTCTAATTTAGTATAGAATGGATTTTATATGCTAATCTTGGTTATAAATTATTTACTTGAAATTAGCTTGAGATTAATGAATATTAGTATTTCGTGATTATTTACCTTTCGTTTATATAGTAGATTATACTTAGTATATTGTAATTCATACTTGTACATAGATGTTATGTATTTATATTGCTTGAAACATTGTTTACTAAGTGTTTTTAGGTGATGATCTAGACTATTATGTACATTTATTTGTAGTTACCTTTGTATGGTTTGTTCGTGTTATTCTTAGGTATTATTATGTCCTTAAAGTATAGTTTACAACTTGTTTATAATCCATAATTACTTATTCTTATGTACTTTCCATTCATAGTTTATCATTCTTGAGTTTACAACTTATTTTTAGGGATTCTAGGGTTTCTAAGGGAATTTAGGGTATCATAGTTATATTTGAGATGTTATTATCAATACTGAACTTATAAGATTACTTTTAGATCTTAGACTTGACATAAATATTGTATTTACAACATATAGGCCGGAATATATTATAGTGGTAGTTTATGTTGTGAGAAGTAGTTCATCTTACCAAGTAAGGTATAAAAGCAAAAATTTCCAGCCAAGTTTTCATATTGATACAATTATAGCATATAATACATAAGTGAAATTTGAGGATTTTCACAAACAATGTTCATGACGTGAACACCGAATAATCAATTAAAAATGCAAGTAAAAGTAGATTGTGAAACTTTCAAATATACTAAAATAATTAGTGATATTAAGAATTGTACACACATGTTGAACGTTGTTAATAAACCTTGAAGTACATGTGAATTATGTACATGTGTCGAAAATAGAAACATAAAATCATTAGAAATTATAACAATTCTAATTCTTAACGGATTAGAGACGAATAAACATGGATGTCAGAATCATGTCAAGAATTGTAAGACGGGTTATGAAAGTCACTAAACGGATTTCCGACAAGAGTCCAATCTCTTGAATATCCGTTGAATTTCAATCGAAAGAGCACAAATTTTGCTATTTCTTCAGAACGCCCGTCAATAACTAGCGACTGATCGTTATGCGTAAAAAAAATATGTCAGTGAAAATCCACTTTAACTTTAGTATGAGAGTACAAATTTTATCTTACACCATCAACAACAAAAACAATAACAATAACAATAATATTAACATTAATTTATTATTAATATTAGTAATTTGGGTAAATGTTTTTTAACCGCACACAAACCCTCATTGATCAATTACACTTGAGAAAAATTAATTATATATTTTTACCGCACACAAACCCTCGTTGCAGGCTTTCAACCTAAATTAAGGCTTCTTTCTTTGCATATTATTTATTTTCACGTATACAGTGAATCCAATCGTTGCGGCAAAGACAAAGATATGTGCCTTTGCAGACACGGTGTCTGAAAAGTTCTACAAAGAAATAATGTACAAAATGTATTAAAACAATCAACAGAGAGGAAAAATAAGGTTTACACGATTTATCTTACATTTTTCCCCTATAACTCGCATCTCTCTTTAAATCAATCATATCATCGCGCATTATTATGACACATTTTTTTGTCAAGACATGTACGTATATATGAAAACTTCCCCTACCTTAACATGGAATCTTCTTTTTCTTTCTTTCATCCAATATATATATATATATATATATATATATATATATATATATATATATATATATATATATATATATATATATATATATATATATATATATATATATATATATATATATATATATATATATATATATATATATATATATATATATATATATATATATATATATATATATATATATATATATATATATATATATATATATATATATATAAAATATGCAATTTAATGCCGCTCAAAATGAAAAATTAATTTCGATATAAGAATATTTGCTTAGTTTGTGATGTTTCTTTAAAAATCTAACATCTTTTGTATTTGTTTTTTACAGCATACAAGACACTACAACAACAAAAAAAGATAGGCGCATATGTAGTGCTTGATAAATTCTACATTCAAAAAAACAATGAACAAAAACTATCAAAATAATCATAAAAAAAAGACTTACGACATTTATCTTCACATTTTTTCTGATGTAACTTACGTCTCCCTTAAAATCAATCTTGTCATTACCATTTTCATGTTAGTTTTCTTTTTTGTGTCAAAACATATACACTCGCATGGAGAAGAAAACTTCGCTCGTAAGTAGAAAATCTATGTTTCCTTTCTTTTTATCCAAAATTTTCATATACGAAATGTAACGCCGCTTAAGATTAAAATTCAATTATGCTATATGAATGTTTATTTGACAGTCGAAGTTTCCTTAAGAAGCACTACTCTATTTACGATAAATTTTCAACAAAAATAGATGGCTTAAGATATTTATTGTAACATTTTTTATGTTACCAGTTTCTTCTCCTTTCCAGTATGTTAGTACCCATTGTTATATCATAGTGTCTTGTTTGATGAAGAAACAAACAAAAAATAGTTTAGTTTTCTTTAAAAAACTTAGGATAAATATCTTAAGACATCTATGTTTGTTGAAAATTTATCGTAAATAGAGTTGTGCTTTTTAAAGAAACTTCGACTGTCAAATAGACATTCATATAGCATATTTGAATTTAATTTTAAGCGGCGTTACATTTCATATATGAAAATTTTGGATAAAATGGAAGGAAACAGAGATTTCGTACTTGCGAGCGAAGTTTTCTTCTATAGATTCCATGCGAATTTATATGTTTTGACACAAAAAAAGACAACTAACATGAAAATGGGTAATGACAAGATTGATTTTAAGGGATACGTAAGTTACATCGGAAAAATGTGAAGATAAATGTCGTAAGTCTTTTTTCTATGATTATTTTGATACTTTATTTTTTTCATTATTTCTTTGTATGTAGAATTTATAGGGGCACTACAAATGCACCTATTTTTTGTAGTGTCTTGTTTGCTGTAAAATAACAAATACAAAAGATGTTAGATTTTCAAGAAAACATCCCAATCTAAGCAAATATTCTTATATCAAAATTAATTTTTAATTTTGAGCGGCATTAAATTGCATATTATATATATATATATATATATATATATATATATATATATATATATATATATATATATATATATATATATATATATATATATATATATATATATATATATATATATATATATATATATATATATATATATATATATATATATATATATATATATATATATATATATATATATATATATATATATATATATATATATATATATATATATATATATATATATATATATATATATATATATATATATATATATATATATATATATATATATATATATATATATATATATATATATATATATATATATATATTGGATGAAAGAAAGAAAAAGAGATTCCATGTTAAGGTAAGGGAAGTTTTCATATATGCGTACATGTTTTGACAAAAAAAGTGTCATGATAATGCGCGATGATATGATTGATTTTAAGAGAGACGCGAGTTATATGGAAAAATATAAGATAAACCGTGTAAACCTTTTCCTCTCTATTGATTATTTTAATACATTTTGTACATTATGTTAATATATAATTAATCTTCTCCAAGTATACTTGATCAATGAGGGTTTGTGTGCGGTTAAAAAACATTTACCCAAATTACTTTTATTGCTAATAATAATAAATTGATGTTAATAAAATAACATTTACCCAAAATCTTTGTAGAATTTTTCAGGCACCGTGTCTGCAAAGGCACATATCTTTGCCTTTTCCGCAACGATTGGATTCATTGTGTACGTGAAAATAAATAATACGCAGAGAAAGAAGCCTTGATTAAACTGAAAGCCCGCAACGAGAGTTTGTGTGCGGTTAAAATATATAACTAATATATCTCAAATGTACTTGATCAATGAGGGCTTGTGTGCGGTTAAAAAACATTTACCCAAATTACTTTAATTACTAATAATAATAGATGGCTCAAGATATTTATCGTAACATGTTTTATGTTATCAGTTTCTTCTCCTTTTCAGTTTGTTAGTACCCATTGTTATATCATAGTGTCTTGTTTGATGAAGAAGCAAACAAAAAATAGTTGAGTTTTCTTTAAGAAACTTTACCAGTCATATTAGAGTATAATTGAATTTTCATTTTGAGCGGCGTTACATTTCGTATATGCAAATATTGGATGAAATGGAAGGAAGAGTCATAAAAATGGGTAATTGCAATATTGACTTTAATAAATACGTGAGTTATGATGGGAAAGGGTGATAAGATATATCCGATAAGTACTTTTTTTATGTTGATACTGTGTTTGATACTTTTTGTACATTATTTTCTTGTAGAATTTCTCTGGGACTACAAATGCGCCTATCTTTTCCGTCGTTGTAGTGTGTTATTTGGTGTAAATAGCAAATACAAATTACTCGACCTTTTTAAGGAAATTAACTTCACATATCAAACAAATACTGGTATAGCTAAACTGTTTTTTTTTCACTTTGAGCGATGTTACAATGCATGTAGTGTAAATACTTGATGAAACGAAAGGAAAATATTTCAACTCTTTCATATTTCTAAACACACTATTATATAACAATGCTTACTCATATTATGGAAGAAGAAGCAAGTGACACCCTCGAGAGAAAACGTCACAGTAAATATTTCACGTCTTCTATTTTTGCCGACAATTTGTTATACTTACTTGTTAGCAATAAAAAAATTAATTAATTTATTATTTGAATAATTATTCAGATAAACTGAGACCAATTTATATCAAAAGTTTAGTATAAATTCGATCAACAAACTTTAGAAGTTTATTTTTTTAATCTAAATAAAAAATCACTTTTTACATCTTTTTTAAAAATAAAATATCTTGCAAATTGTAAAGCGTCAAGTAGAAAACAATAAACCATCGCGATAAGTATTTTTTTATCTTTCAGTAGACGGGAACTTCGATATACTTTCGACAAATTTTGTTTTTTTATTTTTTTAGTTATATCTGAGAAAATCATATCTGATTTATATCAAAATCACAATTACTTTGATAAAAATTTTCAGGCGTAACTAAAAGAAAATTTCAAAAAAAATTGCGTCAAATCTATTAAAAGTTCCCCTATGTAGAAAGATGAGTTCATTTTCGTCACGATGACATGTTTTGATTTGCGTAACGATTAACCGTTTACGGAATATTTAATTAAAAATAAAACAAGTCTTTTTAATTTGATGGAAAAAAATGGTTATGATTAATTTATTGGATCCATAATAAATTACTAGTATATGTTTATATCGAACTTTTTTACTTACCCAGGCAATCAATATGAGAAGAAGATTTTTTGATCAACTTGAGGTTTACAAGGAATAAAGTTGAATATTCAGTTAATCTGTTGTGTTTGTTTTACAGTAAAAATATTTTTGTCTTCTTCTTTTTTATATAAGTAGATCAGGAATGTTTTTTTGTGGCGACTGTATGAATTAATGGTAAATCTAATATACAAATATGGATATTGTACAATTAAGAAATTTTATGATTATCCACAGTAAATGAGTTATTATGGATTATATATTGTTGTACTATCAAGTAACACATCGCGGAAATCACCTAACAAGATAATACTAAAAGAAAATACCTTACCACAGATTTTCCGATGATCGTGTACAGAACCCCAATCTCCCTTCATACTGTATTGGAGGAAATTCCGAGAAATATAATACATGTTGCGGTACTAGAAAAAGCTGCTAATGAAAATATGAAATTTAAAAACTACATTCAAAACGTATGCATACTTATTGTTACACTTTATGAGGTCATAACTTACAAGTTAAATAAACCTTTACTGTTCAATGCTAAAAGATGTTTCGGAATTTATTTAAGTGTGACATTTATAGACTTTAAAGATAATAAAATTTCATATGATTTAAATGTGTTTTTTAGAACATCTTAATGGTTGTTCTTAGGCTGATGGATGAAGAAGACGTTTCTAAATTTTCAAGGAAAGAAGTATTCTAAATACTTTTATAGAGTACTTTCTTAACTCTTAGATACCTTATTAATTATTTAGGCTCTAATAGTATTAACCGGGTACTCGCACAATGTTACGGCGGATATCATGTCTTATATTTCTCGGCAATAGCAGTGTTTTTTTATGAATTGATTTTGTAGAAGGAAAAAAATGCCCAACATAAGTTATTAATTGGAAATTATCTTGCTTTTTCTTATGAATTTAGTAACATTATAAAAAACTTTTCTAACATAGTAATCAATCTTCTATGAATTCATGCCCATGCATACAAGAATACGAGTGCCACAATTAAACTGAAAAGCTAAAAGATACATAAAAAGGAGAAAACCCATTACATCTAAACACAAAACACGAAATGGTGAAAAAGAAGAGCCTCGACCTTTTTTTAAGGTGGAGCTGGTTGGAGTCAAGTACCGGGTACTAGCAGACTGAGTGGGGATAGACGCAGATATTGTATGTGTGAGTTTTTGAATTATAGTATAAAACAATTCTTTTTATATTTGATATTGGGCGATTGTTACAAACTTTTGAAATAGTCATGATAAATGAAAATGATATATTTAATATTTAAGGGGTGTTACACTATAGGTAATTTAAGACATTTAATCTTGGTTTTAAATTTTGACTCACATTTTAAAAACGTATAATATAGCATTTGTAATTGGTTAGTAGGTTGTATGTATCTAAATAAAAAATGCTTTAAACTTAATTTTTAAAACTTTTAAATCTAGAAAATAATTTAAATGCTTTATAATGTAGTTAAAATTAAATTTATACATTGTTATTGTTATTTCTCAAATTTGTCCTAGTTTCAAGTTTAAATAATTAAATGTTTTTAAGAGAATGAAATTTATTAAAACTAGACGAATACCCGCGCATAGCGGCGGAATTGCCTGGAGGCAGATAGTTAACGATACGCTATGTCGAGGTAAGATTAAATTGCAATGCATAGTCTAATAACATACAACATACGATAATACAACTTTAGAAAAAATTGTCAAACAAGCATGTATCTCTAGTAAAAGCTTGGTTTCACTAAAACCTTCGGTTTCACTAAAACGTTGGTAGCATTTTCCGCTTACATAACAATATCCAAGAAGGTAGTCCATAGCCTTACAACTTTGTTTAGTTGTGCTTCGTGTCTACTTCGGGCGGTAATATTCAGTAGCAAATTATCATCTTTGTGCCCTTTAAATATATACACAAGAATATTCTATCCTAACGCATCATGTCAAATAAATAAGCTTTAAAGGAAGCGATTCCAATGCGCCAAAAGTCACATAAATGTTTGAGTGTTCTAGACGGAATATTGCAACTTGAAGTCGCAATAATTATTGGATACTGTTCCGCAATAAATATAGTATAAATATAAGAGAGATACAACTTAATCAAATGTCATTGATGACGTCAGAGAATGTGTAACTTTACCCAAACAAAAAAAGGCCTTAGCGGGCTCATTAAAACCATGATCAATTCTATCATATTTGCAAAAATGTGTAATTTTACCCAAACAATAATACAACTCGAATGCAAATGGACTAATAGTTGTTCTGATGATATACAACGAAATATTCAAACTTCATGTCCAAACAAAAAAGAATATATATAAACCAACTTGGATTTAGTAGTTATAGAAATCAGAATTATTGACTTTCTCAATGATTGTTTTGCTTTTTCTATAAGTGAATTTTTGAATAGTCACTTTTACATTTGCCTTCCCTATGCAATTTTGCTTTTTCATTATCTTTGCTACATTATTTTTCTTCTCAATAGCATTTTGCGTTTACCTTGTCTATGCTATTTGCTTTCCCCAAGCATTGTTCCTTCATTTGAATACATTTTTTATTAAACGTGTACAGTAAATATCTATTTTGAGGAATATAAATTGAAGTGAAATACATGATTTTAAAAAATATTTCACGGATGTTAAAAGTGAACAAAACATAAGAAAGAAAGAGATCAAAACATATAGTACTATGAATTAAGTAAATTTCTCCGACAGACATGTCTACCCTTCCAAAAATTGTTTAGCGACGGATAATTGGCGTAATGAATCATTTTGTTGGAAATGTTTCTTGAAATCCAAAGTGAAGTTTTTTAAATAAAAATGGAAACGTTCATAACATTCCATGAGTTTTTAACATGTAGATCGATTCATGAATTTGGCTTTAGGATAATTTTGAAACTGGACCTCTTTTAATATCCAGAATGAGTCGTATGGTGAAAGCTTTAAGATTTATATTCAAGTTGTAATATTTTTCTTGCTTAGATGAAATGTTGAAAAAAATTTAACTTTTAAACAATTGAGATAAATGAGAAAATAATATAACAAATATATTTCTGTATTATGTATTTTTTTATCAAAACAATAATTTTTAAATAAAAAGAGTATTTTATACATTTAGTTGTTGCATAAAAATAAAAATAAAGAAACACTTCCCAACATCTTCCATCCCTAGAGCCCGCAAAAAATATGATACTACTTTTCAAGATATGTGGGTCCATGATCAAAGTCACTTTATAGAAAAGTATCACCAGTTTGATACTCAATTCTTATTCGAATTTCAAAATATTTAACGTTTTCGCAAAAGTTCAAACTAAGTATTCTTAATTTAATTTTCAAAACGTATAATTTGAATTTGTTGTGAAGTTCGCAATTTGAATTTTTTTTGAAGTTCTCAATTTGAAAATTTTAAACCTACAAAAAAGTTTAAGGATGTGACTACTTTAGAGAAAATAAATCAGATTCGAAAAGTTTGAAAACTTTCCAAACTTAAAAGAGAAAAAAACATTCACATAAGTGACTACTTCAAAATTTTCAAAGGTCAATCTACCAAGATGCCAATATTTTTAAACCATTATCCAACACTTAAAAGGAAAACCATAAACGAATAAATAAGTAGTCACAAGATGAATACGTTTCAAATTGTAAATATGGTTAAAATTTACAAACTATAAACCAACAAAAAAGTAAAAAAAAATTTATACGGTTCAATTTTAGAAACTTTGGATTTTATTATTTGCGAAATTTTTAAAGATTAAAAAAATGTATTTCAAGTTTTAAATTCCAAAACACAATTCAAATTTTCAAAATTTTTAATGTTACATTGTGCTTATTTTGAAGAACTCACACACAAAAGAAATTTAAATTCTAAAAAGTGTAAAAGTATTCAAAAATTTCAACCTAACATTTTTCGTAAAAATTGAGACCAACACCATTTTAAGACTTCTTATTTTTTGTTGAAGATAATTTTAAGACTTCACACAGTTTAAAATTTTACAAATCCAAATTAGCCACAAAGTTTTCACATAAAATAGTTCAAACCTCAAAAGGTCAAAAGAAGTACTAAAAAAATTTACTAACAGATTTACACAACTTCATTACTGTACAATTTTAAATACGTGTATAAACATTATTACTAATATCAACTAATAAAAGTATACACAGCAGCAAAACAGTCTTTTACAGCGGCGGCAACACTGTTTCCGGTAGACATTGACGGCGGCAGCCATGTTTCCGGCGAAACTGGTGACAGAAGCAACTTTTCCGACGAAGCATATCTAAAATAAAAACATCCAATACATACTTCAGGTGAGACAAATCCGTAACCAATTACACCAGTGAGATAAATTAATAGGAAAAGAAAAAAAGGCAATAACAACTTTTCCAAGAACAAAGATCTGTAACAAAAGACGCAAAAAAAACTTATAGAAACTCAGTTTTCTTATACTATCAAACTTGTAAACTCAGATTGATAAAAATACCTTCAGGCTATACAGCCCTTATGAAGCAAGATTCTGGCGACATAAAAAATATCTTCAGACAGCTGAAATAAAAATTTCAAAAAAACGTTAAAAACTTAGATCTAAATAAAAACATCCACAAATCTAGTCAAGGAATAAAAAAGCCACTTATATACATAGATCTGTCAAAAGAAAATTAAAACTTAAAAACCCTTTTGTTATGAGAAGGTTTTGATGATGGAGGATTACTGTTGGTGGAGGGGGTCCCGTAGGGTTTCAGTTGTGGAGAGGTTGTGGTGGTGGCGGCGATAACCAATAGTTGTGGTGGTGGAGAGGGTTTTTTATAGATAGGGAGTAGGTTGTGTAGTGTGTTTTTTATAGAGAGAGAGAGAGACAGAGAGAGAGAGAGAATTTGATTAACAGGTATTTGTGTGACCTAAAGAGAAACTGAGTTTTGGAGTAGAGAGAGAGTGGATTGTGGTATGATTGTGTTTTAGAGAGAGAGTGGATTGTGATGTGTGTGTTTATTTGGTTAAATATGGGTGTATTTGTTTATAGCATAGAATTAGGGCCCACAATTTTTCAACCATTCTATTTTCAACTTTCAACCATTTGGATTTTTCCTTTATAAGATAGTATAGATAAGTGCAACAAAGACGTCCTGAGATCGACATCCCATCTGCCACACCAGCTTTTGCTACAATTAATCGTTGTGGGACGCGTCGGTGGCGACCTAGTACAACATGGGGACGCGTTGCAAAGGGCCGACCGACCGAATCATGGCCGCTTATTGCGCCTTGTCTTAGTGCTTGTGAACTGTATGTAACTTCAAAACACATACGCTACTATTTAGGACGGATGATGATAGCTTAGTTAAGTTATACGTACTTTCATTTTGTTCGGTCACACTACAACAATTCTGCATCCTAGGGACGACTTATTCGTCTCTAGGTAGGGCCTTTTTCGACCGTAAACTCCTAGGGACGACTAAGTCGACCCTAGGATTTAGTGCCTAAAAATTCGTCTCTAGAATCCTAGGGACGAACCCCCCTTTGTAACCTAGGGACGACTCTGTGGGTCCCACTACCCACTACGTTTAAAAAATTGACAAACCTAGGGACGACTTGTCTTTGAAACCTAGGGTCGACAAAGTCGTCCCTAGGTTTTTAATAAAAATAATCTTTTTAAAATTTTTCAAAAAAATTCTTTTTATTTATTATTTTTAATAAAATCTTATTTATAAAAATTAATAAAAATATTTTCAGGAAAAAAAAAGTTAATTATTATTCTAGGGACGACTTAGTCGTCCCTAGGTTTCAATATTGCCCAAGTATTCAAAACCTAGGGACGACTAAGTCGTCCCCAGGTTTTGACACCTGGCCAATATAGAAACCTAGGGACGACTAAGTCGTCCCTAGGATTAAAACCTGGAGTAAATTTAATAACCTAGGGACGACTAAGTCGTCCCTAGGTGTACATGGGGGCTAAAAAAGAACTGGGCTGTTTTGCAGTTTCCAGATTTTTTCCGGAACTTTTTCCGGACAAAATCCACAATTCAAAATGGCAGAATTCGACAAATACAGAATAATAACAAATCAATAAACGTTACAATACCATATTAAGATAAATTATCCAACATCACGATACAATATTCATCAAATACACTTATTCAATCCTAAATCAAATGTTTCAAATGCTACAAGTCTCAAACTTTATCAAACATGCATAATAAGAAAAATACTACCACAACCTCTACTCCGCATCCTCGTTAGGTGAAAAGTCACCTTCCTCCTCGTCACCCCCCTCGTCACCCTCCTCGTCACCCCCCTCGTCACTCCCCTCGTCATTCCCCTCGTCATTCCCCTCGTCATCGCCTGATAAGTCGTCACCACTGTTTTTTACATTCCTATCTCGACCCAACTCGTCAACGGACCGGTAATCGTGCTGATGGGGATTTAAGATTACACGAGAACCTCCGGGTATGGATTGTGAAGTAGAGCCGATCTCATGGGTCGAGTGTGTGGTGGGACGATAACAATGGGTAAATGTGTTATTGTTGGTGACGGGAGCAAGAGGATAAGTGCCGGTATAGGGAGGTTGGAGTGGTTGGAGATTGTCGGGCAAAGATGGTTGGTATGGGTCGATGGAAGGAGGTTGCACTGGTTGTGCCGAAGGATAGGGGGTTGGACTAAATGAGCCCAATCAGGAGCTAGGGTGGGCATAACAAAGGGTCGGGGCGGGGGTACAAAAGTAGGAGGGTTGATTGGGTGATCAGTATTTGAGTTGTAGTTCTGGAAAAACTCACCCAATTGACTCTGATATTGCGCCATATGCTGGTACGACGTCTGAGTATATTGTTGCGCCGCATCTGCCTTTAACGCTGCCAAGTAAGCCCGTTGCTGCGCCTCTTGATTCTCTTTCCTCAGCAGCTCCATCTGTCGCTCATTTCGTTCTATCATTTCCTGAAATTCACTACGAGAGGGAAAATCTGGTCGAACTGGAGCACCCCGCTTGCGATAAGTTACAACAACAATTTTTTATTATATACAACAAGACATAAATATGAATAATTGATTTACATTTTGTTTTATTGAGGATATATAACCTGCGAGAAGTGTTATTGGCACCACCCGGCAACTTTCTGCCTTGTCCCGACACATTTATCTTATTTTGACTTGGCATGATTTCAGCCACTATTTGTTTATCAGACATGTGCGGGACGACCTTCGCTCTCACTTGGTCACTAAGGGCTTTCATCTTTTGCTGGGAAAGAAAAAAAACGGTTTAAAACAAATGAAATTAGTTACTAATTAAGGCATGTAAAGAGTTATATATTACTTACATATCTTTCCTCGTTTTCTTTACTTTTAAACGTGCCATTACTTGAGTGCCCTTTCCTCCATGTTTCAACCAGGTCCTCGTAGACCCCTTCCTTGACTTTCTGTAAAATATCAAATAACATAATAACGAGCTATAATAAATAAACAATATAAACGCTTTTAAATAAAATCACAAAAATTATAAAGAGTCTTACGTATTCATTCCTTCCTCGGGCGAATGGATTTTTGCCTTGAGTGGTGGGTACCGTGTTTTTGGAACGATTAACAGTATTAACCTGACTTCTTGCCACCCTCTTTGGCTGTGACCACCACTCAACCAAGTCAGCCCAATCACCTTCGGTTCTATTGTCCCACACACTCTCCGGCGGTACATGTTCTTGTGCCAGTGCGGACGTCTCATATTTCGAATAAAAATCTGTCTTGATCCTGTTCTTGTATTTTCTATACAGCAACCTCAGTTGGAGTTCCAACGCAAGCCTAACCCGAGTCGACATCTCATACACACCATTGCCACACACCACCTCAGTACGACCATTGTACCATGGCTCGAGGTCGAAATATGTCTACATAAAAACATATGAATTTAAATAAACAAACAAATTAAACATAACAGACATATCTAAATATCGATAACAATAACAATATAAGTAAAATAAACAATTTTGACCTCAATTGTAGGATAAATATGAGCTTTATCAGATGCTGGAATTTCGTCCCATTCGCAGTTCAGGGGAAGTCTCCGGACTATTCCCCCATAAGATGAGACAATAGGGATGCATAATTGCCCATAAAATGGAAGGTTTGCAGATCTTTAAATTCAAAGCCAATTGCCAAAGGTTTTTCGTTATTATCTCTGTACGCCTTCCTTAATTTTCCTAGGTTGCTCTCAAAGCGTTGATTTGAACCTACAAAAGATATGTTATTTACTCGTAAAAATTCAAGTGACATAAATTATAAATATCAGTGTTATAAAAAAATATAATGATTTCTTACGCTGACACTCGGCCGGTACAGGACGTGTGGGCCGTCTGGGTGGACTTCCACCAGCATCCCCACCGTGTGACCTAGGAGCTACACATGCCATCTGTAAAATAACAAGTTCATATCAGTATACACATTTTATCAATATACATATTTTAACATATAAAAACATTTTCATTAAAAACAAAATTACACAATTTAATTAACCAATTAATACTAATACACAAATTCATATCAATATACACATGTTAACATATAAAAACATTTTCATTAAAATACAAAATTACACATTTAAACAAATAAAAACAACTCATCATCATTTAAGAGTATAACAATTGTTTCATTCAAACTACAACTTAAGCATGAAAAAATCGTTTACAAATAAAAAATTACACATAATTGTAATCTTCAGAATCATCGCTAGATAAAACTTCTTGAACATCATTATTAGGGTTCACTTCATCATCATCCGACACTAAATCATCATCATCAACATCACCAATGACGTGTGCAACTACCTCATCTTCAATATTAATAATATCATCATCAACCGGTGGGGCGTCCACTTCCGTTGGTTTCCAAAAAAATTTCTAATTTGAAACAAACAACACCACAACAATTTAAAAAAAAAAACATTACCTTTTTTCGGCTGTGACACGGGTCTCAGTTCTTGGCTGTGACTCGGTTCCCTTCGACTGTGACTCGGGTCTCGGCTAGGAGAAACATATAAAAAAAATTAAACTCATGCCTATTTCATATTAAGCCTACATATTAACCCGAAATCCCTACATAAATATTAAGCCATATATAACCCGAATTCTATTAAGCCTAAATCAATTAAGCCGAAATCATCTATATATATTAAGCACTATATACAACGGAAATCAACTAATGCTAAATCAATTAAGCCGAAATCAATTATATATATGTATATATTAAGCCGAAATCAACTAAGCCTAAATCAATTAAGCTTAAATATAATCCGAAATCATAAGCCAAAATAACCTTTGGTGGTGGTGGTGGCTACTGCTGCCGGTGGTGGTGGCTACTGCTGCTGCCGGTGGTGGTGGCTACTGCTGCTGCTGCCGGCGGTGGTGGTTGCTACTGCTGCCGCGACGGCAGTGGTGGTGGTGGTGACGGCAGTGCTAGGAAATAAAAAATAAACATTAATAATAATTAAACATAAACAAATTTAAACAAAATTAATAGATTAAAAAAAATCATTTAACTTTATATTTATTTAAAAAACAAAATTAAACAACATGTGGTGGTGCGGTGGTTGCTGCTGCCGTGACTGCTGCCGTGACTGGTGGTGGTTTGGTGGTTGACTGGTGGTGGTCCGGTGGTTAAACTAGAAAAAACAAACACCTTCTAACAATTAAACTAACAATTAATCAATTAATCATACTAACAATTAAACTACCAAAATTAATCAAAATTAAAAAAATATATAATTCGAAATCAAATACCTTAACTGGGAAATATATATAAATTCATGGTGATTAAACAATATATAATCCGAAATCAAGTGGTGGGTCGAATTGGTGTGCTCGTGTGCAAGTGATGGTGGGTCGAATTGGTGGTGAAGATGAAGATGATGAAGATGATGGTGGTGGGTTGGTGAAGATGAAGATGATGAAGATGATGGTGGTCGGATTGAAGAAGATGATGACGGTGGTGTTTGCAGTTCGTCCACGGTTTTTTTATTTAACTAGTGAGAATGAGAGAGATGAAGATAAGGTGAGTTACTGAAATTGAAGCCTAGGGACGACATTCCCTTTGTAACCTAGGGACGACTTAGTCGTCCCTAGGATAATTATAAATACTTTTTTTTCGTTTATTAATGAAACTTAGGGACGACTTTGGCAACCTAGGGACGACTAAGTCGTCCCTAGGTGTATACCGGGAAAACTTAAACCCAAAGCGGGTTATTTAAAATTTCACCAAAAATTTCAACTTTCCCAAAAAATTTGCTAAGTGTTGGAGGGATTTTTTAAGGACGACTTTGTTTGATATTTAGGGACGACTAAGTCGTCCCTAGGTTTTTTTCATACATTTAAAATACATTTTACCTTCTATGTAATAAAATTAATAATACAAATTAATAATAAAAATCAAAATAAATTATTATAATTAATATTAAAATATACGTTATACTTAGTTTGTAATAATTAATAACCGATGAGTCGATATGTTACGGTTATACGTTATAGGTTCAACCGATGAGTCGATATGTTAGGGTTATACGTTATAGGTTCAAACGATGAGTCCATATGTTACGGTTATACGTTATAAGTTCAACCGATGAGTCGATATGCTAGGGTTATACGTTATAGGTTCAAACGATGAGTCGATATGTTACGGTTATACGTTATAGGTTCAATCGATGAGTCGATATGTTACGGTTATACGTTATAGGTTCAACCGATGAGTCCATATGTTAGGGTTATACGTTATAGGTTCAACCGATGAGTTGATATGTTACGGTTATACGTTATAGGTTCAACCGATGAGTCGATATGTTAGGTTTATACGTTATAGGTTCAAACGATGAGTCAATATGCTAGGGTTATACGTTATAGGTTCAACCGATGAGTCCATATGTTAGGGTTATACGTTATAGGTTCAACCGATGAGTCGATATGTTAGGGTTATACGTTATAGGTTAAACCGATGAGTCGATATGTTACGGTTATACGTTATAGGTTCAACCGATGAGTCCATATGCTAGGGTTATACGTTATAGGTTCAAACGATGAGTCGATATGTTACGGTTATATGTTATAGGTTCAACCGATGAGTCCATATGTTAGGGTTATACGTTATAGGTTCAACCGATGAGTCGATATGTTACGGTTATACGCTATAGGTTCAACCGATGAGTCCATATGTTAGGGTTATACGTTATAGGTTCAACCGATGAGTCGATATGTTACGGTTATACGTTATAGGTTCAACCGATGAGTCGATATGTTACGGTTATACGTTATCGGTTCAACCGATGAGTCAATATGATAGGGTTATACGTTATAGGTTCAACCGATGAGTCCATATGTTAGGGTTATACGTTATAGGTTCAACCGATGAGTCGATATGTTAGGGTTATACGTTATAGGTCAAACCCATGAGTCGATATGTTACGGTTATACGTTATAGGTTCAACCGATGAGTCCATATGCTAGGGTTATACGTTATAGGTTCAAACGATGAGTCGATATGCTACGGTTATACGTTATAGGTTCAACCGATGAGTCCATATGTTACGGTTATACGTTATAGGTTCAACCGATGAGTCCATATGTTAGGGTTATACGTTATAGGTTCAACCGATGAGTCGATATGTTACGGTTATATGTTATAGGTTCAGCCGATGAGTCGATATGTTACGGTTATACGTTATAGGTTCAACCGATGAGTCAATATGCTAGGGTTATATGCTATAGGTTCAAACGATGAGTCGATATGTTACGGTTATACGTTATAGGTTCAACCGATGAGTCGATATGTTACGGTTATACGTTATAGGTTCAAACGATGAGTCAATATGCTAGGGTTATACGTTATAGGTTCAACCGATGAGTCCATATGTTACGGTTATACGTTATAGGTTCAACCGATGAGTCCATATGTTACTGTTATACGTTATAGGTTCAACCGATGAGTCGATATGTTACGGTTATACGTTATAGGTTCAACCGATAAGTCCATATGCTAGGGTTATACGTTATAGGTTCAAACGATGAGTCGATATGTTACGGTTATACGTTATAGGTTCAACCGATGAGTCCATATGTTAGGGTTATACGCGATAGGTTCAACCGATGAGTCAATATGTTACGGTTATACGTTATAGGTTCAACCGATGAGTCCATATGTTACGGTTATATGTTATAGGTTCAACCAATGAGTCCATATGTTACGGTTATACGTTATAGGTTCAACCGATGAGTCGATATGTTACGGTTATACGTTATAGGTTCAAACGATGAGTCCATATGTTACGGTTATACGTTATAGGTTCAACCGATGAGTCGATATGATAGGGTTATACGTTATAGGTTCAAACGATGAGTCGATATGTTACGGTTATACGTTATAGGTTCAACCGATGAGTCGATATGTTACGGTTATACGTTATAGGTTCAACCGATGAGTCCACATGTTAGGGTTATACGTTATAGGTTCAACCGATGAGTCGATATGTTACGGTTATATGTTATAGGTTCAACTGATGAGTCCATATGTTAGGGTTATACGTTATAGGTTCAACCGATGAGTCCATATCTTAGGGTTATACGTTATAGGTTCAACCGATGAGTCCATATGTTAGGGTTATACGTTATAGGTTCAACCGATGAGTCCATATGTTACGGTTATACGTTATAGGTTCAACCGATGAGTCCATATGTTAGGGTTATACGTTATAGGTTCAACCGATGAGTCGATATGTTACGGTTATACGTTATAGGTTTAACCGATGAGTCCATATGTTAGGGTTATACGTTATAGGTTCAACCGATGAGTCCATATGTTAGGGTTATACGTTATAGGTTCAACCGATGAGTCGATATGTTACGGTTATACGTTATAGGTTCAACCGATGAGTCGATATGTTAGGGTTATACGTTATAGGTTCAACCGATGAGTCCATATGTTAGGTTTATATGTTATGGGTTCAACCGATGAGTCCATATGTTAGGGTTATACGTTATAGGTTCAACCGATGAGTCCATATGTTAGGGTTATACGTTATAGGTTCAACTGATGAATCCATATGTTACGGTTATACGTTAAGCATGTTTAAGTGATTAAATATTGGCGGGAAATGTTGGCGGTAAATGCTGGCGGGAAAATGTTGGCGGGAAAGCTAGGGTCGACTAAGTCGTCCCTAAATGTGTCGACCCTAAATTTTTATCTTTATTTATGGTAGCTCTTATCCTCACAAACTCTTATCCTCTCATACCAAACTCACCACCACCACCACCCGATTTTACATAAGATGGATCCGCTTGAAGCTTATAAGTGTACATGTAGAAAGGGATATATTGTGTTGAGACAGTCACATCAACCTCATAGCTTTGGTAAACATTACTATGCATGTCCTCTTTCGAAGGTAAACAATCAAATGTTTTAGTTATGTAATACGTGTGATTATTAAAATGACATGTCATGTTATTTGTTTACTTTGTAACAGCCAAAAACAGATGATTATGGATGTAAATATTTTAAATGGAAGGATGATTTTGATCTCGAACTCCGTATAAGATCTTCCCCTGGATCTTCAACACCTCAAGGTTCACATCCAAGTTCTTCTACAGGTCATTCTCAATCTGCACCCACTGAGTGCTCTAATTGCAAGATCAAAGATCTAAAAATAAAGATGCTAGAGACAAGGCTAGAAATGGAAACGCATCCTGAAGACCACGCATGTCAATCGGCTGCAATACTTCATGGGCTTTTAAATGAAATGGAAAATCTTAGCTTTGAGTAGTAATCTAATTGTTGTTTTAATGTGTTAATTTGTATTTTATTATTATATGTTAATCTGTACGTTTAGTTTTAATTAGTTTGTGATGTGTTGTTTTTCTTATTTATGAATCTATTATCGCTGTAATATATATGTTTAATTAAGCGCGTGTTTAAATGTTAAATATATATCTAAAGTTTTTTTTAAATACGTATAAGTTTTTTTTTAAATAAATATATATATTTTTAAATATGTATAAAGTTTTTTTTAAATATGTATAAAGTTTTTTTAAAATATATATAAAGTTATTTTTAATTATGTATAAATTTTTTTCTAAATATGTATAAAGTTATTTTTAACTATAATAAAGTTTTTTTAAATAAATTAACTAAATTAATTTTAAATAATTTTAAATAATTTTAAATAAATACAAGTGACAAAAAAGGGAAAAAATAAATTTCCTTCACCTAGGGACGACTTAGTCGTCCCTAGGTTACAAGGGCCCCCCTTTTTGTTTTAAACGTTTTTTAAAAAAAATATTTATATTAATTTTAAATAATTTTAAATAAATAAAAAAGATAAAAAAAAACTGGTAATATAAATTTACTTAATCTAGGGACGATTTAACTTTCATTTTAAACTTTTTATATAAATAATATTTATATTAATTTTAAATAATTTTAAATAATTTTAAATAAATAAAAAAGATTAAAAAACTGGGAAAATATATTTATTTAACCTAGGGACGACTTAGTCGTCCCTAGGATTTGTGGTCCCCATTTTGTCCCTACAGCCTTTTTGACCAAGATTTTGTTGTAAAAGTGGTGGGTCTCCCCTTAATCTAGGGACGACTAAGTCGACCCTAGAAAAAGGGCGTCCCTAAGATGCAGAATTGTTATAGTGTCAAGGTGTGGATCAAACAGTTGATCTCAAAGCTTGACCGACCAAACCGTTCGGTCTTGGTAATAGGGTGTTTGATCGGGTCATATGAATACCGACCAAATAGTTCGGTTGGAGTACCGTCAGCTTAACATGGTCAACTTTTAATCTAGATAATCGATCTTATTATGTGAATTGTAGTTGTTTCTTACTGCATGCTGGTATCATGTATTATTATTAGTTGTGTGAATTGAAGCATGAGAACGAGTGATACCATGATGTCATGGACTTAAATACCGAGTATGATCATCAGTCTATTCTCGAGAAGCTTCCTAGAGCTTCACTGCAACTCTGATAAACTAGTCTCGTGGCTAAACTTGAATAGAATAAGGCATCATGCATTAAGCACACCTTAACACACTTCTATAACCCTTATGCTTGTGTTCTCCTAGCTAGTTAATTATCATATTGATCGATCTTCATGGAAGAAGTCAACTTGAGTGAACTCACGCATGCACAGCCATCATAGTTTACTGGCCAAACTCACAAATCACGTGTATATTAGGTGGCTTAATTATAGTTTCACCAAATGAGGCAATAAGTACACTTTAATATTCTATGTTATAATTCATGTCACAATAACATGTGTATGTATAGTGTTACTGTATTAAACCCTGACCCCTCCCAATACTATGTTTCCTTCCTAGTTATCCTCATCAAGGTTTTTAAGATCGGGCTTCTATTTAAGATCGTTTTCGTCTTTGTAAGATTGAAATCGTAAAGTCGGATCGAAATTGTAAGATCTTATTATATTGTTATTTTCTTAATAGTTTTTGTATTATTATACATTATACATCGTAAACACAAAATTATATAAATGATTCATGAAAATGTTGTCCTCAATTATGGTTATGAAATGTATAAGAAGATTAACACGTTGTTTTATAGATTATTCAAAACAGAACCTGTAAATTTGTATTTTTAAGTTTGTGGTTCGAGAAAAGTAAGATCGAATTGTGGTACATCCTTAGATCCTATGGTCAAAATCGGGATCTTATAAGATCTTGAGTATGCAAAAATCTTACGTAGGATCTAGATCGTTTTTGCTTTGCAGTATCGTAAAATCGTACGATTCTAAGATCATGATCGGGATCTTGAGATCCACGATCTTCATGTTTCCTTCCCAGTTGTCATTGAATTATGTGTAATCATATGCAGTATATTGTGTACACAAACACGCTGACTTACACATATCTTATATACATATATATTTCTTACAAATGGACTTTCTTTGCAGAAAACTACGTAGTTAAATTTTTTGGGGTAAGATAGTTTTGAATCTAGCCTGATTGGTTAGACTGGATTTGTGATATACTGTAATTAACTTTTGTTTGAACTCGTCATAAGTTCATTTTATCTGCAGTTTCCTACTAGTTTCGATCTGCCATGTACGTGACCCAGTAATATATGTGGTCCGTCTGTGGTTCATTAAATTTTTACCAGAAACAGTGTACGAATTTGACCTTCAGGGTCTGACTAATTAATTGTTTACCATTGGAGCATTAAAGGAACATTGGTTAATGGGTGAAAAGCTTGAGATATGCCTCGTCCGTTATAAAAGGTTGCTAACTATTAAGAAATTCTAAATTGTAAAATAAATTTTCGAAAGTTTCAAATGTAGTTCGAGTGTAAACAGTAAACATTACGAAAAATAGTTTTAAAATAGGTTTTTGTGACACATAAAAATAGTGTCATAAAAAAGTCCGAAATATCACCAGAAGACAAAAATGTCACTTAAAATAAACTAGTGTCGCTAAAGTTACATTTCTCTTCATTTTAAATGTGCAAGTAGCAGCGATTTAAGTAAAGGCTAATGATTTGCACACTCTAAAATTTAATTTGGATACTTCAAACTATGCATTGAATAGTTATAATGTTGACTCGACAGATTGTACTTTTAAGTCTTCCAATAAAAAATTTGAGTATGTCAATCGATCAATTCCGTTAGATAAAGGTTTGCATATATTGAAAAATAAGTGCGAGGGTAAAGATTTTAGCTTTAAAGAGACACTCATTATAACTTTTGTGCACTCACAAATTATAAATAAGTCGAATTTAATTTAATATTTTAGTTTAATAGAGAGTTATATAAAAATATTTCATGTTTAATATTTTGTAATTATAATATTATTAGGTTTAAAGGGTATTTGTTAATCTTTTAAACTTATTGAAAAAATATGAAAATTTATAATTTTCACTTAACACTATCTTTTTATTTAAAATTAACTACTAAAATGTCTTTTTTTTCTGTCATTATTTTCCAAAAATTTTATCAAAACTTTTACCAAATAAAAAATATTTTAAATAAAAAAATAAAAAAGAATACATTGAAAGAATATTTCTAATTAAAAAAACATTCTTTTGAGAAAATCCCTATTTTAAGTTTTGATTTACAAAAAAAGATGATAGTTAAAAAATGTCATCAAATATCAAAATTTAGCATGGTTACATATAGCGACAGCATGACACGACGGTATAATCGAATTTTAAGCTTTCGCGTTCATGGCAAATCTTTTACGTATGTAAGGCTTCACTTAACACAACACAAAGTATTAATATGTATATATTTATATATAGTTGGGTTATCGTAGTGTTGTAGATTAAAATTGTTAAAATGAGAAGTCATCTTAACTAATGATTTTATCAATTGACACGTGATTAATTTAACATTAGACCCAAAATAATTAATCTTATACATAAAAAATACTTATATAAAACCACTTAAACATTGATACGTAAAAATTTAAAAATTTATAGTTGATAAATAGTTTTGCTTCATAAAATATTATTAGCATAAATAATCATTTTATTCTCAAACTCAGTGATACACTATCACAAGTTACATTTGAGTTAACAAACAATTGCTAAACTATGATACCCAAATGATACATGAGGAACTAGTAATATTAAAAATCGTGAACCAACTACTCGTACACGAACTGAAACTTCCTAAAACTCATACACGAACCAACAACCTATAAACGAACCAAAACTAATCAAAAAATGTGACATCTACCTTTTTTATTACATTCCTACTTTGCCCCCCTGTTGTTGTAGTTGCACACCACTAAATTTCTTTTTAAAGTTGGCATACACATGCCTGGTGCATTTCCGATGCTCTGCATTAGGCAACACCTCTCTAAAAGTATCATGTAAACCTTGTTTAAATAACATAAAAGTTAAATGCATTGTATATTACATCCATATATAATACAAAGTAGGGTAAATTACACTAACCTTGTGTTCATCAGAAATGAGAGTCAATCTTGTGCCTTTTTAAAGATTTAAATCCTCATGTAATAGTGCCAAGAACCAACCCCGTTTCTCTTTGTTCTCAACCCTCACTACACTCCAAGATATTGGATACATCTGATTGTTGGTATCTATGCCCATGGCTGTGAGTAACTCTCATTTACATGTATGCTTTAAGAAGCAAACATCTATGCCAATGATTTTTCTACAACCTTTCGACCAACCGTCCTTCAAACCCTTGAAACATATATAGAATCTCCTGAAATAACTCTTACCAGAAGTTGTGTCTTCCACATCCAGTCTGCAAGTACTACCAGGGTTTGATTCAAGTAATGCTTCTCTATAATCATACAGCCTTCCATAATGTTCAATCAACCCTCCTTCATGGTCATAGAGGGCTCTTTGTTTAGCTCTTTTACACTGACCAAGACTCGCATCTATCTAGAATTTCTCTCTAATTGCATTTGTCATCTTGATGTAAGGTATAAATGGATCCTTGATTATATCTTTTGCATACTAATGTGCAATCCATTTGTAGGTTACTAGGGATCCTAACCTATAGTTTCTAGTACATTTATGGCCAGGATGTAATGACTTTATCTGAAAAAGATTGCTCCCTGCTCATCAAAGAAGCCTACAATCTAAACCCACATATATGACCCTTGTTTTCATCCTCCATTACCTTTCTTTTTGTAAACTTTGCTGAATGTAGTGATCTCTTAGCATCTCTACTACAACCCTCACCACTTGTGTTATTAGCAACTTTCACCTTCTTCTTATGTGGTACACCAGGCTTTTTTTAACATGATTTGATTTCTTAGAAGTCTCTGGTGATCTCTCAACATCCTTTTTTTGTTGTTGTAAATACCTGCACACCTATCAACAAAAACATTTCAATCATAGTACACTAGCATACACCTCTAATCATTTCTTAAGTACCACAACTGGTATCCATGGGCAACACCATAATTAGCTAAGGCTAACTTGAGTTGCTCAGGGTATTCATACCTCATACCTAAAAACCATCTCATTCTATTAGATTGTTGGGTCATGTTTAGGATAAGAAACCCACCTTTTTTAATCTTAAAGCTAGGATCTATGGTTGCATCATCAGGGTCCTCTAGTGGTTCATTTTGTCCTATAAGAACTGGTTCATCAATGAACCCCCTAAATGTCCCATTGTTGCTACACAATTTATTAAGGAATAGGTCTTGGGTAGTTAGATTCTTGATGACAACATTTTCTTCCTCTTTTGTTTGAAAATCAACATAATCAAAATCTATAATCCCTATTTGCAAGTCACTTTCTATAAAGCAATAGTACACACCCGCAACTCTATTAAGAACTAAACGACTCACATGTTTACGAAGATCAATAAAGCTCATAACTTAAAAATATATATCTGTTATTTGCTTAAGCTCACTACCCGAATACCTAATTGGATTACCAATAAACGCTCCATCGTGATTAAGATTGACCGTAAAGACTTTATCATCTGTAAATTAAAAAAAATAAGGCTATGGTTCATTTTTTATTAGGATAGGTTTTATAATTAAAAATGAAATTGAAATGAAATTGAAATGGAAATGAAATGAAATGAATTATAACCATTGTATCAGATGTCACAAATGATTCGAAATGAACGTAATTTTAAAACGTGATTACGGTTAGGGTTCATCTCCAATTTGGGGGAAATAAAAAGTCAGTTGGGTTTTTTATGAGTCGATTATTAATGTTTGTATGTATATAACTAGGTCAAAGGACGATGTGTCGGATCAAAGTAACCATGTCATGAAGTTATACACGGTGCAATATCTTACTAGGTTAAAAAAATTAAAAATTGATAACATGTCAATAATTTTTAAAAGGTTACCGATTGTAGCCAGTATCATCCAAGATGATTTACTATAACGTTCTAATTTTTAAAGTTATAATGATTATATTAGTAATAAAATAAGTTAATTTATTAAAATTGAAAATTTTAAAAAGTTCGTTTCTATTTTATGGACTTAACCTTCTAAGAGCATCCACAATGGGTCAAGTTGTGGATAACTTTTCACAATTTTGAAAAGCTTTATAAAAAGCTTTTTAGCATTACATGAATGGCTTTTTATAAGACTTTCTGAGAAAGACTTTGCATTTGCCAAGTGTTTGATAAAAGCTATGAGAGCATCTACAATGCTCAAGTCTTTCAAAGACTTGAGGCATTTAAAGCATTTAATACATTGCACATTGATAAGCAAAGACTTTGAAGAAAAGCTTGTAGTTTAACAAGTCTTATGAAAAAGCTTTGTAAAAAGCTTTTCTTGCAATGCCAAAAAAGCCTTCCAAAGACTCCCTAAAAGATTAAAAAGCTTTTGTGTATTTGAACCATTGTAGTTGCTCTGAGCATAATTGTGTTACAAAATTTAATGCCATTAATGTTAAAAACTTTTGAAAAAACTAACATTGTAGATGCTCTAATGTTCTTGTGAACTTAGAGCAACCACAATGGTAGCTTGACAAAAGACTTTTCACTATTTTCTCAAGTCTTTTGAATAATTTTCTCCATTATGACAAAAGCTTGGTGAAAGACTTTTTAGTGTAAAGCTTGGTAGACACCAAGTGTTTGACACAAAATATAACAAGCCATTCTCATTTAATGAAAAGGTTAAAAAGCTTTTAAAAAGCTTTTTTGCATTGGAAAGAGTTTTAAGAATGACTTTTTAATTACAATTAAGAAAAAAAGTCATTATATCTTATGTGCATTGGGATGCTCTTATGTGACAAAAGGATGTTAAGACATGAACCACCATCAATACAAAGCTTAAAAAATAATCCAATATTTACACAACACAACATTTGTCTTTTAAAATATTTAAACAGACACTATTTAGACCCTTGGATTAGTTTAAGTTAGTAGATGACTATAATTTGGAGACATTATTTATAGAAAATATATTTTACACGGACGTCGACTAACTGATAGAATTTTATCTTCATATATCCAAAACAGAATTAATTCTTTGCATTTACTGACTTTTCGTGTATCTCAAAATTTCTTATAAACATACAAAGCTCAAGTATTGTTTGTTCTGGTAATTAGGTTATATTTTGAATTCTTATGTATGATTTGAGATATTTTAAACTTTGTACAACAACATACAACACAAAGGATATATGAGTTACTCATGTAAAATAAGTAATAGAGTTTTACTAGCCGAATGACTTACAATAGACGATTTTCTTGATAAGCAGCATAATCAAAACCTTACACTAAATGGAGATATATAAGCCCACAATCGGCTCGAACGGATGACCTAATCGTCTACGAAGTTCAAACCATTTTCTTACTAGTCTTCATGAACAGTGACACCATTCTCTTTTGCATCGTCACTAGCTTGTACCTTGTGACCATTTTGATCAACCTTCTCTTGTTCTCCATTAGCTAGTTTTGTTTCACTTGCTTCTGCGTTTTCGCCTTTTGGTTCGCTCTTTTTACTTGCTTCCTCTTCGGCTTTAACCCTAGCCTCCTCAATAGCTTTTAGTCTTGCTTCTTCCTTTGTATCTTCTAGAGATTTGATCAAGTTACTCAAGCAAGTATCAGCATTCTCTTCACTTGACTTTGGCATCAGGTTTTCCGCAACATCAGCTGGGGTCATGTTGGTCTCGCCTAGTAATTGCTCAATCGTTGCAAACAAGTCATGTGATTCAGCATCCAAATAATTCTTGGCAAGCACCTTAAAAGCCTCAAAACAACAGTATGATAGCTCGATATGTTTATCCATACGTCCTCTTCGAATAAGAGCAGGGTCAAGCTTTTCGACAAAGTTGGTAGTGAACACAATTAGTCTTTCGCTACCGCAAGCTGACCAAAGCCCGTCGATGAAGTTTAACAGCCCAGATAGTGTCACTTCACTCCCCTTCTTTTCCTTTGCTTTTTCCTCCTCGGCCTTTTTCTGAACATGATCCTTTTCGCCGTCTTTGCTTTCATCCTTCTTCTCCTTTCTTTGACCAGTTAAATCAAGTGAACAATCTATATCCTCGATCACAATTATCGACTTACTTGTTGTGTCAATCAGTAGCTTCCTCAAATCCGTGTTATCTTTAACCGAAGTTAACTCGAGGTCATAGATATCATACTCGAGAAAATTAGCCATGGCAGCAATCATACTAGACTTTCCAGTCCCCGGGGGACCATAAAGAAGATACCCTCGTTTCCACGACTTCCCGACCTTCTTATAGTAGTCTTTCGACTTGCTAAACATTATCAAATCGTTCAAAATCTCTTTCTTCTTTTTCGGGTTCATTGCTAGAGTATCAAAAGTAGAAGGGTGCTCGAATATAATATGGCTCCATGTCTTCTTGTTGTAACTGTACCCGGTATCACTCTTGCTATTCGTATAAAGCTTTCTTTGTCTTGTTTTAACCGCAATTGCCTTCCCCTCATCAAGCACATGTTTTAAGTACATTTCAGTAACGATTTCACGGTTTTTTCTTTTACAAGTGAGCTTATAGTACCTCTTCTCTTCATTGCCGCGAAAAGAAAAGAGCGGCTGCTGTTTCGTGATCTTTTTATTCGAACTCCACCATATTTTAACACCATTAAACTCATCTGTGACCTCTTGGTTGTCATCCATACTCAAGACTATGGATTCACAATCCTTGATCACATTTGCTTTAAGACGTTTAGCATTATTTGATGAGTTTTCGCTAAGATAGCGTTCGATAGCAATAAAGGCTTTGCTTCGCTCGAATCTACTGTCTTGGTATTCATGAAAAGTGATTTCGATATATGGGGAAATATAACTTATGAACTTGTTAACATATCTTCCAACATCTCTTCGAAACTCGTCTGGTAAAACTTGTTGGAACATCGCCCACACGAACATAACCGCGGCCATCATGGACCCTAAATTATTCATATCTCCCATCATCTTGTTATTTTTCTCACCCAAAGTTCTTGGTTAAATGATGAAGTATATTTGGGTAAAGGGGAAATGGTGTAGTAATATATTGTACTTTAATTTGTAGTAGTGTATATGGATCACATCTTTTTATAGTACTAAATTGCAAAAAAGGTTTTCTATCTTATACCCTAAGGGCACATGATAAGAAGGTAAAAAGTACACCGGGTCCCACAAAAAAGTACACAGAGATTCACACTTTGTGGATACCTGTTTACTTTTCTATAAGACCCGGTGTACTTTTTATGTACTTTATGTATTCTTATCATGTACCCTTAGGGCACAAGATAGAAAAACATTTACAAAAATCGTTTATTTCATGTTCAGTCGTTATCTCTATAAAAAGTACTCATCATCCTTGTGGAGAATTTGCAATTGCGAGTCACTCTAGTTAGTCTCAATATTACTTTTCGTATATGATATATTAGTAAAGCAATTTCTTATAGTCTTTGTTTGTAATCTTGTGATGTTTCCTTGTCACGGTGTCGTGTAGGAATCATTCGAAATATAAAATGCCGAAAAGGGTAGCCGACCTTTTTTCTCGTCCACAAACTAGGGTGAAGGGTTAGAAACACGCTTATATAAAATGCATGAAAGGAACACAGAGAAAGCAATTGTCATGCTTATAATATAAAGTAGTTAAAACGTCTATGTAGGATGGTAAACATTAAATATAGAGACGCTCTCATGTTTATTTGAATATGTTAAGTCGTGTTAGAAATTAAACAACTAACACTTGCATAAAATAATTCTAAGATCTCTAGGTTTTTTACGATTGCGTATTTAAGGAGGTATTAATCAAGTGTTTAAGTTGAGTAGGCAATTAATGAGATTAGTACTAGTAGTTAAGATAAATAAAACGATAAAACCTTAAATTTGAAAATTTGGAGATGTGTTTTTTGTAGTTTATTTTTCAAACAAATAAGAAAGAGAAAAGTTGGGAGAAGAATTGATCTATTGGAGTCAAGCACCAGGAAGCTTCTCAAAAATAGACTAGTCATGATGAGCACAATTAGTAATTAAGTCCATGACATCATGGTACATTGCATCACCTCTTGTCATGCTTCAATCAAACAACCAATTATACACCATGATACTAGCATGTAGCAAATATAACTACAATCATATACTCGTATTAGAGTATCTATTATCAAAACAATCACAAGACCAAAATGATCATGATAACTAAACGTAATATACTAGACCAATACCGAAAACCCTAATCCAGCTAGATGGATACAACTGTGTGTTTTACCAGAGATTAAAGAATAACACGATGAACGAATGACGAACAGCGGGAGAGGAGCAGGGGCGGATGTACTTGTTGGGTTGGGGTGGCGGCGCCCCCCATAGCTCGACCAAAACGACAAGATTACAGTGTATTTTCTGTTCAATTTCGCTAGTTTTTTTTAAATGCCCCCCACTAGAAACACAATTTGCCCCCCACTCACACATTTAAGTCCAACATTTAACACTCGAAAACTTAAAAATCTTTCGTTTTAAGTTAAAATACTCGATTTTTTATTCGGATTTTTGTTTTTTCCGCTTTGTTATTGTCAAAAAAATTTTTTGCCTCCCGCACTTGAATATCCTGCGTCCGCCACTGGAGAGGAGTATCTTAACTCTTAACATTTTCACAAAAAAAAATCTTTTTTGTCAAATTATGCACGCTCACGTGGAATTTATAGAAGAAAACTTCACTTGCACGTAGGAAATCTTCGTTCCCATCCAATTTAGCCAATATTTGCAATAACGTCGCTCAAAATGAAAACTCAAATCTATTATATGAATATTTATTTTGCAGGTGAAGTTAGCTCGCTTTGAGATATTTATCGTAACATATTTGATAGTATTACTTGCTTCTCCCTTGGATTTTATAAATACTCATTGTTATATCTTGGTATGTTGTTCGGTGTGAGAAATAAATACAACATAGTTAAGTTTTTTAAGAAAATATCATCTGCCAAAATAAATATTCATATAACATAAATGAACTTTCATTTTAAGTGGTGTTACATTGCATGTATTGCAACTATTGGATAAGACTAGCAGGGTATTCGCGCTTTGCGGCGGCGGGTACCATGTGTAACTAAAAGTTCTAGAGAGCGACTTACTTGATTTATACGTTTTTTGTGATTATAAAATAATTAGGAGACATGGTGAATTTTTTTTAACAATTTATAGAGTATAAAAATAAACACATTTACACTCTTTAAAATGAAATTTTATTATATATTTGCTCTAATGGATTTTGAAATTGTATCTTTAACAGCTTGTTTGTTTTTCTTGTTTGCGTTTCTTTGAATTGACGCGTACATACAACCTACATTGGGCGACGTGCATGTATTTTTTCTAACTTTGTTCATAAGACAATATTGTTTTTTTGCCACCACTAGTTTTCTGTTTTTCTACAAAAAAAATTATTTTCCTGCGTTTTTTGTCACTTCGCTTTCTCGTTTTCTTTCGCTTCCCTCTAGTAACTTAAATTGTTGATATTCTTGTTTCAATATCAATAAAAATAACAATACTTTCAATAACAAAACGCAAGAAGACTTATTAAACATAAAAATATAGAAATTCACACTTCTTAAAAGGTTTTCTATTTAGCTCCTTTGATGTAATGCCCTCGCCAACATACAACTCAAACTTATGTTCTTTTTTCCAAACGATAGAACTCAAATTAGTGATCGGAAAAACAAATCTTAAAATACGAATGTGAAAATTTCCTAAAAACTGAAACCACCAAAAACATTAAGACCATCAAGTATCGTAAACCACCAAAGATCATAAAATTGTATAAGATCTTAGCATATATCTAACTAACAAACACAGACGAATAAAACTAAAACACCATGGTTTTAATAGGATTCTTCCGAGCAACAAAAACACAAACACCGAAATAACCAAACCTTAAAACTACACATGGATCCGACCATATACAGTTAGACATAGCCAGTACAACCAAGCCACCATTGACCGGCCACGAAATAGCTCGAGAATACGACCAAAGCAAAAAAAATCATCATTGTAACCCTCTAATAAACACCTAAAGGGTCGGCCTAATGGTACCTGCATGTTCGAATAGTAAGAAATGAGAAATTAAATGACATTTATAAAGCCAATCTAGCTAGTTTACTATAAAAAAATCAATAATAGTAAACTACAATCTCATCTTTGCTTTGGGAAAAAAAGATGTAGCAACAAAATACAATCATTTTGAGAGAAGCAAATTGTCATTTTAGCATCACATCACTGTCTAGTTTAGAGAATATAAATTTGTGTTCGCAATATAAAAATGGTTAAAAGAGAACTCACTGTTTCAAAGTTTATAGGATCCATATCTCCTTTTAGTTTGTGCATTTGTCCTTTAGTCTCTGGTTTAAAAACACTTCCAATGAAGCTTCAAAAAATTTGGTATACCTGCACAAAGGTATATGATAACAATGTAAGGAGTAAGCAAGAATAAACAGTACGTCGTTAGATGTATTTGGTTAGGTTTGTGCCTCTTTTTTAAGGGTCGATTTATACTAATAGTGAGGAGATGTTATAGGTTTGTTACAAAAATCTATATTAAATGAGTTGTTACTGTAAAACCCGCATTAAAATATCATAACAGTACATGTGAACAGTAAATACACGAAAATATATATAAATTAAAACTTTCCATTTATAATTTATTACACGTGTCACGACATTAAATAACATGTATTTACTTATATTATAAATGTGTCATGAACACGACATTTAGAACACGACTATTAAACACGAACACACACGAATATTTAACTAACTTAGAAAAGTTTCAAGTTTGGCTCCTTGAGCTTAGTTGGCCGCGACTAGACAAAGAGAAAAGAGAAGAATGGGCCTTTTGGCCCATGACCCAATACTAATCCATGTTTAATAAAAACTCTAGGGATTTACATAATATAGTTTTATTAAAAACAAGAAAACCCTAGTCTCTCCTCTCTCTCCTTGCCGCCAGTTTTCATCAACACGAAGGGGTGTTCGGGTCGAGTTTGATTTTTGATTTTTAGTGCTACGTGTTTGTGTTCATTAGATTTAATCATCCACGCATTCGGTAATCGTCATACCCTTTTCTTTTTAATTCTTTTATTGAATTCATGATTTCATAATAATTAATCTTAAAAACAAATTATGAAACATGTTAAGATTAATTGTAAACCAAGATTAAAGGGTGTTTCGGTTGGTTTTGTTTGGCCGAGATACAAACCGAGAGCCACAAGGCTCTCGGTGTGGCTTTTGCACCACCACCGAGACCACAAGGGTCTCGGCTTGGTTTGGTTTTTTGTCGAAAGCAAGAAAAGGGGAACCCCGACCTCGCGTCGGGGTATGGTTGTTTTGTTTAGTGTCAACCGAGGCCACATTGGTCTCGGTGGGACTTGGTTGTGCGACGGTGGGACCCCCCGGCTACAGCCAGGGGTAGTCTTGGCTCGGCAGTGGGTAGCCGACAGCGAGCAGGGGGAACCACCAGCTTTAGCCGATGGGTATTTTGTGTAGGCAGTGGCAACCGGCTAGCCGGGTTAGCCACTGACCGTGGGTTAGCCGCCGACTGACAACCACCAGCCGCGGGCTGAGTGGTGTCGGTTGGGCACGCTCGGGTCTTGGGTTAATTTTAAACACGGTTTAGGGGCTCGGGAATTTATATAAGCAGTTTATTATTTTAATTAAATTATTTTCAAGACTATTTAATTTAATTAAAAAATGACTTAGGTTTTAATTTATTAAAGTTAATATTTCATGATTTAACCTAAGTAATTTACTTAGTTTAATTTAATTAAACATGTATTTTAATTAAGTTCATATAACCTATAATTTATTAAATCAACCATGTATATTATTTAATAAGCTATAATACTTAATCCATGACTTGTATTGTTACTAATAAACTTTACTTTATATTTTAATAATCCAGCTTAATTATTTCTAATTATGGGAACTTACTATTTAGAAACTTTCTATTTTTGAAAACTTACTATTTTAGGAAACATGCTACTTTTAGAAAGTTACTTAGTATTACAATACAAGTATTATAATACCTTGTTACATGAATAATAAAAAACATAATACAAGAATAACTACAGATAGTACTTAAAACGTGTTAAAACTTGACAGAACACGAATGATAAGCAAAGAACACACAGAACCAGTAAAACACATGTATCTCAGACAACTCATACACGTCCCTATTCTTATGAAGTATTATCCGTCAAGGCAGAGTAGGTTCTTCAACATTTTCGTTAGCTTCTACTGGACACAAGGTACATATATCCCGTCCTTCAGTAAGGACATTCTCTTCATTCATTAGGATTTCCCGTATGCAGCCAATTGTTTTCCCAATAGTTACAGATTTAAATGCTTATGTTTTATTAGTTACCTTAGCCATATACATGCATGCCAGCTTCACCTAGTTATGGAGGTACCATAACCATAACACTGGAGACACCAGTGTTATGACCTCACCACGGTGGAGTGATAGCTCGTGGCGTCCCTTTTAGTTTATTTGGCTTTTATTATTATCATATTATCATATGGGGCGTATGGGTGCATCCTAGTTACTGTTTCAATCAGGATTTCATGGTGAATGTGGTGTGTGCCTTGCATCCTTCACAAGGAGCTGATCCCTCATACCCAGACCATATTAATTAGAGGCATTCCCTATAATTGCATGACGAGGTCACCCCTCTATGTATTCATGCACGTTGTTGACCTCATGACCTATATTGGCTTTTGGTATATTAAACTAATATAGATTTTCATAAGTAAACATAAGCTATGTTTTCATAACTATAACCAGTAAACATGCTATACGCCTAGGTTTCCCAAGACTAATTCATTTCCGCTGCCATTCATGCTTTATGTTCATTATATGCTTTCATTATTCTATGTCTTTCCATGCTTTATTGTATATCCGTGCACTGGGCGTTATGCTCAGCCGTTTTCCATTTCCATGTTCCCAAACGGCAGGTACCCAAGGTCACAAGTAGGATCTCAAGAGTATGTGCATTCGGATGGAAGCTATCCAGCCTTCTATATCTTATGCATTTATCATACTTTATCTTACTTTATTTCATGTTGGACATTATTTTGTCCTTTTCCCTTACAGTACTTATATTTTCTTGTGTTTGAGATACTTGGACTATCGATGTTTGATTCCGGTATTTCCTTTTATGGTCATGAATGTTTAGACATTACCTTTCATGTTTTGATGACACGCCATATAATACTGTGATATTCCATATCACCAAATGAGGTGTTATAATTATGGTATCAGAGCCAAGGTTTCGACCTGTAGTCTTTAAAACATGACCTGTGACTTACGGGTAGTCATCAGCGTCTTCCTAGAACTGACAGTTGGTTTTCATGCATTCATTTCATTTTCATTTCATGTATTCATTTCATGCATTCATCTCATTGTCGAAGGAATTTTAACTAAGTAATGGTTGGTACAGGACTGGTCCTATTTAGTCGCATGTGCTTTTATCGAAACATTCTTTTTGTTTAGTAGACCGACCCATAAGCGTCCACACTTGCCTTTTTGTTTTGTGAACCGACCCATAGGCGTGCGTTCACTCACGGACATATCATCATATTTAAGTAACCATGCATTTTAAACGGTTTTATACATCATTAATAATTTTATGTTTTATACATTGTTCATTCATATTTATATTCATGTCATATTTTATCAGACTCATTATTTATCTTGCATTTTGTTTTAAACTGTCAGATGGTGAACACACACAATGCTCAAGAATTGGCTACAGTTGTCAATGCAGCTTTGCAAGCCCTCCTTCCCCAACTTCGCAATGAAATCAGGGATGAAGTTCATGCTGAAGTCCAGGCTCAGGGTGTTCAGTTTGGCCCTCATCAGCAGCATAAAAACAATCCTCCACCTCCATCGCATGTTACCCTTATGACTTGGTTGGAGCGATTCAACAAACAGAGACCCCGTTCATTTGAGAAGACTGACAACCCCTCTGAGGCTGAAGCTTGGATTTCTCATATTGAGAAGATATTTGATGCGATGGGTTGTGATGGTGTCTTTAAGGCAAGACCGGATTGCTATAAGTTTGAAGGTGATGTGTTGTTGTGGTGGAAGTCGGTCAAGTAGTCCAACAGTGGTGATGATTGGGTTGCACTGCTGACATGGGACTAGTTTAAGGAGCTCTTCCTTAATCAGTACTTTCCACACGCTGAACAGGAGAAACTCAAGTGGGATTATCATAATATCCGACAGGTTGCTGGGGAGAACAGCAATGAATTCATGTTGAGGTTTCTTCGTTTGGCTGGATTTCTGGGTGCAGCATCAGGTACTCCTGAGGAGCAAGCTGAGAGGTTTTGCTGGGCTCTTCGTACTTTGGTTTCCAACAGTTTGGTGTGTGCTACGTTCACTATAGTGGCACAGGTGGCCGATGCAGCCCGTAAGCTTGAGATACTTCAGGAACGAGATGAGTTTGGTGATGACCGATCAGTGAAGAGGTATCTTCAATCATCAACCGTTAATCATTCATTTCTTCCATTATTTTCATTCTTATATCATCCTCTGTTCAACTTTATATTTCAGACAGAAGACTGACGACCGGAAACTTGCGGTCGCTCAGCAGCAATCATCTAAGGGAAACGGTCAGTCCAATGACCGTTCTGGTTCAGAGAGGCATGTCGGTAATGACAATTATCGTAACAATGCCAACCACTTTAACAATAGCAGGTCCCTACATTTACCTTCTTTCATGATTAAAATGTCTTATGTTATGGTATTCTGACACTCCAGCTACTCATATTCAGGAGCAATGGCAACGGCAGGGATCAGGACCATAGAGGTTCACAGCCTAACTGATCTACTTCATCTGGTAACTATTAAACCTTCTATGTAATCAAGCTTATGTTCCATGATCATGTCTCATGCATGTAATCCTGAAACAGGCTCTCAGCTAGCTAGGACGCCTGTTGAAGGGTTCACGCATCCTATCTGCCTACTTGTTTGTGCAAACATTCTGGTGTTTGCCGCCGAGGTACTGGTGGTTATTTCAAGCGTGGCCAGCAAGGCCATCAGCAGAAGGATTGTCGCCAAGGTGAGATAGAAGACACCTCTGGACATGCCGACTCCAAACCACCTCCTACTTCAGGTCGCGTGTTCACTACTACTAAAGATCAGGCGAACAAGACTTCAGGTACCATCACTGGGAATCTCTTTATTAATGGTTTGGCAGCATGCGTTCTGTTTGATACTGGAACGACTCATTCAGTCATATCCACTGCTTTTGCTACACGTGTTTGGATTTCCCCTATGCCATTAGATAATGCCTTATGCATTTCCACGCCACTTAGGGACTCTGTGCGAATCACCCAGGTGCACAGAGATCTTCCCCTAGAATTTGATGATAGAATCCGTAGAGTTGACGCACTTCCTTTGGACATGTGTGATTTTGACACGATATTGGGCATGGACTGGTTATCCAAACACCAGGCTACGATAGACTGCCACACTTATCGGGTTATTTTCGATGATGTCAAATCTCCAAAGTACATACACCATGGTTTTATACCAGGGAGGTCTGTACAAATTATTTCATCCATGGAGGCGCGTGCATTACTATCACACAGCTGTCAGGGCTTCATAGCCAACATTCATGACGTTTATGTCGAGTCTCCATCGATTCAAGATCAGCCTATTGTGTCAGAATTTCCTGACGTATTTCCTGATGAACTTCCGGGCATACCACCTGTTCGTAAAGTCGAGTTTGGAGTGGAGCTCATCCCAGGTGAAGAGCCAATTTCCAAGGCTCCTTATCGCATGGCTCCCATTGAGCTTAAGGAGTTAAAAGATCAGCTGCAAGAACTTCTGGAGTGAGGTTTCATCCGTCCTAGTGCATCACCATGGGGTGCACCGATACTATTCGTCTAAAAGAAAGACGGCAGCATGCGTTTTTGTATAGACTATCGTGAGCTGAACAAGATCACGATCAGGAATCGTTATCCTTTGTCGCGTATTGATGACCTTTTCGATCAACTTCAGGGCGCTAAGTATTTCTCAAAAATCGATCTGAGGTCCGGCTACCATCATTTACGGGTTAAAGAGAAGGATATTTCTAAGACTGCTTTATGTACACGTTATAGGCACTATGAGTTCGTAGTCATGCCATTTGGACTCACAAATGCTCCAGTAGTCTTCATGAATTTGATGAACCGTGTCTTCCATGAGTTTCAGGACAAGTATTGTCGCCTGAAGAATTATCCCCAAACATCACTTTAGGACCTGGCTCCTTTGAGTATTTGTGCAGGTATTGTCGAATCCCTGTCATGTGTTTAGAACAGCCACTGTCTAGATACCATACCGATTCCTTAAGATGTTTCTGCACAGATACATAGAAACAAGTTAGTTCCTATGGTGAAGCCACTTTCTAGTGGGTTCCCTGAATTGCTGATTAGCAACTCTTGTGTTCCTGTAGAACTTTTGACGATGGGAAGGACAGTTAGTTGTCTCATGTGTGAACCTTCGACAGATATCACATCCTGGAAAGTCACTGTACTCATCTGAGTGATGGTCTGTGAATCCATAAAATTTACAAGGAGGATAAGGTCTGTAGTTACCTAATCGTCTCCTAGAAGCCTGTTGTCTATCCCTAGAAGGTGTTTGAGATCTCTTAACAGCCATTTGTCTATCATGATCTATGGTCATGTGATTAGAGTTTTTACAAACATTGCAGTAAGGTTTGACTATCCTTTCACCTTTGGGTTCTCCTAGAATAGACTTAGGTTCATGGGAAGTAGAGCATTCAGTGGAAGGCTTAATATTAAGTTTCAAGAGTTCTACTTCTTTCATTAATGAAAACAAGCGTTCTTCAGTTGAGGAATCAACTTTGTTCACAGATTTTGTTGAGACGGGTTTAAAGGAAACTTGCTTAACATATTGTTTAGCTGGTACAGCAAATACCTTAGTTGGTGGTTTCTCAACATCTGTTTTGGGTTTAGCCTTAGCTCCTCTAGAAGAGCTGTTGGGTTCAACTCTTGAGAGTTTAGGTAAGGGTGGTAAATCAACCACATCTTCAGAGACAGGTACATCAGTCAAGAGAGGATCTGACATATGTATAGTCTCTGTAGATTTGAAAACAATCTCTTTGGGTTTTGTGAGAATTTTCAATTTGTTTTTCTTAGCAGAGATATCCCTTTTTATGTCAGCAGGTATTTCATCATTAAGCAATTCATTTATAGTGAACCTACTGCACAACAATTTTTCTATAACCTTATTTAATTCAGATACTTGACCATTTAAGTCAATGTTCTTTAAGGTTAACCTATTAACTTCGTTTTGAAGAGATATCTTTTAAGAATTAACCTGTTTGAGAGTTTCACATTCAGCCCTAGCAGTTAACAGTTCATGTTTGACAGAGTGAAACTTATCAAGTAAGTTATTTCTTTGTTCCTCAACAAAGTGTAAATCAACAATGGTGTAATCAAGGACATGTTTGCGTTCATCACTTTCAGACATAGATAGAAGACTGTGTACCTTTTTCATTGTGATGTCAACCTATTGTCCTGATCTTGCATCTCCTTTCCCAACAGCTGGTCCATCTTCAGCTATTGCCATGAAATCCCTGACTCTAGTAGTATCTTCCTCATCTGAAGTCTGTGGCTCATCATTCCAATCATACGCTTCAGCTACCAACCACTACTACAAAAAAGTCCATGGAGAGTGGTCCAAAAAGGCAATGGAGACTGGTTTTGTAGGACGTCTCTATGTGGAGGATCTCCTTGCTCGAAACATAAAGAGACTGGTTTTTAAACCAGTCTCTATTAAAAGAATCGAAACTAGTTATCTTCATAAAAACAAGTCTATTTAAAGATTGGTCTCCATGCTAATCTTCAAAAACCAGTCTTTTTAAGAGCATCTAACCAGTCTTTTTATGGAGTAAAAAAATATGTTTTTTCTAAAAACCAGTCTCTTTTTAATTATTTTTTTAAAAAAAAATTGGAATTTTTATTAAATTCCAAATTTTACAAATTTAACCCTCTACAATGAAATAATGTAAATACAAGAATTATATAAAAAAACTAAATTAAAGGACTTGAATTATCATAAACAACAAATATATGTAAATAAAGACAACTTTATTAATTGGAATGATTAAAATTGTCAAATACATATTTCGAATCAAATTTGATTTTTTCTCAAGTAGCAAGCACCACGTGAGATCCTCTAACTTCTTTCCAGCTCAGATTTTGCTAGACGCAAGACACCAGTCTTCTTTGCCTCCTGTCAAGTGTAAAACCAAAATGATATGTTATTACACACTAGAAAACAATATATACATGGTAGGCACACCCGCGCTTTGCTGCGGTGATGATTTTTTTTCGTTCGTTATCGTTTACAGAAAGATTTACAACTAGAATATTAACGTTATACATAAGGGTTGGAATTATTCAAGGCACTAACTCTTGTGTAGGCTCTTCTTTGTCGGGACTTCTTTGTTATTAACGCAGCTTCGTAACATTGTCGGATCCTCACATCTTCAATTCTAACAGTCCCAGATGGGATGGTATTGACGATGCAGGTACGCCTATAAAGTAGTGGATGTTTACCTATATATGTTTTCGATTACTCGCATGTGTCTGTTTTGATCATAGCTGTTTCATTAGTCTTGTGCAATTTTTTTTCTTTCTAATAAATAAAATACATTGATACCCTACGTTTACATAGTGTCAATTTTTATGGTATGGATCATGTGATATGCAGAGCTTGTCAAGTATATTGTCGAAGTAGAAAGCAAATTTATCTATAAAAGTGTATTAGCGTGTTACCTATATGTGGGTTCTGGTTGTGGCCCGTGGTCGGTGCATTCGGGTATCTCGGTTCCGCCTATAATTTTCTAATGCATTTGCTACATATCTAGAATGTTAGTTATTTACAGAATTTCATTAATAAGAGATAAAAGTGTTTGTAGGTCAACTATATCCACAAGTCCAACATAGTTTTATAAACGATCTTATAGTTAGGCGTTAGCTGAATTACTCTTCTAATACTTCCCATGAGATTATCAAAGATACATTAGCAAGACTCCATCATTTTTCCCAGCACGAATCCTTATTCGTCATTGATAAACCTGCAGCATGAGATAAGAAACGTATGATTAGCATGAAACATGTTTGATATGTACAAAGGTACACATTTAAAATTTATATGTATAGGAAACGATAATTATCATGTTTAAAATGAAGAATGGCCTATAAACTCTACTTTACAGAGAATAAATTAGTAGCAACATTATCAGCCGCTTTGTCGTGACTCCATGACTTTCCACTATTGGTAAGGGACTCGATTTCCTCTGGTTGCCCATGCTTCATCCTATAAATTCTAATTGCCAAGATCTCGGTTACAGAAAAATACTAGTCGCTGCCAAATATAATATCCAATTCCTCGAAAAGGTTCTAATCAGACTTTAAAATTAAACTACTTGTTTTGAATAGAGATATATGTTGTCCCAAATATTTGTGATGATTAAGCAATGAATAAAGAAAGAAAATAGATGAAGAAGAGATGAATTCCTAGAGAGAGAAAGTAGTGAGAGAAAGTAGAAAGGAGGAGAGGATTAACTTTTTGAGATTAGATTAGAGAAAAGAAGTTACAAATGACCATCCACCCTCCTAACATGCTAGGAGGGTAGTATATATAGTCCACCCACATGCGGGCTTTAATGGACTATATATTGGGCCGGGCTTGTCTTTTGGACTTTAATTAGTTTAAATCCAAGCCCGTGAACCACGACTAAATAACTACCTATTACAACGTTCTAATAAATATTACAATAGAAACCTATGACCGAACATTCTTGTTTGACTCAATATTTTGAGGCTAACAATCTCCCCCAATGTGAGGTCATTCCTCTTTGATATTTGGATTCCAAAGGAGATTTATGAATTTCGTCATAAATGAGTCTTGAACGTGTAACAGTAGTTTTGTTCCTTCATGCTGTGATCTTTGAGCCTTTTTGTTGTCTTTCGACTTTGTCTTTTAGTCTTGAGATCTTCAAATCATCCTTGACATGACATTGCCATCTTGCGATCTTGTGTCTTTATCCACATGCTCACACTATCAATTGTTGGATAAGTCTTTGGGCATGAATATGTGGTTGTGAATCTTTGACTTTGTTGAGTACACCGTGACGCCACCTTCTCGAAACAAAACATAGACACGGACTAAATGGCTTTGACATTCGTCCTAAATCGGTAGCGTTTTACCTCCGGTCGGTGAAGACCGTTATACGATATTAAATATCGTACCTGTGATCAGGTAGATTCAATTAAGAATCTCCTTGACAGGGTTTCGCGGCAGTACTAGCCGTTCTCTTTACTCGACCGTCACAAAGCAAGACTGCGAACATAAAGAGTGAATCAATTAGATAAATATCCGCTTGATTAAAGTCGTCAATTTAAATTCCTGGAACAAGTTTGATTCACTAAGAATCTTACCATTGTTGCTTTCCAGTTGACACAAGTTTGATTCATAAGAATCTCACAAGTCACCTACCGTAGCGCTGTTTGATGTTGACGCTAGAAGGATTTCCATTCGTCACTGTGAATATTAATGAATATCACTCTGAATGTTCTGGCAAGACCATAAAGATATTGCGTAGAAACCTGAAACAAGTTTGAATCAATTCAGAATCAAACCACTGTTGCTTTTCAGTTTTACATATGTTCAATTCATAAAGAATCTTACATATGACCTACCACAGTGCTGTTTGATGTTAACACTGGAAGGATTTCCACTCATCATTGTGAATACTAAGTAGTATCACTCTGAGTGTTCTAGAAATATCGCAAGGATATAGCGTAGGACTCTCTTGATCTTCATCCGTGTGTCCTAACGCGATTTGATTGATCTCTTGGCTCTAGACTCGATTTTTGCACTTTTAGTGGTCGGAGGCTGGAGCAGATGCCACCTATTCAATATCAACTATCTCGGAGTGAGAAAGTCAATAGAAGTCGTGTTGATCTCCGTGACAATAAAACAAACTTCTTTTGAGAGAAGTCTGAGTAGCTAGGAAAGGGTTGTGCTTCACATCACAGGGTCCATGATGAGTTTGTCTTCATGATGAGTTGACCCGGTTTCTGCCTAAGTTGTATGGAGGGCTTCTTTCTTTAGACCCTTTATCCTTACATTTCTTTTTCATTCTTCAACCCCTTCAATGCTTACCAAGACATCATTACTAGCACCTTGTTGTGATTGTTCCAGTGCTAGCATCAGTACTTAGTCGGCATTCTGCTACGTTCACATTCTACTCCATCTTTCCTAAGGACTTCTAATAATCTATTGGATTGTCCCTGGGAAGATCCCTCCGGTTCTGGTTGGATCATAGGACTTAAACCTAACCACCCTTTTGACACCAATAACGTCGTGAATTAAAGATGTTGTGGGTATTTGATCGTAACCATGAAAACCACTTTAAATTCTAACAAAGTGTGTGAAAAACATTTAACACCTTGCTAGTTTTGTCGATTCAGAAAAACTCCCTCTTCACATGTGCATTTAAATGTGAAAGAATTTAAGTAAACATTTTACACATGTGGGTAAAAGTTAACGTGCTTGAGTCTTATATAAGATCACATTTTAATCACATTTTCTCCCCTATCTCTAATATATAAAATCTTTTGATATTAGAGATACCAAATTTGATTAAAATATATTTTAAAAAATAGTCTTGAAATCTCCGGGAGAAAGATGTGTTAATCTTTTGCATGAAGTTAAAATGCTCCCCCTCAAAAATTGATCCAATTGAATTGTCATTGTGAGGATATGATCTACATTAAACTTTTGAGGATAGGAGTTGTTGAACACACAATTTTTGAAAGATTTTGAATATCAATGAGAAATTCTTGAAAAAATTATGTTCAACGCTTTTTGAAAAATCAATTCTTTTTGACGAAAAGGTTTTTCTAAAGCATAAACTTGAGTTCATAGACTTTGAATGTCTTGACGAATCCACTCAAGTGTAAGAAGATTTAACTTCGTTTGCTAAGGGTAAGAGTACAAAAGCGTACACTCCCCCGTGAATTTAGATCTGGGTTGCAATCTGAAAGTGATTACAAGCCATTGTGTTGATCTCAAAACGTTGAATGTTTTGAGACAAGCTCAACCCAAGATAGATTGCTCTACCCGTTGGTTAGAATAAGTTATCTTTAAAGATACACTTTCCTTTATATGAAGTTCGAGTTACAGTCTGACATTTAACTGTAAGTCGTTTACATGAGCTTAAAAACTTTGAATGTTTTTATCGATAGCTCATGACCGAGAAATCTTATTTTCCCGTTGTTGAGGATAAGTAATCATCGTGATCAACTTTCCTTTCTTTGAAGTACGAGTCACAATCTGAGGTAATTGTAAATCATTGAAATGACATGTTTTGAAAACTATTTACAACTTTCATTCGAGCTTTATGTACACACCCGTGTCGTTATTGAGCGACATTTCTAGGTGCGTCCATATTATCGATACTGAAAGACATGTCGAAAAGAATATTTTAGGTCTTTTGAAAGGTTTTCCATTTTTTTTTTATTTTTTTTTCTATGGATATTTACATTTTATTATATTTTTGTGTTTTCTTAAGTTTTTCGAAAATAATCCAAAATAGACTTTTGTACAGCAGAAGAAGGTGATATAGAATGTACAGAATTGGAACCCTTTGAAGAAGGAGAAGTGGGTTCAGAATCCGCTGTTGTACCTACAATCACGGAAGACGAGTTTGCACAATTACTAGAATTAGGAGTAACAAATTCCTTTTCAGCGTGTAGAACAGTAGCATTAGTGCTGGTGCAGGTGTCATCACTCTTCTCTATTGGAATCCACTTAAGACCAACTTCTGTGAAGATCCGACCCGTTGGTTTCCACTGAAGACTAGATTTAGGAGTAGCTTTCTCTTGCACAGCGGAAGACTTCTTTGGAGAGAAACTATGTCCTTTGTTAATCCATGTCTCAGATTTAGTGTGGTTGCTTTTCTTTACGACGGGTTTGTATCTCCTTGTTGTCTTATGGGATTCTGTATTCGATCTCCGTTCAAAGGAACGAGATTTGACCTCATAGAGGTATTACAAAATGCAATGGTCATGATTTCCATTGTGAATGCCCTTTTTGCAAGTGGGACATACAGGGAATTTTGGATTCACGAAAGTACTTGTATTCCTTTGTTTTCCAAATCGTTCAGGCGTAGTGTTTGAAACACGACTATTCATGGATGGTTTCCAATTCCTAGATTGCAGAAGAGGGATCCTAGGTTTTGGTTGACTACCATTAGGAGTGTGTAGAACTCTAGCGGGATTTGGTGAACTAGGTTTTTCATACACTGGTTTGTCTTTCTGAATCTTCCCTTTTTGTTTCGCATCCTCTAGGTTGTGGGTATGAACGAGGTCATTTGAACCTACAGATTCCTTTGTGGACGTGAATGTCACACGTTTTGGAGGAGTCCTAGAAGTGCTAGGTGCATTCACATGGTTGGGTTTAGCAACAATATGCTTTCTAAATGGAGGAACATAGGGTGATATGGATGGTTTTGGAACACTTGGTTACACATCAGTCTTAGGGGGTAACCTAGACTTCATATGAGAAGAATTGGAGAACGGAGTCGGTTTTCCTAAGATAGACAGATTTGGATCCTTGTAGGCATTGGGTTGTCGAACAACAGGTTTCTTAATGCTAGGTTCCACGATTTTCCCACCCATTTTAGCAACGAGTTTCTGCAACTCTGCTATTGCTCTGTCTCTGTCTTGTAATTGAGCTTTCAACCCTTTAATTTCCAAATTCTGTTCATTCATTTCTCGAAATGTTTGGGAAAGTTTTTCTTGCAATTTATTATCATGTGAAAAACTACCAACTTCTTTTTGCAGAGCAAGTTCAAGTGAATGACAATGTTTTTGAAGGAAATCAGTTTTATGTTGAAGTAACTCAAAAGCCTTTTTGTCAACATTTTCTTTACGTTTCGAAAGCTCAATTTCAAGACGTTCACATTCTTTGATCTTATCAAGATATTGGCATGCAACTTCAGAATATTCATCAATATCAGCACAAGATGTAAAATAAGCACACATAACATCTTTAGAAACGCATTCTTGCAAGAGTAAATCATATTCATCTAAAAAGTCAGACTTCTCCATTTGAAGATCATCAATGTGTTTCTCAAGAGATTCAACGTATTTTAAATCATCAAACATTTCAGTCCGAATGAACTCCTCAAGTTGAAGAACAGTTTCTTTAATCAACGCCGTGTTAGGAATTAAGAGTTCTTTCACAAGCAAGGTAATATCTTGAGGAATCGGACGTGTCCACTCAGCATTTTCACATTTGGCCCAGTCTCTTTCAACAATAGATTTAACATTATCTATGTGGTGTTTAAGAATACCTAATGTTTTCCTACTCTTGCTTTTAGATTCATCTAGAGGGAGGTAGTTTATGTATTTGTAAACATTAGATTTCTTAGGGGCAAATGCGTTCTTCCATTGAATTCTCTTTTGTTTGCATTCTAGAAACACTTCCTCACGAGTTTTCTGAGTTTGTTTGTTGAAAAGACCATAAAGACTATTCTCATAAGCATAATTATATGGTTTCACAAACTCCTTATTGACAAGTGGTTGACTCGTACACACTAAGGTATGTCCAAAGTGTACTGAGTGTTAACAGGGTATTGCCACCCCTGTTAACCCTCAACCCCTTAGAGTCCCTGATACATCTTGGCGGTTATCCATCACAGCCAATGAGTATGTCTTCAAGTAATCTTCGACTTCCTTGACAATGTCTGACATGGACTCCTCTGAGGTTGCTCACAGAGACTTAGATCTCTGTGAGTCTTGTGATACTTGCCTGCCTCCTAGGCACGGGCAAGTTAATATCAAACAGCTTGATTTGTGTTTAAATCTATGATACAGGGAATATAATAAACTAAGATTCCCAACATGTAACTCTACCAATAACTCTAGTTATGGGAATAACACTTATAGGAATACCAATAGTTCTAGTAGCAATGCTTTTTTTAATGGGAACAAGACTCAATATGATTCTTTGAAGTGTGACAACTGTGGTATGAAGGGTCATACCATAGATAGATGTTTTGAGTTGATTGGGTATCCTAGTGGTTATAAGAGAAATTTTAAAAATAAAATTTTTTCTAATAACAAAGGAAATAACAAGAATTTTACTAGTAATAATGTTGAAACTCAAAATGCCAGTATGCTTAACAGTGGTTCTGTTAACAGTGCTTTTTCTCCTTTTTCCAATGATCAAATTGCTAAGCTTATAAACTTAATTAGTGAAAAAGGTGCTTCTGGTAGTTGTTTTGGTGTTCAGTCTAACATGGCAGGTATTAATTATACTTTTTTTAATGCCAATGTGTTCTTTAATATTCCTTTTTCCAAATGCTATAATGCTAAAGTTAAAATTGGGGACACTGTTGCTCATTTTGGTTGGATTATTAACTCTGGAGCAAACCAACACATCACCTCTACAACCAAAAACATGACTGATGTGATTGATGTTTCTGATTTAAATATAAATGTTGGCCACCCTAATGGTATTGTTGCTAAAATTAGATTTATTGGCACATTAAGGTTAACCAGTGATGTTGTGCTATTTGATGTGTTGGTTATACCAGAATACACTGTTAGTCTCTTATCTGTTAACAAAATGATCAAAGATAGCAAGTTACATGTTGGTATTAATGAATATGACTGTATCATTCAGGATTTGAAAAAAGAGAACATCATGGGGACTGGTAGAGAATGTGGTGGTTCGTATTTGTTTGACACTTATTGTAAGATTCCTAAGTTTAAGATTTACTATTCTATTTTGTGTTCTCATGTGTCCAAGGGTGTTTGGCATAACAAACTTGGTCATCCCTCTGACCGAGTTTTAAATGTTTTAAAACACTCTTTAAAAATTACCAAACTTGACCATTATGAACCTTGTGATGTTTGCCATTTTCTAAACAGACCAGGGAGCCTTTCCCTTTGAGTGATCATGTTTCCACAGGTCTAGGTGATCTCATTCACTTAGACTTGTGGGGTCCATAAAAAGTCACTACAAGGGAAGGTTTCATATATTTCTTAACTATTGTATATGACTATAGTAGAGCTGTGTGGATTTACTTGCTTAAAACCAAAGATGAGGTGTTTAATTTTGTGGTGGAGTTTGTTAATCTTATCTTCAATCAGTTTCTCAAAAGAATTAAAATCATAAGATCTGGTAATAGGACCGAGTTCATTAATCAAGGAATGGATATGTTTTTTAAGGAAAAGGGCATTATAAATCAAACCACCTGTGCTTATACTCCTCAGCAAAATGGGATTGCTGAGAGAAAGCACATGCATCTTCTTAATGTGGCTAGAAGTTTACTTTTTTAGGGAGGTTTACCTCTTTGTTTTTTGGGTTGATTGTGTCCTTACTGCTGCTTACCTAGTTAACAGGCTCCCATCTTCGGTTCTTGTTGGTAAATCACCTTTCTATATGCTTTTTAATAGAGAACCTTCCCTTTCCCATTTAAGGTCATTTGGGTGTCTTTGTTTTTCCATAATTTTAAATAATAGTGATAAAATGTTTTCTAGGTCTGATAAATGTGTTTTGGTAGGTTATTCTTCTTCCAATGAAGCTTATAAGCTATTAAATTTAAATAATAGAAGTTACATTTTTTCTAGAGATGTTAACTTTTATGAAACTATTTTTCCCTATAAAATGAAGGTTGATCACCAACCTCTTCCTGTTTTTGATAAACATAGTTTGAATAATCATTTTTTTTTCTTGAGTATGACACCCATATGTCCCAAGTCCTTATGATGATGGAAAGGGATCACCTGGTGAAGCAGGGGAGGTAAATAGGGAACTTTCAGTTGATACCACAGTGGAGCAGCCCTCTGAAAGTATCCATACTACTTCACCAATGGGTGAAACTTTCAGTTCTGAGGGCAATATCTTTCCTCAAAATCAGGTTCCTATTTTTCATGCCAACTTTGAAACAGAAGGTGAGAGTGTTGAACCTCCTGTTAGGAGGTCTAATAGGACCACTAAGTTACCTATTAAGCTTAATGAATATTTCCTTGACAATAAAGTTAAATATGGCTTGAACAAGTTTTCTAATCACACTAGGTTATCTGCTATTAATGCTTGTTTTATTTCAAACTTGAATAAGACATATGAACCAAGTTGTTTTAGTGAAGCTGTTAAAGATAAAAATTGGGTTCAAGCCATGAACAATGAAATGGAAGCCTTATATCTCAATGGTACTTGGACCCTTACTAGTCTGCCCCCTCATAGAAAAGCCATTGCTAGTAAATGGGTCAATAAAATTAAATATAAATCTGATGGTGAGATTGAGAGATACAAGGCTAGACTTGTTGCTAAGGGGTGTGATTAAAAAGAAGGTATTGACTATGATGAAATTTTCAGCCCAATTGTTAGAATGGGCATGGTTAGATGTCTCATTAATTTGGCTGTTCAAAATTATTGTAGTCTTTTTCAATTAGATGTTAACAATGCCTTCGTATTTGATGATCTTGATGAAGATGTTTACATGTTACCACCCCTTGGTTTCTTTGATAAAAATGAAAAAATAGTGTGTAAGTTAGTCAAATCACTTTATGGTCTCAAACAGACTCCTAGGCAGTGGAATGAAAAACTTGTTGAAGTTTTATGTGAAGTTGGTTTTAGTCAAAGTCAAAATGACTATTCTCAATTTGTTAAAAGTAAGGATGATTCTTTTTCTGGCTCTCCTTGTTTATGTTGATGATATTGTCTTGACTGGCAACAATCTGTGTGAGATTTCTAAGGTCAAAGCCTTACTGAATGATAGGTTTAAAATCAATGACATTGGTGAATTAAAATATTTTCTCGGTATTGAAGTTTTAAATGACAAGAGTGGCTTAAGTATAAATCAGAGGAAGTATTGTATTGAGTTGCTTCATGAATATGGCTTCTTGCTTGTAAACCTGTTGCTACTCCAATGCCTGAAATGGTATTCTGAATCATAAAGAAACTTCTGATGATAGATATCTTAAGAACATTACTGCTCATCAAAAATTGGTAGGAAAATTGATCTATTTGTGTAATACCAGACCTTCCATATCCTACTTTGTGCATTGCTTGAGTCAGTACATGCATTCTCCCTTACAATCCCATCTTGAGGCTGCACTTAAAGTGCTTAGATACTTGAAATGTGCTCCTGGTGCTGGTCTTGCTTTTACCAAGACTAACACCAATCTTGTTAAAGCTTATGCTGACTGTGCTTGGGCGAAATGCAAGCTCACTAGGAGATCAGTTACTGGCTATTGTGTTTTTGTGTGTGGTAATCTTGTGTCTTGGAAAAGTAAGAAACAAAACATCCTTTCCAGGTCTTTTGCTGACGCAGAATACAGGTCCATGCCTTCTGTCACTTGTGAAATTATGTGCCTTTGTTAAGATTCTTAAGGATCTGAAGGTTGACAATGTTATACCTGTTTCTTTTTTTCGTGACAATAGCTCTGCCATACAAATTGTTGCAAATCCTATGATGCATGAGAAAACAAAACATTTTGATCTTTATGTTCATCTGATTAAGGAAAAGATTGCCTTTGGTTTGATCAAAAATGTTTAGATGGATTCTGTGAATCAAATTGCTGATACTTTAACCAAAGGTTTGGGGTCCTTTCAGCATTACAAGTTGTTGTATCTGTTGCATATGAGCAACCCCTTTGCTGGAAAAGCTTGAGGAGGGGTGTTGGAGTTTATAACTTGGTTTGCAAGCTTTTCTAACCTTCAGGGGTCACTCTTGTAACTTTCCTATATGTTTTCCTTGTTTGTCACTTGTGCAGGTCTTGAGGGATCACTCTTGCCAACCCTTCAAAGTTGCTCGAGTATATATTCATCACATATCCCATCCTAAAGTTAAATATCATTTTCTATCAGTCGTTTACATCTTCTCTCTCACTAAAAATCAAGATGTAAAGCGTTCGAATATTGTTTCAGTTTAGTAGTTTAGGTTGTTATTTATTTGTACTCTTGGATTGCATCCATTTTGAGGACAATCATTTTCTTATGTATGTTCATACCACCCATCTGTTTTGGATTCTAAGTTAATAAAGCACCTGGGATGGTTGGTTGAGTGCAAATATTGTGTGGTGTTATTGATTTTTACAAATTTAACTCTAAGTCACGGACAATATCTAACTGTACACTTATAAGTTCTTCAAGGACAATGTTGCACTTTCCAAATAACAGAGAGACAGAACTAGGGGTTTAATCGAGCGGAGTCAAACTGGAGCTCAACAAGGCTTGAGTTCATCTCATAAAATAAATGATTGACTCGAGCTCGGCTCGATTGCTCATCAAGTCTCAACTGTTCAAGCTTAAGCTCGGCTTGATTAAGATTTGGGTAAGCTCGAGCTTAGCTTAAAAAGCTCGAAATTATATATATGAAACAACTATATCAATTACAAAATCTTAGACACTATCGTAGTAATATATGATAATCATATTATCTTTTATGAATTAACGTTTGAGGCGAGCTATTAAAAGACCGAACTCGACTTATTATATTTGGCTTCGCCCAAGCTTCAACTCGATAAAAACTAAACTCAACTGAATCAACTTCGAACCTTGAGTTCCTTGATAAAAACTTTTCTACTTTACAACCAAAGAATAAACCACAAATTTGGCCAAACCAAATAAACTATTTTTGCAATTTACTATTTTAAATTGCACTAAATGGTCACTCTATCATATTAAGCCACTTAACACTCTAGTTAGTCTCTCAATATTACTTTTGGCATATAATACTTCACAACATTAAGTCAACTAGATATTAGTAAAGAAATTTCTTGTACTCTTGATTTGTAATGTTGTGATCTTTCCTTGTCACGGTGTCGTGTAGGAATCATTTCTGAGATATAAAATGCCGAAAAAGGTAACCAACCTTTTTTCTCGTCCAGAAACTAACGTGAAGGGTTAGCATGGTACAACATGCTAAGTATATAATGCTTGCTGTACTCGATAATGCATGAAAGGAACACATATAAAGTAATTGTCATGCTTATATATAGTTAAAACGTATGAATGTGGTAAATATAAGATAAAGACCCTCTCATGTTCATTTGAATATGTTAAGTCATGTTAGCAATAACAACACTTTTGCAAGAAATAATAGTCCCACTTAAGTTATATAATTCTAAGATCCTACTTTCCGCTAGGGTGTCTTACTTGCGTATTTAAGAGGTATTAATCAAGTGTTTATGTTCAGTAGATAATTAATGGGGTTGGTAATAGTTAAGATACATATACAAAACAATGAAAGTTAAATTTGAAAATTTGCAAATGTATGTTGTAGGTTACTATTATTCAAACAAATAAGAAAGAGAAAAGTTTGGTGAGAAATTATTGATCTATTGGAGTGAAGCACAGGAAGCTTCTCAAGAATAGATTGAGCATGTGAGCACAGTCGGTAATTAAGTCAATGCCATCATAGTACTTTGCATCACTCATTGTCATGCTTCAATTCACACAACCAATAATTTACATGCAACTACTTACTCTAGCTGCTAGATCAGTACAACTATCTACTAGACTACTACTCTAATACAGTATTAAACATGATACTATCAAAGTATTGTACTACTGGTGCGTCTTAAATTATATCATACGTGTTTTTAAGTTACATACAGTTTACAACCACTAGTAATTTTCAAATTATCTTCTTAAAAACCTTTAAATGATTTCAATTTTAAGATAACATGGGACAGAAAAGGTGCCGAATAACAATAACAATGTATAGGGTTTAACATAGTGGAGTATTATATTAGAGATTAAATATTTAATAAAGTATCTATAAATTCAGAAATGACTTATACAGGATTCAAAATACTCTCATTATAGCGAAGTTTCGTTCTACATGTACAATACTACATTTTAATGCAGAAATATGTACGTTGCTACGAAGTTAATTAAGATCACAAGGTTTCATCCATTAAATTTTTTAGCATGTGAGACATTTATGTTTTATCCTTTGTTTCATTTTAGTAGTCGATCAACTTCAGCTTAAAGATTTGGCAAAAAGATATGGTAGTACTTTGAACTTGATAAATTAAATCATATAGTATTCTGAGTTTTTAAAAGCATGCACAAATTGATACCCCGAATTTAGCAAATTGAAATTACGACTACCCTATGTTAAATTAACTAAATAATTGATTTTTTAAAAAAGTAAAGATATTATTAGCCTAAGAGGCAAAAGAATAAGAGAGATTCTAAGAGCTCTAAGGGCGAGCTCAAAAAAAATATATACAATGTCAAACTAACAAAAGATAAAGCAAGAAAAGATCTAAATCAATTGGTTGACAAACCCACAAATTCGACGTTTGAGGTCTAATCCGAGCACGATTAAAATCCATAAGAGAGAGAGTCTTTGAGCATCCGAAAAATGTCTTCATGTCTAGCTGAATTTTCCTCTTCAATAGAAGCTGCGTGAATGATTTTAATTCTCGAAACTCAAAATGCCAAATAAGAGTGATACAAACCGCATGAAATTTTTTTGACACCTTTTTTCTCTCGAGAGAAATGAGTAATTCCTTTCAAAATAAGATCCAAGGAAAGGTTAAATGAACCCGGAGCCTTCCACAAACTCCAAATCTTCATTCAAAGGATCTTGATCTTTGGGAAAGTAGTGGTTAATATTTTCTAAGTGATCTTCACAAAAAACACAAAAAGAATTTTGCACTTCGATTCCTCTATGAGCAAGATTAGCTCGAGTCGCTAGACGATCTAAGAACACATGCCAAGCGCGTATATTTACTTTTTGAGGGACCCAAAAATTCCAAGATAACAATCGAGCCATATGCATAACATCAGTAACATCAAGAGTAAGCAGCTTCTATTAGATGACATGAGAAGAGATTTTACGGTGAACTCACTTCCAAGGACCAAACGATTTGTCATCATGGGTCGGGTCTAAAACGAGACCATTTAGAAGACTTGAAAGTAATGAAACCTCACCCTCTGTTCTACCACAAGGTTGTTGCTGCCAAGCCCATATAGGCTCTCAAATACCATCTACTAAAGACAATCTATTTGCAATCATGCATTTTTTGCTCGTCTCAAAGGAAAATAAGTGAGGGAAACAACATCTTAAATGGCCGCACTCGCTAATCCAGTTATCGAACCAGAAGGAAGTGCTTCTTCGGCTATTAACTTTTCTTACCATGAGATTATTAAATGAGGGACCAAGGCGCTCAAACCTTAAGACACAATCAATAATGTTCCTCTATGTACATTTTTAGACCATGAATAACCACGTGAATCAAATCCTCCATTTAATCCATGAATCTCAATGATAAGCTTTCAATAAAGGGCTTCCGTCTCATTAAAAAATGGCAATTTTATTTATCTATAAGACGCATATTTTTTGCTATGATACTCCAAACACCAAGGCCACCATCTTTTTAACAAGATACGTTCTTTTGCAACGAATCCAGACCATCTTGTTTTCGTTGTCTTTCATGCCCTAGAAGAAACGTCTTATAATTGATTCAAGTTTAGAAATGGCCGCTCCAGGAGCTTAAAAATTGAAAGAAAATAAATTAGGAGACTACCAAAAACTGATTTCACGAGAGTAAGCCGACCTTCACTCGAGAGGGGATTTTCTTTCCACGACGACAACTTTTTTGTGAAAGCATTAGCAATGTCTGGCCAAGATTCAATCTTATTGATATCTTTACCATGACGAAGTCCTAGGTATGTAAATGGTAAAAAACCATAAGAATGGTTATCAGCTCTCTTGCAATGTTCGCGACTTCTTCCTCAGCCACTCCAATACCAAAAAGACAACTCTTAGCTTAGATTAATTTTAAGACCCGATACATCATGGAAACAACTAAGAATATGTAGCAAGTGAATCAGAACGACCTTTAAATACTCCATTGATACAAGCGTCAATCATCATGACTTGTAACGCTTCCGCAACAATGAGATTAAGAAAAATGGAGAGAGGGCCACCTTGTCTAAAACCCCTCTCCTTTGCAAATTCTTTGGAAACCACGCCATTTAAAAGAATCGAGACCGATGCCAATGAAAGACAAGCTAAAATCTGTTTTTCCATTTTGGACCAAAACCCATATTGAGAAGAAACTTCCAATTAACACTATCGAAAGATTTATCGAAGTCAACCTTAAAGAGAAGAAATTTTAAACTTTCCACTTTCGCACACTTGACAATTTCATTTACTATCAAAGTACCATCCAAGATTTGACAGTGTGCCAAAAATGTCGTTTGATTAAGCTAAATCAGTTTATTATTTACCTTGCTCATCCGGTTAGCAAGAATTTTCAACTAGATCTTGTACATACATCCGATTAGACTAATAGGACTATAGTCTCCCATCGTGAGGATCCAAGTTTTTTTGGATAAGGACTATAAATGGTGTTGCATCCTTGCAAAACAAACAAATTTTTTAAAGTATTTGATGAATTTGAAAAATTCAAACCTTATAATTTCCAAATATTTCTTCATGAAAGTTCACCCAGTCGGGACCTGCGCTTTCGAACTACAACAACTCCAATCAGCCTCTTTAACTTTGTCCATAGAGAAAGGAGCCTCAAGCAAATCAAGATCTTGCTTATCTAACTACCTAAAATGATTATTGTAAAACTATGGCCTACTATGATTTGTCTTTTTAAACCGACAAGCAAAGTGATCAAAGGATGAATTACTAATGACCTAGGGGTCTTCATTCCAACGCCCGTTTATATTTAAACCGTTAATATTATGAGATCTTGATTTTTTGTCAACAATTGAGTGGAAGAATTTTGTGTTTTCATCTCCATCGACAACCTATTTCAGTTTACTTTTTTTATTTAAGGGCTCTGTTTTATTTTTATCTTAAAAATGGAGTTCCATAAGATACTCATCGCATTTGTGGCGATCTTATGAAGTAAGTAATCCAGATTCTGCTCTAGTGTCCCGATCTGATAGGATTTCAAGCCTCCTACGGTTGTTCTCTTGTGATTTTATATCCCACCAGACTTTCACATCCGAATTTAACTTCTTTAACTTATTTTCAAATGTTTGTTGATTTGCGGTATACCCCTGCTTCCTAAGATGATTTAACAATATTGTGGAAATCATCATCTTCCATCCAATGATTGAAGAACTTAAAACATTTTGGACCAAAGTTCACTGAATCCACTTAAAGCATTTTGGGGCAGTGGTAAGATATGTCCCTTGCTAAAGTTGTAACTTTTGCATCTTTCCATAAAGAAAAGAAATTACTTGAAACCAAAAACCGATCTAGTTTGGTTAGTTTCGACCCTTCCTTATTATACCGAGTAAAATGACGACCACCTAATGAAAATTCATAAAGGCCACCATTTGCAATAAACTCGTTGAAAGCAGTAGAATCCCTATCTATAAATAGAGTTTCAAACAATTTGTTACGTGAACGAACAACAATGAAGTCCTCGAAAAGGATCAACACAACTTCTATTGAATTCATAGGGGTAAAAGATCACAGTAACGCTATTCTCTATTCATGGAACCATAAGGCCCGTAAATGTTGATTTAAACAACTTTTCAATGAAACGAGAACCATAAAAAAAATCGGTTTTAATAAACAAGGAAGAATCCTAAACAAGAAGGGTACCCTACGACATGCCGATAGCCTCTCCAACACAAGAATGAATAGTCAAAGTTAGAGCTAGCCTACAAAGCTCGGATAGTGTAAAGGTTAATGGAAGCCATCTTAGTCTCTTGAATCCACAGAAATGTTGGTTTTTCCATCATAATAGAGTTTTTAATATGGTTTAGTTTAGGCTCGGAGCTTAAACCACTACAATTGAAAGAGATAATTTTCATGTATTTAATAAAAAAACTCACCAATTCGATGGAAAAATTTCATTATGAGTTTCTCCTTTCCAAAGAGGGACCAATCAGGCCTTCCTTAGTGATGACTCCCAATTTCCTGCGTAATTCCTCCTTGGCGGCTATAGAGTTACCTGAGCTACCACTTAATGTCTCACAATTTAATTGGAAATCATTATTACACAGTGACTTTCTGATAGCGGGAAAAATTTTCTTGATCTTCTTTATCCTAAACCACTAGTTCATCTTCTTCCCCTCGTTTTACACTTAAAACACAAACACAAGCGCGACACACATACCCAATTTTTAATGCAATAAAGTTTAAAATAAATAACTAGTTTGGCGTAAGGCAAGAATTTAGCGTTGAGGTTGTGCCACATAGTATGAGTCTCGATGTAGTGATGTATATTTAGCGTCGTGCCACACAGGATGTCGTCGAGAAAATGTGAGGATGCTTAGAGCTTAACCCATCGTTGGTATCGTAAGATACAATGACGATTACCTAATATTAAAACGAACGCCACACTCTTCTTTTGACGACGATTTGGCCGTACAATGATAGAACCTGGTGAACCGGGCGTACTAATTCTCAAACTTCTATGAACTTATCTTCTATTTTGATTTTTCCTACTTTTTTGAGTTTAGTGTTTGACATCTTAGAGAAGCTAGTCAAAATTTTGTAATTTCTTTAATTCCCTTCCTCATTCATCCCTTCTACTTCTTAAGGAGTTAACACATTCTTGAAAAGTATGTATTTTGATATTGGTGAGAGTAATGTGGCAAGCATGGAAGTTCTTAGCGAGTTTGGAAAAATTTCATAAAGTAAGGAGAGAGTGTAGGAGGTTCTTGTGGATCAAGGTGAAACGTGTGAGGCTGACGAGGATGAGTAAACTATAGTGATATCGGTATTTAAGGATGGAGATAGCAAATTTGATTATCGTTTTGATTAAATAAAGTTAAATTTAAGCAAGGAATTAGCTGATATCGGAGTTAGTCTTACACTCACTTCTTTGGTGACTCATGGAATCCTAGAAGTTCGCTAATGATGGGAAACAATTGGTATAAGGGATAATCACGGGCTCATGAATCCATAATTTTGTTTAAGTAGGATCGACTAGCCGTAGGAAGAAGTCACACGGGAATGGATTTCAAACTTTAAATCAACATATTCTATGTATCACCTTGAGTGCAAGGTAAATTTCAAAGGAATGATGAGTCTTACGCCCTCAGAAACGGAAAAAGAAATAAGGGTGTTGTGTTATGTCCTAGGCAAAGGAAGGATGAAGAGGAAAAAGGGTGTTTGTTGTGGTAGCAGAAGGCATGAGAAATGTGGGAATGGAAGGCGTGACTGGTGGGATTATGATATGAGATCTTAGAATAAAAAATGTTTTTCAAGACACCACGTTGAGGACAAGCTGAATTCGAAGAAGTATGGAATGTTACACCTCATGTTATTGAAGAAGGTTATGTCACACAGTCTACTACTATCTTAATTTTTTGTATGAAGTCCAAGGTCCATTAGGAATCGAGTCCTAATAATATTATGGTTCCATTGTAAGGGTTTATAAATACATTGTCATTATCATTAATGAGTCAATCAAGGTAAAGATTAATAATTCTCTAGTTCTCCTCTTATACTTCTTATGGAGAAAGCACACGCTTGAAATGGTGTGACTATCCTGATACAACCCTTAACCAGTTTGAATCAATTGGTGCTTTCATTGAGGGATCTTGTCGAGAAGTTCTCTGATTTAGGATTCCAACAAAATTTAGTTATAGTTCATCAAAGGGTACTTTTCATCGCAGGTACTATTCATTGCAGGCGCTGTTCATCAATCACTATTCACTAGGAATTCTTCATCGGCGAAAAAAAATCTTTTACTGTTTATCTTTTTTTTCGACTTATAAGTGATGACATCCGGTAGCAGCGATCGGGACGCAGTATCCAAGATCTTTTATAAGGGTACGATGGCCGAATATGAAAGTAAATTTGTAATACATGCAAATCGAGCAATGATGAATTTTAAATCTTTACTTACATAATAACTTGACTTAAACCGACTCTACAACATGCACTCTTAAGGTCAACACCTACAATTTTAGGAGAAACCTTTTTTTTAGCTCATATAATGAAGTCTCGTTTTGAAGCTAAAAACTTAACATTAAAAAAAAGTTACATGTTGTATAATAATGGCCAAGTGAAGAACACCTATGGTTAAATGGTCTTCACATGTTTATGAAGATATTATTGTTGTTAAAGTTAGTAGCATGAAAAACAGTATTTTTTATATTGCTGAGAGTAATGTGGGAAACATGAAAGTTCATAGCGAGTTTGGCAAATTTTTGGAAACTAAGAGGACTGTGGAGGAGGTTTTTGTGGATGGTGGTGAAGCGTGTGAATTTGACGAGGATTAATTGAATGGAGTGATGTTGATACTTAAAGATGAAGATGTTGAATATGATGATAGATTAAAATGAAATAAATTTATGTTTAAGAGACGAGTTTTGATTACGGGGTTGGAGGGTAGAAATGCTTCCGATGTGAGTCTGGTTGTTTTTATGAATTGGGTATATGACGAGAAGAGTCACGAAGTGTCTAGTGTTATGCATTGGGCAACGAAAAATAAAAGAATAGTGTTTTGTTTTATATAAGGCAATGGAAGACGGAAGAGGAAAAAAAGGTGTTGGTTGCGGTACCGGAAGAAGAGACCGCTGAAGGATTAGGATATGAGATCCCGTAATCAAGAGTGTTTTTCAAGACATCATCTCGAGGAAAAGGTGGTTTACAAAGCGTGGAGAATGTTACACGTCAGGCTAACGGAACAAGGCGTGCGAATAGGGCATCGGTATCCACGGTGTCACGCAACGACTATGTGTTGGGCTAGCCTTCGTGTTGGGCTAGGATATCTATCTTTATGATTATTTAGGAATGTTTCGTATTTATCTTGTATGACAGTTTAGGTTATTAGGCTTATATACACCGGATATTAATCAATGAAAAAGTTTGTGTTTTGTGAAACAGATCTTAGTTCTTTTCTTTGGTTTTTAAGAAACAAGCAAGCGGTAATTAAAAGTAGTGCCATATCTCAATAATATCCGTAAGTATTGTACCAAATATACTAGAAACATATTTATATATTTAAAATTACATGAAAAATAATACTACATCCTTCACAAAATTATTGTTCACTTTTTCTTTTTCGTTTGTCCCAAAATTATTGTCTACTTATAAAAATAAAAATTGGGTTTGTTTAAGAAAACTATGTTACTTTTAGTCCACATTTATATTTACAACAAAAAAAATATTAGAATTAATTATCAAATGATAAAATTGTTTTTAGTTTTGCTTTCGAAGAAATTAAATCCGTAATTAATATTTTTTTAAATAGTATTACTTATCTGTGACAATAATTTGAAAATGGAGGTAGTAGTAGTAAAAAACATGTCACGAAGAATCAAATTAGGTTGTGTCAAACAATTTGGTACATCTTAAGCCCAATCTTTAAACCTGAAATCTTCAATTCAAACCGCCCTCGTACTATTATAGGAAGTTTCGCTAACCTTTCAAATTATCTTTAAGACAAATTTCAGCATTTAAAATATGTCAAACAAAAGAGGAATCTGCATCGAAATTTACTGAAACATCATCATACAATATAAATAAGACCCCTTGACTAGCTTCCTATATTAAATAAGACCCGATTTATGCTCTCAGATCTCATTTTACATAATATCACAAAACCATTTTACCAAAACATTTGAACAACAAAAAGAACAAGATGACATGGGACATGAATCAATTAGGGTCTATGATGGCGGGTGGTATGTTCGTGTGGGCTATAGTTCGACAATGGTTTCCAAAGGAGTCTCGTGAGTATTTCGAAAAATACTTTAGCAAGATCATTGGCTATATTTACCCTTATATCGAAATCACATTTCATGAATACCAAGGAGATGATTTCGAGCGAAGCAAAGCTTATGTCGCCATTGAACGGTACCTTAGCTCAAACTCTTCTAATAAAGCTAAACGGCTCAAAGCAAACGTGGTTAAAGACTGCGAACCCGTTGTCTTGAGCATGGACGATTATGAAGAAGTCCAAGATGAGTTTGAAGGCATTCAAATTTGGTGGACCGCAAGCAAAACTACTCCTTCACAAAGGGCAATGTTTTCGTACCGTGATGACGATGGGGAAAAAAGGTTCTATAAGCTCACATGTAGAAGAGAACATCGTGATATCATAACCAAATCGTACGTGCCTCATGTGCTCGATGAGGGGAAGGCAATTGCGGTTAAAGCAAGGCAACGCAAGCTCTACACCAACAACAAGAGCGAAAGCTGGTCCGGTTATAGGAGGACGATGTGGAGTCATATTATCTTTGAGCATCCTTCTACTTTCGATACTCTAGCCATGGACCCGAAAAAAAAGAAGGAGATTTTGAACGATTTAATGACGTTCACAAAATCGAAAGACTACTATAAAAAGGTTGGAAAATCGTGGAAACGAGGGTATCTTCTTTACGGCCCCCCAGGAACCGGGAAGTCGAGTATGATTGCTGCTATGGCAAACCTACTCGAGTATGATATATATGATCTTGAATTAACCTCGGTGAAAGATAACACAGACTTAAGGAAGCTACTAATCGAGACATCGAGTAAGTCTATTATTGTAATTGAGGATATCGATTGTTCTCTAGATTTGACCGGACAGCGAAAGGAGAAAAAGGACGAGACTAAGGACGACGAAAAAGACCCGATTAAGAAAAAAGCTGAAGAGGGAATGGGTAAGAAGAATAAAGAAAGTGAAGTGACGTTATCCGGGCTGTTAAACTTTATAGATGGATTATGGTCTGCTTGTGGTAGCGAAAGACTAATAGTGTTTACAACAAATCACCTTGAAAAGCTTGACCCTGCTCTTATTAGAAGAGGACGAATGGATAAACATATCGAGCTATCATATTGCTGTTTTGAAACTTTTAAAGTTCTTGCAAAGAACTATTTGGATATCGAGTCACATGACTTGTTTGCAACGATTGAGCGATTGTTAGGTGAGACCAACATGACTCCAGCGGATGTTGCGGAAAATTTGATGCCAAAATCAGATGAAGAGAATGCTGATACTTGCTTAACCGGACTGATCAAGTCTTTAGAAACTGCAAAAGAAGAAGCAAGACTTAAAGTTTTGGAGGATGCTAGGATCAAAGCTGAAGAGGAAGCAAGTAAAAAGAGTGAAGTAAATGGTGAAAAGTTAAAAGCTGGGGATGCTAAAGAAAATGGTGAAAAAGCACAAGCTGGAGATGCTAAAGAAAATGGCGAAAAGGCACAAGCTGCTGATGCAAAAGAAAATGGTGTAATCAAAACATGATGACTACAAAAATGACTAAAAACCATGCCATTGGCAAGGTGTAATGTCGATTATATAAATTTAGAATGGGCTTTCTGTTTAGAAAAATAAATAGGATTTTCGCGTGTTCATTACTAATGTATGTGTTATTCGAAAAGCAATATTACAAGCTTACTATTTATTTTAAGGGTGTTGTTCTTGGCACCCACACCTCACATTTTTTCCACTCCGTTGACCGACAAAGAGTAGACTGTTTTTTTTATCGTTTTCGGTTCAGTATCCTGGTCACATTCAGGTATAGTAGGGTTGTGAAGTGCCTTGTGGCCATCTAGCAGCATCAGAAGACAATACTTAACTTTCATGTGTCTTATTTCAATACTAAAACCAAATTTCTCATGTCCTCACTTGTTGTATGTATGCAATTCTATATGGCCATATGGGTACTTTTATAATATCACCCTCTGAATATATATTTCACAAAGCATCAAATACACATGGCATCTTCATAAAACGATAGAAACCAATGAGGACATAAATAGGGTAGGTAATCACCTCAAGAGGCAGGACAGCCGGACAATGGTGGGGACCCTGGTGCAATGAATTCGTTCAGCTCCATGTTGCTATGGATCTTGGGTGGGGCGGGGGCCTCTTCTGAAGGTCTCAAGTCTCAACTCGTTCCTTTCTATGTTTAGAGATGTAAGAGAACAAGGTCAAGTCCTAAGATTACTAACCATGTGATGCCGGTCATCCGTGGGAAGGCTAAAAGGTTATGTATAGCAAAAAAAAAAAGAAAAAAAAAAGCGATAGTTTAGCCGATCAAACATCAATGACTCAACAAAAAATGGTTTAAGATTTTTGCTTACACGAACGGCATAAAAGTCAAATTGTAAACGTATTGTGAATGCAATTGTGCAAAGAAGAACTTGTTCTCCTTAAGTGGAGATTTGGCATCAATGGAGAGACACGAAATATTAATCATGTGCCTTCCTTACCCTCTAAGTCTCTAACTTCTCCCATTATTTTGTAGAATCATTCGGCTTGAATACCCCAATCGATTCTCCATCCAGGCCTGCAATGACTAGTAAATTCTGCTAGGACTCTAGAAAAACACAAGCACAAGGTGTATACAAGTGTGTTAAAGTGTGCTCAAGGCACGATGTATCACTCTAATAAAGTTTAGCCACAAGACTAGTTTATAAAATTGTATATAGTTTAATTTATTTTTATCATAATACCTTCTTGTAAACATTTTAATACGATATAAATACTAACAGATTATAAATATGCAACTACTGATACTCTCTCTATATATATTGCCTAAAATTAGTTCTAAACTACCAACTTCGTATATACTAATTAAGGCTTCCACTTTGACTTACATGCACCTTCATCTCTAAAGTTTACATACATACATAACCATTAATATAAGAAAGGTACTTAAGCTCACTATTATTCCTATTCTTTTTTATAAAAGATATAAATCATGTTATGTTGACAATAAATTTACATTATGTGTTCTTGTTAGCATATTGTGTTTAGCCACTCGCGTGACACCCCTTCGGTTAGTTGTCCCTATATCTAGTCATAACAACCAACATCAAAGGTCTTCTTACTTGAGTTATCATATAATAAAGTAACTCATTCATAACTTGGCGGTAACTTAAAACATCATAACACATTCCTATATGTTTGTAAAAATTGACATGAAGTTACATGAAACTTAAAAGAAGATACTAATTTGGATTTAAATTATAATTAAAGTTCATGAAATTGACTTAAATAGTAGTATCGTAGTTGGTAGTCAAATTAAGTCTATTATAGACAAGTATTTTAAAACCACCGATCAATTTACTATCATTTCCTTTCAAAGGAAGATAATTTGATGCATGCGCCATGCTGTCATACAATTGTTGGAATTAAACTAAGTTAAGACGTCACAAAAGTTAAAAACCCCTGACTTAGTTTTTACGTGCGCAAGATTCATAACATTGTGGGAAACTTCAGTAACTTTAAGACAAATTTCAATCATTTTATAATATGAAAAAAAATATCTACATGAATATTTTGATGAACCTTCCTATATTAAAATTAAAGAATCATTGGTTAGTCCGGCTAGCTTCCTATATAAGTATACGATTTACGCCGGCTAGCTTCCTATATAAGTATACGATTTACGCACTCTTATCTTTCATAATATCACAACATCATTTCATAGAATCACAACATTTTATTCCATTTAGTGTTAGCAGTGAACAATAAAAAGAACAAGATGACATGGGATGTGAATCAATTAGGGTCGATGATGGCGGGAGGTATGTTCGTTTGGGCTATAGTTCGACAATGGTTTCCAAAGGAGTATTTCGAAAAATACTTCAGCAAAATCATTATCTATTTTTACCCTTACATCGAAATCAAATTTCATGAATACCAAGGAGACGATTTCGAGCGAAGCAAAGCTTATGCCGCCATTGAACGGTACCTTAGCTCCAATTCTTCAAATAAAGTTAAACGGCTCAAAGCAAACGTGGTTAAAGACTGTGAACCCGTTGTTTTGAGCATGGACGATTATGAAGAAGTCCGAGATGAGTATAAAGGCATCCAAATTTGGTGGAGTTCAATCAAAATTACCCCTCCACAAAGGGCAATGTTTTCGTATCGTGGTGATGATGGTGAAAAAAGGTTTTAAAAGCTCACTTGTAAAAGAGAACATCGTGATATCATAACCAAATCGTACGTGCAATATGTGCTCGATGAGGGGAAAGCTATCGCAGTTAAAACAAGGCAACGCAAGCTCTATACTAACAACAAGAGCAAAAATTGGTATGGTTATAGGAGGACGATGTGGAGCCATATTATCTTTGAGCATCCTTCTACTTTTGATACTCTAGCAATGGACCCGAAAAAGAAGAAGGATATTTTGAATGATTTGACAACGTTTAGCAAGTCCAAAGACTACTATAAGAAGGTTGGCAAGTCGTGGAAACGAGGGTATCTTCTCTACGGTCCCCCAGGAACCGGTAAGTCGAGTATGATTGCAGCTATGGCAAACCTACTCGAGTACGATATATATGATCTTGAATTAGCCTCGGTGAAAGATAATACAGACTTAAGGAAGCTACTAATCGAGACATCAAGTAAATCTGTTATCGTAATCGAGGATATCGACTGTTCACTTGATTTGACCGGGCAACGAAAGGAGAAAAAGGACAAGAGTAAGGACGGCGAAAAAGATCATGTACAGAAAATAGCTGAAGAGGGAAATAAGAAGAAAAAAGAAAGTGAAGTGACGTTATCCGGGCTGTTAAACTTCATAGATGGGCTATGGTCTGCTTGTGGCAGCGAAAGACTAATCGTGTTTACAACAAACCACGTCGAAAAGCTTGACCCTGCTCTTATAAGAAGAGGACGAATGGATAAACATATCGAGCTATCGTATTGTTGCTTTCAAACATTTAGAGTTCTTGCAAAGAACTATTTGGATATCGAGTCACATGACTTGTTTGCAACGATTGAGCGATTGCTAAGTGAGACCAACATGACTCCAGCAGATGTTGCCGAAAATTTGATGCCAAAGTCCGATGAAGAGAATGCCGATACGTGCTTAAACAGCTTGGTTAAGTCTCTAGAAAATGCAAAAGAAGAAGCAAGACTTAAAGTTCTGGAGGATGCAAGGATCAAAGCTGAAGAGGAAGCAAGTAAAAAGAGTGAAGCAAATGGTGAAAAGTTACATGTTGCTGATGTAAAAGAAAACAGTGAACAGGCACAAGCGGGTGATGCTAAAGAAAATGGTGAAAAGACACAAGCTGGTGATGCAAAAGAAAATGGTGTGATCAAAGCATGAATACAAAAATGGTGCCATTGGCAAGGTGGGATATACTGATGATACTGATATGTATATATGTAGATTATTTCAATTTAGAACTAAATGGGCTTTCTGTATAGAACAATAATCCGAAGTGTGTTGATTATTTAATGTAATATATTGTACTTACGTTTTTTTTGTAATATATGTTTTCGCTATTTGTTTAATTTCGTTTGCATGAATCCAAATCACAGTTCAAATGTAGCAGGTGTGTGAAGTGGCTTCTGGCTATTAAGCTGCATCAGAAGACAATACTTAACGTTCATGTGACTTATAGATATTTAGAAGAGAAGATATATAAAAACAAACAGACAACGTTTTATTTCAAGGTAAAGTACATCAAATGAAATTCAATACTTATGTCTTTCTTTTATAAAACAAACAGATGACTTTGTGTTTCATAAGATACTTCTATCTTTCTTGAAATACAATTGCTTTCATAAAAGGGTCACTTGTATGTGTTAAAGTGACATGCTAGTATACTGTGTAGAAAAGAAGTGATAGTTAATCAGATCAAACATCAACCGCTCAACAAAATATGGTCTAAGATTCTTGCATACACGAACGACAGAAAAGTTAAATTATAAGCGTATTGTGTGAATTACCAAAACGGGATTAGTGAAAAGCAAAATTATAAGCATAATTTAATCGGGAATTAATACTAATATAGAGACGCGATTCGCAAATTAAATATATCCATGCGTGATACTTTTTAAAAATATCGATAAAGTGCGGAAAGATTAGGATATATATTATCTTAAATATATAAAGAATGAGTTGAGAAAACATTAATTTTGAGTATTAATGACACAAAAACTCTATCATGGAGCCCTTTGTTTAATATACAAAGTAGTGTAAATTAAATTTGTTGCAAGATTAAGCAAACCAAGAGTTTATGTTCATGAGTTAGTGAGTTTGGTTATAAGAAAACCAAAAGTCTCACGACTCTCTTATCATCACTATATATACTCCACCAACCAATTAGGGTGTGCAAATCAGTTTATGCAACTCATCGACTCAAAGAATGTCACAAACAAACTACTTACCCTCTCCGACTCAAAGAATGTGACAAATTCACTGTATACGTTCCGGCAATTAGGTTCCACGGTCGAATCGAATAAATCTATAAATTTTTATATAAACCAAGTCAAGCCGAGGACTGAGTCAACTGGGTGAAGATATGAAGACAACGACAACAAAGAATCCAAACAGAAAACAATTCTCGAAGCCCAGAAAACAATCAAGAAGATCTCAGTTTTGTTCTTAATATTTAAATATCTATGTTTGAACAAAACTCATCACAGATCTTTGTGAAGCATAATTAATTTCTTTCAGCAGAAAGTTAAAAGAAATAACAAAAACAATATTGTTTCACTCTCTCTTTGTTTCGATTGAAAGAAAAACACATAACAAATAGCCTAGCTCAGACCTTTGCTACGAGATCTTGAAGCGTCAACGTTAAGACAAAAGTTTCATTTCCGTTGTTACAGACCAAGATAATGCTTTGGAAGACGACGACACGAATCCATCTGTTACTAATAGTGAAAGAGTTATCGTATCAAATATTGTTGCGGGAGATCTTAAATCCATTGTCGAATGCATGATATCATTAGGTTATGGAGAAAATGTGTGAAGATTTTCAGAATCAAAAGAAGATCGTTGTTGATGAGACTCGAGAAAACAAAATGGATTGGAATACAATGGATCTTAGTACAAAGAGAAAATCGGTAAAAGGGGCGGAGGGTTTGAGAAAATTAGATTTTCTTTACGGCAATGTAAACTATAGTCCGGGTATAATATGGGCTAGGGTTTGATATCTCTTTTTTTATTACAGATTTTAATATCATAATTTTCTAATATATATGGGTTATCATTTGATTTTTTAGTTTAAGGAAGTGGGCTTAGTGTTTGTTATATACATAATGGGCCTAAAGTATGATAATTAACTCATATCTTTATTGGTAAAGAAATGTTGTTAAGGTTGATTTTTTGATAAAGTTGATCTGGTAAACAAATATTGTCGTGTGGATTCTTTTTTATCACGACTCATGTTAAACGTAATCATTGATCTATTTGAAGCTTAGCTTTGTAAAACATAAACTAAATCAGTATACCGAATCTAATATCGTAAAAAATAAATTCATGATATAACTGGGGCATCACCCGGGCTCGACAAGCCTCGTTGATACAAAAGTTGCATTGGATTTTGTTGATCCGAATTAAAGGTAATGGGGTTTCGACTTCTGCACCAAATTAACTTGTTTGAGAATCTAGCACAATGAGAAAACACTATTAAGTTTATCGTGGGATTGTCTCTCACGATTAACCTCCAGCGTGACAGTAAATAATCGGTTTGATTGAGTAATCGGTTAAGATTTGAGATTGTGTGAAATCATAACTTTGAGGGAACCGTGGTGGTTCCTTTTATACTCGGTGAAACCCTAGTAGGGCTTCTGAGTCGTGCGGCCCAAGCTCAGAAAAAGATGTGCTAGGATTTGTTTTCTAATCTTTATCTGTAAATAAGGAATGCGTAAAATCGCGTGCGACTCGCCCTGGGCCGAGCCCATTGGGCTTGTCGCTGTGAGGGGATCCATTCATGATGGATCCGGTAAAAGTATTATACGTGGGCTGGACCGAATAGTCCGAATGTCCATTATACGTCATCATGTACCCAAGTCTAGGAGTCACAGGCGTGCCCGACTGCTAGACTATTAAAAATGAATTAGTCGTATCGATAACAACCTAGGCGCACTCGCAAAAGAGACCTGGATATTTAAATTTAACCGCCAAAAACCGGGACCCACTTTATAACCAAGTGGCCCACTATCTTGGTAAATGAGAAAAGTGCATGACACCTCATCAAACTCTTCGTATTTCAGCCATTAAATTAGCAAGTGGACGACACGTGACGGCCATCCAGGATAGTGAATAGTGTAACCGCACCATATATAAAGATTCACCGCATTTTACTGTTTTAGACATAGTAAAAAATTAAACCTCCATTGACAGCCGCATAACCATTTCTCAAGTATGAAAATCAAGCAAACAAGATGAGAAGTCATAAGTCCCTGGAAAGGCAATGCAGACATTGTATTCGACTTATGGCCTATAAAGGACGTCTCCCCTGCAGCTAGGTAATGTGCTGATGGAAGACGTCCTTCCGTGGCGAAGTAATATGCTGAGGGAGACATACTTCCGCGGTAAAGGAATGCGCTAATAGAAGGGATACCTCCGCATCAAGGTGTGGATATAATATTTGTCTCCGTACCGGCTTACGATGCCTCTTATGTACCTACTATATCCAAAGATATTTGCATAACGTGCACAAAATAGTGGTATTATTATACCCTAGTAGCCCCGCAAGGTTAATGATGCTACACTCGATTAGTAGTATTAAACTTAATCAATTATGCAAACAATTATGGTCGTGCAGACCAGCGTGAAGTGGACGTACCATAACCGGTACTAATATATGAAATAGGTCTGAACGTGTGGACCAACGCGGATGGGCGTGCCATAACCACAGATAGAAAATAAAAATATGATCGTGCAATCGACATACCTTGACTACCTTATCAATTGTGTCGTGGACAAGTTTTGTTAAACATGTAGAGTGTGTCTTAGTATTGACATTCACTTGTCGTGAGATTAATATTGATTTATATTCAACGTCTTGAACATAAAGATGGTTTAGTTCCGGGAAAATTGTCAAATCTTGAGAGCTACGATCCTCGAGCTTATGAGAAGTTAGATGCCGCCATGGGGAAGTTGAAGGAAGTAGATCTCCATACGATTAGGTTGGTAGAGCGCAATCAAGACTACCCCTTCAACATCATCATGATTGGGCTTACTTTGGACAAGCATACACGTGAAAATGTCGAGACCTAGCCAGATTTATTCCTAAAACTAGATGTATCGTAGCTTCAGGTCCCGGTGTTTACCTACAAGCGCCCGTTGATTCCATTTTCCTTAGGGGAAATAAATGACGTGTCGCGGAACTAGCTAGAAACCGCGGCGTTTTATTGATACTTGCAAGAAAACTTAAAAACAAAATACTAAATACATGGACAATTATAATATGTCAAAATAAGATACGTATCTACAAGAATATTTTGATGAACCTTCCAAAATTAAAATTAAAGACTCATTGGTTAGTCTTGGCTAATGCCACTTGACTTGATTTCTATATAAATCGATTTATCCACTCTCACCTTTCATAATATCACAATACCAATTCATAACACAACCACATCTTTTTCATCCTGTGTTAGTAGTGAACAATAAAAAGAACAAGAGATGACATGGGACATGAATCAACTAGGGTCTGTGATGGCAGGAGGTATGTTTGGTCTATAGTTAGAAAATGGTTTCTAATAGAGTCTCGTGACTATTTCAAAAAAAAACTTTCACAAGATCATTGGCTATATTTACCCGTATATCAAAATCACTTTTCATGAATACCAAGGAGATGGTTTCGAGCAAAGCAAAGCTTAAGTCGCCATTGAACGGTACCTTAGCACCAACCCTTCTAATAAAGCTAAACGGCTCAAAGAAAACGTTGTTTAAAACTGCGAACCCGTTGTATTGAACATGGACGATTATGAAGAAGTCCAAGATGAGTTTAAAGGAATCCAAATTTGGTGGACTTCAAGCAAAACTATCCCTCCACAATGGGCAATGTTTTCCTATCATGGTGATGATGGTGAAAAAAGGTCTTATAAGCTCACATGTAGAAGCGAACATCGTGATATCATAACCAAAACGTACGTGCAACATGTGCTCGATGAGGGGAATGTTATCGCGTTAAAACAAGGCAACACAAGCTCTACACTAACAACAAGAGCGAAAATTGGTATCGTTACAGGGGGACGATGTGGAGCCATATTATGTTTGAGCATCCTTCGACTTTTGATACTCTAGCAATGGATCCGAAAAAGAATATATAGATTTTAACGATTTTATTATGTTCACCAAATCAAAATACTACTATAAAAAGTTCGGGAAATCATAGAAAAGAGGGTATCTTCTTTACATTCCCCCGGGAACCGAGAAGTCCAGTATGATTGTTGCTATGGCAAACCTACTCGAGTACGATATATATGATCTTGAATTAACCTCATTTAAAGATAACACAGACTTGAGGAAGCTACTAATCGAGACATCCAGTAAGTCTATTATTGTAATCGAGGATATTGATTGCTCTCTAGATTTGACCGGACAGCAAAGGAGAAAAAGGACGAGAGTAAGGACGATGAAAAAGACCCTGTTCAGAAAAAATCAGAAGAGGGAATGAGTAAGAAGAAAAAAGAAGTGAAGTGAAGTTATCCGAGTTGTTAAACTGTGAGAACTCGTATTTTTCCACCGTATTATTTTATTCTTTTCGTGTTTCTTGAATTTTCCATTATGTTACATTTTCTTGTATTCTTCATACGTATATCCTGGATCTTGATATTTTTAATAAGTTATACTTTTAAGTATTTTCTGATCATAGATAATACTTTATTCGGGATTATAAAATTTCTTATTTTATTTTTCCATATTTATATAAATCAAAATTTTTGATTTAAAAGCACCTGCTTGCATTTTACAAAAGTTTATTCAAGTCAACGAGTAACGAGAACTACTAGTGATCGCTATACCGACGGATGCCCGATATTTTACCTTTCATTGTCGATTGCTTCGATGTTTGATGTTTTCGATGTCTTCTTTTTAATGACGTGTTAAGTCGTGTCGAGAAACCATATTATCATATTTTAATGCCTTTTAACTTTTGAAAAAGTATTTTTACGGAACCCAAGTCCCGTAAATATTTTCAAAATGTACTAATAGTCATTTTCTACCCTTTAAACTATTTAATTGCATTTTAATCCAAAAGATTACAAAATTGGCAAAACAAGTCCTTCACCCCCACTATAAAGGATTTTTCCACTAAAGAAAACACATAGTAACTTGTAAAAAAAATTCAACCCCTCCCCTCTCTTTCTTTGTTCCACCGTGAGCCACAATCCCCACAAACACCATTTTTTCTTGATTTTGATTTTGATCTTGATCTAGCTAAAACAAATTCAAGACACATTCTTAAAATTCAAAGGTGATTCTTTTGGTACCAATTTTACCCACATGCATTGAGTTTTAATTTTTTTCTTATGAAAGAGGGTTGGTGAAATGTTTTAAATTTCATGCATGTGATGATCTTCATATGATCATGTTGTTTTGATGATGAAAAGCTTGAATTTTTAATTTTGGGTTTTGATATAAGTAACATGCAAGTGTTATGATTGTAAATGGGTAATAATAGGGTGATGGTAATGGTAGAAAAATGGTTAAAATGAGTTGAAAAAGTGATTTGGTATGAGTTTTGATAAGGTGATTTAGGGCAGTAGGTTTAAGGCTAAATTTGGGTGTCTTAAGTTTGAATTATGGTTGTACTAATAAGATAGTGTTGTAAATATTTTCATTAGCTTCGTTTTGATATAAATTAGAACTTCTAACTCAAAACGAGGAGGAAGTTATGATAGTTTGATTATTCGTGTACCGGAAGACGAGTATCGACATAATTCAAAGTTGTCGTTGATATTTAGATCGAATCTCGGGGACTATAAAATGAGTTTTAAAAAGAGTCAAGGGTTGTTCTAAGTTTCTAAACCTAGGGCTGCGAGTCTATTTTCAAACCCTAGTGTCGGTTTTGTAAACGGAATTGTTTAGAAAGGTCAAAATGGTTTTATGAGTCGAAGGTGTAAAACTGTTCGGTTTTTATAATTCAAAGATATGTCGGGATGGACGTCTTAGAAGTAAAATATAATGACGACCTTTTTAAAGGACTTTCTATAGATAGCAAGTTAGTTTTTCAAGTCGTTTCATAAACTTTTAACTTTCTAAGTAAGGGAAATGAGCTTGTACATTTGGTATGTGACGACAGATTTTTTATCGAGAAAGTAGTTTAATAAAGTGAACAAATAGAAGGATATTGTAGTATCACTTGCATTGTTGTTCTTTCGAGTTTTTCATAGTTTTGTAATTTTTAATTTTATGTTATTAAGTGTGACAATCCGTCAATTTCAGGTCGTTATTCTAATCTCGACTATTACGTATTATGTGTTTACTTGAATAAGAATCTTAAGTTATCGACTAACCGAGAAGGTTATGGCTTGAAACTTAGCGTAAGAATGTCGATTAGATAAAAACCGGCAAGGAATACGTTAGGTATCGATATTATTTCTCAAATTATCATAAGATTGATTTTATTATATTTATCTTTATTTCTCGTGCTTTACGTTTTAACGAATGACGAAAACTACTAATGATCGCGATACCGACGGATGCCCAAAAATTTACGTTTTAATATTTCGATGTTTTTGATTTAATTACGTTTTCAGTCGTGTCGAAGCTATACTAATATATTTATGAAGCGTTTTAACTTTTGAAAATTATTTTTACAAAACCCGAGTCCCGTAAATATTTTCTAAATTGACTAATAGTCATTTTCTACCCTTTAAATTACTTAATTAGTTTTTGGCCCAAAACTATACAACTTTGGCAACAATTACCCTCAACTGACCCCACTATACAAGCTTCCTACCTAACGTTTTTACACATAGAAACAAGTTATTAAAAAAATTTCTCCACCCTCCCTTTGCTCTTTCTCCTTGTCGTCCACCCCTAGCCCGAAAACCTTCAAAAATTATTGATTTCTATTTTGATTTAGCAAAAACTAAAACAAGACCACCTCTTATAATTCAAATTTGATCACATCCATATAAATTTTTTTAACATGAAACAAGTTTTTAATTTTTGTTATGAACTTGGGTTGATATGGTGTTTAGATGATCATGCATGTGTTATCTTGTGATAATCATGTGTAGATCTTTTTATTTTGTTAAAGAAAATTTATTTTTAATTTTGGGTTTTTATTTATATGATTCATACAAGTGTTAGGATAGATATATGTTGATAATAAGGATTTAGGATGAGTATAAAAGTGGTTGAAATTGCTTGAAAAAATGTTTTTGTATGAGTTTTAGATAGGTAATTTAGGGATGTGACTTATAGGCTGTTTTTGGGTGTTTTAAGTTTGAATAACTTCTAGGTTAATAGGATAGAGTTGTAGATAATTTCTTTAGCTTCGATTTGATATAAAGTAAAGCTTCCAACTCCAAACGAGTGTGAAGTTACAATAGTTTGATTATTCGTGTACCGGGAGACGAGTATCGACACAATTCGAAGTTGTTGTCGATATTTGGATCGAATCTCGGGGACTATAGAATGAATTTTAAAAATATTCAAGGGCTGTTGTAAGTCTTTAAACCTCAGGTTGTGAGTCTATTTTCTAACCCGAATGTCGGTTTTGTAAACGGAGTTGTTAAGAGAAGTCAAAATGGTTTTATGAGTCGAAGGCGTAAAACTGTTCGGTTTTTATAACACAAAGATGTGTCGGGTTATGTGTGAGTTTTAGAAGTAATATTTTTGAATGAAATTTGAACAGAGTCTTAATCAGGTTATGTGTGAGTTTTTCACCAAGTTTCGTCGAAAACGGAGTTGTTTAATTAGGTGAAATGAGCTTGTACATTTGGTATGTACCGGCATATTTTTATCGAGGGTATAGTTTAATAAAGTGAACATGTAAAAGGGTATAGAAGTATCACTTGTATTGTTAATTTTTCGGGATTGTCATGGTTTTATAAATTTGAGTTTTGTATTATTTAAGTACGATTTATACTTGAGTCGATTATTAACGAGCACGCCTTATTTGATAGGTTGCGGTTTTCGTGTTTGAAGGGCATCACTAATCGTCGGCGATCGTCACATTATCACTATCGTACCAAGGTGAGTCGATAGACTCGTTTTTATACTATCTTGTAAAGGATTTTAAAACCCGTGAGGGAGACAACATGCTTGTTTTTTAAATAGAACACAAGGGACCCGATTGTATGCTTAGATGAAAGTTATTACATAAGTTTACTTTAGCCTTAAAAGACCCATGGAATCTTGAATTGTTAATCGAAAGAACACTAATACTCTGGATAGATCTATCGGGGTGATGCCCAGTCCGGTCTCGACTAGCTATCGCGTGGTGTAATGAAACACTAGTAATGAAACATCAGATGCATTTGTATAAGAGATTTATACGCACTTGGCTAGGTGTGTTGAATTGAAATAATATATGTTAATGTTCAATGTCCTGGCACTTATGTAATAACAACGATGATTATGTCTGATCCACATGATTGTCAACCATGGAAGGTTTATTCAGAATACTTGTGTTCGTTTATTTAATTTAAACTCTATAGATTCACTCAGCAAATTTTGTTGACTTTATAGCATGTTTTATCTCAGGTCCATGAAGAAGGCACTCAAGGAAGGCGGTTTCGTGTAGCTTGCTTAATTGAAATATTTGGCCCGCTTTCTCTAAACTATGTCCATTCAAAGAAACTTTTATCGTTTGTTTTGTTGTGTAAACCTTAAAAATTATTTGGGACCGTGTGTGAACTGTTTTATCTTTAAATAATGAACGGATGGATGTTTTAACAAAACGACTCGTTTTGAGTCATTTTCTATGATATTGAGATTGAACCATGATAGTAACGCCCAATGACCCTTCCGCTGCGTTGACCCGAATTTGGGGGTGTTACAGATTGGCATCAGATCTCAAGTTATAGAGAACGAAAAGATTTTCCAAAAATGAATTTTTGAAATCTTTTGACTATAACATCTGCAAGCGAAACCTCCGAGTTGCCAATGGACAAGAATGAGAAATTTTTATATATATGGGATAGTATATATATGTTGTAAATATTTATTTATTATTTATGCTTAAAGCATAGATTACATTTATTTAATAATAAATGTTAATTATTTGATTACTATAATACTAATACGTAATTTACAAAGGACGCGGATTGTCACAATAGAAAATCCTGTATTTTGACTCATTCCTCGTGAACCTTCGTTCATTGTTCAAATTCTATTCTTTGTTCTATCCTCAATTCTTGTTTCTCTTATTCTATCTAATTCTTTATCTGTGTTATTCTTGTTTTGTTATCACAACCATTGAATGAATACTCATTTTGATGTGAATTGTGTAGCAAGATCATGCCGCCAAAACAAATGACTGAGGCGCAGTTACGCGCTATAGTAGCTGTTGAATTTGAGATCTCTATGAATGCATTTTTGGCTGATATGAATAATAGAGCTGGTGGATCCGGTAGAGCTGGCAATACTGGAACTGGCAATACTGGAGTTGGCAATACTGGAGCTGACAATGCTAGTGTTGGAACTGGTGACACTGATAGACAAGTGATTCCTGAACATAATTATAAAATGCAAACCTCCGACTTTTAAGGGTACTGAAGGTGCTGGTGGGTTAATACAAAGGTTTGAAAAATTAGAATCCGTGTTTTGATTTAGTGGAAGTGAGGAAGGAGACAAGGTGATGTTTGCCTCTGCTACTCTTCAAGGGCGAGCATTAACTTGGTGGAATGGAAGAATGGCGTCAATGGGAATGGATAATGCTTATGCTACACCTTGGGTTGAAGTGAGAAGGTGGATGACTGAGGAATTCTATCCAAGGAGTGTTATTCAAAGATTAGAATAGGAACTGTATCAGTTGAGACTGAAGGGTACTGATATCGATGGATACACTAACAGATTCCACGAACATGCTCTACGTTTCCCCAATAAAGTGAACCCATAATATTTGAAGGTGGAACAATATATTTGAGGCTTGCCTACTAACATCCACGGTGATGTGACCTCATCCAAACCAGCCAATATTGATGAAGTTGTTCGAATGGCCTACCAACTAATGGGACAAATCATCCATGACAAGGTTGATGGTGTTTCTAAAGGTAATAAAAGAAAGACTGAAGTTGAAAGTGATGATGGAGGTGATAACCGTCAACCTCACAATAGGAATCAAAATCGAAGGAGGGGTAATGCAAATGCAATGACTGAAACTGCACCTAATGATAAGGGAACCCGATGTCAACGCTGCAAAAGGTCTCATACTGGTGAATGTGCTAACTGTGGGAAGTGTAACAAGTTAGGTCACACGACTGAAGAGTGTTGGGGACCAGGAAAGAAAGGAGTGACTTGCTTTAATTTCCAAGGTAAAGGACACATGAGGAATCAATGCCCTCAACCTCCGAAGAATGCACGTGGTGGAGATAATCAGGGAAATGCTTATCAGATGGGCGATGTTGATGCTAAGCAAAACCCGAAAGTTGTCACTGGTACGTTTTTACTAAATAATCGTTACGCTACAGCTTTATTTGATTCTGGTGCCGACAAAAGCTTTGTGTCTACAAGTTTTAGTACCTTAATTGACATCAAACCGGTTGAATTAGAAGCTAGTTATGAAGTAAACCTAGCTGATGGTAAATTAGTGAGTAGTAATAGTACGCTTTTAGGATGTTCTCTTAATCTTCTGAACTGTATTTTCAAAATAGACTTGATGATGTCGAATTTGGAAGGTTTGATATTATTATCGGAATGGATTGGCTATCCAAGTATAATGCGTCTATTTTGTGTGGAGAAAAGAAAGTTAGGATTCCCTTGGATAACAAGACCTTATTTATCGAAGGTGATAAAAGTAATTCTCAACTGAAAATCGTTTCGTGCATTAAAGCTCGTAAGTATATCGAAAGAGGTTGTGAGTTATTCCTAGCTCATGTATTGGAGAAGGAATCGAAGGAGAAACGTGTCGAAAATGTTCCAGTTCGTGACTTTCCTGAAATGTTTCCGGAAGATTTGTCGGGGATTCCGCCTCCAAGGCAAGTAGAATTCCAAATTGATCTAATTCCTGGTGCTGCACCCGTGGCACGTGCGCCATATCGTTTAGCACCATCCGAGCTGAAGGAGTTATCTGCGCAACTGCAAGAACTATCTAATAAAGGTTTTATATGACCGAGTTCTTCACCTTGGGGAGCTCCTGTTTTATTCGTTAAGAAGAAAGATGGTTCGTTTCGTATGTGTATCAATTACCGATAGTTGGATAAGCTAACGATCAAGAATCGTTACCCGCTTCTAAGAATAGATGATTTATTTGATCAACTTCAAGGTTCTCGTGTTTTCTCCAAGATTGATCTTCGTTCGGGTTACCATCAACTTCGCATACGCGAGGAAGATATTTCTATTACGGCGTTTAGAACTCGTTATAGTCATTATGAGTTTCTGGTTATGCCTTTTGGTTTGACTAATGCACCTGTTGTATTCATGGACTTAATGAATCGCATTTGTAAGCCGTATCTTGACAAATTCGTGATCGTGTTCATCAATGATATTCTAATCTACTCTAAGAGCAAGGAAGATCATGCCGAACACTTAAGGATTATATTGAACTTGTTAAAGAACGAAAAGTTGTAGGCTAAACTCTCAAAATGTGATTTTTGGCTTAGTTCCGTACAATTTCTCGGACATGTGATTGATAAAAGTGTAGTACATGTTGATCGTGCGAAGATCGAAGCCATCAAAAATTAGAATCCTCCAACTACTCCAACTGAAGTACGACAATTTCTAGGTTTGGCTGGTTATTACCAAAGCTTTGTTGAATGATTCTCTTTGATATCAAAACCGTTAACTAAGGTTACTCAGAAGAATAAGCCGTATGTGGAGCGATGTTGAAGATGAATCTTTCAAACCCTAAAGATGAAACTCTATAGTGCGCCGATCTTATCGTTACCCGAAGGAAGTGAAGACTTTGTTGTTTATTGTGATGCATCTCTTCAAGGATACGGTGTTGTTCTTATGCAACGTGAAAAGGTGATCGCATATGCCTCTAGACAGTTAAGGAAGAATGAGGAGAACTACGCTACCCCATGACTTGGAATTGGGCGTTGTGGTTTTTGCTCTGCGACTTTAGAGACATTATTTGTATGGCACGAAGTGTACAGTATTCACTGATCACAAAAGCCTACAATACATATTGGATCAAAAGGAGCTGAATATGAGGTAACGTCGATGGGTTGAACTCTTGAGTGATTACGACTGCGAAATTCGTTATCATCCATGAAAGGCGAATGTGGTAGCCGACGCGTTAAGCCGAAAGGAAAGGGAAAAACCGATTCAAGTGCGTGCTTTGGTGGTGACAGTTCATAATAACTTACCTGAGCAGATTCGAAACGTACAAACCGAAGCATGTAAAAAGGAAAATGTTGCAGTCGAAAGATTTAGAGGAGACGGTGAAACATTTGAGACGCGAGCCGATGGTATCAAATGTTTGAGATGTCGAATCTGGTTACCATTCTATGGTGGAATGAGAGACTTGATCAGGTTAAAATCTCATAAGTCCAAGTATTCTATTCATCCTGGATCGGACAAAATGTACCAAGACTTGAAAAAGTTACACTGGTGGCCGAATATGAAAGCTGATATTGCAACATACGTCATGAAATGATTAACGAGTGCTAAAGTAAAAGCTGAATATCAAAAGCCGTCAGGATTACTTGTCCAACCTGAAATTCCAATCTGGAAATGGGAGAGAATTACGATGGAGTTCATCACAAAACTCCCAAGGACATCATCCAGATTCGATGCAATATGGGTTATTGCCGATCGTTTAACTAAATCCGCTCATTTCATTCCAATCAACGAGAGGTTCGGTATGAAGAAGCTTGCCGACCTTTATATGTTGCAAATCGTGTGTAAGCATGGTGTTCCCATTTCAGTTATTTCCGATAGAGATAGTCGTTTTGCTTCTGGATTTTGGAGATCACTTCAAAAATCATTAGGAACCAATTTGGATATGAGCACAACCTATCATCCACAAACTGATGGGCAAAGCGAAAGAACAATCCAAACGTTGGAGGATATGTTGCATGCTTGTGTGATAGACTTGGGAAGTAGCTGGGATAAGCACATACCTTTGGCCGAATTCTCGTACAATAATAGTTATCACGCGAGTATTAAAGCTGCACCTTTTCAAGCAATCTGTGGGAGAAAATGTAGATCACCTATGAGCTGGAGTGAGGTTGGTGATGCTCAACTCACTGGACTAGAAATGATTAGGGAGACGACGGATATGATTGTGCAAATCAAGAATAGACTGTGGTCTGCACGAAGCCGACAGAAGAGTAATGCGGATGTGAGAAGAAAACCATTGGAGTTTAATTTGGGAGATAAGGTATTGCTAAAGGTATCACCATGGAAAGGTGTTGTACGATTTGGGAAACATGGAAAATTAAGTCCTCGTTATATCGGACCATTTAAGATCATATCAAGAGTAGGTCTCGTGGCATACTAACTTGAACTACCACAAGAACTGTATGGGATTCATAACACTTTTCACGTATCGAATCTGAAGAGGTGTTTATCCGATGAAGAACTCGTTATACCTTTGGACGAGGTTAAGGTTGATGAAAAGTTGCACTTTCTTGAAGAACCAATCGAGATCATGGATCACGAGGTCAAGCAACTAAAACAAAGCCGAATACCTATTGTCAAACTTTTATGGAACTCTTGGAGAGGACCGAAGTATACTTGGGAAAGAGAAGATCAAATGTGGAAGAATTATACTCATCTCTTTGATTTCAACAAGCGATCGGGCAAGAACGCAAGTTGATCTTCGAGGGCGAAGATCCTAATTTGGTGGGGATGATGTGACAATCCGTCAATTTCAGTTCGTTATTCTAATCTCGACCATTACGTATTATGTGTTTACTTGAATGAGAATTTTAAATTATCGACTAACCGATAAGGTTATGGCTTGAAACTTAGCGTAAGAATCTCGATTAGATAAAAACCGGCAAGGAATACGTTAGGTATCGATATTATTTCTCAAATTATCATAAGAATGATTTTATTATATTTATCTTTATTTCTCGTGCTTAAAGTTTTAACGAATGACGAGAACTATTAGTGATCGCGATACCGACGGATGCCCAAAAATTTACGTGTTATTATCGATTGTTTCAATATTTAATATTGTAGATGTTTTCGATTTAATTACGTTTTAAGTCGTGTCGAAGCTATACTAATATATTTATGAAGTGTTTTAACTTTTGAAAAGTATTTTTACGAAACTCGATTCGTGTAAATATTTTCTAAATTGACTAATAGTCATTTTCTACCTTTTAAATTACTTAATTACTTTTTGGCCCAAAACTATACAACTTTGGCAACAACTACCCTCAACTAACCCCACTATATAAGCTTCCTACCTAACATTTTTACACATAGAAACAAGTTAATAAAAATTTCTCCACCCTCCCTTTGCTCTTTCTCCTTGCCGTCCACCCCTAGCCCGAAAACCTTCAAAAATTATTAATTTCCACTTTGATTTAGCAAAAACTAAAACAAGAACACATCTTATAATTCAAAGGTGATCACATCCATATAAAAATTTCCAACATGCAACAAGTTTTTAATTTTTGTTATGAACTTAGGTTGATATGATGTTTAGATGCTCGTATGTGTTATCTTGTGATAATCATGTGTTGATCTTTTTATTTTGTTGAAGAAAAAATATTTTTGATTTTTGTTTTTTATTTATTTGACTCATACAAGTGTTAGGATAGATATATATTGATAATAAAGGTTTAGGATGAGTAGAAAAGTGGTTGGAATTGCTTGAAAAATTGTTTTTGTATGAGTTTTAGATAGGTAATTTAGGGTAGTGACTTATAGGCTGTCTTTGGGTGTTTTAAGTTTGAGTAATTGCTAAACTAATTGGATAGAGTTGTAGATAATTTCTTTAGCTTCGGTTTGATATAAAGTAGATCTTCCAACTCCAAACGAGTGCGAAGTTACATTAGTTTGATTGTTCGTGTACCGGGAGACGAGTATCGACACAATTCGAAGTTGTTGTCGATAATTGGATCGAATCTCGGGGACTACAGAATAAATTTTAAAAATATTTGAGGGCTGTTGTAAGTCTCTAAACCTCAGGTTGTGATTCTATTTTCAAACCCGAGTGTCGGTTTTGTAAACGGAGTTGTTTAGAGAAGTCAAAATGGTTTTATGAGTCAAAGGCGTAAAACTGTCTGGTTTTTATAACAAAAAGATGTGTCGGGCAGAAGGTCATAGAAGTAATATTTTTGAATGAAATTTGAACAAAGACTTAATCATGTTATGTGTGAGTTTGTCACCAAGTTTCGTCGAAAACGGAGTTGCTTAAGTAGGTGAAATGAGCTTGTACATTTGGTATGTACCAGCAGATTTTTATCGAGGGTATAGTTTAATAAAGTGAACATGTAAAAGGGTATATAAGTATCACTTGTATTGTTGATTTTTCGGGATTGTCATGGTTTTATAAATTTTAGTTTTGTATTATTTAAGTACGATTTATACTTGAGTCGATTATTAACGAACGCGCCTTATTTGATAGGTTGCGGTTTCGTGTTTGACGGGCATCACTAATCATCGACGATCGTCTCGTTAGCACCCTCGTACCAAGGTGAGTCTATAGCCTCGCTTTTTATACTATCTTGTAAAGGATTTTAAAACCCGTGAGGGGGATAACATGCTTTTTTTTAAAATAGAACACAAAGGACCCGATTGTATGCTTAGATGAAAGTTATTACATAAGTTTGATTTAGCCTTAAAAGACCCACGGAATCGTTAATTGTTAATCTAAAGAGTGTTAATACTATGGATAGATTTACCTGGGTGACGCCCAGTCCGGTCGCGACTAGCTATCGTGCGGTGTAATGAAACATCGGATGCATTTGTATAAGAGAAATATACGCACTTGGCTAGGTGTGTTGGGTTGAAATAATATATGTTAATGTTCAATGTCATGAGACTTATGTAATAACAACGATGATTATGTCTGATCCACATGATTGTCAACCATGGAAGGTTTATTCAGAATACTTGTGTTCGTTTATTTAATTTAAACTCTATTGATTCACTCAGCAAATTTTGTTGACTTTATAGCATGTTTTATCTCAGGTCCATGAAGAAGGCACTCAAGGAAGGCGGTTTCGTGTAGCTTGCTTAATTTAAATGTTGTGGCCCGCTTTTTCTAAACTATGTCCGTTCAAAGAAACTTTTATTGTTTGTTTTGTTGTGTAAACTTTAAAACTATTTGGGACCGTGTGTAAACTGTTTTATCTTTAAATAATGAATGGATGGATGTTTTAACAAACGACTCCTTTTGAGCTGTTTTCTATGATATTGAGATTAAACCATGATAGTAACGCCTAATGACCCTTTGCTGCTATGACCCGAATTTGGGGGTGTTACATTAAGTATGTTTTATACTTGAGTCAATTATTAATAAAGTGCGCGCCTTGTCTGGTAGGTTGCGGCTTTCGTGTTTACCGGGCATCTATATTGTCGGCGATCGTCTTACCACTACTATTTCTACTCATCTTCTGAGTTCCATGATTCACTTACCTTATGGCTAAGGTGAGTTTTCATAGCCCCTTTTTACTACATGCACATTATTTCTAAATGCGGTGTGAGATTTTACATGGTGGAACACATCCATTTAAAAATTGTATGTTATCCAGAACTTGTATGTTATCCAGTATTTGTATGCTTTCCAACAGTTTTCATTGATATTATTGCTTTTAGTCTATAGCCCTTAAGTTTTCTCTCTTGATCAATAACCGTTAATTTACTTGTGTTGCTAAGCGCGAGTGTTGTGGTTAGATACATCGGGACTGACAATCCCCGTCCCATGTTGCGGTTGTTTAACTATTGACGCATTTAACATTTGATTTGTTACTTGAGTATTTAGGCCGAATACTCACTAGATGAACTTACACTAATGTTAAGCTTCGGTTCATGAACTAAATAGCAATAATAATGGTTTCGGACTATGGTTAATGTACATAACCATTTTCCCTATTTCTTGTTTTACAAAAGAATGCTTGTGTTCCACACCTTTAATTCTAAACCTATGAATATCACTCAACTTTGTGTTGATGATTTTACATGTTTAATCTCAGGTAATAATACTTATTGTTGCTTGGATGGGAACCCGCCGGATATTATCGCAGCTTGGAGATTTCTGTGTCACTTTTAAACTTTGGTATTGATATTCTGAATTTTTGGTAACTATATGTTACAAAACCACGTTTAAATAATAGATTTTTCCGCATTATAAAACTTTGGGAACATTTGTTTAAAAATTATGATCTTTTATGATGTAATGTATAAGTTTTTATTACGTCAACTTTGTGTCAACTGCATTTCATTGTTTCTTGTACCATGATGTGGCACCCCTTTGTTGTGTATGTGTTTCCTTGCCTGATTTTGGGGGTCTCACAGATTGGTATCAGAGCGATTGTTATAGGGAACTGAGTCGTTTTTAAAACTTGGTCTATAACCGAAAGTTCAAATATTTCACATATCTAAGTGTCAAACACAGAATCTGTTATTATTGTTCAATATCTGCGGGGATAACTCTCTAATCCTTATTATTTACTCTTAATTATCGTTGTAGTATTTCATCTCTTGATTACATTTTGAAATATTACATTACCCTAATGACGATAATTACTATCTCTTTTTAAAGCCTTTGTGCTCAATTAATTATCATTAGATATTTACTGTGATTACATCTCCCCTTACTGTATTTCTTGAATTCTTGTTCTTGTGAATTGATCTTGTTACAATAATTTTATATTGTTATGACATTTCATACTTGTATTCGGAGCGTGTATGCTGCCGACTTTTCATACTCACTTTTTTTAGTACAATTGCTATTCGTTTATGCGTGGTATGGCTGACCTCGCATACTCATTCGTTTTGGACCGCTTGTTTTTCTCGACTCACTTTTATATGTTGTGCATACTCTCGTGATACCATTGTTTGGGATTAAGAAGTGTTGCTTTAAATGAAACTTCCGATTGCCATTTTACTATCGTGCGTGTTACTTCCATTGTTAAGCCTCTTTAAGATATCTATTTAGATGTCCAAATTGCTTTCTGACCATTTGTGATTGGATGTCTTGAAAAAAATAGTCTATATACCATTGTGTAGCTCAATGTGTCTCCGAAAAATACTAAAGGACATTGTGTGAGACACACATCTCGAAGCATTCCTTGAATCCGTGTTGAATAGTATCATGGATTTTCGTAACCTTGATATAAAATATATTTCTACTTGTTGAGACATTCGTTTAGGACATAAAATTTGACCCGTAAATCTTATAAACGAGCAAGTTACGCTAATTTGAAATTGTAAAATTTAAGAACTTATTTACTGTATATTTCTAAAATGTCATTTTGTTGACAAATTTGATGTGAGGGCATTTTTGTCCATTTTTTATCCGTTTCAAGTCTCGAGTGAGATTAGAAAAGTTGTCTGAAACGTCGTTTTAAACCAAATTGCTTTATACTCTCACTCTTGAAAATGTCATTTAGTGAGTCAATTGGTCTGGTCAGACCCAAAAGTCAAACTTAAAGGTCAAAGCTGATAGACTTTAAAAATATGGTTTAAATCGTTTTTGAGTTCGTTTGAGCTCGTAAAATTTAACAAATGATATTTTAAAACTAAAAATATTGATAGCGTTTGAAAACGTTTAAATAGTAACTTTGAGTGCGTGTTATACGTATATATATCGTGAACACATATGCATTCCTTTATCCTTTCTTTTATACATGACTTATTTGTCATTCTATATTTTCTTTCTTTGCTTCTATCGTACCACTGGTTTGGGTCAAGGTTTGAAGTTCTTGCTTTCTCATCGTTCGTTATCATCTTGACACGTGTCTCATGGCGATTCCGACTAAACCTTTTGAAACTTTATCACCTTGTAACCATTTCATCGATTGTCTTATGAACTACTATTTACTACTCTCGCCCACTCACTATTTTATAAGATGTCGCCATATAAACCGAAATTATTATTGTTTGTAAATTATTTTACAAAAAGTTCTACTTGGGTTTTATAAAATACTTAAATCTTACCCTATAAAATTAATTGACATTAATTTTATGATATATTTTCACAAATTGTTCTACCTTGGTCTTATAAAGAAGTATTGTAACATTAAAACTATTGAATTAAATATCTAGCCACTTACTCACTTGCGAAAAGTTTCATAAATCATTCTCATTTCTATTTTTGGTATCGTATATGTATTTTAAATATATGACATGTAATACTGGTTTGACGAACTGTGCATCGCATTGCTAGACCTACATTATACATGGCCGATCACATATGCGTAATTTAGAAGGAGCCATGTGAGGCCGAATAGTAGTCACCTTAAATATCTTGTCAAAGAACCAACTTTTTACTTATGTTCCTTAAAAAGTTAGATAAAATAATGTTTTGAAAACTTTTACATCTTATGCGAGTAGCACCAGTTCGCGACATACACATGTGATCCCTTATCTTTCCTTGAATGAATTATGTGCCTGCAAATACATGTTTCTTTACTCAACGATATATGTTCCACTTATTACCACATTTGTTTCCCTCGTGATATAATTCTCGTTACCACTCGTCTAATTTTCTTACCATTGATACCAGACTTGAAAGTTTCAACGTTGTTATGTTTCTACATCGACCAACCTTCTCTATCCATTTTGGTAGACCTTCGAAAAGTCTCCAAGCGCGAATAGTGTTTTATGAATTGAATTGATCGATAATTTAGTGTATTTGTCATGATGTGTGTTAGACTTTATCGTCTTGAAATTCATTCGTGTGAACCATGTGTTATTTCGCCTCTCATTGCTAATGTTGTTCATTTTACTGGAATTACTCTCAAGTGACTTCTTAAGAATTTTCTTTGATTTGAAAATTTGTTATGTGACTTTTCTCTTTCGATCGTGTATCGACCACCGAACTTAATAAGCCATTGTTGGTGACACCAACCACACTCGAGAATTGATTACTTGCTAAACTTTTGGTTTCTTATTTTCTTATCATCGACGTATCTACTCTATCAGGTTCATGAAGAATTGATACGAATTTCATTTTATTCCCTCTTGCTATTGCTTGTATTCTAATTGTTGACTATTATTTGTAATCTTGTCACCTTTTGAAAGTCCGAACATGTCACATGTTTACGATTTGATGCATTAAACACCTTCTTGGATTTTGTTAGGAACTGTGTAATAGTTGTTTTGTAATAGGTTGACTAGGAGGTATGTAGTTCCTCCTGGTCTTAGTAGTAGTAGGAGCAATATGTGCTCCTGTTCTGATAGAAAGTCAAAAAAGTAGTATTAATAGTAGTTTATTAGGATATGCATGAGATATCTTAGGAAAGGATATGCATACCAGTTGTTACACGTTTTGAGTAAATGTAGTTTAGGGTTTCCTTGTAGTATAAAAGGAACCCATTGGCAGAAGGGTTAGACACACCTTTCACCATTTTATTTCATATTAGTAGTATTAGAAATCCTTAGAAAGGAACATGCTATTCATTTAGTAAAGTGTTCTTCTTGTTCTCAGTGTTTGTATTCCACACAAATACTTTGTTTTCCATTAGAGTGTCTCTATGAATAACTTGTGCTTACAGGAGTTGTTCACCATCCTTAACAGGCTGAAAGATCCATAGTTATTGGACCCAACAAGTGGTATCAAAGCCTGGGAGAGTCTCTGTACCAGAAGAAACATTTTTATCTCTAAAACATCCTTGAACCATGTCTGCTTCAAGTTCTACTGAAGATGGACCCCAATCCACTACTAACACACAACAAATTTTTGCCACTATTTCCAACACAAATGGAAAATTTCCACACCTGAAGAAGGGGGAATATGAAAGCTGGGCTATGAAAATGGAATGCTGGATCACTAACACTGATTTAGCATTGTGGAAGATTGTTCAAAATGGGAACATCAAAAAGAGTACTGGCAGAGATAAGAATGGTAATATCACCATTCTAGATCCCAAAACACCTGAAGAAATCACGGCAGTTCAAAAGGAGATCAAAGCAAAAACCATCTTGCTTCAATCTCTTCCTGAGATCATATGAGTGACTTCTATCACCTAGATGATACAAGGGAGATATGGAATGCCATCAAAGCAAGGTTTGGAGGGAATGAGGAATCCAAGAAGATAAGAAGATCAATGCTCAGATATGAAATTGCATAATTCAAGATCTCTGAATCAGAAGGACTACATCAAGGGTATGACAGGTTTCAAAAGATTCTTAGCCAATTAAATCAACTCAAGTCTAGATCAGACAATGAAGACATCAATGCTAGATTTCTTAGAGCTCTGCCTCACTCCTGGAACCAGGTAGTCATCTCCCTCAAAGCAAAAGAAGGACTTGAGTACCTCTCTTTTGATTATCTATTTTACAAACTCAAAACTTTTGAGTCTGATGTAAGAGGGTACCCAAGTGGATCCTACTCCACTCCTACTAAATCTGCTTTAGTGAATTCCATGGGTCCTAGTCCAATGACTTATGCTAGTACCCCAAGTTAAACCATGTCCTCTCAACATACTTCTTCTCCTAAACCTAAGGCCAAGACCAGTAGCATGGTGGAATCTGTACTTCATTCTTTTGTTGCTGATGTTGAACCACAACAGCAATTAGCATTTGATGACTTCAAATAGGTGGACAAACTTGATTTAGATGAAATGGATCTTAAGTGGTAGATGGCTATGCTCACTCTCCGAGTTCACAAGTTTGAAAAGAATGTTGGTAGAAAGTTCACTTACAACTCAAAGGAGCCAGCCAGGTTTGATAAGAGCAAAGTCAAATGCTACAACTGTCATCAGCAAGGACATTTTGCTAGAGAATGCTCTAGTAGAAATGACCAGGAGAAGAATAGGTACTCAGCCTTCAGGGTCCAAGAGCTCCAGGATGAGAATAAAGCCTTGGTATCCGTTGATACCATGGTGAATTAGAATGAGCATGAGTCTCCACTTATCGCAACGACAGAACATGCTACTGATGTGTTTGCAATGATTGATGGTCACATATCTGAGGCAGAGGAAGCAAAAGAATTTTCATTCATGGGAATTTCTCCTCAGGTATAAAACTGTCCTCTTGGTTGTGATGATAAATATTCTAAACTTTTAAAACAATATGATGAACTTAATACCCAAAATGATAAATACTTTTTAAAAGTTCAAGCTTACAAGATTTCTCTCAAGACATTAGAACAACAAAAGAGGTGGTTGCAAAATAATCAGCTAGAATATGAGGATAAAATTAGAGTATTAAGTATTGATTTAGAAAACACAACTAACTTACTTAAATATACCGAAAAACTGAATGAAGAAAGCGTCAAATAAAAACAAGAAATGTAGGTTAAATTAGATGCTACTTTGATGAAGTTTGATAAATGGCAAAAGGCACCCAAAAATCTTTCTAAACTTATAGATAGCAGTATGTCAGGAACAACAAAAAGGGGGTTAGGTTTCGGAAACTACATTAGACCTGATGATGTTTTTTACTTATCCGTCTCTAGTGTATTTGATCCTGATAAGGAGCATGAGGACAAACCTCTTTACAATAGGTTTAAACCAGCTGTTGGCATGCCTGATGTTCCTCCACCCCTTACAGGGACTTTTATACCCATACCTAACCATAGAGACTTAGATGAATCACAGATGCATGAGTCCCCCCTTAACAGGCTGAAAGATCCATAGTTATTGGACCCAACATATTTCTAAAAATTATTATAAATTTTTAAGAACGTTTTACACATTTTATCAAATGTTTAAATTACCAAAATACCCGTTTCAAGTTTAGTGTCGGATCTATACATCTCTTTGGTATATTTATAACTAGTGTTTAAAAGGATGTCAAGCTTCATCTTTTAAAGTATTTGATTGTATCATACTTTACTTTCAAACTAATGAAATTACCGATGTAACTTATACTTCTATAATGATTCTAAATAATACGGAAATTTGAATTTTTTTTCCAGTCGCAACAATGAACCCAAGTTTTAATAACAATAATTTCATGCAGTCATCCAAAAGATTTTAAGCCGATCAAAATACTTATGTTGAACTGTTTTACTTTTACTTTGAAATCCTTATCAATAAAAAAAAGACTTAGCGTTTGTACTCGCTAAACATATAGTTTTGATTTTAAATCACCAAACGCCTTGATAAGAAACTGTAGACATACTGGCACCACTTTGAAAGTGTCGTAATATTTTAAAGCCACAAACAAACAAACCTTTCATTTTTAAAATCAAGCAAGCACCTAAGCTTAATTTTAAAGTAATACCAAATCTGAGACAGATAATTGTGGCAACTCGTATTTTAAATGTATATATGTAATTCATACTTTCCCTCTATTTCTATAGTAAGTAGATTTTCATGTTTTACAATTGTGCAATTTGTGATTCCTTGTTAATTATCAATCTTAATTCGTTTTAACGCACCCTGTCCGTTTAAGCAATTCTCGTGTTCACTCCATCTCTTTATATTTCTTCATACTTAAAGGTTATTATTTTAATCCGAAATTGATATAAATTTAAAAAAGGAGTTAAAAAGCTGAAGCATAGTTAGATTTCAATTTTTAAGGTTCGTCGTGGTGAAGAAATTACTTGGGAAGCAATAATTAGTTCTAAACTATGTATCTCCACTTGTTCGCATCTTCTTCCGTCTCCAGATGAACTCTGAGGGACCAGAGTTCCTTTAGGGGAGTCTACTGTGAGAACTCGTATTTTTCCAAGTATTATTTTATTCTTTTCGTGCTTCTTGAATTTTCCACTATGTTGCATATTCTTGTATTCTTCATATGTATATCCTGAGATCTTGATATTTTTAATAAATTATACTTTTAAGTATTTTCTGATCATTGATAATACTTTATCCGGAATTATAAAATTTCTTATTTTAATTTTTCATATTTATTTAAATCAAAGTTTTTGATTTAAAAGCACCCGAGTGAAATTTACAAAAGTTTATTCAAATCAACGAGTAACGAGAACTACTAGTGATCGCTATACCAACGGATGCCCGATATTTTACGTTTCATTGTCGATTATTTCGATGTTTTACGTTTTCGATGTCTTCTTTTTAATGACGTGTTAAGTCGTGTCGGGAAACCATATTATCATATTTTGATTCATTTTAACTTTTGAAAAGTATTTTTACGAAACCCGAGTCCCGTAAATATTTTGAAAATTTACTAATAGTCATTTTCTACCCTTTAAAATATTGAATTGCATTTTATTCCTAAAGATTACAAAATTGGCAAAACAAGCCCTTCACCCCCACTATAAAGGATTTTTCCACTAAATAAAACACACAGTAACTTGTAAAAAAATTCAACCCATCCCTTTTCTTTCTTTGTTCCACCGTGAACCACAATCCCCACAAACACCAATTTTTCTTGATTTTGATCTTGATCTACCTAAAACAAATTCAAGACCCATTCATAAAATTTAAAGGTGATTTTTTGGTATCAATTTTACCCACATGCGTTGAGTTTTAATTTTTTTTTCTTATGAACAAGGGTTGGTGAAATGCTTTAAAGATCATGCATGTGATGATCTTCATATGATCATATTATTTTGATGATGAAAAGCTTGAAGTTTTGATTTTCGGTTTTGTTATAAGTAACATGCAAGTGTTAGTATTGTAAATGGGTAATTATACGATGATGGTAATGGTAGATAAATGGTTAAAATGGGTTGAAAAAATGATTTGGTATGAGTTTTGATAAGGTGATTTAGGGTAGTAAGTTTAAGGCTAAATTTGGGTGTCTTAAGTTCGAGTTATGGTTGTACTAATAAGATAGTGTTGTAGATATTTTCATTAGCTTCGTTTTGATATAAATTAGAGCTTCTAACTCAAAACGAGGAGGAAGTTATGATAGTTTGATTATTCGTTTACCGGGAGACGAGTATCAACACAATTCGAAGTTGTTGTTGATATTTGGATCGAATCTCGGGGACTATAAATGAGTTTTAAAAAGATTCAAGGGTTGTTGTAAGTTTCTAAGCCTAGGTTTGCGAGTCTATTTTCAAACCCTAGTGTCGGTTTTGTAAACGGAATTGTTTAGAAAGGTCAAAATGGTTTTATGAGTCGAAGGTGTAAGACTGTCCGGTTTTTGTAATTCAAAGATCTGTCGGGCAGGAGGTGTTAGAAATAGAAACTTTTGACGAACTTTTTAAAGGACTTTCTATAGATAGTAAGTGAGTTCTTCAAGTCGTTTCATAAAATTTTTACGTGTCTAAGTAAGGGAAATGAGCTTGTACATTTGGTATGTGACGGCAGATTTTTTATCAAGAAAGTAGTTTAATAAAGTGAACATATAGAAGGATATTGTAGTATCACTTGCATTGTTGTTCTTTCGGTTTTGTCATGGTTTTGTAATTTTTAGTTTTATGTTATTAAGTATGGTTTATACTTGAGTCCATTATTAATAAAGTGCGCGCCTTATTTGGTAGGTTGCGGCTTTCGTGTTTACCGGGCATCTATATTGTCGGTGATCGTCTTACCACTATTGTTTCTACTCAGCTTCTGAGTTCCGTAATTCACTTACCTCGTGGCTAAGGTGAGTTCATAGCCTCTTTTTACTACTTGCACATTGTTTCTAAACGCGGGGTGAGATTTTACATGGTGGAACACATCTATTTAAAAAATGCGTGCTATCCAAAACTTGTATGCTATCCAGAACTTGTATGCTTTCCAACAGTTTTCATTGATATTATTACTTTTAGTCTATAGCCCTTAAGTTTCCTCTCTTTATCATGAACCGTTAATTTACTTGTGTTGCTAAGCGCGAATGTTTTGGGTGGATCCATTGGGACTAACAATCCCCTTCCCATGTTGCGATTGTTTAACCATTGACGCATTTAACATTTGATTTGTTACTTGAGTATTTAGGCTGAATACTCATTAGAGGAACTTACACTGATGTTAAGCTTCGGTTCATGAACTAAATAGCAATAATAATGGTTTCAGACTATGGTTAATGTACATAACCATTTTCCCTATTTCTTGGTTTACAAATGAATGCTTGTGTTCCACACCTTAAATGCTAAACCTATGAATATCACTCAACTTTGTGTTGACGATTTTACATGTTTAATCTCAGGTAATAATACTTAATGTTGCTTGGATGGGAGCACGCAAGATATTATCTCAGCTTGGAGATTTATGCGTTACTTTTAAACTTTGGTTTTGATAAAAGCTGTCAGAAGTTATTATGTATCTTTGGTAACTATATTTTACAAAACCACGTTTAAATAATAGATTTTTCCGCATTATAAAACTGTGGACCCTTTGTTTAAAAACTTTGATCTTTTCTGATGTAATGTATAAGTTTTTATTACGTCAACTTTGTGTCAATTACATTTTATTGTTTCTTGTACCATGACGTGGCACCCCCTTGTTGCCTATGTGTTTCCTTACCTGATTTTGGGGGTCTCGCATAAACTTCATAGATGGACTATGGTCTGCTTGTGGTAGTGAAAGATTATTCGTGTTTACAACAAACCATGTCGAAAAGCTTGACCCTGCTCTTATTAGAAGAGGATGAATGGTTAAACTCGAGCTATCATATTTTTGATTTAAAACATTTAAAGTTCTTGCAAAGAACTATTTGGATATCAAGTCACATGACTTGTTTGCAACGATTGAGCAATTTTTAGGTTATGCCAAAGTCTGATGAAGAGAATGCTGATACGTGCTTAAAAAATTTGGTTAAGTCTTTAGAGAAGACAAAAGAAGAAACAAGACTTAAAGTTTTGGAGGATGCTAGGATCAAAGGTGAAGAAGAAGCAAGCAAAAAGAATGAAGTAAATGGTGAAAAGCTACAATCTTGTGATGCAAATGAAAACCGTGAAAAGGCACAAGCTGTTGATGCCAAAGAAAACAGTGAAAAGCTACAAGATAGTAATGATAAAGAAAATGGCGTGATAAAAACATGAATACGAAATGGTGAAAAGGCCACTGGCAAGGTGTATAATCATGTCGATTTCTTAAATTTAGATTGGGCTTTCTATTTAGAAAAAAAGATATGATTTTCCAAGAGTGTGTTTATTATCTAATGTAATTGCAATTCTTCTTTTTCTCCATGTATTATTTGAAAATCAGTAATAAGCTTCACTATTTGTTTAATTTTGTTTGCAAGATTCCAAATCACAGTTCAAGTGTAGTAGGTGTGTGAGGTGTCTTGTGGTCATCTAGCAGCATCAGAAGACAATACTCGACTTTTATATGGCTCATGAATATATTTTTTCTTCAAAAATATCAAGAAATCACATTTAAAACAACAATCAATCGTACATCAGGACACTACACAAAAAACTTAGAAACACCAACACTACACAACAACAATCTACGAAAACTAGTTGTCGACCACAAGAACACAATAGCCTAAAACCAAGATTCATACTAGCCCACGAAGAGTAAAGCCCACCTGCACATGGACGTCACACACCACATTCTGATATGATAAAACCCCACAAACCTCCACAAAAACTAGTGTACGAGTAGTTCTGCCTAGACCTTTTAAGTTATACCACTACTTCCCATATATGTATCAAGATAAGCACCAAGGTTCCACTAAATGTTTTTCTTAGGGAAGGTTTCCTGGAGGTCTTGGGTTCAAGACCTTGCAAGAGCTTTTAAGGCGAAGCGGATAATGAGTCTAAAAAACTAGGTGAGGGTTCGAAGAAGACATTCTTCCGCTTGGATGTCATTGCACGACTCCACCCACTAACCATTAACATTTACTGTTCTAAAAAATGTAACAGGATGAGCAATTCACTCCTCCCAATTCAATTTGATTTTACTGGACCTTCTAACTATCCATTCGAATGCTCTCAGTCGAATTTAATTAAATAAATTTATAGTCGTGTCAACTTTTTTCTTAAACACACAACAATTGCGGTTTTTTCATATTTAGTATCGTGTTGTCCAAACCACATATTGCCACAATTTCTTGTGTATTGCTGAAATTTCATTATCACCGTTATACCTTAACATCTCTTTCGTAGAAACAACATTTACGTTCCGAAGACTCCACCACTCAAAAACTTTTTCTCATACCATCATTGCCTCATTACAGAAAACTAGGCGGTGGTCGATAGTCTCACACATCTCATCACAGTTTAGGCATAAAAGCGTGTGAAGATCGGTGCCTTTCTTGTCTAGTCCCACCAAGACAGGAAGTCTACCATGAATCGCCCTCTAAAACCGTGTGAAGATTGGTGCCTTTCTAACTATCCATTCGAATGCTCTCAGTCGAATTTAATTAAATAAATTCGATGTCGTGTCAACTTTTTTCTTAAACATACAACAATTGCGATTTTTTCATATGTAGTATCGTGTTGTCCAAACCACATATTGCTATAATTTCTTGTGTTTTACTGAAATTTCATTGTCACCGTTATACCTTAACATCTCTTTCATAGAAACAACATTTACGTTCCGAAGACTCCACCACTCAAAAACTATTTCTTATATCGCCATTGCCTCATTACATAAAACTAGGTTGTGGTCGATAGTCTCACACATCTCATCACAGTTTAGGCATAAAAGCGTGTGAAGATCGGTGCCATTCTTGTCTAGTTCCACCCAGACAGGAAGTCTACCACGAATCGCCCTCTATGTGAAGATATTCACCTTTTTTATAACAATATTATTCCACAACGTCTTGCTATTATGATTCCCATTATTGATGCACTTAGATTCCACCAAGTGTGATAAAGCATTGACAGAAAAAAAACGACATTATCATCAAGCACCCACTTCCATGTGTCCCTGAAATTCAAAGTGATGTTAGTGTATATTGCTCATAGTTTTTTCTAACGCTTCCAACTCTTCCACTACTTTACCCCTCGTTTCCCTCACCCAATCCTAAACCTATCTCCGAGTACCCTCAACCCATTTCTCATTATTTGCCATTACGCTCTCCCTACGCCTGTCTAAGTAAAACAATCTAGGAAATCTATCCATCAACCTAACACGAACCCATCTATCTTCCCAAAAAGAAATACACGACCCATCTTCCATTTTCCGAGCAAAATATGATGACAACTCTATACTCAATTTGTCTATGTGTTTCCCCACCCTCACAATAACAAAACTTATAATAACCTCTCACTTCACTTTGATATTGTATAATCGCGGTAATATAATCGCGGTATATCGCATCATTGTTTTTTATTGGAAATGGTATTTTAGATTAAAAGGGTTAGACTTGGTAACTTATCGGTAGTTGTAGAAGTTACAAACATTTATTCAAAAAAAGTTACAAATATAAGCTAAATCTCGTGTCAGAGATAAAAAATAAAAAATAGCAATGTTTAACATATTAGAATATACAATGCTAGGTGTAATCTTGAAATACTAAGAAAAATACAGCACTATTCCATAAAAATAAGTTAAGTTGAAATTAAGTGTAATAATCTTAGATACCAATCATGCCATATATGCAAACTTCCCAATAGTTTCAAAAACAATAAGGCCCATACTTATATTAGGCTTGGTTTATAAGTTGAAAATAGGTATGTCAGACATTGACTTAGAAGCAGGGCTATAAGCAAACTAGACGAACAAGAACGAAGCATTGTTCATGTTCGTTTATTTAAAATTAATCGTACAAATAAACGAACAGGAATGGTTAAACGAAAGAATCTTCTAGTTCATTTCTGTTTATTAAAAAGGTAAGTTATTTATGTTAGTTCATTAAGAATTAAACGAACTTTAAACGAACATAAACGATCGAACATAAAGAAATGTAAAAAAATATAAAAATTTGTCAAACTATGCATAATATTTTGGGTTATAAGTGTTGTTTTGTTAAACATACTTATTTTAAAAGTATAAAATTAAAAGATATGATATATGAACATTAAGAGAAGTATAAAGTAGTAACAGATTTGAGGGATAGGAATAAATAAATTCGTATTATGTTGATCGTTGTTATTCATCAAAGAGAGGGAATCGACTTTATTTGTATTAATTAATAAAACTAAATTGGAATAGAATCTTTCGTTGGCTTGATGTGGTTCATTCGGTTTTCTTAGCAATTGCGGATATTATGGATTGGTTTGTCTCAATGCGATATATTCTCAACGCAAAAAGTTGTTAGAAGCCATTATCCTAACGTCTATGTATGTTATATGAAAATATCAAAATAATAATCTTTTTCAGGTCAGTGAAGACGAAAATGAGTAAGGAGTAGATTTGTACGAGAAATCAGATGTTGTGGTTGCAAAACACAATGTTTTATATTTGTAATTGTTTTTCTTCTTACGTTAGCGTTTTGCTAATTGTTAATAAAATTTGAGCCGCTCAAAAAGAAAAATGAACATCCTTATATTGTAACTAGTCTCAAGGCCCGCCCCATGAGCGGCTAGTTTTAAGAATTTTTCAAGATAAAATTATTAATATAGTTTTAAAATACGGTAAACTTAATGTATAAATTAATAATTATTTATGGCATCACAAAAGAAGTCTGTTGGGTCTACTAGATGTAGATCTTGCAGCCTGTCAGGACCGGTGAATGACTTCTGTAATCACAAGTCAAATCACAAAGAGACTCTATACACAATATGAATGTAGAATATAAATATAATTAAGAGAAACAGAATTGGGGATGGATACAACACCCCCCTCATCCTGAAGATGAAGAGAAGAGCGAATAGACGCTTCAGTTACCACATATGCACGTCCATCTATGGTAGCATGGAGTGCCCGTGGACGTCCAGCCACATTCACAAGCTCAGCAGACGCCCAAAATTGATGTATCACACTATCATATATGGTAGGACAGACAGTAAATGCAAACCTTAAGTTAGAAGCTTCAATAAACTCCAAGATGTCAGCAAAATGTTCACGATTTGGACCATCACCCAGATAAGCAACACGATTGTGAGCAGGTTGGTAAGCAAGAGCAGCCATGGATCTTGATGAATTGATGGAAGAGGGATTGTGATTGGGATGTAGAGAGTAGAAGCGGTTTTTGTGTGTGTGTTAATTGTAATGAGTGAGTCAAGGGTGTATGTTGACCATATATGAAGAAAGTAGTAACTGTTCATTGACCCCTATTAATGGGGGGTTGCCCTTTCAAATTAAACCATAATGGCATAATAACCACTTGCCCTTTTTAACATAATAACCAACCCCCAATTTACTTGCTGAATTTAAACTTGTAAATACCAGTATTGGGAGCGTTGACCAAAAGTCAAAGCACACAATGGTCAGACCAGGAGCAAAACGTGATTAACAAAGGACAAAAGGAATGAACAGTATCCCAGACCAGTACCAGTACCAATAGCCAAACACCACTAGACATGGAAGGATTTTAAACCACCAGAAGGCAACCAATCATAACTAGAAGCTGACCAAAGAGGACCAGAAGCCAGTCATGTACGGCCATATCCACCAGAAGAGAGCAAAAACCCTCCATCAGAAGCACCACACACCATCATAACCAAGAAATTATTTTGTTAAATACTATGAATACGTTAGACTGACCTAATATGTACACAAAGCCTCCCCTTAGGCTTTGCCTCCCCTCAATCCCAAACCTCAAGGATTGACCATCCCAATATGAACCACCAAGTGGTTAAACCGAGGACCATCAAAAGCTTTAGTCAACAAATCAGCAACATTGTCATCCGTATGAACTTTAAGAACCTGTATCAGCTTCTTCTCATTGGCATCGCGTATAAAATGATGCCGAATCTCAATATGCTTCGTCCGTTGATGAAATACAGGATTCTTCACAATGCAGATAGTGCTTTGATTGTCAATAAAAATTTTGGTATTCATAAAACTGAAACCATAGTCCAACATATGATTTTGGATCCATAAAACTTGACCACAACAACTAGCAGCCACAACGTATTCAGCTTCTGTTGAAGAAGTAGCTACGATTGTCTGTTTCTTACATTGCCATGAAATAAGCCGACGACCCAAAAATTGACAACCACCAGTAGTAGACTTCCTATCATTATTAGCACCAACATAATCACTATCACTATAGGCTTCAAGAATAAAGGGAGATTCTCTAGGATACCATAGACCCAATTTAGGTTGAGCCTTGATATACTTGAAAATCTTCTTCACTGCATTTAAGTTCGAAACCGTTGGAGTTACCTGGTGTCTAGAACAAGCACTTACTGCAAACATAATGTCCGGACGTGATGCAGTCAAATACATGAGAGAGCCAATCATAGACCTATACATGTGAACGTTTACTGGGGGATCTGGCTCATTCTTAAGTTTGATTTTAGCAACTTCATAAGGAGTTGCTGCTGGTCTAAGAGGATCCATGTCAAACTTCTGAAGAATCTCATGAACATATTTATCTTGACTGATGAAAATCCCATCTGATTGTTGCTTGACATGAAGACCAAGGAAAAATGACAGTTCTCCCATGGCACTCATCTGAAATTCGCCTTTCATCAAGTGTTTAAACTCATCACACCACTCCTTCCTTGTAGAACCAAAGATAATGTCGTCCACATAAACCTGAACAAGGATAATATCCTTGGAATTCCGCCGAAGAAATAGTGTTTTGTCAATAGTACCTCTTCTATAGCCATTCTTTAACAAGAAAGTGGAGAGACGCTCATACCAAGCTCTAGGAGCCTGATGTAACCCATAAAGAGCCTTGACCACCTTGTAGACTTTCTTGGGATGAAGTGGATCAACAAACCCCTTAGGTTGAGTAACATACACTTCCTCGTCAATTTTTCCATAGAGAAATGCACTCTTGACATCCATCTGGAACACCGTAAAGCCAACATACGAAGCAAAGGCCAAAAACAGACGAATGGCCTCGATCCTGGAAACAGGCGCAAAGACTTCAGTATAGTCAATGCCCTCAATTTGAGTGTGTCCTTGTGCGACAAGTCTAGCTTTATTCCTGACAACAATTCCCCGTGCATCCTTCTTGTTTTTAAGAATCCATTTGGTATTGATAGCTGTCTTCCCATCTGGTAAGTCAACCAGAACCCAAACATTCTGAAACAAGAATTGCTGCATTTCCTCCTGCATAGCCTCCACCCAACTTTGATCCTCAAGAGCATGAGAAACAGACCTAGGTTCCACCTGTGAAAGAAAACAAGCAAACAAACAGTGTTGAAAGTCCGTATGATTATTACGCTTTTGATCCTCAATATAGCCCGCAAGAGCATGATGATCAGACGAGGCCTTCTACTGCATTCTGCGTGTCTTGACGGTAGAACCAGGATCTCCAATAATTTGAGTGGTAGGATGATCTTTATGTGATTGCAAGACTGGATTGGAAGAAACCTCCACTTCTGGTGCCATGTTATTGAGATCACCAACGAAATCAGCATCATATGAAGCATTTTGGAAAATCCCGTCTACCGGTTGTTTATGTATATCATCCAGCTTGGTAGAAGACTTCTTTTCATGGTTCCCCAAATCAGAAGGACTGGAGAAACGTGTATTGGAAGCAGACTCACTAGCCGGAGTACCAGTAGTTGAGAGGCTAGCACTAGGAGCAGAAGCTGGAGTACCAGGAGCAACTTTGTCAGTAGGCTCAACCAAGGGAAACTCAAAACTACCTTGAGCAGCTGCTTTAGTAGCTTCGTGTTGTTTCTTGAGAAGAGTGTCAAGAGCTACTTGGGAATCCTGTACATCCAATGGAGTTGCATCACAAGGAGGAGTAGGAGAGACCGTGGTGGAATAGGATGGAACCACAAAAATGTCATCCTCATCATCTGAATCAGAAAGACTACAAGGAACACCAGTACTAGAAGTTGCAAACACTTGTGGTCCTGCATCATGGTTAGTTTTGAAACGAAAATATCCTAACGAATAACTAAGATAATCAAGATCAAAATACCATTCTGGACCTTTTCCTTGTATGTTTGTCTTCTCCTCAAAATACCTGAGATTAATAGTTTCAATTATCCGTTTGGCTTAAAGATTGTAGACACGATACGCCCGAGAATGAGCTGAATATCCCACAATGTATCCTTCATCAGCCTTGCCATCAAACTTCCCCAAATAGTCACTAGTATTCAGAATGGTGACTGGGCACCCAAAAGGCTTCAAATGAGCAATATTTGGAACTTTGCCCGTGAGCAGCTCATAAGGTGTTTTCTTGTGAGGATTGGTAATAGAAACCCTATTCAAAACATAACTAGCAGTATTAACAGCTTCTGTCTAGAACATGGTCGGAAGCTTGGAATCGGCAAGCATAGTTCTTCCTGCTTCTATTAGTGTCCGGTTCTTTCTTTCTGCCACACCATTCTGTTGAGGAGTCCTAGCAGCACTATAATCTCGTTTGATGCCCTTAGCATTGCAAAGTGCGATGAGGTCTCTATTTTTAAACTCAGTTCCATTGTCGCAACGAATACCTTTAACTTTCTTGGACAACTGATTCTCTATCAAGGTAAGAAAATCTCGAAGAATTGAGTAGGTCTCACTTTTGGTAGCCATGAAGAACACCCACGTAAACCTGCTATACCCATCAGTTACCACCAAACAGAATTGCTTGTGGTCAATGCTCCTGATGGATGTAGGACCAAATAAGTGCATGTGTAGAAGCTGCAATGGTTCAGTAATAAGACTTAAAGCAGTAATGGCCTTGAAGGATGCTTTGTGTTGTTTGCCTTTGCTGCAGGCAATACAATTTATATCATTTCTAAACGTCTTGGGAGGTAAACCAGAGACCAGATTCAGATTGGCAAGTTTGTGAATGGTCTTGAAGTTCACATGTCCCATCCTTCGGTGCCATTTAGTGGCTTCATCTTCTGAGGCTTTTGCAACCAGACATGCTAGTTGACCAGTAGGGTTGACTTCATTCAACTTGATACTATAGAGATTGTGTCTTCTAGGGATTCTGAGTAAAACTTGTGAGTCATCCGGAAGCCGAAAATCTTTGGAAAGCACAAGTGCATCAGTATCGGTGAAGAGTACAAACTGCTTCTTGTCACAAATCTGAGATACCGATATCAAGTTGAAGTGTTGAAGTGCTTCCACATAGTAGACCTGCTCAAAATTTAGATTTGGTGTCTTTATCGTTCCTTTGCCAGTGATTCTGCCTTCACCTCCACCAAAATAGACCTTGCCGCCATGAAATGGTACAAAGTTAGAGAGAAGACTTTTATTGCCAGTCATGCTCCTGGAGCAACCACTATCAACAATGCCTAGACTAGGATCCTGGTATGGAGTAACCTACAACAACAAGATAATAAAAGTGCAAATGTTAGTGTCTTAAGGGGACCCAAACCTGTTCAGGTTTGAGCCTGCCTTGTGGATCATTAGAAGAATGCCAAGAAGATTGATTAGATCCACTAT